>CM029535.1:11372423-12122202 GCA_017141395.1 Laodelphax striatellus | reverse complement strand
AATTAGAAGAAGAAGGAGAGGAGAAAGAAGAAGAGGAGAAAAAAGGAGTAGGAGAGGAGGAAGAAGAAAAATGAGGAAAAGGAACAGAAGAAGAAGTAGAAGTTGATGAAGAAGAGAAAAAAGAGGTGAAGATGAAGAAAAAGGATATGTAGGAAAAAAAGACGAAAGGGGGAAAAAGAAGGAGGATAATACAAAAAGAAGTATGAGGAGGAGAAACGGTGAAGGTGGAAAAGGTGACCAGCTCTTTCTCGCAACTACTGTCCTCGTCTCTTATAAACAAGACAATTAGCCGGTTTTATCTGTCGATTGAAATCTGTCGGTCCCTTGGCTGCTGCGGCCACTGCATCAAAGGCCTCTTTAAGGTCTAACTGAGCAGGAATGCACCTGCCGGCAATACCAATCCCCCCCCTCCACCACTCACCTTACATGAATTCGGGTGACGACCGGGTTAGGGGGGCGTGGGAGGGAAGCCAAGTCAAGGCCATCATGATTTCAACTCACTCCTACACATCGCTGTGATTCTCCGCAAGAAGCAGCGGGGTGTGGCGGTGATAAGAAAAGAAGAAGAATTTAATGAAAGCACATGGGGATAGAAGAGTAAAAGAAATGGAAGAGATGATGGGAGAAGGTGAGGAGCATAGTACAATCGAAGAAATGTATGGAAAAGATGATAAGAGAAGGAGTAGAGTACAGGACACTTGATGGTACAAAGAGTGATATGAAAGTAAGAGACTGGCAGCAATAAAAAGACGAACTAGGAACGGTAGCAGAGAAAACTAATGCAGAAGACGAATACTGTATGTGAATACGTGAAGAAGAATGAACAGAAATAGAACTAAAAGTAACTCTGAAAGATTATAGTGAAGAAGAAGACAACAACCAGAAAAAAGACGAACGGGATGAATGAAATGGTGAGAAGCATGAGAAGGAAGAGGAGGAGGAGTAGAAAAAGAAGGAGAAAAGCAAGAAAAATAAAAAGGAAAAGGAGGAGACGAAGAAGACGTAGGAGGAGAAAAGGAGGATTATGAATAAGGAGAAGAAGAAGAAGAATAAGAAAGAGAACAGAAATAATTAGGTGAACAAGAAAAAAAGGAAGATGAAAAACGGCAGAAGGAGAGAGGAAAAGAACTTGATGAAGAAGAGGAAGAAGAAAGGAAATAAAAGGGTCAGAAAGAGATCAGTGAGTGAGTGGTGTCAGAGAGTGTGTGTGACTGAGAGAGGGGAATTGAGATAATGTGTGATTGAGATATATTTGATGTTTATTCATTTACTATAACTTACATTGCCAGGTCTGATAAAACCTATGGAGACCTAGAAAGAGAAATAGATTGTGATTGCAGTAATTGAGAGAGAATGTATATTGAAAGGTAGTGAGTGTGAGAGAGATTGAGAGAAATAGTGAGAACGAGTGTGAGAGATAAGAAGAGATCGGTCTTCATGGTTTTGAAAGACTTGTACAAGAAAGAGATTTAAAGAAGAACGTCATGATTGATACTCATATACAAACATTCAATGTGGAAAAGAGCGCGGTAGTATGAGATGATGCTGATCGTTTTTCCGCACTTCTCTCAACAGTTCGTCCATCCAGCATCCACCATAATCTCCATCAGTACCCCTTCCCTCCCCTTTACCACCCACTACAGTTAACTCCCATTATTATTCTACCGAACCAAGTCTAGTCGCTTTTTTCTAGTAGCTTTTATTAAGTGGATCCAAGCCTTCTTCCGAAGATTATGTACCATGGCCAAAGTAGTATGTAAGGAGACTTTGAAAATGCCCGCGGGTATATTTCATGGTTTCCACACAATAGCTTACAAGACGAGAAGGGTGTTATTCAGTTTTCGAACCACTTTTAATTTCTTTTTTAAAGTTGGAGGCATGTTATTGGAAGAATGAGAGATTCTATCGGGTGGCGTTGATTGTTTTGAAAAAGAAGCTTCTTTCAAGAGTCGAGTCGCTCAAATCCTACTCAATGAATTTGATAAAGTTCCTTATAATATTATTCTCAGTTGTTATCTTATCAAGAATTGGACATGGAGTCTATTTTATAGAATTGTAGAAGTAGTACAGAAAATATGTTACGACGCACACTAGACTTTCAAGTTTATAGCATGGTTCACAATGTTCTTCATGCGTCTGTCTTGAACTAGTTGTACAAAACTTCTTAATTGTTATGAAATGGCCTATTGATAGAGTAAAATTAATCAATAGATGGCTCATAAGATAAATAATTTATTAGTTCACTAGATTATAGGATTGGATTATTGAACTGGAAATCTATAAGGGAGGTTGACATGTGTAAAAATGTAACCTAATTTCTAACTACATTTCTCATCTAAATTCGTGAGAAAAATAGTTCTGGACTCTGGCATGTTGTTTCTCTCCCAAATAATATGAATTTAGAAGAACAACTGAATAATTGAACACAGAAAGAATTGAAATAAAATAAATGAATAATTATAAATGGGAATATTACAAAATAATAAAAATACCTTTTTATTCTACATTATTGGCTTCAATTATAATGGATACTCATAACCGCTACATTTTTACCGTAGATACAAGATAGCAGGGTTTCATACTCGTTTCTTACATACTCAGCAATAGCATTTTCATCAGTAATCCATTTTATCACCTGCACGCGTGTTCCTTGAGTAGCCGTAATTTCCAGGAACAATTTGCTGTAACGGAAGCATTGCCAAATAGAAACTTTCCAGCCTCTCAAAACTCACATAAAATTCACACCAACAAACGATAATATTTCCTAAGCACCGGCCGTGCATAAAAACGGGTAGAAATGGCGGGTTATAAAAAAAATCACGGTTCTCGATTAACCAGTTAATAATACTCAAATCTGTGCCCCTATGGGCTTGATTCGAGCAATAACACCTGCTGGGTTTGGTTTAAAACGCGAGCTGTGTCTCAATGGCTTGTATACGCCCATACAGCCATTATATCAGACACTTTGAAGATTTGCGAAAAATTCTGAAACAGCTATGATCGTACATCTCATCTGAAGCTATAAATGACCGGTTGCCTGAAGATTTCTTTGGATTATTCATTGACTTGTTTCAATTATCACTAAAACTACACAGCAAATCAATTCTCTTGCAAAGAGAGAAACTGATTAGAAAATCAGTTAATGAAAAACTAGAATTCATAAAAAAATACTGTCAGAAAACTTTATATTTTATATTAGTTCTCTCGTATCTTTTTTCTTGTTTCAGTTCATAGATAATGAACAACAGGCATAAATAATATTATTCCATTTTATTCTCATTCAAAAGTCATCCAGTAAGAGAAAACATTGCAATATTATGAAGAGCATTTCTATTTTTTCAAGTAGGAGTCTTCAAAACTGAATTTTAGACTTGAAAGTAATTTGATTATGTTTTTTCCCAACATTGTATATTGTATAGATATTGTATTGTACACGAAGAAGAAATGAATCAATTTCAATTTCGAAGGTACACAGTCAATAATTATGTAAGGAATAAATGTGGGACACGTTTTAGTACATGAAATAGGTGAAGCTGCCCAGTTATTCTAATTAATGTCATTTGTGGCTATTTTTAATAAATGAATTAATTTGATGAAACTGCTTCAAAAAATTAACAAATTATAGTTACCTCCAACCATTATCAAATCTATCAATTTCAATTCAAGTTAATGTTCAGGTAAAGAGAGGAAACCCCAACAGATGGCGAAAATCGTATGTAAGATACATGTGGAATGGTAGAAACCATTGAGTTGGCAGCTTACTAGGCTACCCCGCATTTTGGAACAGGTTTCAAGATGTTGCACTCCTTAGCGGCAGGGTATTCTATTAAGGTATTTAATGGTAACAAAGCTATGCAACATGTGACAAGTTAGCAGTTGAGTTCCCAGTGAAAGAAAGAAAAAACTCAAAACAGGTTAATCGTGAGTTGCACGGGGAGAACTAACTATTTGTAGGCAGAAGTTATCCAAGAAAGCACTGCCGGACTGTTGTAGCCTTTTGAAAAGAGCGCTTCCATGCCCTGTAGAGGGGCAAGTGGTTTTCTAGTGGTTCTACCTTGGAAGGCCGAGCCTTAACGATACTCATTATTGGACCACATAAAACGCAATTTGCTGACTGCAAACTGCTTAACAAAGTAAAAGCCACAGTCTCTCTTGCCAGTTTGGGCTTTACGATGCAATTTAAGTCTAAGTAAGTAAGTAAGCTGACTGTCCAGCCAGCCGACTTCGGGCTGTGTATCGCTGCACTTGCAGATGTGTTCTCTCCATTGAGTCCATTTTCCTATGTCTCATCCACGTTTTGCCATTACTAATCCTATAAAATTCTAAAATAATCTAGTGTTTTCATTTCAATTATTACTAATTCTATTACTGCTCGACGTTTTCTTTTATTGATTTATAAAAATGCCTACTCTTTTACCTTTTCATTTTTAACTTTTTACTTTTCATTCATTTTTTACTTTACTTCTTTTAAGTTTTCATTTTACCTTGAAATATCACGGCTCATTGCTCTACTAAATAGTAAGTTTAGAAGATTAAAAGTAGAGATTTAGTAAAGATTTTCCGGGGCTGAAACCACAGACGAGTCTAGGAGTAGTAGACTAACTAACTCCACCCAATATTGAGTAGTTTCTGGAATACAGTCTTAAAAAAGTTCTGCCCCTCATCATCGAAAAGACTCTCAAAAATTATCGTCAGTTACAATACTAGAGGCTGTAGTGCCTCTAAAAAAAAATATGAAAAAATGAACTGGAATGTAAGAAATTGTTATTAAACTCTTCAATGTTGAGTTTGAGAGATATCTATATTAAATTACAACACTCACTATAAATCAAACTAATGACTTCAAATCTAGAAAGAAATTCACAATTTGTATTCTCTATTGTTTTCTCTCTTGGTCTCTCTCAAATCTCCCTCCTCCTTCCACTCCTTTCTAATATTAATTATGTCTCACTGCTCAGTTTTTACTCTCTCACTAAATCACTGCTACTCTCTCACTCTCTTCACTGTACTTTTTTCAATCTCTCTCCCTTTTTTCTTCCTCACTCTTTTCAACTTTTTTATTTCCTCTCCTCTCTCAAACACATTCACCTCTCTCATCCACACTATTTCTCTTCCACTAATGTCCCAATCACACTTTTCTCTCTCTTCCACATTATTTCTCTTTTTCTCTGGCTGTTATTCACTCACTACTTGGAGCCATGACGACGGTAAAATGAATTTGATGGATTCCAACTCGTTGATGTTAATCAAGCGTACTTCGTGTGTCGGTCTGTGTACCATAGATCTTGCCATGATACCCGGTCATAGATGACGAGTGGGGGCAGTGCTCATCAATCATCCCCCCCTACCCCCTCGCAATCACAGCCTGCCTGCCACTGAACCGTATTCCAATTGCTCCAGCTTCATTATTACCCACCATCCACTCTGCACTCCATAAAGCCCTGTTAAAAACATCACTGATTACATTTATATAGTCTATCATGATATTCAGAATTTCAATCCCATCTCGAACTATTTCCTGTTCACGTCTTAATCTACTGCCAAAATTGACAACTCTGTTTTGTCTATTCCATGATATTCAGTTTCTGTTCACTCAACACACATCAGACAATGTTGTGATGAGTTGCGCAGACAAATTCATCGTCGAAAACTTGGCCAGCAGATTGTGTGGTTTGTGGTGCCCAGCTGGCCAATTATTGCTATTAGTCAGCATGATACTCCAGCCAGTTTATTACTGCTTCATATTATATGGACAGTAATAACACGCTAGGATCCTGGTTCGATATCTCACTTACATGAATTGGCAGTATCCAGTAGAGATGGACCACAGCTCGCGGTTGGAAGATTGAATTATTCATTAGTGTATTGTAAACTCCTTTCATCTTTGTACCATCATCTTACTACCTACAGTAAACAATAGGAAGAACACACGCACTCAAACCCCCTCAAGAATCATTGTTTAATTGGCAATCAGCTTAGAAAAAGTACCGTATTGAAAAAATGACCTGTATTCCTAATTAGAATGCCTTTGAGGCAGTTAACTCACATCAACAATTTAATACTTTCTTCTTAAGGTGGGTTTTCGTTACTGCGACCGAGTGCCGCAGCGGAGCCCGACCCAGCGTTACCAGATGCAATTGATGAAAAATCCCAACTATTTATAGTACTGGGGCACTCGGTCGCAGTAACGAAAACCCACCTTTAGTTAGAATATCTGTGATAAATTCTTCTGATAACTCTCACAGAAATTGTGTTACTGGAAATTAAAATGTTGTTTTCTTGGAAAGTTTCACTGTACTTTCTGGGAAATAGTTTTCCCATTAGAATATCTCTTTCACTCTTTTTTCATGAATAATTCCTGTGTAAATGGCATCTGACTTTTATATTGAATATTATCTAGATGCAATGACAAGCTGAATATAAACAAAATGATCTCCCCCCGTTTTCTATCGTGAGTTTTGTGCAATTTTACTT
Organism: Laodelphax striatellus; assembly: GCA_017141395.1. NCBI lineage: Eukaryota > Metazoa > Arthropoda > Insecta > Hemiptera > Delphacidae > Laodelphax > Laodelphax striatellus. The sequence goes on along the minus strand of CM029535.1, from coordinate 12,115,728 downwards.
GGAAGTAATTGATGAAAATGATGTTGAATTACAACTCAACTTTGGATGGAATAATTATGAGATGGAATGTACGCTGCAAACTCTCCCAAATCAAGTAACGGAACAAGGCAGAGACTTTTCGAGGAAGTGGAAGAGTCTTCCAAGAAACACATCTGAATCCTCATATTACACCACTCAAGGAAATGTATGCATGTATTAGGCTACGCAATATTATGCTGGCGGTGTGGAAATCAGATAGGGGATGCAAAAGCAGGGGATGACGCCTCTCTGTCTGCGAGAGATGAAGATGGAGGCTGCGTTTACAATATTGCTCGTAGCGTGGCGTGGCGTACACACGCTTTGACCCTGGGTCGTTGCTCCGGGGTTGAGGAAGGACTGGTGAGTGGGGTGGAAGGGATGTTGGCACGTGCGACCTTGACCTTGCTTTTTATAGGTAGGGGGGAGGGGGAGCGTTTGGCGTAACCCAGAGACCGTGCGCGGATCGATGGAGCAGCGCGCGTTGATCCCCCTTCAAAAGGCTAGGGGAAAGTGTACCCCCCTGCCCCAAAATGTCCCCCTACTTGCCCCAACTCAAGTCTGTGTTTGTGTACACATCATCGAGATTTATCGGGCCACTTATCGCTGGAGGACTTTCATCTCTGTTCTGCTGCAGTACTTTTCATCAGTCTGTCTCTGTCCCTCCGTCTCTTGAGCCTCGTGATGTCTCTCTCGAGCTCTTCTTTGTCTCTCTTGTTCGCCCTGAAATATCTTCCTTCTTACTCATCCTCCACTAGGCCTTTCCTAAGGATACCATCCTTGACCCTCTCCAGCTCACTTTCTTCTTCCTTAGGCCTAATGCCTTTCCTGAGGAGATCTTCCTTGTTCCTTCTGGGTTACTACTCTACCGCGTGCCTGAGTTCCAAAAGCCGATCCTCATCCTTTCCTAGAAAACTCTTCCTTGTCCTTCAACCTCTACTGGTCCTAGTGTCTCTCCTAAAAACTCCCTTTCGGTTCCTCACTAGCCTACTGAGTTTCCTGTCCTACCGACTAACCTGCCGAATCATGAAATATACTTCTCATACTCGTGTTTCTTTCAGAGAAGTAGAGTAGTGTATGAAGCATAAAGGAAGTTTTGTTGACAAGCAAAAGTAAGATTGAGACATTGTCAATAATTCGATGTAGACGCAGGATGTAAACCTTTGATCTTGTTTCTGTGAAAATCAGGAGAGCAGATAAATGATCTATTATTAAGTTTCACAATATACTTCATAAAGTATTAATATACTCACTGATCTTGGATACCCACTCTAGCTTGGACTGAGGAAAGGGGTACAACCTCTGAAATATTTCATTAGGAATGCAAGTTGTCTATATGTTTATCTTGTTATAAGTTTGTTTTTCTATCAGTGTTGAGTGTAAATATACTCACCAAAATACATATTAACTTACACTCTCATATTGCGAAATGCGTTGTTTTGTATTATGATAAATATTTCCTTTTATCCCAAGCTTGAATTATCTCTACCCAAATGCTCTATCCGCTGTATCTTGAACGAAACTATCGATCATCCATTATTATTTTTTATTTTCTTTCGCAATTCATGACAACAACAGTTTAAATTCACTTTACTTCATTACAGTTTCTAGTCATTCGTAATCCCTTCCATTCTTGGAAACAAACTTGATGCAAAGTATAAGAATCATGAATCATACAACACTAAGGCTGAAAAATAATTGCTATGAGCTGTTGAAGATGAAGTAATATCATATTTGAGAGGTCCATAGACTTCTACTGCGAATGCATCTCTCTTTCAATATACTGTACGAGTATCACGCTCAAGAATTTATAAAAATAATTCAAAATTCTTCGGTGACTAAGGTTTGAAAAATCACATCACCACTTTGTTGACGCATCTTCCGACCGATGAGAGATAGAGAAGAGAGTTATAGCAAGTGTGTGAGTGACAGAGAGGGATGAAGAGAGAGAAGAAGAAAGTGAGTGGGAGTGAGAGAGTTGCGAAGTGAAAGAGAGTCGCTTTGATATTCCGCTCGCGAAGTCCATTAATCAAGTGGGAGACCTCGGAGGCCGGTCTTCGCAGGTGGCACTGTGGATGGACAGCTAGCTATCCTTTGACCTTTCCACAGCCCTTCAACCTTTGCTGTGTCCTCTCAAATCCCCCCTTTACCTCCCGAGTGGAGAAGAAACCTCCACAGGCATAAAGTTTCACCCACCCATATGAGAACCGCGGGTCTTGCTAATCATAGCCGGGATTTCTATTATTCATTCCATCTATCGCATAAAGCTATTAATTTGACAAAATACCCGGAAACGGTACACAGAGATGCACCACAGTTGTGGTGAGAAACTTTCTCTTCGTGTGAAAATTATACTGCGATCATATTCTCAAGTAATCCCATAAATTACAGATCAAAAACTTCAGATTTGACATATTACTTTAACATATAGATTTTTGATTCTATGAAATTCTTGGCACACATAATTTTATTATTATCAATAGAGCTCTGTCAATATACTCTTTCATAATTTGTTGCCCTGCTTATAGTTTTGACTGTAATGGAATTGAGGATGAAAACCTGCTTAATTCCCAGCATATAATTATTCGATTTGGTTGTTATTTAAATGTTTGGTTACAGATCAATTGTAGGCGAATAATAATGTTGAAATTCAGATCGATTGCGAATTTATTCTAGCTACATTATATCACATACATCTAGAATTAAACAAAATGCTACATATTAGAAGATTGTATGCATTGGATTATTATTTATTTAGCGTATTCCACTATGATGCCTCGTTGAGTGATATTGCCTGACGTATTCTTCATTCAAGTTCAATTCATTTTTCGAAATTGGTGGAACAAGCTTCTCTCTTCACGAAAAAACTATAAATTCCTGACAGCGTGAAAAAACTAATATGTTTTATACTTACGCACGAGTGAAGTTCCAAGTCAGACTAAGGTGTCTTCGGGAGACCTCAGGTGCCTGAACGAATATTAAGTGATAATTCTAACGAGCCTAAAAGGTTATTTGGTCACACGCTGACAGCTGGTCAAACATGTCTCGGCTTCTAAAAGTTTAAACCAGCGGTTTATGGTTTGTAAAAGTTGACTCATTAAGAAAGTTTAAGCTGTCTGTGGATTAGGTTGTTTCGGCCGTGTGGAATTTGAATGAGCTGCATAGGTGGTAGTTGGTCTCATGTATAGCTTGCTATTTAAACTACAGTACTTGGTTTGCTTGGAGCTTAGTGTGTATTTTGGAATATATCTCGATGGATTTATTCTATTCCAAAACGCATCCAGTCACAACTATGTTGATAGTACATTGATGATTCCGCCTTGATCTTTGATAAAGAACATAAAAATACCAAATAATGTATGTATTAGTGGCGAAGCGTGGTATACTTATATGACCAAATAAGTATACCACGCTTCGCCACGGGATGTATCAAGTTTGTTGTGGAATGTCGAATTTCAATAATATACTTCTTAATAATATGGACATTATTTAAGTTTCTTTCAATATTCTTGCCAACTAACACACTAACATTTTCTCAAAATATTGATTATATTCGTGTAGAATATTTTGTGTATTTACTTTTAATCAGAAGACGCCTTCCTTTCCACTCGGGAAGTAGAGAACGAACTTTTGGTAAACATTTTCCCGACGTGAACTTTCCCTGAAAAGCTACGAAAGGAAGTCATGGATAGGGAAAGTTGCAGTTGACCAGCCAACCTGGCGTTGTCATGGTAACGACAGGGATAACGCCACTGACGTCATCTGCGTAAAACGGCAGTCGACCTTCAGATCCACTCCCTTAAGCCCTTCAACACTGCCCTTTCCCTTCCAACAGGGAGTAAGCACTAGCCGGCCGGCCGGCTTTCCCTCCCCTACCCCTCACGTCCTAACCGTACGCGTATTGAATTCCCTTTGAAGTATGCCACTACCACATGCTATGGAGGTAATACTTTTCGTGTCTTTGAAAATCGATGCGGCAGGAATTATTATTCTGATGGCAATTCAGTATGATAAAATGTTTCAGTTGATTCCACCTTGTATACAACATTCGATGAATTAATTTAATTTACATGTGTTTTTTGGAGGACAATGGGATTTTTCATGAAAAATATGACCAACTGATTAGATTGGTAAAAGATAAAAGAGAATTGAGGATAAGGTTGGACTAAGTTTCAAGATTGAAAGTGAAATTATATCTATTTTTTTATTGTTTTATTCCAGTTTAAAATAGTCCTATTGACAAACTTCTAATCTTCATGCTAATTCCATTAATTAGAAGTCTTTTATTTCTAATAATTTGGTACTGATTGAAATCAGCATCCAAAGAGAGGTTGCCTTCAAGCATGAATATTGTGAAGTGATGCAATAACCTCATTTAAAAAATATAGTCGCGGAAATAGACTCCTTCGTATTTGAAAAGTGTAATGCCATCATCATAGAAAGGTTGGAAATACATTTCCCCACAAGATTTATTGTCTTCGACTTTCAAATCGATCCATTATTTGTTAACTTTCTTGATTAGTAGAAGTTTCCAGTGTGGTTCGATTATTCATGTCGTTCCCGTAGCCTTGATATAATAAGGGGCACCTTTGATTAGTTCGGGGCAACCAGTGGAGAACAAGCTTCTATATTGGGATTCTGGTGACAGTTTCCATGCGAAAAAATGTGAGGGCGTGGCGCCATTCGTATAATTGACACTGTTTGAGTAAAAAAAATCGTGTCCCTTCACTAAAAACTAGTGATCGACTCGTGTTCCTGATGTGGGTGGCCAATTAATTCGATTTTTTCTCAATCTTTCACGGTTGGCGAGTAACAAATACATATTTTAAGAAGTTAATTAGAAAGAAAGGAACGGTTAATCAGTGAACGGACGACAATATTTATATACAAGTTGTCTGTATTCTGTCGCATCTAAAAACCGACCGACCGACAAAAATCGGTTCTGAACTCGAGCGGGAGAACTGAGATAAGGAAGGACCTGTTTTACTCACTCCTTGCTTCTTTTTAATTCGTTTTCTGCGCCACAACTTCCGCTTTGGAATTCGTTCACCTCTTGCTTTCAAATATTCTTCTTGTCTGCAATTATTATTTTTCGCTTCACTTTGAAATTAATTCGGGCTGCATTGCATTGCATCATAATTCAATTAACCGAATTATTTTTCTAAATAAAATTAAGAAATGAATTGTTTATTGATAAACTTATCAATTGGTCAATATCAACCTACATCACGGCCATCAATAAACTCCTTTCAAAAACTGATAAGAAATTTAAAATTTCAATTACAATTTTTAAAATCTAATTACAATTACAATTTTATTTTATGAAAATTACAATTACAAATTACAATTTTATGAAATTACAATTTCATAAAAAATCTAAATATTAAAATATCAACCTACATCACGGCCATCAATAAACTCCTTTCAAAAACTCATTACAATTTCATAAAAAATCTAAGATATTCTAGAGTTTGAAGTTGAAGTAATTCTTTGGAATCCAGACTTGCTATTATTGGGCCTCTCATTTACATTGTATCATTCATGTATTATTAAGAATATTTATACATCTTTCGAAACTATATAATTTTATTTTTTCATGAATCTCTCATGTCACGTCTCTTCAGATTTGATAAGTATTATTTTTCTGGATAGGACTAATATGAGAACATATTAGAACATTGTTCACGAATAGAATGGAAAATAATTGTGCCATATTTCCTAATATGTAGCACAAGCATTTCACCAAACTCCTCGCTTTTCGTGAACAATACAAAAAACACATCATCTGCCATTTTCCTTGTTTAATGCACAATGCCGTTCAGGCTTCCAGCATTGTAAGTATGCCAAACTGAAGATGCTCCCTCCAGGGAGCGAAAAAATGTCGCCAGTCTCGCTTAGCAGGAGACTTGCCAATCTCTTCACGGCAATTTTCCTGTCAACATTGTTGTGGCAGCCATTTTCGGAACACAATGTTGTGTGGATGGCGCGTGAAATGAAGCCTACAGAAACAGTTAATTATGACACATCGTGTGGTGGTGTCGCGAAGGGAGGAGTTGAGAGCAGGGGGAAGAACAATAAAACTAGTCAAATGAAAGAACAAGTAATCAAGATTATTTTCAGGACAAAATTAGGCTGACAGCTGAAACAAGTTTTTTCCTGAAATATTGAATTCATTGTTGTCTATTATTTTTAGATACTGTTCTCATTCTGTAAGTTTATAATTTTCTATAGTTTATAAATAGCAAATTGGGATTGTAGACTAAGGATGAAGAATAGGATGTATACATAGGATTATAGAATTCAGAAGTGTTTAACGATGTTCTCATCTCATTATAGAAACCTCTTCATTCCATGAAACTTAGGTTTCTTGGATAATCCAGGGATTTATGGTTTGATTGATTGGTGTCTCAACACGATTACCAAGGAGGTCACCTAACCACTTTTTCCAATTTTGTATTGTATTTATATGTTGTATTATTGTATTGTTTTTGAAAATAATTATTGACTGATTCTGAGATTCTGTAGAAATTAATATGTGAAAAGCGTATCATGAATCACGTATAATGCCTTGTAATGAGTCACGTTTAAGAACAAATAATGAATATTATTCGTCGGTCTCTTTGAATTTCTGAATACTGTACCTGTTTTCATTAAACATTTAATTTAATATTTATTCCATTATTATTTGACGTTGTAGGTACAGGTTAAAACAATAGGGAATCAGAGAAAACTTTAGACATCTTAGCCAACCGTGGAACATTAATATGATTGATCATGAAGTTGATTAAACGTGAAATTTCCAATTGCTGTAAGTTAAGCTGATAGCTCTTTCAAAAACATGACTAGTAATTTCTTCAACTGAATAGGAATTTCTCCTCTAAACCTTATTCCTGTCCTGCAATTTGTTCAGGACATATATTATTAAGGCTCACGTTCAAGAGGTTTAGTGTTGAAAGGAGTGTCTGGTGCGGTTTTGCAGTAAAAATTATTGCAGCTGTAGCACTGAAGATTGTAGTGTACCACAGCCATTGTGCAAGTAAAAAGTTCAAGTACATTCTCCATTGTGGCGTCTCCATTAGTGGTCTCGTCCGATGAATAATAAACTGAATCCAGATTGAAATTGTAAAAAGTTTTCACCCTGTATCAGGGTACAGAATTGTTATGATTGTACAATGTAGACTGTTGAACCTTTTGAAAAAATGCAGATTTCCCGCTATAGAGAGGAATCTGACCCAGCTCTCTTAAAGAAACAATAACTTTTTATCATAATTTTACCAATCATTAATTGAGAATTCATGTCTCCACATCACTCTTGTATTCATCAACTCTTGTTTTCGTAACTGTCTATCCTATTCCGCTTTTAATTATTCCTTGATTGCCTTCTCATCGACGGCTTTCTACTCACATAACTTCTTGTCTCCCTATCATTTTCAAACCGTCTTATTATCATCAACTCTCCTCATTAATTTAATAATTTTTTGTCTCCTTATAATTTTCTTACTTTCTCAATATCAACAGCTCCAGTTATTCACTAGAACCACACATTGACAAGGCCTCCTCCCCATTTAAGAATTTTTTCACTTATATAATTAAACAAACTCATTGAGAAATTTCATTCCATTTCCAACATTTCAGTCTATTCCTTTCTAATCGATCGATTCGAGCTTTTCCACTTTTCCATTCATTATCCGTGACTTTTTCCTCGTTTTCAAAATTCAATGCTCATTATGATGAGATTATCAATCATCATCATATTTATCTTTCTCTACCTTATCTAGGCCTATTGCTTAGCTACTCTCCCCTGATTTTCCGGTAAAATTTGTTCCGAATTTTCTTTCATATCCTCATTCTTTCACATTATTTGTCATTCTAACTAGTTTTTTTCTTTTAATTTTCACTTTCAGTCCTATAATACTCTTCCTGTACCTCATTATCCCTTGTGATCTCCTCTTAGAAATCCAAACGCTTCCTCCTTTCCATTTGTAGTATTTATATTTATTCATTCATTAATTCATGAGAGTTGCAGATTTATACTCCAATTAGGCTACTCAGCAATAAAAAATCCCTCCATGAAAATTACAATAGAAGTTGAGATAAGAATACATTTATGCATATCAGAGATTATTAAGGTTACAGCAATTTATTTTCAAATATTGTAAACAAGGAAGCATTAAATGAAAATTCATTCAAAGGCTTCAAAAATCTGTAAAACATTGGAGGAGAATAATTATGTGTTTGGGATGTTTATAATGATTGGGAGTCCAATTTCACAAAATGTCTAATAACTTTTGATAACTTGAAAAAAAAGTTAATAGTTCAATGATTCTTAAAACTATTAAACTCCTATTTTATTCCCAATATTATTCTAAAAACGTCTTTTTCCTTTTCTTATCACTCCTCTTCTTCATCCTTATCAATCGTATCACATTTCTGTCTTGATTCTTGTCAATTTTCATCTGGTTTTCGAAGGTAACGCGCACTTGTGCCTCTCACTATGTCTCAACCTCTCCACAACAACAGGTCGTTTGACACTCATTATGGTCGGCCGAACGAAAGCCTTGAAACCAGAAGTTGTCGCTCGATTGCGTTAGCTGGTCTAACCGCTAAACAAACTTTACACAAATTGAGAAACGGTAAAGCCGTTGCCTGGTATGTGTGTGTGTGTGTTGGAGTCGGGATCAGTTACCTATTTTCCAACAACTCATTTCCACATTCGCGCTTGGATCGCGTGTGGTCACTAGATTCTCCACAAAAAACTCATTCCACAGGTGTCAACATGTTTTTACTCTCACAAAATCCCTTTGCTAGCCATCGTTTTGCAATAATTCGCCCGCATTCCAAAACTAGGCGTTTTGCTAGAAGAAATTCCGATCCAATTTTTTGTTTGTTTCAAGAGATTTTATAGTTTTTCAAACAAACGTCATTTGAATGCGAAATCCACTTCAAGCTTTTGTTTCTCCTGTGCATATCGGATAGGCTGCAAAATAGTTTATCAACTGTACTTATTATCAACTTGAATGATAATCAATTTGAGCTGAATACTGAATAGTTGTTCTCAATAGAATGGAAAAGTTAAATATAGAAATAAAAAGTTTTTTATAGAAAAAAAAGTTGACCCAATTTTGAATTTTATTGGTGACGAGGAAAACAAATTTTTTTTTTATTCTCATGAATACTTTTATTCTTACATTTATTGGCGTTCATTGCTTCAGAGCCCACTTCATTTAAAAATTATTGATCACATGAGTTCACTTCTTTTTATAAAATGTATTCATTGACTTCCAATAACCAAACTTCATCATTGATCTTCTATCTAAATGAGTATTTTTCTCTTTTGTTACAGGTGCTAATTGAAATTCGCACTTCATACGCTGAAACAAGATTTTTGCTGACTGCTGTACCATTGTCAAAGCGTTGATGGCTTTCCGAATCGTGTGAGGATGGTGAGAGTGCATAGCGAGCTGAGCGACCAAACGACTGCTTCCAACCGACCCAGGACTCTATCGACGCAGGCTTCTCATGACAATGGGCGATACCATGCGTCTCGAACATGAGGAAATCGACCTGAGGACCAACAACAACAACCACCCACTTGCAGCCAACCACAATCATCATCCTCATCACAAGGAGAAGAGCGTGAGGAAGCGGAGAAGGCTGAACCAGGTGGTCGACAAACTAGTCACACTGAACAACAACAATTACACAGTTAACCATCTGAACAACAACAACAACAATAACAATAATAACGAGAACATCAGGAGGAAGGTGTCCATGCTGAAGCAGGAAGAAATGGCGCCCCTAGATTGCCCTGTTTCTGAAGACGAGGACGTATTCAGCCCAGCTTCTTCCAACAAATCCCCTCACAGCTCCAACACTGACTCGCCGAAAATCAGTTTCAGCCCGTTGAGGTTCAAGGACAGCAGTGTTGAAGAGGACTCGACAATGCCCTCTCAGACCGGCTGCTCCTGCACTAGCTGCATCCCAGCCTACCCCGGATCACCCGCCTCCCCACTACCAGCTCCTGTTTACAACTTCGAGCACTACATTACCTCCAAGTACCTGCCAGACCTTATACGTCGAAGAAGTCACTCAGACTCAGATCTGCCTGTTTGGATGGAAACAGCAAAGACTGAGCCAACAGAGAGGACAACCACAACACCCAGACCGATCCCTCATCCTGTGAGGCATGCTTCATTGGACTGGGACAGGACGTCACCGCAGGATTCTCCTTTGGATCTTTCTATGAAGACTGGACTGAAAGAGCCTCCACTGCAGTTGTTCCCTTATGGGTTTCTACCATCGTGGGGATCTGTGTCGGTGCCAGTTGTGAAAGGAGATGTAGCCTCGCCCACCACAAAGGAGAGTGTTGCAGTTTGGTACAACCTGGAGGTGTCACCGGTGGTTGAAGAGATGCCTCCAGGCTCCAACGTCGCCTACATTTGTCCTGTGTGTGGGCAAATGTTCAGCCTACACGATCGTCTGGCCAAGCACATGGCGTCGCGACACAAGAGCAGAACACAGAGCAGTGATTCAACGGCAAAGGCGTACCTGTGCGAGGTGTGCAACAGGTCGTTTGCCAGGAGTGACATGCTGACGCGACACATGCGTCTTCACACGGGTATCAAACCATACACTTGTCTTGTATGCAAGCAGGTGTTCTCGAGGTCCGACCATCTTTCCACGCATCAGCGTACGCATACGGGCGAAAAGCCCTACAAGTGTCCGCAGTGTCCGTACGCGGCGTGCCGCAGGGACATGATCACCAGGCATATGCGCACGCATGCGCGTTACGAGCCTGGCGAAGAGCCCCACACACCCTCGTCATCACCCACCACACTCAACCCCCCGCTCGCCCCTCCCGCCGAGACGTAGGCATTCCCCCCTCCCGCGTAAACCCCGATATCTGTCTGTGTTCTCTGTGTTCTCATAAATGCGTCACAATCTGTGTCACATCAAAGCTTATAGGTGTTACGCATATGTAAACGATGTTGTGTGTACATGATGTGTTTTGTAAAAACAATTTCTTGTAACTGACATGGAGAGGGTGGATTGTATTCTTTTACTTATTGATTTTTTCCTATCTTTATCAGTTGACCATAAACATCAATTTTTCCACACTCAAATGTTAAAGAAATAAGCTAAGGAAATTGAGATATGATGGTGGAAAGCACGGAAAAAGAGAGAAAGGGAGATACGGTATCTCATTCAATATTCCGTGATAAAAAGTGTTATTGAAATTGATTAGTCAATTGAGATGAGAACAGTTACCTCTTCAATTTTGATACTTTGTTCTCTGTTACTGGAAATCTGAAGAGATGTATCATGAAAGATCAATTTTGGAGCTTGACATGTTCTCTTTCATGTACAGTATTTATCTTCAATCAACGTCAATTGATACCTAGTAATCAGAAGCGTTTCAAAACTCAAAAAGTTCAAATAATTATATTGCTCTCTGTTGTTTGAAAAAAGCATCTGAAAAAATTCAGTCAGTTCTTTCCTGAAGCAACCATCAAGGTAAGTTACTCCTAAAAAAAGAGATGAGAATTTTGGGACACTTTCAAATGATCAGCTTGAACCTGAATTATTGGAATAAAGTATTGTAACAATAAGTAATTATTCTTAAAATATAAATCCGCTCTCTCCGTCATAATCCCAATAACTCGATATTGTTGTATTTATAGAACCTTCTTACTCAATCCAGAGCGCACAGCAGGATTCTATGTATGAAATCGAAAAACGCAGAAGTTTTTAAACCAAAGAGAGACTTTATTGACAATATTTTTTTGTCTATGTGGTGCGGAGCCCTTGCAATCTTGCATGCCTTTCTCTGTGCCTATATGCTCAATCAATTTATTGTTTCTGTTCATCTTACTTCTCAATGATATTGTTACTTTTCTATTACTTTACCTGTTAACCTTGATATTTTTAGGCTATTTCGATATTGAACTTATTTCTACCCTGAACCATTACTTAACTTGAATATTGTTATGACTAGCGATTTAACTTACCCAACTTTGTAGTACTGTATTTAATAAGAAAATAACATTATTTGACGTTGAACTTCTATTCATTGAATGAAGAGGAATAGTACTATGCCCATGTATTATGGATAGAAAATGGACTCTATCAAGAGTAGGAACAATAAACACAGTATTTAATACCATAACTATTGTCTAATTCAGGTGTAATTTTTGTATTTTTATAAAGCACTTATCTCTACAGAAAAAGACAAGTCCCACGAGATTTTAAGCTTTGGATAGATTCTAGGATAGGCCTAAAAAGACTATTTTTAGTTTTACTTTCTCTCTGTTTGCTGGAAAATTGAATGAATGCATTTCTTTCATAGTTATAATTTGTTGCTGGAAATCCTTGTTGGTTAAATGTTGATTTTGTTATGATATTTGTGTGTTGTTAGATGGTTTGTTCTTTCTTCTTTGAAAATTTTATTCGTTGAATTTCGACCCTCCAACTGTATTATTTTTTATGTTTCATAATTATTCACACTCAAGTGTTCACTTGTTGATTTAATTTTGTTGTTGAATTCAACGTTATAGTCAGACTTTATTTTTATTAAGTTTGACAGACTGTTACTTAGTTCAAGCATTCATGACTTTTGGCCAGTGTTAAGTGTTTCTTTCATATAAAGAAACGAAAATGGAATATTCCATCTTTTTGAAATTCTTGTGAATCATTATACAATGGTTATTACAAAGACATATATGAACAATATACACGTTTTCTGAGATAAAAATTGGGACTGAAAGGTGAAAGCTAAGTGAAGTTTTGGCTTGACAACTGATTGATATAAATATATATGGGCCAAAATGAAAGTTTCCAAAAATCAACATTTTTCGATTTTTCACGAATTCAATACTTTTGTCGTCAATCTCTTATTGCTCAACTGTGGATGTTTTTGAGAATGTTGAATGTTGTGCTTTTTATCACCCTTCGCATCCCAGATTACATTTACATTATTCTTATAAAAATACATATACATACATTTAAAGTATTATTAGCTGTTTAATTTCATGTTGTTCAATTATAGTATTGCCGAGTTATACTGAAACTGGTTGTTGTTATACCTGGGCATAATGTTGGTTCATTTCAAAGGAATGACTGAATAGCTCAATAATCTGTTGGGAAAATTAGTTTTTATGAGGAAAATTGTTGATTGGCTGACATTAATCCACTCCAAGCTATAACTGAATGGAGAATTTCCAGCAATGGAATTTTAAATTTTTCCCTTACTCATGTTATATACCTAGGAGTATGGGATGAATTTGAATAATGCTTGAATTTCTCCCACTAATAACACAGTTACAGCTAGTGGTGGATTGATTTTCAGTAAGGTAACGTGAAACAATAATTTCTCAAAATTCAGAAGTGGTAATAGAAAAAATACATTTATTCACATAGACTTCAATCAATATTAATTATAAACTATAAAGTAATGAAGTTTGGATGAAATTGGAAAATTCTAATAAACATCATAGCCTCACTTCAGAAATTTTGAATAAACTTGGTCCCATAATAGTTTAATTGGAATTATTTTATTTTATTTTAATACAATTATTTTTTATAATTATTTTATTTAAAACATCATAGCCTCACTTCAGAAATTTTGAATAAACTTGGTCCCATAATAGTTTAATTGGAATTATTTTCCAGATTCAAATTCTATGTTATTTAATATTTAATACTTCATAAAAACACATATGGAAGTGTTCATTGAAGTCATTAGTTCTTGAAGTGGAGTTCGAAGTGATCCCTTCCCATACTAAAAAATGTATGTTTGGATGCTTTGGACAATTAATTATTGCAAATAATTCAATTTACAATAGCAACTGCAAAGTGCTTCACATTAAAAACTAAATATAGTATAAGAAAAAACGTTGAATGTCCTGTTATCACTCTTAAAACCTTCCTATTGTTCTGACATAAATTCTGTCTTGGTCATATAATGAATCACTCTTCCATTCATAATTTCCTATAATAATTGTTAAATGTTTCTATGATTGATATGACTATTCTAGGTGTGGACCAAAAGCGTCCTGCTTATCCAATATTGATGCTCAACTCTCATGTGAAAATTTACCGTTAGCTTTTACTGTTTGATAAATAATTGGGCATTATGTTTCTATGTTTTTCTATGAAAATATTTAATATAATATATTCGCTATGGCATTTTATTTATTATTTATTGTAAAAATTATATATAGTAGATGTAATATATGGTTCTATATGAATATATTTGTTTTCATTATTTATATTTTCTGATTATCTGTGAGATTTTTAGATATTCTATTTGAACCGTGCCAGGATATGTTTAAAAGTAACATTCATAAAATGTAGATTTTAGCTGTTAAGTTATTTTGATACGATATAATTGTTGTAGTTCTAAGGTTGAAAATCGAAACAAACATGTAAATTCTATCAACCCTTTTTGTACAATATAATTTATTTTGTAATAATATAATGTTGAGATGTTGAGAATTTATTTTTGCTTTTTATTTCCGCATTCATTTTCATTTCGTATCCAGTCTCAAAACGAATTTGCATATTACAAATGCTGGTTTCAAACAAGCCAAAAGATGTAATGAAGATCTAGTCTAAAGATCTAATGAAAGACAATTGTTCTTCATCTTATCCCAAAAAGAGATGATGTATATTGTAATGGATTTTTTTTCATAAATTTGATGGTATCATTCATTTGATTATAATCATCATATTCTTGAATTCAATCCATTCAATTGGTATTGGTCTATCATAATGATAATGATGAACACATAAGTATTTCTCTAGCCCATAGATTTCATCTACAATAATTCTGAAAATCTCTATTGTAATGAACTGTATTGTTCTATGTTCTGTAAAGGAATAATCTAAAAAAGACACTTATTTGATAAATGATTCAAATACTCCAGCATGATAAGGAACAATCTTTCATCACTTTTATTATGGATTTAATTAACATAAAATCCAACTACTCTTCAAGATTTGCTGGAGATTCATGAATTTAATGCTTATAATTTACTTTCCAACTGCATTGTTAAAAAATTGACGAGCAGCCGCTAATATTATACATCATTCATATCTTCTACATTATTGCAATGAATTGTAATCAAATCATGTTGATATATTTTGACCAAACATTGGAAAAAGGCATATATTTGAATAAGAGGTGCCTGGTCAATAAAATCATGGTTGAGGTGTTACCTATAATGTACGTTATTAATTTGTTGAACAATTGATTAATTGAGGATTCATCTGCATTTTCAAATAGATGCCTCGAGTATTTCCAAGTACAGCTACCCTATATACTGAAAATTGATCTGAATTTGAACTATCAGCCAAGCAACGAATGTAATGTACAGAAACGAAAGATGAGTTCTCATTGAAGTCTAACATTAGGAAAGAAACGTATTTGATATTCTATTCATTGAGAACGTATTCAGCATTATATTGCAACATTTATTATATGACCTATTCAACATAATTTCTGTTGAATGATATTCAAATTGATAAATACATAACTCAGAGATTACAGCATTTTGATGGAATCAACTCAAGTAATTCATAAAAACAAAAACAATTAATTTAATTAGCATCAGGATTCATCGATCATTTTATCATGATTACTAGAACTGCTCACAGAATTACATGTTTTTTTTTATTCTGTGATTTTTCTCTTCTATCTTTGAGTTCAAAGTCACAAACTAGTTTTGGGGGGAAAATTGAAAGTTATCAAGGAATAAATATAATATTACGTAACAGAATAAAAACAATTTTTTTCAATTTTTATTTGAATTAATCATTTACTTAGTCAGAAGTTGAATTCCACTTGGAAAAATACATTCAGAAACTGCCTTCTTATGGTGAAAGTATGATAAACGATCTTATTGGAACAAGCTGTTGATTTTCTTTGAAAATAAAAATCGAATAAAAAAGGCATATAATCAAGTTTTGTTGATTCAATTTTAAACTTTTGGAATTATTCCTCGATATCCATGAAATTGTTTAATCCATACTTCCACAAAGTGGAGAATTGAATGTGACATCTCCAACTTTCATTAGAGGCTGGGTACATAACTTTTATCCGTTTTTCCCTGTGTTTTTCTGCGCTTATCTCCAATTCCTATAGGATTACTAATAAGTGTTGTGTTAAAACTACATGTTGATCGTGTACTAAGTATATGTACTGTTTATGATATGTAATATCAATGTAAATGAATGTGCTTATTTTTATACAAAACAATTTTCAATACAAAATCGGCTGGATCCGTTCTATTAGAAAAAATATTGAAAAACCATGGAAATAAGAATCTGTAAAATCGACTGTGAGATTGCTCAAGATGAAACAGAACTTGTAAAGGAATTACATGGGAAACATTTTTCAATAAAAAATTTATCTTATTTGGTTTGTACTTTTTCACAACACATGAACTGTATCTTTCAAGAAATGCATGATTTAGTTTCGCATGCAATATTCTAATTAAAAAAAATATATTTTTTGTAAGAGAGAATGGTAGAGTGAAAACTTGACTGGAAATCGAAACTGAATATTCTACATGTTATAAGGTGGCCAGCACAGCAAGATATTTAAATAAATTCAGGTTTATGCTGTCAACCTGTACTCACTATCTCAAGAGATTGAAACAATATCATTTATGACATGCAAGAGTTGTCACTTTCCAAGTCTCCAATGTAACAAGCATTGAAACGTCATCAACTTTTCAGTTATTATGTAATATCATTTATTTATGATATGTTGACAGTGATAAAACCGTTGGGCTAAAAATGAAATCCTTATTATCTGAATAATTTTCGAATAAAAGAGTGAAGTGGACAACTAAATATTCAAATATGATCATGATTCAACATTTGACATACAAGCTTCAACCTCTAAATTTCAAAGGCGAATTGTGATCTTCCTTGTTTTAAAGATAAAAAAATTAAATGTCCACCTTCATCTTTTCTATAAAATCTCTCTCTCTCTCTTTCGGCCTTTCTCTCTATCTACACCCCCACCCCATCCATCTCTCTCTCTCTTCAACTTCCAAGTCATAATGGAGGCTTACTAGTAGAATGTGCACGTATCACAGAATAATATTTACCAAAACTTCGAAAGTCTTCAAAGTATTTCTTCTGGTTCCCAGGTAACTTTTCAAAGTATTTTATGATCCTACGAACGTTGTTCTGGCAGTTCAACATTTGGGATGTGTTTTGTGCCTGTCAAGCATCAAAAGACATTGAACTTCTTGTTTCTTCAATTCATTCGAGTTTTAAGAATGCATTCCATCATTTTACTGTGTGTGGTTTTTGTGAGATTTGGAATCAGATTTTGATGAGAAAAACACACTGGTAGAGTATTGAATATTGATTATATCATCGATATTTATTTTAATTGACAATCCGTATCGTTATTCTATTATTTATAGTAGATGTAAGACGACCTTTGTAGCTCTGAAACCTTGAATAAGAGTTTTCAAATGGTTAATAATTTCAGTTATCAAATGTTAATCTATTATAACAATGTTAAAATCCAAAAATATAGGCTGAGAATAATTTTGGAAATAATAATAATAATTTTCAAAATATCAATTAATTCTGAATTATTTTCAATGGAGAATAACAAATTAATATTACCGTCAAAATCATCCAAACTATTGTATGTAGATGATAGTCTTATAGAAGTTGTCACTGTATTCCAATATTATCAAAGAGAACAGACTATCGTGCGATTCACGTCAAGAAGTCAGCATTGTTTATATGAGGAGCAATGATGCCAAGTTTCATTGAGAGAGAAAGAGAAAACTGCACCAAACGTGTTTGTTGGGACTGTGTGCGACAAAAATGCATAGTGCGGCAACCATGCACAGTGCGAATAGGATAGAAACATCAGCAACTGCCTTGTGCTGAACAAGGATAGCAAACTCCCATCTAACTCTAAGCAATGCTGACTTGTTGACGTGAATCGCACGATAGAGAGTATTGCTTATCTATGATATTATCCTCAAAGCCAAAGGAAATATTGGTTATGTGATTATGCTACATTTGACATTCGATTGCATTTGTATTGGTGAGAAGTATTTTTCCAGTGAAAGTTTGAGATTGAAATATTTCAATCATAGAAAATAGATGATACATCCCAAAAATATCATTCGTCATTCGGATTGTCGGCTGGAATAAATCTGTAGGAATTATTCATTTTTTTTGTAGCCTATTTGGCAGAAACTTCTTTGATAGCTTACTTTTAAAATCATAATGAAAGTATTGTTGTCCACTTTCTAAAAATAATAATAATTAAAAAGAATACAGGAATATAATTTGTGCACTTTATATGATAGAGAATTGGAATGATTTTACGATTAAACTGGATCCAATGTTACTCCATGTTCTACCAAGGTAAACAAGAGTCTTGACAAGGCTCTAGGACAGGTGTTGACACATTGACAGCATGGGCCGTTGTTCTAGCATGGGACAAGTGAATTTTGCTACTACTGAGCATTCTTATCTTTGCATACTAGCTCTACAACACCATATTTGGGTGAAACAAGATCAACTATCTCACCACATTTTATGTGTGTTTAAGTTTCATGGACGAGATGTATGAAACTTTTTTGTCTTCTCTAATCCACATGTTGTGATTAAATGAAGGAATCGACACAAGAGCAACTATCTCATCACACTTTATACGCGTTTTAATTCTATGGACAAGATGTATAAATATTTTTTTTTCAACTAATCCACATGTTGTAAACGAAGGAATTGTCGGATACGCAGACGAACCGTTATTAATTTGAATATATAGTCAGGTTATGAAATGGTTGTCACGAATAAGCTTGCAACAAGATAGTCGTGTGGGGAAAACAGGTATAATAAACGGAGGATATTATAGAAACACCTACACGGTTCAAATGACAGTAGTGGCTGGTTGACAAGTGTGTGTTTCTGTTTAAATCTTGAAGTTTATTTTCAGTTGAAGAACGTAAATGAAAATCATTATATGCAGTGGAAGGTGTCTTGTTTGTGTCACTTTTTCACACGATTTAAGTGTTGCACACTGCGGGATGTGATTGGTCACCCATTACAGACACTTTCGTGATGTAGCTTGTCACCCACCCTTTGTCCTTCAGGCTAATCAAGTAAGCCATTCTTCCACTCCATCATAATATGGAATTGCTTTCCTTCACGGGCCGCATTTGAATGTCGTGACTCCAATGAAGTCTTCACAGATATTTACATTGAGATAGTTCTGAACACTGGAGAGATAGGTGGTTTGATAGAGAGATTTGAATACGATATGTAGAGAAAGATGAAGGTAATGACGAATACAGAATAGATACTAACACAGAGATAGGTATAGGATATAAATGTTATATAGATAGATGTTTAAGTATTGAAGCTGGAAGATGAGGATTGGATTTGATGATGATTGTGATCAGGATGGTTGCTCTATTATAATTACCAGAATATCAATTTTTAACTATTCAATAATTATCAACTATAAAGATGGAAGGTAATGAGACATTGCAACTATACAATTGCTGTTAAATTATATTTAATTATTGTGAGTTATATAGTTATTTAATTATTATAATTATCAACTATTTACTATTGATTATAATTATCAACTATTTCAATTACTAGAACAAATATCTAAAACAAGATGTAGCCTATTATTAATGTCTCAATAGTTTAAAATACTCCCTATCATATTTGAACTGTTTTCATAAATTGTTAAAAGGACAGTTTTGGGCGTAAGCCTGTTGGAAGTGTTGGACCATCCATTAAGTATCAATTGCTGAATAAATAAATAAATGAATGAACAAAAGTTTCCGAAAATCTGTGGTTAGAATTTTTGTAAGGGTACGTGATTGAAAAGCTCCGATGATTACCTGAAATATACAAAGAATTATATTTCCTGGAATTCTCGAATACTAGAATAGCTTATACCTTATCTTTTCTCATTCCATTTTAAATCAGTTAGTTGTTTTTGTTCTGAATGCTATTTTCAATTTACTGATAAGGTTTTAATAAACTACTACTTCTCATACAAATACTGTATTATCAAATTATTTGGTAATTGGAGACTGACCTACTTCATGTGATTTTAAATATTACTCTGGGTTTTCAGAGCATGATCGTTGTTCACATTGCGAAATTTCCTGACTGTTAATGACCTGTGACGTTGAAGAACGATTTTCTCAACTGCTACTAGCCTCAAGGCCAGATGATGGTCAGGGTATTGGAAGTGAAAAGAAAGAGAATCACCTAACAAAAATGAAATAAGATAAAATATTATTATTTGAGAATAATTTTATTTGAATATATTTACTACTTATTATTTCAGAATAAATATGACGATGATGAAAGCAACAAATCATTATACAGTATTTCAGATCCAGATACAGTATAATATACAGATCCCCCCGAGATCCAAAAGAAAAAGAAAAAATACGGCATAAAATCGAATAGAAACTAGGACGAAATTTGTAAGTAACAAAAATGTTTTCTAAAGATATAAAGCTCTAGAGAAGTTTCAATTTATAAGGAAATGTCATATACTATACATCAATGTAAGTTCATGTAAGTTCATTGATCAATCATTATAAAAATATATGCATCACCAATGAATGAAGTTATGGTGGTCTGGTATTAATTAGGTTATTAATTTATTATGATGAGAAGAGAGAATATTGAAAGAAAGAAAATAATTACTTAAATCTACAACACTATTTAGTTGACAAACAGCTTTGATAGGCTTGCAATAGGAATATTGGAATATTGAAATGTTGTTTTCAAATAATTAAATGGAGACTGTCCGATGTCTAGACACTGTTCAAACAAAGATTGCGATCAAGATTATTTTAGAATAGCTCTATGTCTACATTTTTATCAATGTGCAAACAGGAAATAATTTATCTTTTCCATAAAATTCTTGGGCAATTAGTAATCAGTGGCGGATCCAAGAGGGGGGCAGAGGGGCAATTGCCAACCCCCCTCCGAGATCCAAGAAAAAAAGAAAAAATCAGCATAAATCTAATAGAAACTAGGACGAAATTATATAAGCAACAAAAATTGGCTGTTTCCAATGTGTGTAAAGTCATTCATGTTACTTGTGAAGAGGGCATTCTTCAATATCGTGTTCAAGATCTACAAGATTATGCTTTTGAACTGGATTTTTCACTTGACTAATAATTCAAAACTGAGATTCGATTTCTTTGTTGAATCAATTTACGTTTGGAAATATGGAAGGAATAGAAGACGCAATTACTATTGTGAACGGTATTTATACAATTAGGAATGCGACAATACTTTAAATGCGTTGTGAATGCTTATTCCCTATCCTTTCTCATGTTAAATTTCCCGTTTTCGTTCACAAAAATTCCGCGTGAGCACTGGGGTCGATTTTATTATCCCCACCACCTATTTGCACACATTGAATAGAGTGACACGAAGTTGATTTGCTTTGATCTCATATTTGACTGAGCTGCAATAGGGTATTTCATTACCATCAACAATAATTTCGTGAATTGAGTTCAAATCTATGCTGTTAATTGTGCGTCAATATACAGTTATTATAGGCTGTATTTTGATAGGGTCGAGTTTGACGCCATTTTTCTTAGTCCATTCCACTATTGAATTTATGTCTTCATTCATCTTGTATTTGTGTATTGTTCCATTGATTTTTGTGGTTGAACAACTTGCATGAATTTGAAGATCGTCTGCATAAGTATGGAAATTAGCAAACTTAATACCAGAGGAGAGTTCATTCGCAGAGAGGGAAAGAGTGAGGGGTGAGAGAGGTATGACATTTTAAAATAATAAAGGAGATTATTCTAGTAAAATAATTTGGGCATACGATGAATAAAAAATAGTCCTCTCAAGTGCAACCCATATGTAAAAAATTATTTTCATTTAGAAAAATATATTATTTGAGCAAAATATATGTAAGAGAGAGATAGTGAGAAGAGAGAGAGATTCAGCGGAATATCTCGTCTTTAGTATCCGGGACTCGTCGAAGCTGAACGAGACCGCAGATCAGTGCAGTGGTTTGGTAATCGCAGTGGTCTTTCTACAAAACGGGCCATAAAAAACGTAAATCACCGAGTTAGCGGACGCAATTCAGTAGCTCTGTTTCGTAACTTGCTACTTGTCTCGCTGCTTGTCCATGGACACCGTTTACTTCTAGTGACAAGTCACAAAGTTGCTTGGACTTACATTATTTATACCACAAAGTCCTATCCGATTTCACTGTTCGAGATTGGACTAAAGACATGCAAGACAAAATAATACCAAATAAAATACTCAAGACTATCTTGAATATCCAGCTCGGTAGTCAGTTGATTTCCAAGTTCATTTGTAGCCAATATTAGGATTGATTAGCAATAGTTCATCATTTGTTTTTTTTTCACAAATGGAATCTTTCCATATCCTCGCTGGAGAGACTATGCTGCTGGTTCATTTTCCTAAGGCACCCGAACCTCAGGCACCCATCATAAGGATGAATTACCTCATTACAGCTTTTTACATATGTACGGAAGAGTTCAAGAATTCATTCACAATGATGCATTCAAGTTGGTATATGTGGATGAATTATATGTGATTATACACTTTGAGTACTGTTAAAAGCTGTAAATATTTGTGAACTAGGCCATCAAAAAGCAGAAGTACAATGTACTTGTAGAAGAACGAGCATAGTTGAAAACGATTTCTGGAAATTACTCTGAAAAAAATAGAATGAGATAATTGAAAGTTTTTCAACACATTGAATCGATTAAAAATTCAATATTGAAGTATCTTATACAATAACACAATGTTGACGGTGAAAAAATTGTGTTAACCATCATATTAATAACTCCTTTTCCAAGAAAAATGTGTGAGCTTACCTGAAATGCAACACAAAATCCAGAATTTCAATAAAGCAAGATTCATTTAACGTATTTTTTACATGAGAAGCTCTGAATGATCCTCAGGAAGAGTTCATAACACAGTTGATGCAGTGCACACAATTTATAACCAAATACCCCCTGAAACTGAAATTATCACACATGAATTATCTGTCGATGAACTGAAAAACTTCAATAAATAACAACCAAACTAAATTCAGTACTACAGTATTCATCTCTGGTTCAGAACCAGGCTTTTAACAAAATCAGGCCACACGTTCCAGGTTATGCAACTAATACACGTTAATGTTCTGGGGGTTGAAATTCCGAGATCGATAATCACTGTTTATTGATTCGAAGAATGCCAATCGTCATCATCATTTCTTCTTGGAATGATCGCGACGCGCAGATCACATGCTTCGCAATCATCACAGAAGCAAATACTACATCAATTTTAAGTGTCTGTAACGATTACACATAATCGAGCGGGAGCGAAAGAAGCTCGTATGATATTAATGACGTAGAGGTACGTTACCTAAATGGTGAAATTAACTAATGAGTTTGCCAGTGAGACGACTGACTGTTGATAGGATTTGACCGGTTCCATGAAAACGTGCAAAGTGGCTGTTATGTTTGTTTCACGTGTAAATATTTACCAATGAGAGAGTCGGTTCAGGGCGTGCTTGCATCTCTAGACGACTTGCGTCAGCCATTAGCTGAGCTAGCAACACGCAAACACACTAACGCCATATTTCTGTTTCTCTCACAAATACAAACCACCTCGCACGAATTCCTCACATAACAACTGTGCTTCAACTCAGTCCTGGAGGGAATCTACGGTTCTATGGTACTGAGGTTCAACTCAGAGAGAATTCCTATGGTATTAGATGGGGCTTATGGTTCTTTGCGGACTATGGTTCAACTCATTCCTGGAGAGAATCTAATTAAAAGCTCAATTGTATCTGAGAGGTTCATAAATCTGAAAGGGAAAATGGCAGGAAATGAATCAGCAGATTTTGAAATAATAAAACATTATTTCAAAGATTATAAAAAATGTTTTGCATGAAAATGCAAAACCTTCTTCTCCTCCTTCTCCTCTTTCTCCTCCTTCTCCTCCTTCTCCTTCTCCTCCTTCTCTCTCCTTCTCCACCTTCTTCTCCTCTTCCTCATCCTCCTCCTCATCCTCCTCCTCCTCCTTCAACTCCTCCTCTTCTTTCTTCTTCACTATCCACTCCTCCTGCTTCTTCTTATCCATCTCCTTAACCTTCTCCTTCTTCTCCTTCTCCTCAACCTCCTCCTGTTGCTACTAGACCTAGTACTCCTTCTCACCCTACTCCTACCTCCTCTTCTTTATCAATTAAATTTAATTTTCTCATTCTTCTCCATTTTCTTCTTCTTCTTCTTCTTCTTCTTCATCTTCTTTCTTCTTCTTCTTCTTCTTCTTCTTCTTCTTCTTCTTCTTCTTCTTCTTCTTCTTCTTCTTCTTCTTCTTCTTCTTCTTCTTCTTCTTCACTCCTCTCCATTTTGTGTTTTCATTCTTCCTTTTCTTTTCTCTACTTCCTTCTTCTTCTTCTTCTTCTTCTTCTTCTTCTTCTCCTCCTCCTTCTTCTTCCCTCCTCCTTTTCTTCTTCTTCTTCATCTTCTTCTTCCATGGCCTCCCGCTCATCCTACTACTTCTCATCTTTCACTCGCTCCTTCTATTCTTTTCATCACCATCATCATCATCATCATCATCATCATCATCATCACCATCTTCACCACCACCATCATCATCATCATCATCATCATCATCATCATCATCTTCACCATCATCATCATCACCACAATCTAGCAGCACTATGCGGGTGCAATCAGAGGTGAAGAATTTTAATAAGTTTTACAGCTTCACTCCTACCTACCAACCTGTACCACCAATACTACGAAGCACTTAACCGAGTGACTAGCTTGGGAAGGTGACTATACGCTGCAAGGTGTTAAACCTCCTTTAGGCCACTGGAATGCTAATGAGCAACTCCTTCTGTCTTCCTATGAAGGCGTGCTCGGTTACTATACCGTAAGTGCTGCATGAAGCCGGGCCTATCAACTTGACGTTGCTGGGAAAAAAGGGAAAATTGAAATTTATGAGCTCACTAATAATTAAAGTAATTAATCCGTCTCCTATCCATTTCGCATATGTAATTAAATCCATCTTGTATCCATCACTATAAAAACTCAAATCATAAGCCATTCACAAAAAATTCAACCATCAATTTCTTTGATTTACATTCAGTGATTAGTGTAAATTATTGAACAAATTAGAAACCATTAGACATAATTCTTCTGCAGTTTTCCAGTCTCACATTTACGGTGGGGGAAATTAATTATGGAGTGCCAAATAATCGTAATTTTTACATGTAATCCAAAGTTTGTTACGGGTAATCGACAATAACCAAACCTCTCATGAACCGTATAAATTAATGAGAAAACTACAAATGCCAAGAAGGTTGATGAGAATTTCTCTGCTTAAGCCAGAAATTTACAAAATTTGTATCGTCTACTTCGATAGTCTCTTGTGTAATAGATAATTGCGTATTTATGCGACATTGAAATTTCTAAATAATCTTCAAATTAATACTATCAGCCAGTTGCACGAAAATCCAATTGAATTTACAGCCTGAATAACATTGAATAACAGCCTGAAAAATGTTGTCATCTGACTACACCAATACAACGAGAAATGCATTGACTTCTTTTGACGGTGATTTAAATGGATTGTCATGCAACTGGCCGTGAATTTTATTGAGATGAAGACGAATGATTTATAAGATATTTCAATGATTCAATTGCTATTGATTAGGCCCTATACATCCATTGAATACAATTTACTTGACAAAACTTAACAACAGAACAATCCTTTTCCCCACTTAATATTTTCGAGACCTATCACGCATTCATCAAATTCGTAATTCTGCAAAACACATAACTCTTTTCAAATTGATGAGTTGATTTCATTTTTTCATTCAGAAAAACTTGTCAAGCTTTAAATTTGAGACTAGTTGCAGTTTTTCGAATTATGCAGACCAATAGAAGAATACATGAATGATTAGAGAAATTTGAAGTAGCCCAGCATTGATACTTCTGGCTACCAACATCAAGGCAATATTATACTGGAGGTTATTCGATCTTTCGTCTTTTGCAATACAAACTCGTATAATGGAAAATTTATAACAAGTTATTGGATTCCAGAGCAATTAAAAATTTCCCCCCTACGATAACGTCTATGGTGATAATTTCAAACCAAACACCTCAATATCAACGTAGAATCATATTGTAGAAGAATAATTTTCTACTTCATTGTTCTGTAGTAGCAAGTACTCTATAGTTTCAGCTCTAAAGAGTCCATTTTGATGTAAGGAACTTGAAAGGACAGAAAATCAGCCTCCTCCTACTGTAGAAGCCCAAACGCAACCCAAACTCCACCTGTTGCCCTAAACCTTTCATGTTCTTCAGATAGTAATCGGATAATATCTGGCTACTGCTTATTATTATATTATAGATAAAAGTTAGGTTCTTTGTTACTTGAGAATAGACTTGCTCGCCTTAGAGCATATTGATAACTATGGACGAAAGACAGTGGGTTTGGCCCAAATGATGCACCCATAGATCTCTATTTCAGTCGAGTTTTTCCCCAAGTGAGTTCAGTTTAATGTCTGGAATTGGTCAGTTGTTAGAGGCGATTATAAAGCTTACAAAAGGTGCTATTATTTACTATCTCAACAGGCAGAAGGCAAGAAGCAACTCTTTAAACGTGGAAGTTGAAGATCTATTATTAATGTTTTGATGCATCCCACTAATTGAGGACTCCTCACGCCTTACAGCTCCGCAGTACATGAACTGCCTGAGCTTTATAGACTGATAAAAAATAGAGATTATTTCATGAAATTCACTCTACTTAAAGTTTTATCAAGCTGATAAATTGTTTTACACCTTCCATGCAATTTCATAATATTGAAAGTACTGACAAATGTGTAAATTTGTCTTTGATAATAATTATGTTTTTGAATTTAGTTTGTAATTTCCCAAGTTTTATTCTGTGATTCTATAAAATGCAATAATTTAAAATCATGTAACATGTTAAAATCTTTAATATGAAAGTAACCGTTTGTAGAGTTGAGAAAATATAGCATAAATTAAATAAATTGATTATCATCTAACCTCTAACCTTCTGCAAAAAAAAAAACATTCATCCAAGCGATTTTTTTATTTTCAAATAGACGAATAAATTAGCGGCAAGTGCTCCTACTGTGGAGTGATAATTCATATTCTTGCAGGAAATCAAAGAAAAAATTGTTATTATTTGTAACTCATCGTCACAGTGCTGACCAAGGACCAAGCTGTTATTTGTGTACTTGATCAATAATATTTTTCGAATACTTATTCTTGAAAAATTTCATCAATTGAAAACAATCCATAGGTACATTATCAACTCAAAAATTCATTTTCAATTCAATTCAATTTCTTTATTTCACACACAACATTTAAACAACATTACATCAACATTACATACAATAATAACATGAAAAGTTAAAAAAAAAACAATAGAAAAATTGCTAATCCAAAAATGAAAAGTTGTGGTGAAAAAGGGTAGTGAATCGAAAGTTCTCCCAACTATGGATATCCATGTCATAGGAAGGCTTTCTATTCATGGAAGCAGAGGAAGGATGCAAGGAGTAGGGGTGTGATAGAGGAAGGTGTGATAGTCCAGTACAGATAAGAAAAACGTCTGCACTTAATGAGCAAGCAAGCACACAAATCAGAAGAGTCCTCTATTACGATAAGTTCTTATAATCCAACTATTGATGTCTTGTTTTATTCTCTATGATATTTCGGCACAGCTAACAAATTTTTCAGGCAACTTATTTATAATTTTAGTGCTTATGTATATGAGTTGCCTTCTGATATTTTCAATGTTAGTATTATAGATTAGATATTTATTTGAGGTGGGTCTCAGATTGTATTGGTTATTGGCTGTGTTATTTGAGCAAAGAAAATCAGTTTTATGTTTATTTATATATTTTATTACATTCATTACGTACAATTGTCTAATTGTTAACACATTGAATTCTTCAAATGTTAAATTTGTTGGGAAAAGTCTAGGTTTATTTAAAATAGTTTTGATAATTGATTTTTGGATTATGAAAAGTTTTTCTAAGTGGGAATTATAACAGCCCCCCCCAGACTGATTAATATATATTTCCATATATTATGTTTATTACATCAATCAACAAGGAAAATTTGAGCATTTGTTTTTTCAGTTAACATTTCTAGTGTATCCTTTTTTTGTTTTTATACGGCGTCTATTAGAAAGAGAAGAAAACATTTCAAAAATAGAAAGAAAAGAGCCTCATCAATTTCTCAGGATGGTAAACTCCAGCCGAACGCCCCGGATAAAAAATAATTCGGATACCTGTGTTCGTCTGGAACATAATCGAAGAATCAATGGAAGACTACTGCTATCAGATTCTCCGGTCAGTATTTAAATAATAGCCCTCTGTTCTTCTCTAATCTGAATGGGAGGATACGCGGGTTTTCAGTATAAAGATACGAGCGCAGTGGCTCATTTGTGATGGCTATAGACGGTAGAGCTCCTCTAGAAGCGACTGCCCGCGGGCTTACCAGCTCGCCCCTGTGCGTCTGAGAACAATCGCATCCCGAAGAGCGCGTCGAATTTAATTAACAGGTGTTTTCTCTCTCTTCCACATTTTCTTTTTCTCTTGCATTTCATTCTCTTAACTCGCATCCTCTTCACTAATTCTTTCTCTCTGTCTACTCATCCTTGACTTGTATCTTTCGTACTCTTCACTAATCCTCCTCAATTTTCTCTCACCTACTACTGTTGAACCTTACTTTCACATCTTTTTACTAATTATTTCTAAGTGTCTATTACATTCTTCACTTGCTCTCTTCTATCATCTCCAATTTTTTATCCTCCCTAGTTTTAGTTCACCAACTTCAAAAATTTCTCTGTTCGTTTCCTTCTTTCTCAAAAATATTCTCTGTATGAGAAAAACATTATAAAGATATTTTTTGCGAGAATAGAAATGCTCATTTCACAGTGTAACCATAGACTAAGTATACAGAGATACTAGGCTAGAGTTAGTCTATGAAAAAAGGTCAAATTAATGAAAAAAGTATGAATTCAAGTATCTAATTGAAGTGAATGAAAAATTATCCAATTGAATGAATTTTATGAGTTAATCAAGTATTACTCACTATGCCGCTTATTATTGCATTCAGAAATCAGACAATTGTTTGGATTCTTATAAAAAAAAGGGAATAATCAATGTATAGAAATTTGCTATAATTCCTCAAATTAAAGAAAGATTGCTATGTTTCTCCTGCTTATACTTTCGTCCTTTCTCCATCATTCTTATTTTTGACTTCCTTCAATTCTTCCCCAAAAATTTCTCCATATTTGAATCCAGCGGAGCAGTTGTAGGCATATGCGTAGCGTTGATCATGAATTGAGAGGGGCACAAGTCAAAATTAATGAAATATGAGCCGGGAGGCATACTCCAAATGGTACTTTTCTAAGTGAGTCACTCAATAAAATGCACATAAATTATTATTTGTGTTGGTCTAAGCAAGAATAATTAAGTACCACCAGATATTTATTTAACTTAGCAGATCTCAGCATTTTTTACAATTATTCGGGGGGGTCACACGCTCCCAGCAGTGTAGTAAGCCTAACCAGTAACCATGCACGCTTCCATAAAAAGACAGGGAAGATTGCTCATTAGCATTAAATTGACCTGAAGTAGGTCCAACATCTTTCAACGTAAGACTAAAATAATAATTTTCTCTGAAATGTATTTGCCGACTTTTTATGTGATGTAAGGTAACAAAGTAAAGCTGAACCGAAATCAGGACTGGGCGGCATGGCTCACTGAAAAAACTTATCAATAAGAACAGGCCGTGTAAAATTATGCAACGTGGTCTTATTGAGCATTGAAGTCACAGCTGGAGAGATATAGAAAAAGTACAGTGCCGAGAAGACTCATTGTATCGGCCGCCATATCGAATTGTGATTTGAAAATTAATTTTCAATACAGCAGCGTGACAATCGCGTAATTGACTTTCTACAAGAGTAGTTTTACTTTTGGCCATGCCATGCGGGTTGCACTGGAGGACAATGCCCAGAAGAATTTATTAACAACATAACAACACTAACATACTAGTGTGGCCTACAATTCGCTTATGCTCATTGATGACTGTAGAAATCAATGCTTTTATCCATTGATTGTTGATGATTGATTATTCAAGTGTACTTACACATTGAGAAGCATTGTTTGTGAATTCGATAAGCAGTTTTCGAGATCAATTCAACAGGTTAGAGGTGGGAATGGGGAGAAAAGTATTATTGTATTATTAAATTTATTATTAAGTATTAAATGTATTATTGTATATATAATTCGTCAGTCAAACCTTAATTAATCACCCTGATAAGATATTTTCATATTTTCCATTCATATTTCTCTGATACGAGAAAAATATTTGGATAATGATAATATATGATTGCTGAATTATTATTACTTCTTATTATTGATTCTTATATTTTCTTATATTCAAACTCTACATAAAAGATAATCTCCATAATTTATTATACTGTAATTATTATACTCCACTATATTCTCACTTATTCTACCCATACCTTTATATTTATAAAGAATAATTTAAAAATATTAATGTTATCATCACATAATATAATTGAATATATTATGTGTTTATGCATATTAATATCACGTTTCATGTAAATTATGTGTTTAGTATTCATGTGTGAAGTATTTCATCGTGTATATTAGTATTTAATGTGTGATAGTGTTAGTATATTATGTGTATATTAATATTATTCATGTGTTTCTACTCGTATGTTACCAGTAATATCGATATCAATTTGTTCTGGTGAGAATAGGCAATAGTTACAAACTTTATTGTGATGTACTGTAATGCTGATAAAAAACATTAAAACACTCAATACTGTTTCTTACAGGGTTCAATGACTCGACGTACAAAATCAGAATAACGATTACAAGGGGGAAAGGAATAATTTAGTTTTGTTATTAGCTATGCATTGGGATCGAGTGAACTTATTGCGATTGTCGATTGTAGGATCGTTTCGTTTCCTTGGTTCACACACACAATAAACACAGAGTGAGTAAGAAAGAAAGAGAGAGAGTGTGAGTAACGGGGAAGGAGGGTTTGAAATAGTGGAGTGGGAGAGAGTTGAGTAGAGGGCGAGTCTATGTATTTCCACCTTGCCTTCTTTAATATCTTGTCGTTTATTTGTGCATTGTGCAGTGTTGTGAATGCTATCCAGCTTGTTCGAGATCGTCCTGAGAGCGGAATCAGTACTTGGTAGCTTCCCGAGTCAACATACCGTGATAATTTGTTACCTCGCTAACATTGTACCATCCAGAAACATGACTGAGCCTAATGAAGACCTCTAGTTGCAACCAGCCTGCTGCAATGTACTTGCTCGAATATGACCGTGCATTTCGATTAACGCAAATAAATATTATATCGTGCTTGCCTTTGTCGATGAGAAAATAACTGCACTCAACTAAGATCGGATCTGATCCAATTGAAATAGAGGTTGCATTATTGTCGGCTTGGAAAGCCTGGAAGATCGTAGTAACAAGACATTCAGTTACATTAATATTAGGGTACGCTTACAAAAGGAGCCTGTTCATAAAATTGTGTCAACAAAGACATTGGTAATGTCATCATGGGAATCGAGAAATAGATTTAATGAAAAATGGACTCGACTTATTCCATTCATATTCCATTTTTTTCATCGTATGGCTTTTATTGGTGGGGAGACCCTTACGGGTAGGTTGACAATATTTCTGATTGATGTTCTGAACTGTTTGAACTGTTTGTTCCTTGTTTCTGACTAATAATGCTCTTCGTTCTTGAAATATAACGTAGAACACATACGATGGATTGTACTGAATCCAATTGAATTCAACCGTCAGTGCAATGGCTACATCAAATGACGTCATATCACGGTGGTTGAAACGAATTTGCTTCTTATATGTGCAATCGGCTCATATTTTTTCTTGATTCCTGTTTCATTCCAATCCATCAACATAAATGTTCACGAGCTAATTTTCCAAATCGAATTGTATTTCACCTTCTAATTTTATCAGATATCCTTTAACTACTGAAATCTCAACAAAATCCGTGTATCAAGTGCACAGATCCTGCTGACAAATGCACTGAGATATCAGCTCATTTGATCAGATCACTTAGCCAAACAAGGCAATGCAACAGGATGTAAGAGTGGAGTGAAGAGTATGCCGCAGCATCCGTGCCGATGACACTTTGTATTGAAATTACTCTAACAGAATGCGACAATAAATCTAGCGTACGACACTTTGTATGTTGAGAAGGCGCAGGGAAATAAGTCGTTTGGGTAAAGTGGGTAGAACAGAGGGAATTAATGAAGAATTGGTGTATAGAGAAAAGTAAGAGGGAAAAAGGGGGAGAGACACTTCTTACAAGCCCTGTTCGTGTTTTGCGAGGAGGATTGGTCTCATTCCTCCACATCTGTCTATTGGCGAAAAAAATTATAAATTATCGATAAATTATTAATACCGTAATGGCGTGATCCCACAATATAATGCCGCATGTTAATAATCACATCGGAATATTTTAACAGTCAGTGTGGAGTGGGCTGATCCACAGTTCTCGTTCATGTTGTTATTCCTACAATAACATGAGAAGAAGTATTCTGTGCCTGAAACTAGAGTACATTAGTTAAAGTTGTCTTGTATGGGTAATATTTTCAATGGGTTAGAGCTGTCAGTAGATAGGTAATATATCAAACTACAGTGATAAATTTAATGAGAAATTCTCGATAATTATGACTGTAATTTATTTACTTTCATTGTTAGCCTCTTGATAGCTTATTAAAGGTGTAGGCAGCCGTACACAGGCAAAAGAACTGATTTATTTGAGAATTTATTTTTATTATGCTTGTCAACTGGCATTGTAATATCGAACACTAAAAACAGACCAAACGTTTATTCATGATAAGGTTCATTCGTCCACTGAGAGGGTTTAATCGATTGATTATACCCTGTTCAAATCAAATCAAACCATTTATTTGCCATAAAAAAAAGATTTCAAATCACAAAACAGAAATAAAATGAAATACATGTATCAATAGAAACAGTAATAAAATTTTAGAAACACTATTGAGTTTTTTTGCTTCTATTTCAAATTATATTATGAAGATTTCTGTATTCATTAATTAAATTTGAATTCATCTGATGACTAGATCACAATGTATATTAAATTTTAATTAGTTTTTATTGTCTATAGTTGTAAAAGTAAAATTTATTCTAGTTGAAAAGTAAGTATTCTAGTTGTATTTGATAGATATTTCGATGAAAAATAGTCAGTAAATCACAGACAGTAACGGTAACAGTAAACATTAACAGTAAGGCTAGGCGTACACCGGTTAGTCAAGACAAGACGAGATTAGTCACGTTTAGTCAAAATAATTCACATAGTTGCTTCTGAAGCAGCACACACCAATGCAATGACTAATCAGTGGGTGTTGCTTCATAAACAACTATGTGAAGTACTGTGACTAAACGTGACTAAACTCGTCTTGTCTTGTCTTGACTAACCGGTGTACGCCTAGCCTAATTCAATTCAATTTAATCCAATTTACAGTGTTCTGGTTGTATTTCATTTTGATAGTAAATCGGATAAAAAATATTCTGATGAAAAATAGCCATTTGGCAAATTCAGACCACTTTCCGACCAGTCTTTTGCGGTCTCTCGGAATTTCTCTTTTCTTCCGGCTGCACCTGTCTTATAAAGCGTGCCACTTGCATTACAAGTCTGTCCACCTCCACAGCACTTATAGTTTGACGTATTGCTGGTAGTTGGCGGAGAAATTACGATCGCTTGCGTGATTCGGCTAGTTTTTTTGCAATCACGTGACAGACCCCAGGCAGACAGAGGGTAGCATCATGCACGCCACCGAATCTGCAACCTTCGGACTCCCTCCGGCTTTTCGAACTCTTACGACGTTCCTGAAACTGGAGATATATCCCTAAAATATAGGAATATACATTGTTTGTGTGAGTACATGCTTTTGAAACCGAAGATATATTCTGGTAATATAGAAATATACATTGTTCGCATGTGAGAATATATATATTCCTAAAATATAGGAATATACATTGTTTGTGTGAGTACATGCTTTTGAAACCGAAGATATATTCTGGAAATATAGAAATATACATTGTTCGCATGCGAAAATATAAATTATTTTTCTAAAATATAGAGATATACATTGTTCGTGTGTGAGTACATGCACATTGTGTTGGTTACATCCCGCTAAAATGTTGGACTGCGCCTCTAGCTGAACCAGATTTCGTTATTCCTGACACGAAGCGGCCACATATTATAAAATACAGGATTTATCTGGAGAATGGACTGCAACCAAATTGCGTTTTGCCAATCCGGAAAGTTTGACGTTGAAAGGTTGGTAGAGTGAATCTTGCGAGAATAATGAGGAGGAAATTAAATTGAGCAAGAGACGTTTTTTCAGAATGGGATTGTTTATTAAACAGTACTTGAAATAAACAAACTTGTACTAAAAACTTAACTAGTCTATTATTTATCTAATGATATTTATTTGATTGGAATGATAACTATGTAAACGAACAGTTTATCGATTGATATTTATTTGATTGGAATGATAGTTATTATGTAAACGAACAATTTGTCTATTATTCATCTATTGATATTTATTTCATTGGAATGATAATTATGTAAACGAACAGTTTGTCTATTATTTATCTATTGATATTTATTTGATTGGAATGATAATTATGTAAACGAACAGTTTGTAATTAATATATTTATTTTAATTCATGCTTTTGATTTACAGTTAAGTCTTTTGTATTCAAGATCACAGAAAGTTTTTCAGGAATGAATATTGATTGAAAGACTTTCATAATGGAAAAAAATACTAGGGTGATAGGAATATATGGAAATGGATGAAAAACGTTTGGAGAGAGTGATGCAGATTTTCAACTCAATAATTATTCCTGTTTTATGTCATGAGAAGTAGTGCCCCTGACAAAAACTCCACTATCAAAAGAAATCTCTAGCATAAGGTCCAAGTAAACAATAAAATTATTGTGTTGTTTGAACCTTTATATAGGTTGAAAACAACCATTCGTAATAGATGTGACCGATACAGTGAGTATGAAGTGAAGCATCAATCAACTGAAAGTGAAAAAAATTGATAAGAAGAATGGTAACAGCTTAGATACTGAAGCTGTGCAAGACATCATTCTTGTCTTTGAATCATGGTACTTCTTGTGCACTAAGAATAAATATCACATGGTGGCAATAGATTACCTGAAAAAATGTCAATCGGAATTCGTATTATTTGCGGGACAGTTAACTAAGAAAACAGTGAAGGTATGTAGGTTGAAGAAGTGAAATAACCACGTTATTACTGAGCTGCCTTTGCTACTGGAACTATAGATAATCGCTTTTACTCGTGGATTGTGGAAGACTGGCGCAAGTATTGAAGGCTTTGCTTTACGCTTAGCGGTACTGCACTGGTAATTCACAATTTGTCTCTGGATACTTGCAAGAACACGTCTAAACAGCTACTGTAAACTCAAGGTGTTCATATGATATCAGTGTAGAAATATTCTTTATTACAGTTCATTTTGTTAAGGTACTTAACTGCAAGTTATGGTACTGTTAAAACATGTCAGAATTTTGATAAAACATTCAATTTGCAACACTCAATTTAAGACGAATTCAGGTGAGAATTCTTTCAACATTACGTATTTGCTCGGAGAAAGATGTCAAGAGGAAAGAACTTAATAATTATATAAACACTAATTATATTAAGATTCGTTTTGAAACAACAAAAGCAACAGCCATTTTCCTAAAAGAAAAGTGAAACGCAAAACTGAAAACTTCGTAATGGGTGTTGTTTGAAATTTCCGGGCAAGAATCTACAATGTCTTCTATATCGTTCATTCGTAGCAACGTTTCAGCAGAGAACAAACATTTATCAATATGAAGAAACGTATATATTGTCATATAATGAATCAAATAATAAATTAATGAATTACAATAATAAATATTAAACTTTATATCATTGATTGTGTCATCATAACCTATGATATCAATCCATTTCTACGGAAGCAGTTGGTACTGTACTCGGTAATATTTTTGACTGCGTTCAATTGATTGTTCGCGATCAAACTGCGACTGAGCAACCGAGCGTCAGTGCTTCAATCCACTATCTCTCCTAGACGATTATCTACCTTATTGCTCTTCCTTATCCACCATCATCATCATTCCCTTTCTCTTTCTAATCCAGTTCTGTTAGTAGTCTGTCTACTTCTGTCTCTTTAGTTTTTCTACTCTATATTATTTGACAAAGTGCTTCTCTAAAGTAACAACTACATAGATAGATCTCTATATTTTATTCAACAAAATGTTTTTTATTCTATCTCTTCCATAACATCCTTATCACACTAACATAACATCCTAGTTATCTTTTATTTTCATTTTTTCCTTCTTCTTTAATATTTGTTTTACTATCTTTATTATTCTTCTTATATATTCTTCTTATTATTCTATTCTCTTCTCCTCAACATCCTCATTGTATAGCTATTTATTCTTCTACTCACTTATTCACCTTTTTGATGTGTTCTATGTTACACAGCCATCTTCCTTCACTATTGCTATTTGAATTGAGTAAAAATTGCCTACACCATTGCTACTATATGCGATTCTATTTTATTCTTCATTCTTTATTACAGCAACTATATTTTCACTCCATCTCACTATATATTTTATCTATTTCATCAAATAGCGAACACACTATCAATGTAGTCTGGATCGATATTCTATGGTTCTTAAGAATAATGTATTCAGTATTGCAAGCAATCAGTCAAAACCTTCATAATAGAGACATTGGGTTGTCGGTTTGACTATATCTCATTAGGCCACTTGTGAAGAAGTTGCGTGCTTTTATAGATGATTTATATTATATTTTAGAAGGATGACCTCGATGACTTCAATGGGTGGGGCTGCTACTCACCCACTCAGATGATTCCAAATTGGACGAGTATGCAGCTTGACAATGAGAAGATTTCTTATACTTGACAAGTGCTCCAAGACTCGTCCTAGGATGGACAGGGGAAGTTGGAGTTGAAAAGTCCGTTCCATACTTTGCTATTCAAATATTGTTCATGTAACTTGGTCAATAAGTAATTTTGCTTAATAATTTGGTTGATGTTACGGATCCCTCTTCAGCAAAGCTGTATTTAAGACAAGTTTCACGACATTATTATTTTAATTTAATAGAAACTTCTCATAATGAGAAATTTTTTATTTGTATATCCCCAAACATCTTTCCTCCATATTCTGGCAAAAATCATTATACACTGTCTTCTCATCCACAATCATTGGGTATTAATTTTTACAAAAAATATAATTTTGTTCAGAAAATGTTTCAATTTAATTGAACGATGAATTTAACTGACCAATCAATTAATTCTTGAAATAGTATATTTTAGAGTAGCATAGCAGAGTAGCAATAGTAGCATAGTTTGATCAAACAATGTTCCAAGTAAACTGAATGATGAATTCAATAAATTTATCAATTTTGCTTCATTATTGAATTGATTTCAATATCAATCATCATGCCCATTGCCAGAGGCTCCTTATTCTTCATAATTCCATCATAATATACTGTATAATGAATTCAAATTAATTCATACTTCAAGTTAATTGAAGCATATTAAGGCTCGGTTCACACGAGCGGTTCAGCAACGCAAATGTGAGATAATTGAGACACTTTCCAATGAAACAATTAAACAATTAACTCCCGCACCGTAGAGCTAGTGCAGGGAATCAAATCGTGTTGTTCACACTTCTCTGTGAAACGCATGTTTTCAGCACGTCACCTTGTTTCACTGCTAGAAACATGCGTGCTAATTGCCCCAGGCAATTATATCTAATTATCCTAACATACAAAAAAAGTTAAAATTTGGGAATTTTTGATTTTTGAAAGTGCTATGCTATTCTACACGATCTCCTGAGTGCAGTCGAACTCGATTTTCATCTCTAGCATGAAAATTACCCGTTTTATTGAAGATTATTGTTTCTATCTCCAGTGATAGTCTATTAGTGGCAATACTTGGATACAATTGAACGAAAAATTCTAAATTCAAACAGCCGAGAATACCGGGTTTCAAAACTTTGCATTCTGTGTGCCATTTTACTACCATTTTTTCAGACATTTATACCATTTTTCTACATTGAATACTGAAGTTGTATACTGTATTTGTGTTGAACAAGGAATAAAAAACAGAAAATAGATAGTACATATTTACAAGCAACCAAATCACGAATTTTAATTGAATGTCATAACCTACTAATAAATAAAAGAATTTGCAATTCGAATTCAACACAATGATTGGTACTGTATTTGAGTAGAGAATTTTATGAATATGCTGTGAATTATCACTCACCTCAAAGTTACAGCCAACATCTCTTCAGGGCATACTGAAAGCCGCATGCTCGTATCCTGACTTCTCAATTTGTCTGATGATTTAAAAACTAATTCGTCGAAAGACCTTATGCTCATTCTAAAATAATTGAAAAATTTCTGCTCATCTTGAGTATGAAGTATGAGTATAAGTATGAATAGGCTAGATTTACCACTATGGCTTGTCGACGTCTTGCCACGTCCATTCTCACAACACCACTGAGAAAATAATGCATTTGTACAATTGTAGCACAATCCATTTAACTTGTCAGGAATCAACTGTTTTGGTAATAATTAAACAGTGACTTCGACCCAATAATCAAAAGGCTTAAAAGTCTTAAAGACCTTTAAAGTCTTTAAAAGACCTTTTTAAAGAAGACCTTTTAAAGAATAACTTTTTAAAAGAACTTTTCAATAATCTGCGAGATTTAGCATTTGTAGTTAAGTATTGTAATATTGCTGGTCAAAACATATGTTTTCTGACAAGTTAAAAGGGACCTGCTATAGCAAAGAATATTTTGCAGCTGACAGTATTGGCGCGAAATGGAATTCGCTGCAAACTAGTGATTGTTCAATATTCTCGACTTTCAATGGAAGTACAATTATTCGCATCATCATTATATGTAATTTTCTCAGACTATTCCTATTATTTATTGTAATTATCGTAACCTATGGGGAGCCCCTCAGAACAAAACCACTAGGTGTAATTCATATAATGGCTATAATGCATTGTAGCATTATAGCCATTAGCATTAACAACCACTTTTAGCATTAATAGGCATGAGTAGGTATGCAACACACTACATTCTTATTTCATAGATAAATATCTCACATTATTGATATTTCACTTATGAAACTTGATAATTTTTTGGCTAAATTCTTATTAAATGGATGAAGAAATTTTCAAATTTCATTATGAAGTTGGAAAACCGATTAGAATCAAATAATTAGCTAACTATACTAATTTAAATGCTATAAGAAAATTTCAAGCTGTTCTAGAATCAGAAGACCAAGTAGAATAAGATAGGACTTGAAAAATTTATAATGTCAAAAATTCTTATCTTTTTCTATCAAAATCTATGAATAAATTTTTCTTAGCCAATTAGGCCGCATGCGTTTTATAATTGCCGGTCGAATCTTGGAAGAAGCAACTATTCTTGGAATTCTCGCTCACAATTATCTACCGCATGTTCAACGTACACGCTCGTGTGAACCGAGCCTAAAGTATTTTTTCAATGCTGCATCAATTGAACAGAACAATTAATTCTCAATCATAATGGTTTTTTGCAAGATGATTGTGCTGATGAATGTGTTGATGCACATGTACAAGTATACTGCTATTAAGTACACAGTTTATACCGTGGCGAAGCGTGGTACAATCCTAAGAAAATATAATCCTGTAGGAAATATACCCGGCGATGACCAAATAAGTATACCAAGCTTCGCCACTAAGTTTATATAATATCAAATGCAGCTAAACTAAAATGCAACTGGACAGGAAGATTTCGCAAACAATTCCAGTACCGTTTGAAATCCTGTGGAACACTCTCTGCTCGTAGAAAATTGAGCTGCAAGAAATTTTCTGCGTTTGTGACATTTTTCAGTGTAGAAAGTTGTCGGGAAGTCGAAAGTAATTACCAATTGTAACTTGTAATGTTCATTACGAAAAGTATGCACCAGCTCAGCGCTGCAGCTTTCGCACAAAGGTGTATTGACGAGGTAATCGTTTAGTGTTGCCTGGTTCCATACATTCAGTTTCTAAAACTCGCTTATACATCGTTACTTTTCATTAATTTTTTCAACTTCCTTGATGGTTCCACTTTAGTCTTCCATCCACTTATATTTAGAATATCTACCATAATAGATTTTTATTATATATGCCCTAGATTTTGTATGATAATCAGCAATATCACAGCTAAGCTTCATTTTTATGAATGAGATCAATCCGCCTATGTAAAAGCCTCTATTGAATTGCATAAAGTTGCATTGGTTGGGGACTGTACAATCATAGTGTTTATCAAATCAAATCAAAACTTTTATTCAGATTTTCACATAATAATCGCAAAACAAATGTTCAAAAATATTACAAATCTATTTACCTGCAAGGAATAATCCTGTGCGCAGATAAGAGTTGCTAATGTAATAGACAAATACAATAATAGTTAATCATTGTAATCATAGTTAATGATTAGGGACCATTGAATGTTTCACGTTTGATGAGCATCATCTCTGTCATATTTGTCATAATTTATTCTCATTCAGGGAGATACTTGAATCATATTTTATGTCTGATACACTTTTGACCTCCAATGTGCCTATGCCATTGTAAGATCTTGCAATACCTAGACTGTCCATCAATCGTCTAGATCGTCTACCATGAAGCCATCAATCTGATAAAATCTGATTGAACGCGTTCAATTCATTGATCGCGATCAAACTGCGACTGAGCAGCCGAGCATGAGTACCACGAGTAGAATACGGGAAAGGATCTCAGGTGAAATGAACCCGTCTGAAGAAAGAGTAGAAGGATTTTGTAAGTGGGTGGTTCCTCTCCTCTAGTGGAAGCTGATGTTGCTTCTTCTGCCATTGAATACAAAGGCTACTCACAGTACGAGGCAAGCCACCTGCACTAATGAAGCGGCCCAGCTATTAATACCTTCTGCTAGGTGCACAGTTGAGGCTGGCTCTTATCATTATGCAGGATGTATAATATCAATTGGACAATCAGGAGCAACAACAAGAAGTCACACACGCATGCGCACTCACGCACAGGCGGCCACAATTGAACAGTGTATGTCTGTGAAGTACAATGACATCTTGATGGGTCTTGGCTGGTATGGTATGTTATATGCTTCCCTCATCAGGACTTTGCTCTGCTGGATTGCTCATTGTGCAATTCACAATTTGGCTGAGCTAATCTTTGTGAATTTTTCAGCTTTATAATGTATCCGTATCCAATCTCTTAATAGGTCTTGGATTTCTTCAAGATTTTTTTACTGTCATGTATTTTCCTGTATTATGTATTATCCTGCAATCTGCAGGATAATACATTATAGCAGGATAATAATGATGTATTATCCTTATGTATTATGTATTATCCTGCAATGAAAAGTGATTCCCACTAAGACCTCTATAGTGCGATTCCCGTCATGAAGTCAGCATTGCTTAGATGGGAGTTTGCTATCCTTGTTCAGCACAAGTCAGTTGCTGATGTCTCTATCCTATTCGCACTGTGCATTATTGTCGCACACAGTCCCAACAAACACGTTTGGTGCAGTTTTCTCTTTCTCTCTCAATGAAACTTGGCATCAATGCTCCTCATATAAACAATGCTGACTTCTTGACGTGAATCGGACTTTAGTAGGTTCGGAAGTCTTCAATAATTGAAATTGAAGATTTTAGGTACTCAAAAAGAAAATACATTTCGTACTGAATTGGTCTGAAGTACTAAAAATGAAAACAGTATTTGACAGTACTACAGTATTAAAACATTTCTAGTATTAAACACATCGAGCACTGACAATGAGATTGATTTACAGTGACTATAGAAGATCAAAGTTTCAAAGAAGTTTCAAAGTTTTGGAAACAGCAGTGCCATATGGACCAAACTAGTAGAATAATAAGCTCGCTTTTCCTGGTATTCGATATTGAAGTGCCCT
Organism: Laodelphax striatellus; assembly: GCA_017141395.1. Lineage (NCBI taxonomy): Eukaryota > Metazoa > Arthropoda > Insecta > Hemiptera > Delphacidae > Laodelphax > Laodelphax striatellus. The sequence goes on along the minus strand of CM029535.1, from coordinate 12,073,573 downwards.
AAAGTATCTTTCACCCGGTCTGTGCCCTGAGCGTCCACTCTGCGCAGCTCACAAGTACGCGCAAACTCGTGCACGAGCTGTTGCTACGCTTGATTTGTAGCTCAAGGCAGAAAGGGTTGAGGTCGGGGTTCGGAGTTGGGGTTGATAGCACGTGTAGCCTTGACATTGCAACGTAGAGTAAGGGTGGGGAGGGGTTTGTTGTTTGTGCCACTGTATTACGCTCCAATGATACTCGAGTGGAATTTCAATATAATGCTCACTCTTTACACATCATAAATGTACGATTTCATCGAGGTATCTCTCTACTATCTCTCTTGTATCTCTCAACTTGTATTGAGGCAAGACATCAAGCAATGTGTCATGTGTATATGAAATACTGTGAGAATGAATAATGAAGAAATAATATTGATTGAATAATGTTTATGATTCATTGTGAGAATGAATCTGATTCAGTTTAGAATTCTTACATTTTATAACATTCTTGTCGTCTCTCATCATCACCCCTCTCATCAACCATGTACAAGCCTAGAGCTAATGTGGCCATCAGCATCAGCAAAAAAAAAAAATTGAAAGAATTAATAGCCTATAATATACACTTCAAAGTGGAAAGTTACGTTTTGCGCAACAATTATTGTTTTGTGTTGGACTGTTGGTAATGCACATTTTCAAGCAAAAAAGCAACTAAAACTTTTAGGTTATCTGCGAGGGAAGTATCAAGGTTATCTACAAGGTTAGTACATTTCTTTCCATTTATGATGAACTCCACGTGTTAATGTACAAAAAGATGTAGATTTCTCACATGTATAAATGAAAAAAGATGGATCAACAACATATTTACAATATATTCATTTTAGCTTTAAGCTGAATAGCTTTTCGCTAAAATAAATATATTGTAAAAATGTTGTTGATGGATCCATCTTTTTTCACTGATACACGTGAAAAATGTACATCTTTTTCTACATTAACACGTAGAGTCCATCATAAATGGAAAGAAATGTAGATAACCTTGATACTTCCCTCGAAGATAACCTAAAGGTTTTAGTGAAATCCAGCTCTTCCTCTTTCTCTATTTTGACTCTTGACCCAAACATGTACAAGAACTCTTTCAAAAATTATGGATGTAATTTTAAATTGAAAATTTTTGTTTAGCTTAATAACTTACATCTTGAGTTTTCGAGATGTCATCTTATAGAAAATATCAATACACTCATTCAAAAATATTATATTTTCAACATATTCCCAAATTTCACTCTCCTCCCTCATTCCCCCCCCCCCCTCATTCCTCCTCCTCACTCCTCCCTAATTTTCATTAGCATAATTCTCCGCATAATTTTCCTCCCGTAAATAATTCATTGATGTGATGAAAATAGTTTTAGAATCAGGAGAAACCCTTTTTTCGGTCTAATTTAGGTTGGAGAACAGCATTAATTGGATGTTAAGAGAGGGCGTGATTTGAATGGCCGGTTTCCTGAATTGGACTCCACAAGAAAGCCGTCATAAATGGTATTCTCGCGTGTTAGAAGGCATTAGCCGATCATAACTCGGACGCCAATTAATTTTAATTTACTATTGGCACTACCAACTGATCGGAAATTGTTGATGGCTTGTACCGTACGGAACCCGTTAAGACGGATTTCAATAGAGGTATGAAATCTGCATCCGCTTTATTGAGATTAACAAAACTTTTAGAGTATTTTGTAATGAATATCTTTAAAAGAGTATTGCGATATAGAGCTTGTGCTCTCTTTTCGGATAATACAATTTTCTTATGTTATTGGAACCAGGGTCATTGGAGGATAAAATTTTTCAGCAACATTCTTCAACTCAGATTAAAAGTTGAATGTAGAGAATTGAGTAAAAAATCATTTAATTACTTATCAATCAATAATTTTATTACCCTACAATATCATAAATCTTATGCTGTATTCATCTGTTTCCAATATTGTTTAGCTTATCTCCTTCTTCAAGTTCATTATACAGAATAATGAAAAAATCCCCTTATTGTGGAATATTAATCCCCTAAGTGGAATATTCAATGGAACACTCAATCACCCATGTGCTCGATAATAATATAACAACACTACTACACTGTGGCTCTGATGATGAACACAACTTCAGAAGTTGAACGAGTCCACATATAGAGGAGTAACATGTCTAATGAGTTTGTACAGAGACAATTGGAATACTTATAGTTCCTATCGTCTTTGGTTTGTATTTCACCACAAAGCTTTTGGAGAGAGACGTTTTGCTCACTCTGTACTTGAAGAATCATACGAATTCTTCATGCATTCTCCATCAATCTACATCAAATAGATGTAAATAAATGAATATATCAAATAAATATATAACATTATTTTATTCAGGCTTTTATTTATAGCTTAAAGTTTAATTAATGAAAGAGGAATTAGATAATTTTAATCATAATCTATTATATTACAATGGATAATGGAATACTTAATTAAAATTATAATTTTGATGACTATAATAATTATTACTAATAAGCAAATTGATAGTTTTAATTAATTTATGTGATAACTTCTATCCATTCTTGACACAGGAATCTACTACAATCGTACAAAGCACTCGTATTTATTATCTCCGTAAGATATACTGAAATTGTTATACAGAAATTGCAAAAACAATCTGTTGAACAAAAAGTGTGAACTTCAAATCACTTCTTGAAACTGTAAACAAATAAAACTGGAGACTGAATTAATTTGGAGTTGGAGAAAAGTCCATTGAATTAAATTTGTTTGTGCTTTCTCTCGAGATTGCTTGTTAATTCTCAACCGCGATAGACTTCGTTCGACCAATTAACCTTTTTCGTACAAGTTTTGGCAGATTGCCTCAACTCCTTGCATAACAGATTGCACTATTATGTCCAGGAGTAACTGTTCCTGTAGAAATAACAAGTGACTAGATATTGATACACTGTGTTAAGTAGGGCAATTGGTGGATGTAAGATGCAAGCTCACTTTTAAAAGTGACATCTTGTTGATCAGAAAACTAAAGCTGACTGGAAACTGTCCAGAAGACCAAGAATATGGATTCAATCAAATGTTGTTTAATGACTTTGTTTGTCGTACAAGAAGTGAATTGCAAATTTAAATTCTTTAATGTAACAGATATTCTTTTTTGTCATTATAATTATAATGCAGTTTAGATTGATTTTTCTGCCCACCTTTCTTCTAATTGAAATAATTTATGGAGTTTATGAGATGAGATCTGTTGCATGGAAATTTAGCTGTTCCTTAATATAGAAAATATTTTATGAAAATTGAAATCTTCTAAGATTAACATAAAAATGAATCGTGCCCAATTTCATTTGTAGAATATTTTACAAATTGTGGGGATAATTTCTTAAAAATGCATATTTTTTTCTTGTGCAGGCAATTTCATAATAATGAAATATAATGTAATTTAATATCATTTCATTCATTTCATATAATGAAATGATATAACTCAATTTTAACCACTTGAATGTTTGAAGAAAAATATTTGTTGTCTACGATAACATTCTACCGTTTAATTTTTAAATGCACATTATTAGAAATTGTTTGTTTTCACCTGAAAGCTGTTCAACCATGACAACACCTTCGTTGCCAAAGAAGATACAAAACTGAGATACATGATAGTTGCAGCCCACGCGTTGCAATAAAGACGTATCAAGGATAGTCGTGAGGGCGGTGTATTAAATGTATTGAAGGATTTATGTGAGCCACACACACCTACAGCGAAAACGCCCCCATGTTGAGATTACTCTTGGGATTCTCCGACAGTACACTCAAAGCTAGTAACTTACTACTGAAGGTGATTCAGGCTACAAATGCATTTGAAGTTGGAAAACGCATTTTACTCAAGAGACTATACTGTACTAAAACAAACAAGATGTTGTGCTATGACAAGGCTGCAGAGAATAGGATAATAAAGGCTTACCAAATTGGAAAATTGAAAAAGAATTCCATAGAATCCAAAATAGTTCCAACAAGCTTTCGTAAATTATTAGCCAAATTGAATATTGACAAGACTAAATGATGATACAGCTTCACCTCAATTATAATACCCAGATATTGACAGGGACAGATTAGCTCTTGTAGTCCTAATGAATAATATGACTTGTGATTTTGATTATACTTCCAGTATTGTTATTCAGTTTTGTAAATTCATTCAGAAGTTGGTGAGAATCACTTGCGGAGAAAAACTCAAATCAATAGGCTGACGGATTAAATTAATGTAATTTTTTGTCTTAGGTACTAACTTATACATTTATACATATTTATACAACCAAGTGCATCTTCAATAAATTTTTGTATTTATTAGAAACACATTTGTAGTAATTCTGATTAGAGAAGAAGAGCTTTTTCTACAAACTATTGAATAAAGAATAGAAGTAATAAGTGATTAGAAGTAATCTAATTAAAACCTGACTTGTAGAGTTTACGTTTAGTTTTTTATTAAATGTATCACTTCCCCCCCCCCACCAATACTCTTCATCCTTCTTCTATATTTAAATAAAGTGTTCTAATCTCTCATTTTCTTCGTCAACTCTCCCATTTTCTCTTTTTAATCAGTGTAGATTAACTCATCCGATACTAAGAAACGAGTGATACTGAGTTTCTTAAAAACCGGGAGCATTCCACGGCTCAGCGGATCATAGTAAATTAGAACTTTGCTTTGTGTTGAAAATCGTAAATTGTGAGATCGTGATGGGAAAAAGTTTTAATGCTTCTTATAAATATAGAAGTTCCATTCTATCCTGAAATTTAACGCCTACCCTCACCTAGAACTTCTGCTTTACAAATGAGTTTTAATCTAATGATACATTGTTCTCCTCTACGGACTATTTACTTCGGAAGCAGAATCTAAGTTAGTTGGATGCGATCCAGAGTCACTCGTATTATTTCCTTGAAAGGTTTTTAGAAAAAGTTGTTCGTATTCAGACCGGTGGCTCGGTCACCTTGGCCAGAATTTATTTATTTCGGATGTATCGAAGAAAATTTTCAGCGATCGTAAATTTTGTGAAAGGATCACAGCTTCGGGAACACATGTTATTTCCTATATAGGTTGTCGGGTGTTAATTATATTTGTCGACAGTGGATTGCGTTTTTCTCGTGCATGGAATTTAATTAAGACTGAAGACAAGAGAGGGCTGCTGAGCTGATTCCACCGACACAATCCTTGGTTGAATTTATTATATTCGGTAGCTGATAAATTCCTGATTCCTCAGCCGAAATTCCAATTCCCCGATAACCTGTGCTTATCGATTGTATCGTGTCTCACAAGACTTCCTACTTTCCAGAATTGCAGTCCGCCTCTCAGATGTGCCGAACTCCAGATTATCGTGTAAGCAGCCAAATATTAATCCGGTTTTCCGTTGACTGAACCTACTTAATCATATGTTTTTTGACCTCCATATATTATCTTGTGCACTCCAACAGCAAACAAAAACGAGATGAGGAGATTGTTGACTTATTTTATGATGTTCATCGACTCTTTTTTTCTACAATTTTGTTTATACAGACTGGATTTGCGTTTTTAAGACGTTGTTGATTGATTTTATCCGTCATAAATGTGATAAGACGATGTCGAACAAACTCAATTAATTGACTGCACAAAAAACTATGGTTAGTGTACTAGTAGCACCTTAAACAAAACATGAAAAAACTTCAACTTCATCTCACCTTGCTCCAAATTGAAATTTGGTTGATTTTCTGAATATTAAATTGATTGACAATAAACGATAGGCCTATTCGATTATTATTTATTACAATTACTCTTTACAAATACAAAAATGCTTCATTAAAGTGAACAATAAAATGTACAAGACCTTCTATTCTATTATTAAGAGACCTCTTATCATTCTCAGAGAGAATGATTCCAGCAGAATTAACATTTCAATGTTACATGTTACATTATCATCACATTGAATCTTTTCCCTCATTATCATCAAAGATTTTGGAGAAAGACGAGAATATTCTATAAGAGATAAGAATAGGCTACATATTGCAATAGTTCCCATTTACAGTAGTTTCCAATCTTACTTCTATTATGATTGAATATTTTTGTTTGAGTTTTTGTTGAGTAGTTCAATAGAATTTGAGTTTTCCAGATAGACTTCATTAGTAAGTCCTCGATCAAACAGATTTGAAAGCTCATGAATATCCTTAAACACTCTTTTCAATCAAAAATATAATATTGGTGCGATTCTAATCCTACTACCCACGAACCAAATCCACACAAACCACTATTTAAACCAGATGGCATGGAAAATTGTATAAATATGGTAAGAAATTGCTTTAATATTTCTTCAAACTCATACCATGAGCTTCTAATTAAGGCTGAATCTGCTGACAAAGTGGGGAATAATCTCTTATATCTCTTATAATCTCTTATATCTCTACAATCTCTTATATCGTATCCTAGAAAACTGCTGAATTGAACAATTACACATTGAGGAGCTTTCCAAACCAGCCCCACCCACAAACAATCCACTCTCATTATTCATCTATTATATCCATCCAGCAATCAATCCATCACATTTTCAAGTCTTATTGACCATTAGTAACAATAATCAATTAAACCTTACTCAATAGGTACCATTCAGCTGTGCAGTCTGCTTCAACATTTCAAATGTGTCCCACACCATCAATTACATCATTCATTAGAGTATTAATTCAGTCGTTTTGATGCCATGAAAAAATGTGTGGGCTTTGAATCAGTGGGCACAATTATAGGATTTCGGCGGACACCATCACACACCACACACCAGTGGGTGTTGACAGTTGTGTTGAGGTGTACCAGGGTAGCATCTCATTGTCTGTTACAGACCAACCACGCCCTTGAGGACGACTTATCTCTGGAAATATTCAACAAAGAGCTTTATTAATCACGTATAAACCATCAGCAGCGTCATATGTTCACCATAGATTAACCAGATAGTTTTTGTCTTATATGTTATCTGTGGTTACACTTGACAATCGAGATGTAATTTGAATGTAGAAAATAAATGAATTAGTACTTCTCCATTGCAACGAAAGTATTTACGTTTTAATTTTTTTAATTCAGAAATGCATAGAGCATAGAGGATGAAAAATAAGAGGATAAGTTCCAAATTTAACTAGAGCAATAAATTTTTAATTTCAGTTGGCATGAATGGAAAAGAAAAAAAAATATTATAGAAAATTATCAACAACCTATTTTATACTTGAGGGGCTGGTTATAATCTTCAGTTTCAGTATGTTTATGCTACATATTCCCACTCTAAATTATAATTATAACTAGGTACTTAAATGTGTTTTTTTGAATAGTGTTAATTACCAGTAGAGAAAAGTAAGGATACAGAACACAATAAAGTTATTTATCTATCTACCTATCAATCTACCACTCCTGTTGTAACGATGACCGGTTCCTCTAGTCTAAATTAATATAATTTATGAGCCTCAAAATCGCTTCCAGGTGGTTCGGAACCCACCTAAAGCTGTAGGTCCATTAATCTCTCATCATCATCATCCTTCTCATTACCCATGCACAAGCCTGGAGCTTATGTGGGCATCATCCCCAGCAAAAAATCTAGTCTCAAAAATATTTTCGCTTTATACTGAACGCAGATTAACCAGACATTTTTTATTTAAGGGAACAAGGCTCTGCTTCTCCCGGTGTGAACCAGATGCACACTACATAATATTTTGCAGCAGACTTGTTCTAAGCCTGCATCGGTGCAGCAATCATTTGCACGCCGAAGTTGTACAGAAATTTATCACTGGTTGACGTGCTCTTGTAGTTAACTCACAAGTTAATCGGACAAGAGTGCGTTGTCAGAGAAGGTAAGTTATAAGTTGACTGAGGATGGGGACACGGACAGGAAGCCGAGTCATAATTATCGGTCTAGTTATAATTCACGTGCCGATATTATAACTTCTCGTTCGCGAATTACAAATTACACGGCGTGGACTTACCGTATGCTCTAATAGTAGGTTATAAGTGGGGTTATAGGAGTTAGCAACAGCTCTGGACTACACTTGCAATATGTTTATTGGCTGATAGTTCGTGCCTCTGATCACCTACTGAGGAGCATCTCCTACTTCATCAGTATTCAGCCTCGTAAATATTCTAATGAGATTTTCCTCCTTCCCATCTTTTTCTCTCTCTTCGTTCGGTCGGCGCCTTGAAAACAAAATACAGTTATAATGTATGCGAGCAAATCTAGCGACATTTTCTTGACTTACGCTGTTTGTTCACTTTCAATCGGTGTGTTTCTGTTGCGATTTATCGCCGGGGGTTGGCGCTCTTAGAACATGCTACCAATTCGTGTTTGAATATCCAGTTGACAGACAGATTTACGCGTTTATAAGCAGTTGAAAAGTGTTTTGATGTGTGGGATCTGCTTATAATGTATTCGCAACTCTTTGCAATCACTTTCCGCTCTGCGTCGGCTTCTGAAAAAAAGGACTCACTGTTCGACATTGAAGTCGGTATCATTCAAGAAAAGAACAACCGTGAAACCGCTGATAACTATGGAAACATAACAAAAACCCTCATGAAAAAGGGTTAGTTTTTTGAAGTCGGCTTGTGAAGTGACACCGTTTGGCATAAAAAGTGACATTGAAGTCGGTATCATTCTAGATGAGGAGAGAAACCTTGAAATCCCTGAAACTTATGAAAACATGTTAAAAACCTTATGACAAAGGGATTAGGTTTCTTGAGTGTAAATTATCTATGTGAACATAATAATTATGTTGTACATTACCTAACGTTAACTTTGGATTTTTGCGAGTACATTTTGGAACAGAAGAAGTTTTGGGCTAACGCCTGGTTTCTCTTTCCTCGATTCTTTGATATTACATTTTTGATAATAAATGATAAGTAAATAAATATCATCATTATCGTAGACTACTCATACATTCGGTCATCTTTGTTGAGAAGAAAGGAAGAAGAAGGAGAAGGAAGAAAGAAAGATTTATTGCCAATTTGAAAACCAAGTAATTTACAAACATTAGTAAAAAAATACAGTTTCATGAATTCACAGTCAGTTTACAGCGAATTTTACAGTGAATACAGTATCAATTACAGTAAAATTATTATAATTAATATTGGCGATGCCAGCAGAATGAAGTTTTGACATTAGTAAAAATTATTACTTGTGACAAAGTTTGCTTATTCTAATAAGGAATTTCCACAGGAGGAAAAGCTTCATTTCGTTCTATTGTCGTTACAGTAGACATTGATATAACTTAAACGTAAATGATGTATGGAAAAGGTAAATTTAAATGTTGTATGGAATTTTAAATTAAATTTTATTTTACTGTGTATTGGTGAAAACATTTTTATCTGATTATCGAACCTTTTATAAGTTTCAGCAATAACGCAAGCTTCGAGGACTCTCAGTATACTAAGTTTAAGTAAAAATATTATTACCGCCTTTGGACCACATTAAAATATTATTGTACATAGTGCGATGTATGATTATAAATATTGGTTTGACCTAGATCCTAATCAAAATTGGGAGCACTCGATTCCTTGGTAATCCTAGAAAACAGTAATAGAAGCTCTAAATATTACCATAAAATAGATAATTTTATTGTAATGTCTTATTCCACAGCCAGCAATTAGACATTCATTACTATTTTTGATGCCATCTTTATCAAAGTCTCCCAACATAGACAACGGAGCCACTAAATCACTAGCTACGCACACACACTCACACACGGCAAAAACAAATGAAATAAAAAGAAGCGCCTCCCACTAAGAGAGGAGGGCGTACTGATGAAAACACTGCGAAGTTTTGCGTTTGATGGTTTCGTTTTTATATTCGGTCGGATGTAACGGTTTCTATAGTGTGTGTGCTTCATTTAACAATCGCTCTACCGGCAAATGCGCCATAAGACAAACACAGTCCTCTGTGAGGAGCTGGCTGTGAGAAAAAATTAACACTTGCATCTATCTAAATTTCATTTGGCTCCGGACCTTCATATCTGTAGCTCTTCTCTTCGTCTTGGAGAACTCCTACGTCTCTCTATTCTTATCGTAGTATTTCTCTTCTTATAACACTTCATAAAAGAAATAATATTTTTTCTCCATCCTTTGCAATCAAACCCTTATTGTTTTTCCTTATCCTTGACGCTCCTGCAAATCGATTCTCTCTCTTCAAAATTTGAGAGCAAGTTTTTGTAAAAATTGATGAACATTCCGTTTCATCATATTAATTCAAATCTATGGATAACTCCTCTCTCATAGGATATGAATAAATTGAAAAGTATCCATCATTCATAGTTTCTCACCTTTTTCATTACATTTTGTTTCCTTTTTTCCTATATTATAATATAATTTCCAAAATATTATTTTTACTTTGATCCTAATCAAAATATTACATGAATTAGAGCCAATACTTACATAAAATAAGTTATATCAGAAATAATCCACTTCCAAATATTTGGTTGTTCTATGGTTATATCTATTATGGTGACATAGACTAACCAGTTAAATTCTCGCCTAATCTGTGCCTGTATGATATAATTATGCATACCAGTAATAGACAACAGAGAAGCCGTGATGCAGTAGGCATCTTATCTCCCCCTCTAACACTGTAGCTAAGAATAGTATGTTCTATCATGAAAAAGGAATTTTAAATAATAATTCATTATTCTATGATGGTAATGATACACATTTTTATCAATAAATCAACTTTATTTCCATGGAAATTCACGATACGTAACAGAAATTTGTGGGTTTATTGCTCATACAGAAAATATTAACAAATAAAATAAACAAGTCTTCAATTTTTTCATAAATTTTAAAGTTAAACGTCATCCTTTGTCACTCTCACTCACGTTCTCTTTCGTTTCGTTGATTGTATTTGCGAAGCACAATTTCTTCTCTTCTCTTTCACTTGTCTCACTTCCACCCTTCTCCTCTCAATCACTCCCTCTCTTTCCATTTCATTTTCTAAGCATCCATTTCTATTTCAACTCACCCTCACAACCTATTTTGCTTCTACATCTTTTCCTCTGCTTTCCTCATCTCTCACACACACTCTATCTTTCTCACCACAGACTCCTATTTAATTCCACTTCATAGTTAATTTCTTACTCCTTCACATTTCACTCTCGTGGTTCTTAATTAATAACTGAGATTCCGTAAAAACAAGCGCGCCACACTAAAACACATACATTTTTCAAACACCCTACCTGCTCACAGAGCCTGTCCTCCTAATCCAAGATAGAATCGTAAATCTCAATTTAAATGAGGGAGAGAAATTCTGTAATGTCTTCCAAGCCCGGAATGTCTCACAGAACTTGATCGTATTTAACGCTCACATGCAGCCATGTGGTTATATTAATATTCAAGGATGATTTCTATTGTCTAGGTCTAGAGTAATGATAATATTTGTCAATGTCTAGTTGAAGTTATGGGGCGGATTACTAGTCTGTGTTACCCCTCTGCCAAAGAGGTTGGAACTGCACTCTAATTCCTATTTATAAACAAACATGTTTGTGGTAGCCACAAGATTTTTACGTGTCTAAAGTTAATTTAACTTTCAAGATTACGTATTGAAATCGAAAAATGATGAAACTTGAAAAGTTTATCAATTTTCTTAAGTTCTAAAAAACGTATCGCATAATTTTAGTCCTTTCTCTCTATGTAACATTTAAAGGCAAAACAGAGGCTATGTTATGTTATTGAGATTATAATGTTATTGATGAGAAATTGATTTTAAAATAATTTCAAGTATACAGCTGATCAGGTGCTTTTCTTTAGAAAATTGATAGTCACACTATGATTTATATTAGAAGGATCAAAGGTTATTAGAATATAGAAGGTTGAACACTCGCTGGTGTGACGCGCAAATTGGAGGGGGAAGTCTGATTTCTTGATTCATGTAACGTCACACTCGCGGTCAGCCAATTATCAGTCAATTATCGACAGCTGATATTATCAACATGGATTATCAATATGACGTCAGCCGAATCAGTCCCCCCACTCCAACAGCTTATGGATTCAAAAAGCATCAGGAATGGTTCAACCTTCTATCTAATAACATTGAGAAGGATCTCCTAAAATCGATCAAATTTTCATATCACATGTCATGTGAGTACAGAAAATGATTGAATCCAAAGGTAATCTAATAAATAGACACATGCCCGGTTTTTCAGTCGCTCAATAGAAAGTTTATGGGTCCAATAGCACTATTGAATCAATAACCATGTGTTTTCAAATGCAAAAAAAAGTTATTGATTCAATAAGTTTATTGAACGACTGAAAAACCGGGCAACAGTGAGATAAAGGTTTTTATAATCGGAGAATATTAGTTACGCTGAAACTTTTTGCTAGGTACATAGATGTCCATGAAAAGAAAGATTCATGTTCTTCGAGTTAAAAAATATCTAGTTTTTCCGATATGTATAAACTTAGCCCCACAACCCACTCTCCTTCCAGATTCTTTCTTTCCTCTTCTTTTCTCATCTCCCACTTACTCATGAAAAAAAGATAATTATGTTCTTCGAGTCCAAACATTTCTAGTTTTTCCTATATCAAATGAACCACCTCCTATACTTTTCAATATGTAATTTTATACAATAATGTATGCAACTGTAACATCTATTGCAACATATGGTAAACATGAGGTAAATTAATGAACAGCCCAGCCAGGATAGTAAGTGGAAATTGTCATGGAGCATGCAGTGTCGCGTTGCGCTATAGCAGGCGTCTTGTCCATTAAGTCTACAAATGTCGGTTGGCATGCGATCCGGTTGTTTGAAATGGACACAAGTGGACCGACCAGAGGAGACTGAGACTTGCTCCAGTCTCGAATAAGTTTGAGACTCGCTGCTTGCAGCCAAGAGTGCGTGGGCCGCACCATCAAACAGGTGTTCTAGCAAGAGTAGGAGTTTCAAATAATGCAAAAGAATGTCGGTGACAGCCGACTGTGGGAAGAATAAATACGCATTTGTGCCGTTTAATTCCATTGAAACCGGCATTTGGCATTCACATAGTACATGCCTGGTTGATTCTGAAAAATTTACAGCCCTAATTTGGAAAGGAATTCCGGAGACGATCGTCAAGAAGCCTATACTGCAGAGCAAAGCAGAATGCTACTTTTTGTCGACATTCAGGTCACCGACTGTGATTCACTGAACAGGATAAAGGTAAAGGGTTACGCTTGTCGACGGAGACCAAATCGTAATCACAGCAATCTTCAGGTATGTTTCAACTCCCAAATGTATTTTCTTTTTCTGAATCTTCATTGTTTTAATTGTATGTGAGACTTTGAGGCAAAAGTATCTTCATTATTATTATTGTTTTATTGAGTAACATCAGTGGTCACTCGGTGAGAGTGGTTGCTAAGTAATCATGTGGTTAAGTAACAAACATTCAAGACCGCTCTCGGATGGGTGACCGACACAAAAAATTGTGCAATTAGGCAAGGTGGAACCTACCCGTAAGAGTCTCCCCACCGATAAAAAGCCATACGAATATTATATATTGTATTATTGTATGTGCGACTTTGGGGGTGTCAGTTCCTTGGAATATCAGAAATTAGTTTCATGAATATGAGGAAGTCTTGTAACACAACAAAAATGAGGGCACACACTGGACAGAGTTGCACAAAGTACTAAGTAATAAATTGGTAATTTTAGTGTGTGTCTGCCTTTTCCTGTTTTCAGGACTTTGAATTTTCTTGGAACAGGCTCCTGATATTCAATTGGACAGTCAATAACTTTGAATCAATTTTGAAAAGTTTTTGATTACTTGTATATTCCTCTTCTATCAACAGTATAATATTAAGGTTGAGTGGCTAATTATTGAGTGGTATTGAAATAGGTTGAGTGGTTAATTATTGAGTGGTAATAAAATAGGTTGAGTGGTTTAATTATGTAAGGTTGAATGGTAGAAAGTACTTTCTAGTCCTAACTCCGCCTAATAAAGGATATTATCATTTGATTTCTTTCATTACAATAGTATATAATCACTAGTTTATAATCATCAAAATTAGATCAACTAGCTAGATTATGAACAATTAAAATGAATGAAAAAAAAACAAATATTATTCTATTCCAAAACTGATAGGCGAAGTAGTAGGAATTAATCAAGAAATTAAGAATGTGTAAAGAGCGTTCCTAAGTGGAGTTAATTCTTCTACCAGAAAAATTAATTACTGGTAGAGTTAATTCTACCAGTATGATCGAATGAAGTGCATGTTTGAGAATCGGAAATATAGAAATAGTCCAAATTTATCCTGTCATTAGGTTCCTCAAAAATCTTTTAATTCTTGAAGATTGATGGTATTGTAGGATACCATTACGAAGAAGTAGTCAGACTTTCGCCACACATGAAAAAAGTCCGGATGCGACAAAAAGAGTAGAGCGACAACCGCGTAGAGAAGGACAATATGCGGCGTTTAAGAATGTCGCGTTTGTTGCCAATAGTCCCTCCCCGCTTCAAGTGTAGGCGAACACCGGCCTCTTGTGCCATCGAAAATAAACGCACAATGGAGTCGGAGAAATCCCAAATAGGATTAAAAATAGAAGCATTAATCAGCTCTTATGCTATGCATTCGAAGAGTATACTCTTAAGCGGACCCTCTCTCACTTTGCTACGACTCTCCTTTTTCTCTCTCTTTGCTCTCTCCTTCATGCTCTTTTCTTATTTTTCTTCTTCTTCTTCTTCTTCTTCTTCTTCTTCTTCTTCTTCTTCTTCGTATTTTTCTTGTTCTTCTTCTTCTTCTTCTTCTTCTTCTTCTTCTTCCCTTCTTCTTCTTTTCTCCTTCATCTTCTTCTTCTTCTTCTCTTCTTCTTCTTCTTCTTCTTCTTCTTCTTCCTCCTCCTCCTCCAATTCCTTCTTCTTCTTCTTATTCTTCTCCCTCTTCATCTTCTCCCTTTTCTTCTTCTTCTTCTTCTTCTCTTCTCTTCTTTCTTCTTCTCTTCCTTCTTCTTCTTCTTCTTCTTCTTCTCTTCTTCCTTCTTCTTCTTCTTCTTCTTCTCTTCCTCTTCTCTTCTCCTTCTTCCTCTTCCTCGTCATCTTCTTCTTCTTCATCTCTTTTCTTCTTCTTCTTCTTCTTCTTCTTCTTCTTCTTCTTCTTCTTCTCCTCCTCTTCTTCTTCTTCTCCTTCTCCTCCTCCTCTCCTCCTCCTCCTCCTCCTCCTCCTCCTCCTCCTCCTTCTCCTCCTCCTCCTCCTTCTTCTCCTCCTCCTTCTTCTCCTCCTTCTCCTCCTCCTCCTCTCCTCCTCCTCCTCCTCCTCTCCTCTTCTTCTTCTTCTTCTTCTTCTTCTTCTTCTTCTTCTTCTTCTTCTTCTTCTTCTTCTTCTTCTTCTTCTTCTTCTTCTTCTTCTTCTTCTTCTTCTTCTTCTTCTTAAACTTTTTCTTCTTCTTCTTCTTCTCTATTTCTCCCTGGGACCTGTCGCGGTCATCGATTGTCACTTTGAAGCTTCCCCCGCACACCCTTTCCATCCTAAAAAAACCAAGTTGCTCTCTAAAAGCATTTGCGATGCCCTCAAATACAATTAGCCGCATAAGTGACGACTGACAAACCCCACTACAGATGGAAAGGTCAGATTTTTCAATTTGCATTGCCTTGATTCTAGCGATATGTTCGGTCTTGAGTTCTCACCATCAATAAGCATGAGTTCTTGTTGCATTGGATCAAATCGAGTGTGAGCATGAGTATTGTTTGTTCGGATACTAGAAAGAGGCTCCAAATTCTTACAAAACTAACTCATCTTTTTGTTTTTTTAATCCTAGTTTTCTTTTTTCATTGTCGATATTTTTTCGAATTGATATTTTTTTGCTGACAGAAATATATAATTTAGGTCCAAACATGAAGAGAATTTGAATTAAAAATTGAGAAGTCCTGTGATGCAAGAACCATTTTGACACATTGTATTGTCATTTTACAACAAATGAATTGATTGTTCAATTCACTATTCACCCAAATAGGATAAATAAATGAAAATAATTTATTTATCTGAATTTCATTTACATCTACAATAATAAAAATCAATATTAAAATAATCAAATTTTAAAGTTACACAATTTGAATGAAATATTCTAATGAACAGTTACTTGCACGTCAAATTAATCACATTAGTCCCAAACATAAATCCATTTGGCGTTAAAAGTTTGGGGAACAGATGTTGAGCTTAGTAGGTGGCTTCGTTTATTATAGGTGGTAGCAGTTATTGTTCAAAAGTTTGTTCTCTATCACTTATTCTCTCCCCACATTTCCCACTCTCTCTTCATCCTTCTTCACTCTTTTCGTCCTTCTCTTTTGATCTATCCATCCTACGATCGTGGTTATTAACCATTCTCTGTTTAGTTAGTGACTCGACATCGATGACAGACGCACTTTGTCAAATTTCAAAAATTCTGTGTGGGTGGGTCTCGAACGTCTGCTAGCTAAAAGTGGAACCTGCTGTTTGTAGTGTCTGCTGAATCTCATTCTTTCTTGCATTTCCTGACGAATATTTGCTTTGATTTTTCAACATTAGTACATTAGAATAAGATTGAAGATCTAAAATAAATATGAATGGAATTTCATAGGAGTACTACTATAATATTGTGAAAATGAATTCGTAAGAAGGTGGCATTAGATTAGATTACTTTATTCATGTACAATAGACATTCATTTATCATAGACTGTGGATGTATTCTTCATCATCATCATCATCATCATCATCATCTTCATCATCATCATCATCATCATCATCATCATCATCATCATCATCATCTCCACCATCCCCCATGCACATGTCCTAGGCCTCATTTGTGCTTCATAAAATATTATTCCATCGGGAGAATAAACAACATGTTTAAAACTTCAGATTTACATTTATGACATGACAGAGATGTTTACATCTCAACATCATTTCAAAAGGATTCATGGAAGATTTATGATCGGCAGTGCTATTCACTTGCAGCTTCTCAATAACACAACCATAAACTTGGAACATGATACTGCAAAAACTATGAGTGCTCAATTTAAATATTTGTAATTAAGAGACTCTTGTACTTCTGAGAGAGTTAAGCCGGTTGAGTTATGTTGGGAACAACAAAAATATACATTTAATTAAGAAGTGCTTCTTGAAATTAATTTACAGGACAAGCACCAAAAAAATGAGTAACTTTCAGTTGCACAAAGAGCTCTATAGCCTTTTCCAATCAAAATAATATTTATTCTTATGAGTAGTTGAAGATTAACTCTGTTCTAATGTTGTTAAAACCGGCCCTAATACTCCCATTTTTCCACAAAAATAATCCCAAAACACTAGAAGAGAATATTAAAAAAAAATAATACATTCATTATTTAATACAAAAAAGTTTTTGAATAATTTTGTTGAGAGAATAACACAATTCCAACAAACAATACTAACGTTTTCTTTACTCGCGCAAAATCTACTTTTCACCTGTTATCCTCAGGTATTCTGATAAGAAATCTGTTGTACGTGACTTAATTGCTAGCATGAGACCAAACAAGAGGATGTTGATGATTGGGGTGGCAGGGGGGCATCATGTCCGCGTAGCTGCATAAAAAGTGTATAGCAGCGTGCCTGTACCTGAAATTACACTATTCTCTCCTACACTATTCCCCACTCTACTTATTCTCTATTCATCTCTGGGTGTCAGTGGAGGTGATTACACGGAGCATAAAAGACAAGCGAACGTGCGTCCTTGACGCTATTGAAAAGTGTGATTAGGCAGACGGCGATCTGTGAGCTCGTGCCGGATTGTGGGTGTGTGCTGGGCCGATAAACCCTGCACGTCCCCCGCGCCACACGCGTCTAGGCATCCACCCACTTATGCATAATTTCTGGCTCAGGTTCACTCTTTAACATGTTTCCAACAACTGCTCCACTAGGAAATTGATAAACTAGGTGTGAATGGTTTTCTAATGATAACTCGCATTGTAAAACAAATACCCATGTATTGCATAAATAGCCTTTTTAGTTTAAGTATAATTACTTTTTTCAATAATTATGCTCCACTAGGAAATTGATAAACTAGGTGTGAATGGGTTTCTAATGATAACTCGCATTGTAAAACAAATACCCATGTATTGTATAAACGGCCTTTTGAAATTTAAGTATAATTACTTTTTTAAATATTCAACTTTAACATAATATAAATAATATCAATTTTACAATGTGTTTTCCTTGTATTTCTGTATTTTGTAGATTTTTGTATTGAGAGATAAAATCATCATTATTATGTACCCTTTATTCAAAATTAATTTTCATTTAATAAATCTCCATTTCTCAATAATTAATTATACAAACAATATACACGTACGAATGTATCGTGATATAACCTCACGATAAACTCGCATAACATTTTACGCATTGTAAAACAAATACCCATAGTATAGACTTTTGTACTTCTACTGTAATTACTTTTTTCAAATAATTAACTATAACATATAATTAATATCAATTTTACAATGTATTTTTCTTGTACTTTTTTGTAGATTTTTGTATTGAGAGATGAAATTATCATTATTATGTACCCTTTATTCAAAATTAATTTTCATTTAATAAATC
This sequence comes from Laodelphax striatellus, assembly GCA_017141395.1. Taxonomy (NCBI): domain Eukaryota; kingdom Metazoa; phylum Arthropoda; class Insecta; order Hemiptera; family Delphacidae; genus Laodelphax; species Laodelphax striatellus. Next base: position 12,055,047 of record CM029535.1, on the reverse strand, counting down.
TCCATTTCTCAATGAATAATTATACAAACAATATACAACGTACGAATGTATCGTGATACAGTACAACGTATACAATGGTATAACCTGAGAAATTGGGCTAATTAGGTATAAGGTAGAAATTTCAAGCATTTTATCACACAGAATACAGTTTATCAAAGACAATATTATTCTTTATTATCAATATTATTCAATATTATTACTTGTGATTGGAAATAGAATCTACTAACTGTATTTTGAAAAATAGAATTGTTTTTAATAGAATTGTAGTAGTGAAGGTGACGTTTTTATTCAGAATTGTTTTTGGTATTATTTTGTAAGTCTTGAAGCACTTCACTTCAATATTCAAATTAAATCAATTATTTCATGATTCTCAATATTATTTATTTTCTCTTTACATGACCTTTCTATTTCAACTCTCAAAAATAAACTAAACTTCCAAAATAACAAGATTCATAATCAACAAGGTTTGTTTTTTAACATCTGATTACCTTACTAAAAATCATTTGTGACACCACAGTCTACGATCTATTACTTAAAAAGTTCTATTATTAAAGGTACTATTACTTAAAGCGTTATCTACTTCTAAGAGAACTCCATAGAATGCTAATATTCAAATGGAAATCTATGAAGAATCCCCAAATGGGAAAAAGTTGAACCCCTCCTATCAGCTAATATACTCCAATTTATTGAGCAACATGACCCACATCTTATAATTCGTTTACAATTGTCTCTACTTCAACTAAATCTTAATCCTTAGCGACATTATTTCCGTTACTTCAAAGAGTGTCACAGCATAATAATGTCAGCGAAGAAAACATTCAGCATCAGAGTATTTGATAATACATGAGTAGGAGGATCAGATTCGTTTCAGTGAAGCGAATAAGTTAGTTACGTCACACATGTGAATGGCTCTCAAGCGTGCGGAGGAGTCTTTCTGAGAGAATGATGTCTTGGTCCAAGTTTATTGTTTTCTACATGCTTCTCACACCACTCTGCCTCCCTGTCTGCCTCCAAACATACATCTGTGTCAAGAATCAGGGTCTGAACCTAGCTTGAAGTGAGTAATGGCAATTGAGACCACCCCTTTCTTCACTCATATACCGCCACTTCTCGATCCAACCTTGGAGAATAATTATTATAATATCATTTTCAAATAATCGAATAGAATTAATCTAATATAATACAGTAAAACCTGTCTAAGACGGAATGCGACCGGACTGAAAAAACTTTCCCGTTTTAGCAGGTTTCCGGCTCACAAAGGTACTTTTACCTTTATACAAAATTCTTGGGACCAGAAAAACCATTCCGTCTCAACAGGTTTCCGTCTTACACAGGGTCCGCCTTAGGCAGGTTTCACTTGTATAATGTAATGGAATATAATATTCTCAAAAGATTTAATAATATACACATGATAATTTTGATAAAGATGAAATATGAATAGTTTTCCCTTCAGTAGTGGATGTAACATTTAGTGATATTATGAAAATTTATAAATATTTTCTTCTTAAAATTGAATGTGATAGTGAGTTTCTTGCTTGAATGAGTCTCGCCTTACGTAATTTTTTAACCAACGTTCAGAAGAAAACAGCCTTTCCTCAATTTGTAACCGATTCAAATGAAAATTTCTTAACCCTAGGAACAGAGGCTGAGCATGAGGCACTTGGGCTTCGGGACTCTGTCCGAAAATGAAGTACAGAGTGATTCAAAAAGAATACCACAACTTTAAAACTTTGTATTTAATGAAAGAAATATAATAGAACCTTCTGTTATACATCATTTCAAAGAGGAAGTAAAGAAGTTTTTTTTTCACTCACAAAGAAGTTCAGAGATGTTCAACATGACCCCTCCAGACACTCGAGCAATATCAACCCAAAACCTCCCTCAAACTCTTTCCACTTTCACTATAGCATATCAGGCGTAACAGTTTGATAATCTTCTGTTATTTCTTGTATCAAATCATCAATATCCATCCACCATTGATGATTTGAAACAAGAAATAACAGCAGCCATCCAAACTGTTACGCCTGACATGCTACAGATAGTGTGGAACAAGTTTGAGGGAGGTTTTGGATTGATATTGCTCGATTGTCTGGAGGGGTCATATGGAACATCTCTGGACTTGTTTGTGAGTGAAAAAATCTTTTTTAAATACTCTCTGTAAGGATGTGTAACAGAAGGTTCTATGATGTTTCTTTCATAACATACAAATTTTTAAAGTTGTGGTATTCTTTTTGAATCACCCGGTATTAAACTTTACAAATATCTTTAATTTTCTATTTTTTTCAAATCCGACTATCTTTGTATGAATTCTATCAAGTCATTCTACTTTCTAACTATCTTTAAATTGTTTTTTTTTTACAATATCTTTATGAATACAATTATTGTATTGTATACTCCCATTAAGCAGTAAGAATATCTATAACATCAACTTTTACCTGTGAAGCTGAGACAGTTCGGAAATTTAAATTTGAGAACCTGAAAACTGCTTCCCAAGTTATTCAAAGCTGATTTGAGCACTCTATCACATTTGATTCAATTCCTGAATTGGTTTCTACATAATATCTCATATAAAATATTCTATGATCCATGTAATATACTAAATTACCTGCATTGAAAGATGAGATGTTCCAAGTCAAGTTGCATTCAATGCAATAACGGAACCTATATACAACGTTTCAATTTCGCTATAGGTCAGTATTTTTATTTTGTACTTCACTGAGCTTGGCAAATATCCAACCAGTTTGGCAGATCTTGATCATTTTTTTGTAGTTGATTTGCTAGCACACTCTTTTCCTCCTGGCTTTGAGGGAGAGATAAATATCTGATTGCATTCTGTGCTTTACCATAACAAAAAATAAATTTGAGTCGGAATGATAGAATTTTTTACTAGGGCATGCCCACATGAGCTCTAGTTTTGTGTGTGGATAATGTGGGGAACTGATAATGTGTGGGGATGTGTGGCGACTGCTTTTTATGGGCAGACAGGACCGACGGCTTAATATCTCCTCCAAAAGACGAGAGTGGCTCAAGGATTGAAGCAGTATCCTCAGTCAACTAGGATCGAACCAGAAACCTTTGTTTTATCGGACAAGCGATGAGCCATATCGCCTACCGGCCACTCCATACTGTAAAAATTATCCTCTTTAAAGAATTGTTGAACCAATCCTTAGAACTGATAAACCTGTATTATCAAAATTTTTCATTAAAGATTAATGTAAGTTATTGGATGATCATCGCAAAAAATCTTATAATGCATGCATGTGACCCAATTCAAGAAATCCCTACTAAAGTAAATCAGAAGTCATCAAATTCCGCTCAACTCACAATAACGTGTTTCGACCAAATTATTGTGTTTTCCTGTGATAAAAATTATTAGTTTTGTGGAATTATAAACAACTCATTCAATTATGATTTCTCTTCCCCTATTCTTCATGCTTACAAATTTTCTTGCTTAATTTATAAATCTCATTCTTTGAAAATCCACCTAGTTTCCCTTTCAGTTGCTAATTTATTGAACACTTTGACTATCTTGCTGACGAATGCAAAACCCAGCCCGTTGTCATCTCTTCCTCCTTATTCTCCTTTTTCTCTCCTTATTCTCCCTTCCTCCTCCACGTCTTCCTATTTTTTCTTTGCTCCTGCATTCATCGGCTCTTTTTATTCCCAGCCCTCTTATTTCGGGTGTGAACTATGCACCTCGGTTGCACTGCCAAGTGAATCATCCACCGACACCACTCTTGCCTATCGCCGATTCGAAATAGATTTGTGAAGTTTTTAAATTCGTCGCGTTTAGTTGGTTCGATTGACAGCCATTTGCAGTTCTACCTTTTCTACTTGTTGCATGTCATTGCAGCTATTCTTGTCCTCACTAGATGGTTTTACTTTTACTGAAAAGTATTTGGGACAGACTGTCTCTCCAGTAACAATAACCACAGACAGTTGTAGCATAGGACAGTAAATGGAACCAATGAAAAATTGGACCCATTTATATGAAGCATAAATATAGCAAATGATTTTTAATTTGAATACATTGAATACTTGTTATGAATTAGAGAATATTTCTAAACTTTCTATTTTCATTGTTCATATTGGATTCCCACTCTAATAGAAAATTGTTTCATTTACAATAAATTGCCCGTACATTGTATTTAAATTATATTGAGTATAGAGAGTCATGTTGTCTCCTGTGATGGATTTTATTTCCATAAACCTTAATAAGTGATGAGATAATAATACTTGTCAATGTTTTCAGGATATCAAATATTTCTAATTTTCTTTGGATTGAATTGAAAGATCAGTGTGTTGGACAATTAATTTAAACTAAAGCTTAAAAAATATTTTTATTTGTCCTGATTATTATTGAAGCTTCATAATACCAAAATCCTAAATAAATCTTCCACAACAATTTCATAAGTGATTTTGGTTGTGGATTTGTGTATAAACAACCAGTTCTCTTAGCCCCTGCGCCCAATAAGCAACTGCTATCTGATTTCAGTTTTACTTCAAATTTTAACTTCTTTTAGGAAGTAGTTTAAGTATCTTTTGTTCATTGCTAACATCTGTGTTCTCTGACATCTGGCAGCTACCGTGCCAACTAAATTATAGTACGCGAAGTTCCGCACACACGAGTGGTGGGAGGCAACAGGTTATTAAATACAGAAAAATAATGTCTAGACAACGTCTAGAAGCACAATAGATGGCCATAAATTATGAGCGATTGTGTTTGGGATGCACACCGTGACAGAGAAACAAATACTCTATTAGATTTTGAAAATGTTGAATCATCTGGCAGCAGTGTCAAGTTTTATGTTGGAGAACAAACACCGCTTGAATCAGGATAGTTATTCTTTTTTTTTGAGGATCTGCCAAAATTCTGTACTAGAGATATGGGAATTGATGTTGTATGGAAACCATCAGGAAGCCTTTAAGATCCATAAATTAATGTAGAGGAAATATTGTTTGATTTTCTGAAAAATTATTATTATCACAAAATTACACATTGTTTTTGAAGAAATTGATGTGATACATCTGGTTTCTGGTGAAATAGTAACATATCCTATTATATTAAGCGAGCAATTTCTGTATGTTTATATCCTATTATATTAAGCGAGCAATTTCTGTATGTTTATATGTTTATATGTTTATATGTTTTTATTATATATATGTTTGTATGTCCAACTGATCTCGAAAACGGCTCTAACGATTTTGACGAATTTTGGAATATAGGAGGTTTGTGATACAAAAATTAGTTTGCGCCGGGTCTCATCCCTGGGATAACTCGCTGAAGGACCTAAAAAAGGAGAAATTGATCCTTTAAGAATCAGCTGACAGAAGAAAGAAATTTCCGTCGGCTGTAAATGATGAGAAAGAGTGAGAGCGAGTGAGTGTGTGAGTGAGACAAGATTATTATTTCAGCTGCTGAGACAGTGACAGAGAATCAGCTGACAGAAGAAACAATTTTCCGTCGGTTCTTGATGTTGAGAGAGAGTGAGTGCGAGTGAGAGAAGATTATAATTATCAGCTGTTGAGATAATTCGTTTCATCATCTGACCATATATTATGTACAGCAGGATTCAATTAACATGTCATAAATCAGCTGATCCAGTAATAATTAAACAGTGATTTCGACACAATAATCAAAAGGCTTGAAAGTCTTAAAGACCTTTAAAGTCTTTAAAAGACCTTTTTGAAGAAGACCTTTCATAGAATAACTTTTTAAAAGACCTTTTCAATAATCTGCGAGATTCAGCATTTGTAGGTTAAGTATTGTGATCATATGCTCGTCGATCAGCTGACTTATGACAAGTTAATTGCATCCTGCTATAAAATACGAATGCAATCTCCGACTACAGTCATTAACTTCCTTTGTAAAAACAGCGTCTCGATTACCAAAATTGAGAAAATGCAGAAGCACATCAGCTCTTCCTATTTCCTTCTGGATTCAAATTCATTAATTTAAAATTAAAAGGGATTAAAATCATTAAAATAAAAAGGGATTAAAATCATTAAAATTAAGAGGAATTAAAAACATTGAAAATATTCTATATTGTAGCCTATCCTATTATATTAAGCGAGCAATTTCTGTATGTATGTATGTCCAACGGATCTCGAAAACGGCTCTAACGATTTTAAAAACCAGCGGTTCCATTACTAGAATTGAAAAAAATATCGAAACACATAAGCTGCTCCTATTCCCCTTTTTATTTCCGATTTTTATTTATATATAGAAAATTTAAAGGAATTAGAAATTTTGAAAATATTCCATATTGTACTGGATTGTTATTTTTAAATTTGAGGCATGAAGTTAGCCATGTGATCTGTTTTTATTTATTTGAGAGAAATCTTCAAAAGTTAATCAAAACAGCTGAGCTAAAAATTGTTGTAGCAGGAATATTTTAAATTGTCATAAAACAGCTGATTGATGTATGCTGGTTTACTGACGTTAAATCAGCTGTTTTCTGACAAGTTAGAATGATCCTACTATATCACCCCATATATTATTATTTCTATGAAGCCAAATTTTATAAGTGAGATTTTTCAAATGATATGCATTCTAACTCGATTATTCATAATATTTCGAAAGCTGAGATTGATTTTTTATAGTGCAATGATAATTCAGTGCATAAGACTGATGGCTGTACTTAAAAAATTGTTTAATTTCATTCCTTTTTTCCTTTAAAATTTCCATTCCTGTGCCTTTTTAGGCCTACCCCCGAGCAGAGCTCGGTACCCCGATATTTCTATTCTATTCTATATTCTATTCTAAGAGGATTTTAGATTATTTCTCTTGATAACAATAAGTTCACATGAGATTTTTGTGAGGGATGTATTATTAATAAATCATTGTCATAGATGTGTTATAATCTGAGAGAAGTTGGGAGATTTTGGCACTTGATCACACCAGCTTGCATGCTGTTGATAAAATACAATGCAAAACCCAGTGGAATTTATGGGTCTTCGTCTTTTTTACTTTTGGAAAAATGTATCAACTTGAGTTCTCTCAATGTGACACTCGAACAAGAACCTGAATTTTACTGATTTTTCAATATTTGTTTCTCCTACTTTAAACGTTTTTAGAATCAGTTTAATTTTACTAGTAGAAGAAAGAATGGATACACAGCACAAGATACTGAATTTTTATCTCTCTAATATCCCTTCTACTGCTTATTTCCTATCATGAATTTCATCTTCAAACTTTCTGGAATGCTTCAATTATTGCTATATTCCACTCCCTTTCATTTAGCGTCTCGAAATCCATTTTTCAATAAATTCTCACTCTTCTAGACACTTATTCAGTACGACACTCTAATAATTAAGTTGAACGACGTCGAGTCTGTTGAGGAGTCCCTCCTTCCCTCCTTAATATTTGATTGAACCATATATAATATACAGTATATGTAATATTAATATCGGGGGACCGAGCTGTGCTCGGGAGTACAAAAGCACAGGAATGGAAATTATAAAGAAAAAAGTATGAAATTAAACAATTTTTTAAAGTACAGCCATCAGTCATATGCACTAAATAATCATTGCACTATAAAAAATTAATCTCAGCTTTCAAAATATTATGAATAATCGAGTTTGAATGCATATTATTTGAAAAATTGCTTTTGTGGTAAAATTTTGTTTCAGAGAAATAAGAAATAATAAATGGGTTAGTAATCAGCTGTTTTAATGAACTCTTGATGACTTTTCTCAAATAAATAAAAACAGATTACATGGCTAACTTCATGCCTCAAGTTTGAAAATACCAATACAATATGGAATATTTTAATATTCTGCATTCCTTTTACTTCTATATAGATAAATTAAAATAAACGAACAAACGAAAAATAGATGCACGAATTATCTCAACAGCTGATAATTATAATCTTCTCTCACTCGCACTCACTCTCTCTCAACATCAAGAACCGACGGAAAATTGTTTCTTCTGTCAGCTGATTCTCTGTCACTGTCTCAGCAGCTGAAATAATAATCTTGTCTCACTCACACTCACTCGCTCTCACTCTTTCTCATCATTTACAGCCGACGGAAATTTGTTTCTTCTGTCAGCTGATTCCTAAAGGATCGGTTTTTCCTTTTTAATGTCCTTCAGCGAGTTATCCCAGGGATGAGACCCGGCGCAAACTAATTTTTGTATCACAAACCTCCTATATTCCAAATTTCGTCAAAATCGTTAGAGCCGTTTTCGAGATCCGTTGGACATACAAACATATAAACATATAAACATATATACATATAAACATACAGAAATTGCTCGCTTAATATAATAGGATTATAATTATATTATATGAAGCATCCAATATTAAATGATTTTTATTATCCTATTATATTAAGCGAGCAATCTCTGTATGTTTATATTTATGTATTTATGTATTTATGTATGTCTGTCCAACGGATCTCGAAAACGGCTCTAACGATTTTGACGAAATTTGGAATATAGGAGGTTTGTGATACAAAATTAGTTTGCGCTGGTCTCATCCTGGGATAACTCGCTGAAGGACATTAAAAGGAAAACTGATCCTTTAGGAATCAGCTGACAGAAGAAACAAATTTCCTTCGGCTGTAAATGATGAGAAAGAGTGAGAGCGAGTGAGTGTGTGAGTGAGACAAGATTATTATTTCAGCTGCTGAGACAGTGACAGAGAATCAGCTGACAGAAGAAACAATTTTCCGTCGGTTCTTGATGTTGAGAGAGAGTGAGTGCGAGTGAGAGAAGATTATAATTATCAGCTGTTGAGATAATTCGTTTTTCTATTTTTCGTTTATTTTAATTTATCCATAGAAAATTAAAAGGAATTCAAAATATTAAAAATATTCCATATTGTATTGGTATTTTCAAATTTGAGGCATGAAGTTAGCCATGTCATCTGTTTTTATTTATTTGAGAAAAGTCGTCAAGAGTTCATTAAAACAGCTGATTACTAACCCATTTATTATTTCTCTGAAACAAAATTTTACCACAAAAGCAATTTTTCAAATAATATGCATTCAAACTCGATTATTCATAATATTTTGAAAGCTGAGATTAATTTTTTTATAGTGCAATGATTATTTAGGGTACTTTCCTGTTATAGGACAAGTCTACTCATCTAGAGATATCGATAGTCGATATCGGTAACCTATAATAACCAATAAGGTTATGTTAACCTATAGGTTATGTTAATAACCTATATTTTTCTCATATCGATGAGTATCGATAGTTTTGAAGCTCGATATCGACTATTGATATCTCTAGATGAGTAGACGTGTCCTATAACAGGAAAGTACCTTATTTAGTGCATATGACTGATGGCTGTACTTTAAAAAATTGTTTAATTTCATACTTTTTTCTTCATAATTTCCATTCCTGTGCTTTTGTACTCCCGAGCACAGCTCGGTCCCCCGATATTTGAATAATACTGTACAAGGAACAGTTATTTAAAATTGTAGATTATATTGCTTAAACTTTACAAGAGAGCCTCAGTATGCTCTCACCAAACTATATTATATGAAGAACAATGGACACAAAACTAAAAATTCTGAATTTATATCCAAAAACTCAAGTAAAAATAAGAGAATATTTAATTGAACTATATTTATACAAGGCTTCCAAAATAAAAAGTATTCTTTTATGGTATATTCATTATTAATTATTTCAAAGTAATAGATTACTGCTTTCTTCTTTACAAGGGAGCCGAGCCTTAGTATGCTCCCACTAGACTACATTGATATGAATGACAATGGTCACAAAACTGAAAATTTAGAATGTATTAATGTATAAATTCAAATAGAAGTGAGAGAATAGTTGATTGAACCTTGGCGTGTGCTTTCTCTATGATTGAACTAAGCATCTGAAATAATGAGAAGTCTTCTATTGTGGTACAATTTTTTCAAATTATTTCAAAATTGTAGATCATTGCTCCCTACTTACAAGGAAGCACCGTGTGCTCTCACCAGATTTTAATGATAAGACGAGTATAGAGTAAAAAACTACGGCGTACCCTATGAACTTGATCACAAAAGGTTATAAAAATCGAGTACTTGCATGAGCCCTTCGCCCTTCGTTAACACATCCGCCTGTCACGGCCGCTATGTCTGTCAGTCGGGTTGAATTACTTCATTGAAAAAATGACGCAATTACAGGGTCACAAAATGATGTTATTATGCATGAGAGAGGTCGATGTGTGTGGTACCTCTGTTTTGCATACAATGCCACGTGTGGGGACGAAATTTATAAGATTTGGAAACTAGTGGTGACAATACAGGTCCGCTCAACGCTCAACACACCGCTCTGGCATGCTTTTAATTGAAGGATTTACGCATTCATAAACTGTGAATAATTACTCGGCGCTCTCTCACTCTTCCTCTATCTCTCGCACTCTCTCACTCTTGCTATCTGACTCTCTCTCTTCTTCGCTCTTTCAAGATTTTCTATCTTCAATCGTTCTCAACCAGCTTCACCCACCCGTCTCTGTGATAATTTGGGACTCTGTTCTTTTTATTCCACCCATTCATTAACAAAGACTCAAGAATTCCTCAAATTAATTTGGTTTATGGTTGAATTATCAATTTTCATTGAAAAAATGACGCAATTACAATATTGACGGGCTTCGTTAATAGACTAATCTCTGAGAAGTTTTTGAAATAATATTCATCAACAACACCATTGAGAACTATGAAAGCACTGACTTTTCCAAGTTATTTCTGTGCTTAGAGAATAAAAAACGTTATAATAATTTAAGTTTATGATCAAAGTAATAGCACAACATTATAGAATGTTAGCTCTCAAGATAGTATAGATAGTATGATTATCTTAAGCTTATGATTAGAGTAAACATGAGATTTCTTAAACATTCTTATTATGCTTTTGAATATATTTGACCATGTTCTATAGAGTTCCTGCTTCTTCAAGTTGGTACAATAAATTCAAATAGAAAGCGTTTCCAAAAAAATTATTTCAGGCTCGATCAGCGTTGACAGATCATTGCTCTTTAGAAAATATCATTTTTATTTTGCATTTGTAATCTTTCTCCATTCTTCTAGTTTGATTCTTGTTATTTGAAATATTAGTTTTGTTAATGTTAAAACAGTTATAAATTGATGAATAGAAACTTCATGATATTCATCATAAGCATAATAGTCGCACAGGATGCTTAATTAAGATTTTGAACTTCTTTCATTGTTAACCAGCTTTTATTTTCTTCTTCAATATTGAATATGACATGGATAAACCATACAAATACATCACCCTTCAACTGGCTGTAAGACTATCGAACAGAATACCCCCATCGTTAACTGTGGTAAGAGAAAAAATGAATAAATAGACCCTCGAAAATTTATCCCTCGATCATTTTATTAATGCCCATTTGTCAACGCCAGGATAGCAGCTCAACTCACTACTACCTTTTATCAAATTTCTATTGTAGATATGACTCTCAAGTACAAAATTCTCTTGTACCTGTTGGATGAAAGGCGAAAATGACAATAGAAGATCATTCGTGAGCCTTTTTCAGTAAAATCATTCAACCTGCTAATCATCAATATGAGATTGATGGCATTGTGCTGTTTAAGGGGTGAATCGAGAAATGACTGATGGCGAAAGGTATTTGTTTTGATTCCCAATATGGGTTTTTCAGAGGGCTTCATTCGTCCTTTACAGAAGAGGCCTGAGAAAAATTCATACAGAAGAGTCCTGTGAAAAATTCATACAAAGAGGGTAGATGTTTAATGAGAGGGTTGGTGGAAAGAAGTTGACTACCGCAACTTGATATTTACACTGATTTTTGGAGAATGAGAAATAGATAAGAGGAAACTCAATTTATGGATATCATGGCGATACTATAATTTATATTGAATGGAGAGATAATTGTTCTTTAGTTGAGGATTAGTACGTGAATTCAACCACATATAATTTTCCCTATGCAATCGATTTAATCTTTGATTAATTATTTATTCTAAATAATTGATCTTTTCATTCATTGACACAAACACGAAAATTATAATAATTATTTCGGAGGGGAAAACACATACAGTCCTAACCATTTCTTTCCAGAATTTTGATTGATAATCTAGCCTTTATAAATAGGGCTATGATTCCACGGCACTGGTCCAGTAATAATGTATTGAAAATTTCAATTCAAGAACCTATCGAGTGAGATAAATACATCTACTAGAAAAGCAAAAGGAATTGGGAGATACTATTACGGAAGGCCTAGTGCAATACAAGGAATCCATCTGCTTTGAAAGTGGAGGTAAATTTGACCCTAGGCGTTTTCAGTTTTGCCTTCAACACCAAACCGATATTTATACCGAACAGGCATTGGTTCTAATACTTTATGTTTGAAAATTGAACGTCTGCAACACCATTAAAAATAATTCAAGCATGTTTAATGATATGTTGTGTTAATCAATTCATCCGATTAAATAGTAGGTCCAGCTCCACTAATGGCCCGACGCAACTGTTTTAATTCCATTATGTCGCCATACAAGTGTTTTGAACGTGTTAAATGAAGAATCAAGGTAATTATTATGATAGATGGTCACTGGAGGGGGAAGCAAACGGAACTAGCAACGATTGAGTTCAAACAAATTTTGTGAAACATTCTAAGCTCTCAGAAAAGTTGGAACAGTGACTTTTTCAGTAAAAGTTTCTCAAGAGTGAAGAAAAGTTTTATTAGATTTCGACGTAATCGCTCTCAATAACTGAGAGGAGTTCCACGATTACAATTCGAAAAATAACTGAGAATACTTTATGAATTTATTAGACCAAAATTTCTGAATAATTAATAACTCAAGAAAAAGATGTAAGAGATGGGGTTACCTTGTGATATAATCTTAAAAAGATCAGCTTCTTACATAATGAGGATGGCTGATTTATGTACTTTCGAAAGTGTTGTACTAATATTGTTTGAGCTTGTCATTTTTTAAGAAAACTAAATTGATAACAAGTAATTTGAAAACGTCTTCACTATAAATTAGATAGTCGAGTTATTTTTAGTAGCCTCTCAAAACAATTGAATTCAAGTTTGAAAACATTCTAGGATTCTAGTTGACATTTTTCATGTAAAATAGAAGTAAAATATTTTTGTAAACGTAGGAGTAGGGGATCTAATTTTGAATTTATTATTGACATTTCTGAAATCGAAGTTTCGAATTCATGATTTATTCCAAGAAAGAATAAGCAAAACTTGCACTCTGCATGTTCTTAAATATTATTAAATTCTAATGTGTTTGAAGTAGTGAATAGAATTTAGAATAGTAGTAGAATTTTTATTCCAGGTATATCTAGTATTTCGTTGTTGAAATTGCTTCAAAATGTTACATAATAATGAACTAACTTTCTCCACAACACAGTCTAACGTTCCAGATCTGAAGTTGTTGAAGTGACCCAATTATTTTAACGACGAGGCCATAATTTATAGTGGAGCCTTATTACTGTGAAATCGTTAATAATATTTGAAAGCAGAGCTTATTCGTGGTTGATATAGTAACTGCATCTTTGTGTGAACAGGCTTTGCGTTGAATCCACTCGCGAAATGATTTATTTGTTTTTTAGTAGTAATATCTGTACCTAATTGGCAATATTTATTAAGACGAGCACAGTTTAAATTGTTCAAAGAAATAAATGGATCGTTTGTCGTGCCAGGTGTGGGTGGGTAGATACGGTAAATAATTTGGCTACATAGCTCTCGAAGATCCCGACCGCTGTGCCAAATTCTATCCGGTCCGCTGCAGTTTCTCTCCAAATGTCTTTTTACTCTTATTTAGTTCAACGTTCCGAATAGCTTTTTCACTATCTAAATGCCCTATCATCAGATGGATCATTACACACATACATAAAGATACTTGTGGGAGTGCACGAGAAATGTTTGGGTTTCAGACAATTTCAGTAATAACTTGTGAATGCTAACAGAATTTCGAATGAAATTAGTTCAGAAACAAAATGTGAATATCACTTCAATCTAAATTTAGAGATTAAATCGTTTGATATACTGGTTACCAACCATTGCGAGTAACTCTATTGTGAGAGTACTCTTTTAACGCATTCTAGAAGTTCTTGAATGTCAATCCCTAATATTTCTTCAGATTTTTCAGTTGAATGTTATTGTTCTCAAATTTAATTTCCAGTTCATTAAGTCAATCTATTTATTTATTTAGCGTAAGGCTTTCGTCGGTGGGGAGACCCGAAGGTTATTCCACCTCGCCGTGTTTAACCTAATTTCACTTAACATAATTAAGTCAATGATTATCATTTTGTTTTTCATAATGAGGCGCTCAGATAATGAGTGAGTCGTCATTCTTTAATAACTTTTGGTGATCCAGTACCAGTTTCTTGTATCTCCTACAATCTCTCCACATAGTAAGATCAATTTTGAATTCCAATTCCAATTATTCAATTGAAAAGGTCATAATACAGGTAAGTTCTTATCATTTGTTTCAAAAACATTATTCATGAGAGATTATTCAAGAAAATCGTGATCTTACATTGGAAAATCATGAAACTCATCAAAAATCTTTGTTATGGCTTATCCTTCGCGATGGAATTACAAATTTCCAAATAGAATATATCAGTTGTCAAAATTTAATAAAAATGACTTCATCAAACAACTTCATAGAATCAAACTTGATAACAAATAATTATTATAAAATTCACTTTGATGAATTTCTCTTCAACTCTGAAGGGGAACAGAATGATCAGAGCTTGGAATGAACTTGTGTGAACAAGTGAATGAGTTAAGAAGTGTGAATGAGAGTGAACAATGTGTGAGCAAGTTACAAGTTCAAATCACCTCACCAATAAGGGGAATTGCTTGAAGTTTGTTAAGCTTTCGATGCTTGGAATCATACTAACTACAAGTATTGTTAATTGAATAGGTCTGATTATTTCGGATTGATTATTCATTGGTTATGGTTATATAATATGGTAATGGTTTATATGGTTATGGTGATATTGGATATTGATTATAAGATAATCGTAAATTATATTTCGATTATTCTGGTTAATTTTGATTTCGGATCCTTGGAATATACTCCCGTTGTATCGGTGACCGACTCCTCTAAATACAAAAATTCATGAGTTTCAAAATCGCTTCCCGGAGGTTCGGAACCCACCTAAAGCTGTAGGTCCATTCATATCTCATCATCATCCTTCCATTACCCACGAACAAGCTTAGAGCTTATGTGGGCATCATCCCTACCAAAAAAAATCAAACTAACTCAAAGAATTGTTAATTAAATTCATGATAAATATTGAGTTTAAAATTCGAATTTTATTCTTCTAATGTATCTCTTCAATATCCATTTCTGTCACCTTTTTCATCAATATTATTGATTGATTAGGAATGAAAATCTCACAAGTAACATTAATAATGTTCCATGTTATGAGAAATTGAAATTGAAAGAAATTGAAATTTATTTCCCAAAATACACAATACAATACAATACACAGTACAAACAATATATAATTCTCACTTATCAAAAATGTTGACTGATTGAAAACCAAATTCTAATATTTGTTAGGTGTCAGAATCTCCTAAGTGAATAAGCCAAACAACAAGCTGTGACAAATCTGGATACGGCTTTATTTCTGAAGTAAACATGCAAAACAGAAATAAAAAGTCGGCTGGGACGTAAGTGGACCAGCGGGAATTATCACCAGTGTTGGAAACGATATTCAAGTGTTGTTCGCAGCTCTTAAGTGCCTACTCAGTGAGTAAGGGTCGTTTGAAAATGCAAGCTCTGTGGCTTTGGATAGTTTCCAAATGCACATAGCAACGACTGAGCTCGTATCTCACTTCTTAATTCATCAATTCACACTTTTACCGTGGAGTGCGGCTAACAGGTATTCTGACTCATTACTACCAAAGGACAAGCTGGAACTCAGCTTGCCCAATAGCCCAGTTTCTTCTCACCAATTGATCAACTCCTTAAAATAGAAAGGGTTTAGTATCTTGGTATTCCAGTATTTTGTGTTTCAGTTATTTGTTTTTTACTATCTTAGCAACAAAAGCAATTTAGTTCAAAACTGATTTGAAATTATTCCTTGATTCCGCTCACTACATATCAAAAACAAATCAAGTTGTTTCATTATTCTTTCACATGGATAGATAAATAAGAATCGAAAAATAAATTCATTGATCCTCAAATATTACGATATAAGATACTGATTAAGAAGGTTTTTTGTATAGAATAAATTAAAACCACTCATCAATGAAGGACTCATCTTAATCTATTCCCCATCCTAGTGAATTTCTTCTGAAGTTCATTATAATCATTTTTGCGAATGTCTTGTCTATCTAACTACGGAGTTAACATAGTCGATTTCTCATTTGAACTACCAGCAAAAACCTGATATTACCTACAACAACCTGCTTGTATCTACATGGGTAGTTGTACCTCAGGGGTAGTTGTTCAATTAAGTCATAAACGACTAAAATTTAGTGTTTTTTTTTGCTGCGGATGATGTCCACATAAGTGTTTTCAATTGTGCGTGGATAATGAGGTGAAAAAGTGCTAGACGGAACGGGAATCGAACCCGAGCGATATGAAGCGATAGAAGATTGAAGGTGTGATGAGCTACACTGATGATAATAATCGTCCTGTAAGTCATGTTCGGAAGAATTATCAATCTTATTGACATTACTGAACATCAAATTTTGATGTACAGTTAACTCCCAGTTATCCGAGCCTCTGGTTTAACCGAACCTGTCATTCAAAAATAACAAACATAAAAGGTATTAATAGCGAGACAAGCTGGTTCAAGCGAGGGAAGAGGTTATCTCAGAAGACTATCAAACACTTTTTTAAGAAATGATCTATGTTTCTACTTGCTCACAGGTCTTCAATTGTGATTATTACAGAGTATGTTTTTGCTTCCAATAAACCAGTTCTGTAACTTTTCACGCGGTTTTACGTCTTTTTTACCATATTAGAACTCAACCTACATATTATCCGACTTTTGCCGTATCCGAGGTGGTCCCGGTTCAAAAGGAACCTCGGATAATCAGGCGTCCACTGTTATGTATGTAATGCTTAAACTTAATGGGTCTGAATGACATTTCTGCGTGAAATGAAAATACATTTTCCAAATATGAACTCTTGTTATTATTTTGTTGCTGACATATATGAACAATGTAATTACAAACTTTGATTTCAGAACTCAGAAATCTAACACCTATTCTAGATTCCGTGATAAGACAGACCATGTCACCACAGGTTCTTTGTCACCACAGAGTGGTGAAAAATATTTTTAAATCGTATTGATAATAAATTGTGTAGTTGAAACATGAAACACCCACGTGCATTGTCTGTGGACTGCCTTTTCGGAGAGGTCTTGTCGTAATTATTTTTTTGCACATCATAAAATCCCAGCAAAGATACCATAACTAACTTGTGTTTGCAGAATCAAACCAGAGTGTAGAGAAGAAACATGAAACTTTGAAATGCAATATTTCTGGACATTCATTCTCAATAAACAATGATGGGATCTGTACTTATTCTTTCTGATGACAATATCTGAACAAAAAAGTTCTCATCCTCATGACATTGTAATACCATCCTCAAAAAATTCCAAGAGTAAATTTCAAGGTGTATCGCTTTCTTCAGTGAAACAATCTATTATAAAATCTTACATTCCATTCTGCGGTATTCTATAATTATCTTTTTCAACTGCAATGGACAGAAAATTCAATTGAAAATAGCCTAATCATAAACAGAATAAAATGTTCTTTTCAGAAAAATCCACCTTCAATTCATATTATTATTATTATAGTTTGTTATATTATTATAGTAATTAGTCAATAACTCTTAATGCAAGTCTTCACTTAATAATTTCAATAATTCCTACACTAACATCAACATTGCCAATACCTACAAATAAATAATTATTGCATTATTGAAATTCAGCTAATATTTGCAAAATGCGAATGTATTATAATATTTGTACTATAATAAAATGTGAACATGCCTTGCTTTGAATCAGACATTGCCAGTTTGAAATGAGGTACAGTTTAATAGTAAAATTCAAACTACAACAAAATCAAACATCAAACCAATCATAGAATGAATTGAAATATGCAATTTTTTATAATCTAGAAAAAACTGAGACACAAGGATCACTAGATTCATCAATTTGCATCTTCCTTAACAAGTTTAGAATTTGATAGCTCTCAAATCCAGATTGATAATAATTCTCGCTGGGGGAGCAATGGTAACTTCATTCCTAATGTTTATGATGCATTCGCTTCATAAATGGATGTCGCTAAGTGTGATGAAAAGTTAATAGGTACTACACAGCCATCCGACACTTCACGCACTAAATTTAAAGAGAAAGAGATAGGAAATAAAAATTTGGGTATCGCAAAATAATGAGAGAGAGGGAATGGTTGAGTGGGAAGAGTGGAGGCGAGAAGAGAGATAGAAAAGGAATCTGGAGAGAGAGCCAGCCGTCACCAAGAGTAAATTTATAGCTCTTTGTCAGAGAGATTAAAGATAAGCTCTCTGTCTTGCTCACACCCCGTTTGATGTTTCCCCCAGATCAAAAGCACAAATCTCTACATGTCCTTCTGACACAGCGTAAAAGCATTTACATGTGTAGGTAATTAATAACCCGAAATTTATTTTCTGCTTGAATGATTAAGGGCGAAATCCATTGAATTCTTCACTGCCGGAAGAACTGCTCCTCTTCACGGAATGACTTGTGGGAGGCCCACTAGGACACTGCGTTCTATTTCCAATCCGTTTTCAAACTCCAATTTGTGCCTTTGTCGGAAACATGCGACCGATGCAGTTAATTGAGGAAATACTCTGAGAACTAGTGACTCATGAAAACATAACAGAAGGCTGGAACAAAGAATGCTAATGCACAATGTCATTTAAATACTGAGAGAATCACTGATAGAGCTGAGATTGATCAGAATATTTCAGGATTGTTTCAAGAATAAACTATTCATTTGGTAGTTACTATTTGATGAAAGAAATATATGATCGAAATAAATTAGCTTGCCTTAAAATGTGTTCTAGAAACAAAGGCTTATTTGAGGATTATTTCAAGTACAAACTATTTATTTGTTAGTTACTATTTGAAGAAAGATGGTCGAAACAAAATAGATTCTCTGTAAGATGACTTCGAATAACAAAGGATGGTATGGACAAAAATGATGATGATATAATAAGAGCTGTTACTTGTATATGAGGCTGAGGAAGAGTTGCAGGAATGATTCATGTGGGTCATGCCACTGGTTCGGTCAAAGTTTAATCATTCATTTCTAAAAATATGTTTCACAAACAAATTAATAATATTAACCAAATCCGATATTGCCTATAATAATGGAAATATGAAATTGAATCGAGTTGGATATTTTCCATTGTTGGATGTTTCCATGAGTCAATGTGCCAATCATACTCCGATTATTCAAATCAATTCAAAATAAAAATCAACTTTATTCCAATTCTTTATCAATCTTATACAATATAATTTTTCAATGGAATTCGTATGTTGGTATCATATAATACAAATCATATTAAAAGAAAATCGTCAATAAAAAACAAATTCACAAGCTTCAAGAATAATTGATCAACAAACCAGTGAATTTCAATAAATTATCATTGCATCATTTTGGTTACCATCACAGTGGCTTACATTGTGGTAAGCTTAAGCTGAACTGACAACTCCAGAGGGTTCTTTCCCGATGAGGATTCTACATGGAGAATAGATCTCTAGAGTATTAGAGGTTTGTGGAGTATTGTTTTCATTGAATCATTAATTTCTGTACAACAAACAAGTTTTTCAAGCGTGACTAACGATGGTTCCTATACTTTGCGACCTTTTCATATAAAAAATCTGCTTGTTCAACAGACGGGACCTGATTGAAAGGGTAAGATAATGTTTGAGACCGCGAAAATACGTTACAAGAATTATCAAGGGTTCGAGAGGGGGCACCCAGAAGGGAGAGACGTTCCAGAAAGGGCGAATATCTTCGCGGGTCGACCCTAATTTCTCACGGCTTCCCGGCGCGGGACCTCCCGAAAAAAGACGACCGAAAGCAAACGAACCTTTCATAGAGACAGGATAATAACCCTAGCCGATTGTCAAAAGTGTCTAGCACTTTAGCAAGGTGACAAAAGGATGAAATATGTGTTTCGTCACTATTTTACGAGCTAAGGGACGGTACCGTACGGGAATTGATAGTAATCTGCCTTGGAGTACTCACGTACACTAACGAAGATGTGAAATTCAAAATTTACATATTATTCAAAGGCGTCCCGTGATAGTTTAGTCTGGCCCGTATCAAACCATAACAAAAACAATCGAAACCAACGAATATCTCAAAACAGGACAGTCCAGTGAGTAAACTTGGACTCAGTTTCAGCAACTAGATTTTTATTACAGCCGTTTAAAATACTGGACATCGTTTCAACATCAAGTCAATACTGTCCGTTTATTTTGATAATGCTCAACGGTTTTTGGCAAAGTTGTAGTGTTCGGGTCCTGTTTGAGGAAAATCTTGTTTTGAAACTTGTATTGGGATGGTTTGCTGGTTTTCAACCCATCTAGGAATATTATTGGTGATGATCTGTAATGTAACTGACATATTTTGACAGGAATCCGGTTGTTGTATAATATTCAGATAACGTAGATGAATGAAGTATAGTAGAACTTGAATCATCCGAACTCAGGGACCGGAACAATTGGTTAATCAATTATTCAGAAAAAAATAATTTTTCACAATAACATATTGGAGTTCAATAGGAAAAAAGCTATCACAATACCGTAGTTACACAATACAGTACTGTACAACTGTACATATTAAACTTTACTAAAAAAACATGAGTTTTAAGAATCCTGTTAGGAACGGGAAATTTAGCAAAAATAACTCCAGTTACAATACTACTCTTGACTTCACAATACAATAGCTGAAATACAGTATATTTTAAACTTTACCCAGTAAACCCTAGTGAAAATAAATTTGTTAGGCCCACTTTCCCCAACGCTGCTTAAGCTATACATCTAGCTTAAGCCTCATTCGGAGAATAGGAAAAGTCAATATTGAGCTTCAGCTGTTGCTTAAGCAGCGTTGGGGAAAGCGGGCCAGTGTTTAATTTTTATAATTTTTACACTTTATGCACTTTATACACTATAGTTAAGTTGTTGTGCTCTCTTGACAAATTTTTGAGCTACAGATTTGCCGATTTACATAATAAGATATTTTTTGCCTCTATTCAGCTCTTTGGATCAAAGTGTCGATGATTGAAGTTCTAGTGTACTCAAATGTTCCAGTTTTCTCACTAAATTAAGTAAGCATCTCTTCATTAGGATTTCCGAAATGAGATCTTTTACTGAGATCTTACTCTTTGCAGTCTTTGGAATTACAACAGATCTTCAATTCCATCTGTATAAAATACATTATCATCTACTCAACTCACACTAACCTCCATTAAAAATCTCGTGGCCCAAAAGAAAACACCCACCAATCTCAAATCATACAGCCATCATTAATAATTTCTGAAATAAGTATATTCTTTCCACCTCTTCATTGAAAGTATCAATGACAACTTGATAACCAACCTCGTTTTCACACATTGATTCAAGATAAATGAAATCAGTCTATCAGTACTGTACAGGCATCGTTCAATACAAACTGGCTATTGTAATGACACTACATTCCAAAAGACAATGGATAAAGGAATTCCACCCACGCCTCATGTAAAACCTTTAATTATTACTATGAAAAGGCCATTGTTCTGTACCTGAGCCAAGTAGATGACTTATGATTATCACAATGATGACAATAGATATGATATTGAATTGTATGATGATGGCGATGGTGATGATTGAGTGTAATAATTAATTCCATGGTGCTTAAACAGGATATAGCTACCGGCAAACCTTTTTAGACAAATCGTCCTTGATGTAGTAGAAACGAATTACTAATCAAGCAACTAGAATCGTTTCAATAATTGAATCGAATTTGAATTTCTAATTATTAGAAATGAAGGGCATTCAACTGGATTTCAATTTGGCTTTAGTGTGATCTGGACTTGAGTTATCTGGTGATTTGTAAATGTAGATTTGTTGACATTTTTCACTGACTGAACAATAGTTTGATAACCAAAATGTCATCATTAATTTATATATGTAATAATTCTTTCCATCTCTTCATTGAACATAAAATAATTATCGCATAACTGGTCGCTTGTATAACTCAGTATCAAAATCAAATCAAACTACTTGTTTAACTGCCATACACTTGAAAAATCAGAAACAGTAACTACGTGACCCTTTTCAACAATTGTTAGGGCAATTCCATATTTTTTAATGAGATTGGAGACCCACCCCTCGTGGTTTGTTGTCACCTATGTAATATGCCTACTCTATTGTGCATCAAGGTTCAAAAGGTGTCGAAAGATGTGGAATTCTCGATTATGAGGGTAGGTTGAAACTGGAGAAATTATCCACAACATTCAAAAAAACTTATCGGTCTCAATGATTCATTATCGTATATTGTAATAATTTCATTTCAATTGTTGAAATTTTTTAATATATTATTTATACATGAAAGTTTTACATTTTTTCAATCATAGAAATTGAAACTTTTCAATAATCTTAATATTACAGTATTTATATTGAATCAATCTACTCTCACTAAGAAGTTGTAGATGGAAAAGTGAGAAGAGAGGAGCAGATGAATGAAGAAGAAAAAGAGAAAGAGGAGCTGATGAGGAGAGGAGAGGATGTAGAAAGAGGAAAAGTTGATGGTGTTTTGCAGGAGTACAGAATAAAAAAATGAGGTTTGAGTTGAGAGGTAGGAGGGAGGAGGAGGAGGAGGAGAAGGAGGAGGAGGAGGAGGAGGAGGAGGAAGAAGAAGGAGGAGGAGGAGAAGAAGAAGAAGAAGGAGGAGAAGAAAGAAGAAGGAGGAGGAGAAGAAGAGAAGAAGAAGAAGAAGAAGAAGAAGAAGAAAGAAGAAGAAAAATAAAAAGAAGAAGAAGGAGAAGTTGAAGGTGAAGAAAGAAAACAAAAAAAAAGGTTAAGAAGTGAGAAATAGGAGGAGGAAGAAGAAGAGAAAGGATAAAGAATAAAGAAGAGCTGATTATGAGGTGAATGGATGGAGAAAAAGGAAAATTGATGATATTGCGGAGGACAGGAAGGCGGATATAAGGGTTGAAACAGATAAAGAATTCAAATAAAGGAGTAAGAGATTGAAAAAAAGAGGATCAACGGAAGAGGAGAGTGGATGAAAAGATAACGAAGAAAACAAGGATGAATAGAGATTGTAAAAGTAGAGAAGAAAACCGTAAAAAGAGTGGAACCGCGCACGCGGTAAGAAAGAGTGAGAAAGCGGTTCAAGGAACCTGACGGTTGCTGCTGTTGCTGCTGCTGCCGCTGCTGTCGCTTTGCAGCAAATTCGTGCAGCTCAGAGCGGCAATCAACCTGTTTCGCAGTTACTAGCTGCCAGCCTGCCACCGTAGGAATGCCTCGATCCTCTTCCTAGTCCTGGAAGCCCTTCCTCTCACTACTCGTCAACCGACAGACCCGTTTCATCAATCAATCCCATCCCACACGTCTCAATCATGCTCTCTCGCTCGTTTCTTTACTCATCAACCGTTCTTCCACTATTTTATCACTTCGTCTTTCCTTCTGGGACGCCACTCGGCCTAACTTACTCCCTTAATTTTGCTTCTATTTCTTGTAGAAGGAAGGAGAAGAAAATATAATTTGGTAGTTTAGTAGTATACTAAAGTTATGGTATAATAATTTATAATATATAATAAGTAAGACGTGATTATCCCTACTTACTCCCCCAGTCTTGATTCTTTTCTTTTCATTATAGTTGGAGAAGGAGAGACTATGATAGTTATATTCAATACTACTGTATAATATAATCTGGTAGTACAGTTATTATGATATAGTAATCTATAATATAATTCATTTGTAAATGTAACACAGTGCTCAAAAAGTCTCAGATACTCTTTGATTTTCATGAAATTCTTCAACATTGACAATATAGGATGAATATTTAATTGTCTTGTTAGAATATTATGTCATATATACTGTAGATATCAGAATATTAGGCAATAAATAACTCAAGTCGAAAATATTCTTAATGATTTCTAGTGAAGTATATTATTATTCATATATTTGCTTGAAAAAATTGCATTCTATTAGAGAAGAATTATCATCACTATTATTACTGTGATTCTCTTTATAATATTGAGCAAAGTACATAACATGTATATATTTCAGTCTCAAAGCACTGCATTGTATTAAAGATGAATTATTATTAGACTCAACAAGAAGTTGGAAGTGAATAGCCAAACTCCCACCTCCAGTTGCCAGAAAAGTGTTAATAATATTATTAAAAAACATAATTCACTGCCGCCCGTACAGTAACCATGAATTATTGTCAATTTGCAGCGTCGACAATTTGTTTAACGGAAGATCCAATTTGTAGAAACATCTCACAACTGTTGCCGAGTTTTGAATGATGCGCACTCCTCGAGATAATAGCGGCCATTCAGAATTTTTCTAAAACTCAATTTGAGAAAATAAACATCAATAACAGTCGGAAACAGCCGGCCGAGATCTCAGCCGAGGAAAGACAGTACAGGCTTCAGCGATTTAATTTGACGCTAAGTTTAATAATTCAGTGAAAACAGACGCGAGCAAAAAAAACCCGCCGCGACTGGAAATACACTCGTGTAGATTTTATCGCCTACGCCCGCGCCAAAGTGAGACGACAATGCATGATTAACGATACGCCTATCATTATCACGTCTCATATTTACTCAAATCATCAACAACATCACAATATTATCATTATCATCATCTCCTATTTTTTCTCCTTCCTCCTCATCATTCTCATTATCATCATCATCATCATCTTTCGCTTCTAATTTTCATAATCTTTTTCTTCATTTTTTTTCTGTGGTGATGCCCACATATTAAGCTCTTAGCTAGTGCATGAGTAATGGGAAGGATGATGATGAAATTCATGAGAAGAGCTACAGCTCTAGGTGGGCTCCGAGCCACCGGAAAGCTGATTTAATTCTCATGAATGAATGACATTCAGCGTAAAAATGTATCAACTGTAAGTGGTCATCCATACAATCGGAGTTACAGGTGAGAGTCTCTTATCGAATCTCACGATTAGACACCAACACGACCACGAAAGCCATCAACTTCCCCCTTCTTCTCATTCACTTTTTTTCTTAATTTTCTCATTTTTTGAATTAAATTGAATTTTATTGCCAAAAAAAATCATCATCATCATCATCAACTTAATAGTGATTTCTTTTTGTTAATAGCCTAAAATTTGATGGATTGAATCACAACTAGATCACAACATCATCATTCTCATTTTCATCATAATCTTCAACATCACCGTCATCACCGTCATCGTCATCATCATTATCATCATAATAATCGTAATCACGTCGTGCAAGTTCTAGTTTCGCTGAATGATAAACTTTCGTCGCAACTGCTGCCAACTAATACGATATTATTAAATTATTGTCGTCGTTGAGTCGTAGTAGGTGGCATTGCCTGATGTTTAAATGACTCGTATTTTCAGCCTGAAATATGGCATAGCAATGGTAGTTGTGGGTGCGCACAATTTGAATTTCCCGCTCGGTGTGGCTTGAGCGCATTTTCGAAAATTCGCGCTTTGCTCAAATGGAGTCAGGTGTCGGTTATTAATTTGAGAGGACGGAGGCCACCCAGAGCAAGCCAGAGAGGCCAGCCGCCAGTCAGATTCTATCTGCGCATTTTTACATGTTGTTTCTTTACTTTTCACCAGTCCAGTGGACGGCTTCGTCTAATCTACAGAATCCATCATCCTTCCGAGCTTGTATGTTAAATCTGTGATACTGGCAGTGCCTCGGGCCTTCCAACTTTTTTCCTTTTCATTATTGTTTATCCCCCATTATTCCCACTCTTGAACTGGCTACTCCAACGTTCTTCTTTTTATCTACTCTATGTTGTTCTACTCTTCTTGTAACAATCTTCTTCTCTCTCCCTCTTCATGGTTGGTCTGTTTCATTTCTTCTTCTTCTTCTTCTTCTTCTTCTTCTTTCTTTTTCTCCTTCTTCTTCATCTTATTCTCCTTCTTTTTCTTCTTCTTCTTCTTCTTCTTCTTCTTCTTCTTCTTCTTCTTCTCCTCCTCTTCCTCCTCCTCCTTCTCCTCCTTCTCCTTCTCCTCTTCTCCTCCTTCTCCTCCTCCAATTCCTCCTCCTCCTTCTCCTCCTTCTCCTTCTCCTCCTTCTCCTCCTTCTTCTCCTCCTTCTCCTCCTTCTCCTTCTCCTCCTTCTCCTCCTTCTCCTCCTTCTCCTCCTTCTCCTCCTTCTCCTCCTCATTCTCCTTCTTCTCCTCCTTCTCCTCCTTCTTCTCCTCCTTCTCCTCCTTCTCCTCCTTCTCCTCCTCTCCTCCTTCTCCTCCTTCTCCTTCTTCTCCTCCTTCTCCTTCTTCTCCTTCTCCTCCTTCTCCTCCTCTTTCTCCTCCTTCCTCTTCTTTTCCCTTTTTTTCCTTCTCTATTCTTTTTCATTTCACTTCAATCCTCCACCACTCCACCCGTACAACCTTGATTCTAACATGCAAAGCAGCCTACTGAACTGGGTCATGACATGCTATTATTTGTCTCTGTCCTTGTCTTTATCACACGTTTTCCTTCCCCACTTCTTCTTATCTTACCTTACCTCTCCACCTCTTTTCACTCTCAAATTATCCTATTTTTCCTCTATTTCTTTTCTTAGTGACCATTCACCCTACGAAAATTTCTACAGAACTTATGTGCCCACACTTATCCGTAATGGCAAAGATGATAAGACATGATAAGACATCTGGAAGACATTTCAGATAAGATATATTTAGTTAGTCTATGGTGATAGTAGAATACAATAGAATAGATCAATGCCTTTATTTTTGCCTAGTGATGCGTATGAGGACAGTTATATACTGGTACTATATTTTCAATTATATATTTGATTATTATTCTAATATCATATCATAGGCCCACAAATCATGTATATTTTATTATTCCATATATTATATTCATACTACTATAACATGAACTGACTGTCTTGAAATGTACTGTGTTGAATAAGTATAATATTTTGTGAACACATCCCCTACTTCAGCTTATAAATCAGATCATTCTAATCTGTTGTAACCCTTCTGAGTCCTGCTGCGATTGAAATGACGTTGCTTGGTCAAGAAGCAAGGTTAGTATTATATTTTTATAGAATAGATACTTCCCCCATTCACTTACCCTAAATACTAACCTTGGGTCAGAGGTGGTGTTGCTACTTCATCGAATTATCAGCATCCTGCTAATGTTATAAGCAGCGTGATGTATGTGAATCAACGTTTCAATTAGGGTCAGTGCAGGCCAGAGTTATCCAGAATTAGACATGTAGCCCTAATCATTCAAGCATGTATTATCTCAGTTTACTTGGTCAATCTATTACTAGTATTGTACTATGACATGTGTACTACTAGTAGACATGTATGACTACTATGATATGTGTATGTGTAGGATTTGTGATATGTGATATGTGTATGACTACATTTATGATATGTAGTATGACATAGTACACTAGTAGTATGAAGTATTAAAACACCCCATCTCAAAACAGAAGTTTGAAAAATTTTAGTGTAGATAAGAAGCTTCTATTGAATTTCTTCGTTATAAATTAATGTCATAAATTTCTTCGTCTGTTATAAATTTTCCCATGGAAATGAATCAAGAGCTTATTCTCAGCAATAACATAAACCGAATAGAGAAAATTATTGCCTCCCGCACATTAATTTTATCTATTGCTTTATTCTCCTTTTGTTCAATTTATCCCCTCTTATCTTCCATCCAACACAATTAGCCCGTTGCAAGCATCTTCATTGTGTAAACAACCAACAAGCAGTGCTTTATTTTCTTCAAGAAGCTGAAGACCAAAAAAAGAGAAGAATTGAATTGAACGCGTGCTGTGGTTCTTTTTCTAGTCGGCTCGGTTATCATCCTGTTTTGAATGTCGGCCCTCTTTTTCTTCTCTTCTCTAATCTTCTTTACATTCTCGAATGAGAGTATGGAGGAAAAGAAGTGATGGAGGAAGAAGGAAAATGAATACAAGAGAGAGAATAAAGTTTGAAAGCCACACACATCTGCTTTCTTTGCACACAGCGGCTAGTGCCACATAATAGATTGGACCGTTAGGAGATCCTTGAACATTTTTTTATTACAGAAATTGTTCTGAAGTAACCTCCCTCACACATGTACACCGACACAGATTGAACCCACACACACAAACACAAGTTTGGCGCGTGCCTTGGATCTTCACAATCAAGAACCACCCCCTCAAAACTAAGTCACCGCCTGTATCATCCTTGGAGATGAATAGGTGACGCGTCACCTTCAAGAAAAAAATTTCTTGGGGTCTCCCCCACTTCCTGATCTTTGGAACTGATTGCCAGCGCCGTCATAATCCTGTTTACGTTCTGATTTTCGTTAAACCACTCACTTTACAAAAACGTATTTCTCTCCTCGAAATTTCTCTTGTGAGAGAAATACTCCTTTGTGGAATTCCTCTTTCTTTTCCGCATCCGGAAGCAAAGCTGATAGATTTTGGGACAAGATAAGGTCGTAAAGAAAGATAGTTTGATAGTAAGATAGAACGATAGTTTGGGATATTGTGAAAGTAGTAAGATTTTGCCAGTTGCGTTTGATAGTTTATACATTTCTTCAAACGGTTTTCGGCAATCTGGAGCTTAAAATTCTAGATCACCTATCTCTCCTCCTTTATGATCGAAAAAGCCTCTAAATGTGAACTTCTTCAATAGATATGTTTATGTTGCTTATATAATATGCATGAAATGGGATGTTTTACAGAAATATGTCGTCTGAGACGCAAAAATTATCTAAATACTCAAAGTAATAAATACCTAATCATACCTATTGATTATTTTAAAAAATATATCAAATTCTTAGACAAGTAAATCGAATTCTTAGACAAGTAAATCAAATAATCTTTAATCGTCCATAAAACGTTCTTTCTCTGAGTACTGTAGGTACTTTATTGTTATGATTCTATTCAACTACTTTTATTCATGAGATTTGCCAATTGATAATAATGCTAATCTGGTCTATTATCATCATCCACGCAATGCTGCAACTTAATAATATATCCTCTACATGCATATAATTGAATTTAATATTATATTTCCCAACAATGAATAAAATTTGCTTGACCAGAAGCAATTCAATTGAAAATGACAGAAAATTGATTTGATTAAAGTAAATATTGATCTATCTATCTAGCGTATGCCGTAAATATTGATACTGTATAATATTATCTGAATTTATTGGTAACTTGTAAAGAAGCTGATCTTCAAACTCAACAAGAAAATATTATTTTATTCTATTTAATTCATTGATTGCTTCCACTGTTGTCCTAGTCCTCCATCTAGAATTATAACATCTTTGTTAGTCTCGATAATGATCATAGTTCCTGTAGGAATAAAGAATTACTTTGAATGTTATGACATTGAATCACATACGACACTCCTGAATATAAAAAGCATTCCATACTGTGTTACTCCATAAAATTAATATAAATTATGTAGATTGAATTTCTCAAGTTTTCTGACACTTCCGCATATTAATAGCCATTTAGTAGCCTGTACACTTATTCACTCTCATAATGTTATCCATTTTTATGATATTTTCCGTGTATCCTGCTCCTTGTCATGCCAGAGATGTGAACGTGGGTGTAGTTCCCTTTTCACAGATGAGAATGTACGTGAAATATATTTTTCTACGGGTAGCAGTCATATATGAATGGTTACGAAACATCTTGATCAGAGCAATAAACTACAGAGTGGCTTGTGTTGTGTCCGTGTCAAAGTGTGGGAAAAGTCAAGTCTTTTGTGCGGGTAGTCACTGCCACTGGTGATGTTTGGGTCCGTTGCTAGAAGCCAGTTTCAGCAGATTGTACCGCGTCGAATGTTTCTACTGCTGCTCCTGCTACTACTTCTGCTGCTGCTGTCGCAATCCTTTTATTTTCGATTCACAATTCGAAACAGGTATCCTTCATCATATTCCTAACTGCTCTCACTCTTCGCGGTTCTTTTTAATTTATTCTTTTATATTCCATCAAAGTCACCCTTCTTTTATACTTGTAGCTGTTCATTAGTCAAACAGTTAATTGTTTACCATTCATATTCACTGTTATAACTAGTTAAAGCCAGAGCGATAACTCCTATCACCTAATTATGACAGGAGAGAGTAGAGAAATGAATATTTTCAAATTATCCCAATTCAAAGCAAACAATTTTCATTAGAAAGTAATGGAGTTTGAAAGATTTGGTAGGTGATGTAAGGTTGAATGATTAATAATTTTTTTCTCTCATAACCAAAGTAAGCAAAAATACATACATGATCAAGGTATAGAATAAAAGATTAAAAAAAACTACATAGATTCAATTTTACCGGAATTAACCTACCCTATGGTTCATCAGAAGTTCTAAAGAGAGCTAAATGAATCTATGGAGCTGCATGAATAGGATTGAAGTCTTCAGCTACAAGAACAAGACTAGCTTAGGTCCTTTGAGAAAGTAGGTTTTCAAAAACTTAAATTATCAAAACAATAATGACTTGAATACATAATACATATCATATGCAATACATGGTTACATATTTAACTTGGTAGAAAACTGTACGATTGCTAGAAATCTTTCAATCAAAAAATGCATATTGAATCTCCTTCAATAGCATTACTATATCCCCTGTAAAGTAACTCGTGAATCATGGGACAACGTATCTCTCTGTTGATATGATGATACATTATTTCCTGTTCCATGTTTGAAACGAATTTGTCCAGAATCTAGTTCAAAGTGAACTTACAAAGTAAGTAATTTTCAAACCAACTCATAAACTGAATAAATCACGCCTCCGTTTTCAACCCAGATCAACTCTCACAGTTAATTTAAATCCCACAAATTCTCCGAAGTTAGCAGGCACTTGTGAAACAATAAATTTGAGAAAAAGACATCCGAATCACCTCTTTTCAATAGAAGTAGCTGAATTTGAAATTCAAATAAGCACCTTTCACTTTCGAGTTTATAAGTTTTATTCGTCTCGAACGCAACTAATGACGTTTCTGCAGAAAGTGTTTCACTAGGGATCAACACAACTCATATCATATTAGAAAGATCACATCAACTGGAATGATTTTTTCGTTTCGTGATTCATTTTGAAGCTGTCTCGCACGTTGAATTCAATTATGGACAGAATGTCACCACTCTTGAGAGCTTAAGCTGATTGAAAAAAGATTCGAAATGCCAAGTCATTCACCGAATAGTTATGTCATGTTGAATTTAGATAGAGACAGTAACACAATTTTGAAAATTTCGTTGTCTTGCTGTTGTAATTAAGACGGAAGCGGAGGTTCGAATTTAGTTGGGGAAAATTTAGATTAATGGTCTCACAGTGATTTGTCTCGATTTTTAAAGTAGTAATCAAGTTTTGGTGGTTGATGACATTGTTTCGCTTGATAGTAATTTGTTGTCCACCTTCATCATTAGCGTCAACATATTTGAAACCGTTATAGAAACTATTCTACTAATGGAATTACTGTCACTGACGCTCTAGGATTAATAGAAATTGATGTCTACATTCTAGGGGTGAACAGGACAACAATATTGTTCACCCCTAGAATGATTGAGGACACTCCATGGTTGAACCGTATGCAATAATTATTATACCTCACCGGTATGTGAACAGCATCCTCATTCCTTATTCAAATACTGCATTCTGTCCTTTCAAAAGAGATGGCATAATAAATAAGCCGCGTAATTAAACTGCAAGGAATGATAATTAGAATTGAAACATTAGTTAAACTATGACCATATTGAGCACTTAAATGTTGAATAACAAGACCTGAAATATGTTAATTGAAATTTTATGTCACAACTGGGAACTGTAAATCTTATTAATTTATCCTATTTGCAATCATACTCAATTATTTGTTCATGGTTAATGTCTGGTCTGTCAGTATTATAGCTGAATATGAAGACAACTCTATATGGAGAATTGTATTATTACCCACAGTAAAGTGAGTCATAACTTAGGTTTTTAGCTCGTAAAGTTTATTGCAGAAGCTAATATTGATTCCATACATATTCATATTGATTGGGAATCATCAAAACATTTTTATTGACATTTTTCTTGATATTATAACGGATAAGGCATGAAGGTATTTGGTTAGTCTATGGTAGCCTATTATGTATCATGAGATCAATAACATGAGTACAGGCATTCAAGTATTTTTTTTTGTAAAATGCGCAGATCACAAGGATTTCCCAGAAAGGGTTGAAGTAGGAATGATTTGGAGGATCAAGAATAGATTCCATAAAAAATAATCGAATCCCTAAACTTGAGTTTTATAAAAACCCTTAAAAATCAAATCTTGTTACTATTAATAGTAATTAATTTCCCCATTCACCAATTTTTCAATCTTCTCAATTTCATATAAATGAATACATTGAGTAAATCAGTTCCTAATACTTGAAATGTTTGGGTAAAAATGATGAAAATGTTCTCAATAACCTTTCCATTTTTATTTGAACGAATAATATTGAATTTTTAATATTTCCTTTTACAAAACTCTAATGAAAATAATATTGGCAGAATCAACACTCGTTAGAGGAGCACAAAATATCTTCAACCAAGTACAATTTCAAACTTGATGAGGATAACAATTGAATGATTATTACTAATTAATGTTAACTATCTATCCACCTACGAATTACTAATTCCAATATTATTTAAAATTATCTTTAAAAAAACAAGAATAACAAAAATGTGATGTAAAGAAATTATATTATAATGTGTCAAGAGCCAAAATAATAAAGGAGTGAAATAAATTAAAATTGTGTTGGAGATCCATTTTTTCAGAAATGATTCATAAATAGAATATCTATCTAAAATCAATGATATTACTCTCATCATCTATACTCCAGAGTCTGAAGAGTACGATTGTATTTCGAATTTGTTCTAGTTTTCAATACTAAAAAGTTCTAGTTTTAAATTTGTGTTGAAGATTGGAATTAGTGAATGTAGAAGGTGCTGGGAATCTGCGAAGAGGAGCAGCAGT
Organism: Laodelphax striatellus; assembly: GCA_017141395.1. Lineage (NCBI taxonomy): Eukaryota > Metazoa > Arthropoda > Insecta > Hemiptera > Delphacidae > Laodelphax > Laodelphax striatellus. Next base: position 12,021,930 of record CM029535.1, on the reverse strand, counting down.
ATCAAAGCAAGTGATACTCAGTAACAAATTGGGTATTGTCAGCTTCATCTTCACTTCTCCCAGCAAGCAATCAGAAGTCCATCAGCGTGACGTATTTCTAGTGGGTGAGCGTGACGTATTAGCAACGATTTCCTCGCCATTGCCTGCTAACCATTTCCAATACTCAAGTGTAGTAAGTGGTTATGATGTAGTAAGTGTAAGACTCACTTCTTATAATGACATTGTTGTGCTATGACCAGTTGTTGCTCTTGCGCGTGCGTTTGTGGGAAACCTCTGTTTTGTACTGGAGATGAAAAAGATATTGTTCGAGAAGAGAATGAAGGACAGAGAGAATAATAAAGAATTATGAAGAGAAGAGAGAGTAGCTGCAGGAGAAACAGAGTATAAAGGAGAGTAAGGAAAAGGATCTAACGGATATGAAAAAACGAAAATCAATGAGATAAGAAACGGAATACAGTAAAATGGTGTTAAAGGGAAGAGAAAATGAGACAAAGGACAAAAATAGGGAATACAGCAAGAGAGAATTATAAAAGGACAGAAGGAGAGAAGCAGAATAATAAGGCACGAGGGGAATAATGAGAAAATGATATAATGAAGAGATAAGAGAGAAAATTATAAGGAGGAAGAGTAGACATTGCGATAAAAAGATAGGAATGGTTGGAAAAAAACAGAGAATAGCAGAGAGAAGGAAAAGAAGGTGGAGGATGAGGCGGAGGAGAAGAGGAGAAGAAGGACAAAAGGTGAAGAGGGAGACAGAGGAGAAGGAGTGAAGGAGAGAAGAAGAATAAGAAGAAGAAGAAGAAGAAGAAGAAGAAGAAGAAGAAGAAGAAGAAGAAGAAGAAGAAGAAGAAGAAGAAGAAGAAGAAGAAGAAGAAGAAGAAGAAGAAGAAGAAGAAGAAGAGAAGAAGAAGAAGAAGAAGAAGAAGAAGAAGAAGAAGAAGAAAGAAGTAGAAGAAGAAGAAGGAAAAGAAGAAGAAGAAGAAGAAGAAGAAGAAGAAGAAAAGGTGAAGAAATAGGGTGAAGGGAGAAGGAGAGAAGAAGGTGGAGAAAATAAAGAAGAAAGAGGAAGAGAAGTAAGAAGAGGATGTCAAGAAAGAGATTAGGCAAGAGAGAAGGAGGAAAAGGAGAACAAAAAAAGAGGGGGGAAGAAGGGAGGTGAGACAGTAGTGAAGAAAACGGGGGAGGAAACGTAGATGATGATTGGTGACAGAGGTGACATAGTGGTAGAGGTGGTAAAAATAGGGGTGTGAATTGGTAAAAATTTGAGGAGTAAATTGAAAAAGAAAAAGAAGGATAAGAAGAAGAAGAAGAAGATTAAGAAGGATAAGAAGAAGAATAAGAAGTAGAAACAAGAGAGAATGTATAGAAAGAAACCAGTTGAAGGTGTGGGAAAACTGATGTTGAGCTGCTCGTTGGAAATGAGATGTCAGCGCGCAGTGAAGCGTCACGAAAATCAACAATTGACAACTGATCGCTCACCCGCTGATAACTATCGGCTAGTTGTTCCAATTGACATCCTACGGCCGGACCCAGTACAAGGTGATAAGTGGAACAGCTGATAGATAAAATGACTTGATTTGTGAACGGTCAGACATTACAATCATTGCCCTCGAGATAACTAGAAGTGGAAGAGTGTGAATAAGGGGATAAAACAGGATATCATCCATTATTCATTAGTGAATAGATAACTAAGTTGTAAGTTGTAAGTTACCTGAGGTATGACGAAAAATATTGCAAATAATATGGGAGCAGAATCAGGGGCTTCTCTTCCTTCATGTACCTTCTCAACCTCCAACAGATTGAACTAAAAAGATTTGTGACAACATAGTATTGTATTTATTTAGTTCAAGAAGTTTCCTTTAACTCAAGAGATCAATATTTAGTATATAGAAAAAACTTTTTAAAACTGTAAAATCAATTATTTGTTCTGCAAACTTTAGATTAACACTATTTGTTTAATTATTCATCAAATTTTCGTTGTAAACATTGAATAATCTTGGTAGATTTAGTATTGAATATCATTACAAAACACAGACAATGTTTCTTCTAGACGTGGAAATTATCATGTTCATAAATATATGAGTGAAAACTTTTCGGAAAAAATTATTATTGATAAAGCTACAGTAACATCGCAATGTTGTAAAACCTCTGAATTGATCAGAGCCCTATATCCTTGAAACTCTTGAACTAAGCTTTTGTGGTTCTTGCGAGTTTATTACAATATTTAATTATTATAATACTATAATATCAAATTACAATATAATATTTATAATATTATTAATAGATATTATAATATTACGATAAAGTTTTCACGATTTTCTTAAGGATAATTCGCAATTTTAGCCTTATTCACAAAATACGTACACAGTAGCTCCTAATCCTAGATCCCGCTTCTCCAATCAAAAGGAAGTTCTAGTTTATAGGTTTCCACAACCATTCATTAAGTTGTTTAAATTATCTTTTGAGAATAATTGGCCCAAAATTATATCTGATATCAGTCTTCTAATGACTGTTTGAGAATGTGCTACCTAGCTGTCAGTAGAAATACGCTTATAAAATGGAACTGCCAACAGAATCTTTCACAATGATCATTTGATAGTTGTTTGTAGTGGAACATGTCATTTCAGTCACGTTAAAATTCAGACGAGCCGAAAATATCCCACCGATTAAAAATTATAGACAGTTTCTGACGAGATTTCACCAATCAAAATAGATAATCATCCTGTTAGAACCAAATTTATGTCGGGCAATTAAATTCAGGTTCCTTTTAATTGTATAAGTCACACTGGAGTATGAACTGAGCCAAAATTCAACTGCTTATCTCCTGCAATCCTCAAAACTATGAGCTTAGCAGTCTCTCATAAAAGAGAATATGATTTTTCCTTGAAGAAATTGTAGTGAAACTGAATGCTAATTGGAAAAACTGAACGTATCATAGTACCAATTCTTGAGAAAATACTAATTATTAAAGAGCTGTTCGAACTGAAAACTTTTAACTAAGAACTAAGATTATTAAAGTTATTTTAAACCTGTTTCATGAACATTCATTAGTCTCGTAAAACAGGAAAAAGACGGAAACACACTAGAAATCCACAGGACGGAGTAATAGGCAATAAACGCATGAGTCTAGTGAAGGTCTGACTTTTCTTCTTTATTATAGGGCATCTAACTTTTATGGAACAGTTCCCTAGGAATAAAACTAACAAATTGGTATTATTCTCAGTGTGGGAAGCAAAGAAAATTGGAATAAATAGTTTCATCTAAATATTGCCAACTGCATTCTGTCAATGCCAATGAAACAAATTTTTGGAGTTCTTTTTTATTGATATTGTTGAAGTTCATAATCGTTATTTGAATCAGTTTGGAGTCGATTTATTGCTGAAAATAAGATCCCAAACCGATCCTGGACAAGAGTTGATTATATGTTCCTTTCGAAATGGGGACGATGTTGTTCCTGAAACTGGAATTACATTTTAAGACTTTCAAATTTGAATAATCTTCGAAATACTTGTATGTCATCGAGTCGTTGGACCAATCAAATTATTTTTATTGAAATATGTCTTGTACAAGAAATTTGAAAGTTGAAAAGTTCAGATAGCGACCCCCAGTGAGTGCAAATAATAATCGAAATACCGTTTCTACTTACACAGATGCAAATAATCTTCCAGTTTCGCATGACAAGCCCTTGACTGATTCACTAAACGAGCTCAAAGCTCAGATTATGATTTATGATGGCCATAAAAACGGACATTAACTCAGTTAGACCCTGAAGCGGCTGACGTTTGATTTTTATTGCTGGGCCTACACAGTACCAGTTGATATATAGACAATATTAATAGATATACAGATTGCGTGATCACAATATATACAGGTATACAACATAATAGGTAAGATAGTTCAGCGTTCAGTTACGTTTACCCACGTTAAGCGAGTTGGTTTTATAGTTTGTTTACGTTCGTCAACCTCAGAAGGACTGACTCTCTGTTTCCTTGCTGTTAATGAGGGGAGGAGTAACTGACTGCTTTTTTAACACCTGATTTGGGATTACTGTAGCTTTTTTTTTTTTTTAATTTTCTCATCTAGAATATTGATGAATCTTGCATCATAGTCTACTATAAATAATAGTATTCATGCATGTATTTCCCCCCTCCCCCCAATGTTCATACAAGAAAAAATTACATCAAAGCGGCCAAGTACAAAACCTTTAAAATCACGTTATTTCTTCTTCCATCCCAAAAATCACGAAGAAAACTACATTATACAAAACGATTTACCTGTCTTGCTAATGCAATTTTCAATGTATTCAAGTCTGTTTAAATTATACTGTAGTAGATTAATGTAATTATAGTTTAAAGTTGAATGTAGTATGAAACAGATAATATCCATATTACGAACTACTGTGCGAAATTCCATGCAAAAAAGTAGCTTTATTAAATTATTAGTGAAATCGTGTATTCCGGTACCCCCCCCCCTCTTCAGATGACACCACCTGCAGGCCTTTCTTGTGGACTTCCCCCACCTCAATATTCCCATGAAGTCAGCACCGCTGAATGAGCAACGAATAAAACAGAAGTTTAAATATATCTGAAGGCTTCAGTATCTGTTTCATATAATTATCAGTATCTTATCTGAATAGAAATCAAGTTTAATAATCTACTTCTAGGATAGACTCGAATCAATGATGGAGCTAATAATATGGGCATTAAAAAGTATAGAAATATTTTGAATGGCACTGAACGGAGTAGGCGATTGGTATTTTGGCGAGTTCAAATAATACGTAATTTTCCGGTCTACCAGCTGATTATCTATCAGTAGTTTGAGGACTGGCCGCCAGGAGCGCTACTAGCCGGCGCCAGAGGCACTTGAACCGGTTTCTGGGCACCTGTTGCGTCTGCTCTATATTACAGCATTGACCCCTCCCCCGCACATACCAAAAACGGTCTTCGGCTTCTTTTACCTGACTCTTCTTCTACTTCTACTCATTTTTCCTTCTCCTTCTCTCTCTCTCTTCTACTTTTTTCAACTCTTTTCCTCAACTCGCCAACATGACACGATCTGTTCCTCTCCAAGCGGCCACTTTGTCGTAATCTCTCACTCTGTCTACTCTCTCACCGTATTTTCTCTCTTTTTTTCACAACAACTCTTCATAGTTTTCATTCCAACTCTCACACACCTACACGTTCGTCTACTTCTCTGTTTTTCAATCTCTCTCACTCACTCTCTCTCGCATCTCAACAATCTCTCCAACAACTCTTGACCAAACAAACATGCTCCTCTAAAGTGGCCTGTGAGCCCCCTCAGTAGTAGAACTGTATTTGTCAATTAGCTCACTCACGTAACCCCTTGAAACAGTGAGTCTGTAGAGTAATTTATACTATCTTGTTCCTGCTTTACGATTTATTTTCCATACAATTTCAAAACAAAAATATTTTTTGACTCACAATGAGTCTGTAGTGTGTATTTCATATTCTCTTGCTGAAAAAGATAAATAATTCAAAGAAAAAAATATTTTTAATCCCACAACGAGTCCATGGTGTAATAATTATTCTCTTGCTAAAAGAGATGAATAATTCAGAACGAAAATATTTTTAGTACCACAATGATACCTTGGTGTAATTCATACTCTCTTTATCTTGTTTTTCCTTCATTTTTAATCCAATTTCAAAACAAAAATATTCTAATTCCTAGAAATTGAGACAGTGAATGATAAAGTTCAAACTTTCCACTACAGCCTTCCCCTGTCATATTAAGTCTATAATAATTTATTTATTCAGTTATTTACAAATAATAGTTTCTACAAAAATATAGTTTTGAGAATTGAACATTGACTTTTGTCTTGTGAACTTTAATCTCTTGTGATGAAGTCATCAATACAATTCTAATCAGTTGAGGGCTGACATGTTAGTAGCATGATGAAGAGGAACGTTTCCATTGAAGTATGACCGCTAAGAGTGGCTTCCAGCTACCAGAGCGAGCCAGTTAATAAGTAAATTATGCATATAGAAAGTCAATAAATCAATGAAGTTCCGCCTCCTACATTGATGGATGATACAATAAAACATACAATATGGATGAGCTCAGGGTAAGTGATGCGTGAAAAGTACGCTAGATTACGGAGCTACGATATTATTGTCTGGTTGGATAGGAAGATAGAGAAACGTGTTTTAATTATTAACAAGAGGCAGTAAATCGTAGACGAGATGGTTGATGGTGGTCTCAGTAGGTGAAAACGGAAGATGGTACATAATTTAAAGAAGCCGGGAATAATATTTGTGACCGAGTTATGTTCGTTTGTGAACGCCGGCGATAAATTTCGATTCGATAGTATCGATAAATATCGATTGTTGCGTGGGCGACGAGAAGAGGTGTACTTAACGCTCTCGCTCTACTCCTCCATTAACAAACGATCTGTTTAGGATCGATAAATCATAATCGACCAACACTGTAATCGATGTAATCGTGTTCCGTTCGGCGGTTGAAATGAGCTTCCATTGACTCCACCGGTTAATTTCTTTCCAGCTCCCATTTTTGTTTCGGAATTTCTGCCGCCACCGACTAACCTATGTTCAATTACCGTCAGCCTCGACAATCAAATTACACCTTTGAGGGAAGTGGGTAGGAGAGATGAACTGCTCTGCGAGACAGACCCTATGTTTTGTTTGTTGAGCTTTAGTGGGTTGCAATTGGCGGTTGCACAATATTGACATAACTTTATTTTGTTATATGCAGAAAATAAGTATGAATTCTAATCTGTCTTCTGTGTTAGTATAATCCCAGAAGTATATGAATCTGTAACGTTTGTTAAATGTAAAATTTATTTCAAAACTTGAATCTAACAAAAATTATGTAAGTTCAAAACTTGATCTTAGCTAAGTCCTAGACTAAAAGGGTGGCCAATGGCATCATAAACGTTAGCCTCGATACTATGTACTAAGGGCTCTATGCTAACTAACCAGTCGAGACAAACGTTATGTAAAACCGTCTAGAAGATAAAAAAGAGTTTCCAAGATAAAAATCAATTTAATTTAGAATTATTCCTGAAATTCAATTAACCGCACTTAGATTCCTTGGATCATTCATCGAACAATAATGCTAGTTTTAAGACTGTGTAGTGTGTAACCTAATTATATTCTAGAGAATGCACAAGCAAAACAACTGCTTTAGGTGTGATTAGACTATTTGTCTGTATAGCAGGATTATTTTAAATTGTCAGAAAACAGCTGATTGATGTACGCTCGTTTACTGACGTTAAATCAGCTGTTTTCTGACAAGTTGAAATAATCCTGCTATATAGAGTAGACGATCATATATGATCCATATGTCCGCGCCACGTCTCTTCTGTGTGAATTGGGCCTAATACAATATATATCTTCAATTAATTCCAGGTACTCCAATGTATTTCATTATACCAGCTTTATACGGTCTTGTCTTCGGTGTCACCATTATTGAATGAGCAAACATCGCCTAGTAATCTGTTACAGAACTCCTGAAGGTATCAATATTCATCAACAGCTCTGTGAACCATGTCCAGTCACAATAGTGAACGAAGCAGAAAAAAGAAAACAGAATGGTAACATAATGCGAAAAATTTGTCGCAGAAAAGGGCGTATGGAAGAAGAATGGCGTCAGACTGTTGCAAACAGAATGGACGTTCATGAATAGTGCAGAGCGTCTGAGCTAAATAAGGAGCAGATACTATCAGCTAAGGTGATGTGTACTTGGTTTGTATTCTGATGTCACACGTTACCTGAATCAAACTCAACCAGGGTTTGACTTTTAAATTGATTTTATTAGAATCTCCAGTACAGAATACTGGATATAAAACTTAATGTATAGAACATTGGATACAAAACACACTATATAGAATACTGGATATAAAATACAATACATAGAATACTGGCCAAGTACGGCTACTGGGTCGCCTGCTTCGTTGAGAGGTTGAGAGGGTGTTGAACAACATCGACTCTCTTCTTGTCGATCATCGCCGTACAATCGACTTGTTATAATTATATTGTCGACTGGTTTCGATTCGGTTTTGAATGACCATCCAGGGTTTCCTTCCTCTTACTCCTGCCTGAATAACTGTCTCTGAATGTACACATCAAATTTCAACTAATATCCAATCAATTTCTCTAGTTGTCCTCTAATTCAAATTATTTCCCAAGCAAAAATACATTTTTCAAGCATAATCGTAATTTGGAGCGATATCTGAGCTATGTGAGCCATAGCATAAAAGAGTGGAGAATAAATTAAATAAATAAATCAATATATTAAATAGAGAGTCAAGAATAAATTTTATACTTTGATTTCATGTTGTTTGAGGTTTAACTCAAACAATTGAGTTCATGAGGTTTAATGTCTTGAGAAATAAGTGTTTTTATTGAAAAATGAGTTTTTTTCATAAGTGCAGCTTTTTTTACGTTTCATAAAAGTGTAGCTTCTACCGCAGTTGCACTTCAGTTACAATAAATCACTAACTTCCATGAATCTGAGTCTAAAGAATTAACATAGCCAATTCCTATTAAAAACCCTATAAGCATTTGAGCACGTCCACTCCTTGAAATACAAAAGAAATACCAATTTTGATACGTGAAGGAAATTTTTGAAAGGACAGCTAATACGTCCACAGATAATAAGTATGAACTCTAATAATACAAAACGGAATATTTGAAAAAAATTATAATAATACTATATTGAGCCTAGGTTGGCGTGTGCCTCAGCATTTATACTTTCTATTGTATACAAAGCAGCTAGAAACTTGGCCAGACAAATTGTAATCATGAAATTTTCTTTTCAAGCAGTGACAAATGATGTGTTTAAGATTTTTTAGCTTGAGTAATTGTCAATTTGAGAATGCAAATTTATCTGCTTGAATATTGCGTTAAAATTTATTTTCAATTTAAATGTTAATTGAGAAGGTTGCAATAGAAATGGAATTTCATTACACCTACTTATGCAAAATACCTACTAATGGAAAAGAACATCTAGATACAATACAACTCAACGAAATTCTAGAAAGCTTTTCAAATTCAAACTATCTCACATACCTTGTCCTCAACTGGACTGTATTTTAATTAGACTAGATAATAATTATAGTAATGATATAGTCTATACACTAGTACACTTATTGACTGGAATGCGAAAAGGATAAAAAGAAAACACAAGTTTTGATCTGAATCTGTTACACGTTACACCAGAAACGAGATCAAGAAGTTATTAACAAGAACGAATAATATATGATTTCAGTTGTGAGATGTTGGAAATGCAAATTAAGCTGTGAAATGACAAGAAAAATCACCAGTCATCAATTAATATGTGCGAGGCTACTCGGCCAAATGTTAATAAGCTTAAGAGGTACTTGTTTTAGAAGTGGCACCCACGGGCTTTTTACGTGAATAATGTGACAAGTGTAATTCGATATATTACACCTTTTGGGCAGATAATTATGATTCAAGTTATAATTTATGCATTAAAAATCAATTTCAAAATCTGAGGAGTATAAGTTGTTGTACACTTGTCGAGCATTAGGGTTACAAGACAAGTTTTGTACATGAGATTAATCAATTTGGTATTATTTCCTTTACTTTTGATTAAAAATCATGTTGCATGCTGTCATTGCAAGTTTGTTCCCACTTGTCTTCTATTTATCTCTTTTTCAAATGCGCTAAATCACTCTCCACTCGTATTTGATGTATAAAATAAAAAAGATGGTTTACATCTGAACAATGATTCAATTAGAAATTTTGGAAATTGCATGATCACTATTCTGAAAATTCGTTCATAATTTATGATAATTAATTGGATATTATATTTCTACAATCAATGTTCAATTGCAGGTTGAACATTTTCATGAGTCATCAAGTCATCATGTTCTCGTTTTTGAAAGAACTGTAAATGATAAGGAAAGGGTGGATAACGGAAAGATGTTGTATGTTTAAATGAAACTCTATTATACAATATTCTTTGAGGAATATGAAAGTCTTATAAAAAGAGACAGAGGAAAATATTCAAGGGGATTGTATTTATCATAAAAATTATTTTTAACACATATATGTGGAAGAATATCTGGAGGGAAAGAATGAGAGAATAAATAAAAATGCACATGATGATGTCCAATTGCTACAAATTGAAGTTTGTGAATGACTGGTTTTGTGGAGAGCGATTAAATACGTTAATAAATACGATCAAATACTGGGTAAATACGATTCCAAAGTTCAAGATACGTTGTAATTTTTACTTCTCATTAGGGGCTTCTTATTTTTACTTCTTTCAGGTATTATTCATGTATTATTCAGCCCGTTACATACCACATCACCGATTTCAAGGTCAATAATATTTTTTTATTCAATTTTTTTTTGTTGGTTTGATACCAACATAAGCTCTAGGCTTGTGCGTGGGTAATGGGAAGGATGATGAGGATGATGAGAGGTGAATGGACCTACAGCTTGAGGTGGGTTCCGAACAACCGAAGAGCGATTTTGAAGCTCATAAATTTAGAGGAGCTGGTCACCGTTACAACAGGAGTGGTAGGCGCCATCTCTTATCCAATCTCACCGATTAGACTCGCTTGCTACCACTGGGACAACCGCTTCCCAATACTACATTCTAAGGTCGCAGATGAATGTTTCATTTGAAAACTAGTTCAAATACAATCTCAAAATGCAAGATTCGTTGATAGTGTAGCATCCACCCCGAAAAGCACAAATCACAGATTTGAAGGACACGTTGTGCATTTCAAAGTCGCATACTTGATTCTATTGAAAAACAAACTGAATTGAGAACTGTACGAAATCAATTCAGTGGTAACCAAATGTTTGTATGGTAAACCTTGAACAAACTCACCTCTCTCATACAATTTTGAAAAGCACAAATCACAGATTTGAAGGTCACTTTGTGCATTTCAAAGTCACATACTTGATTCTATTGAAAAACAAACTGAATTGAAGACTGTACGAAATCAATTCAGTAACCAAATGTATCCATGGTAAACCTTGAACAAACTCACCTCTCTCAGTCACCTCTCTCATATCTCAGATTGCTTCAAAGTAAAACATTTCGAAAAACTACCCACCTTTGTTCGATTGAGCATTATTGGTAAAAAATGAATTGTCGATAGTTGTGTGGTCCAATCTTACACAGATAGCGAGTAGCAGATTCACAATGGGCATTATCGTGTTTGACACGTGATTTAGCGGTGGTTTGGGAGTGGTGACCGCATCGACGCCGCGAGAGTGACCGTGTGACCGTGCCCACATGTGACCGGACCGGCATGCTCGTCACCCGCTTTGGTCACACTTCATTCTGTCCGCCTCTGCCGCCTCCACTTTGGTCCCAACGTGTCGCGTCGCTCTTCTCCAACACATTACTGTTCTATTTGATAGCACTTTTTCTTCTTCAATGCATTGTACGAATCTGCAACGCCCTATTACTTTGTGCTTGCTGTATCTACGCTTATTGCGTCTTCTAGTGTGAATTCTTCTACTCCTACCTATGATACCTCTTTTTTCCTCTCACTTCTTCTTCTTCTTCTTCTTCTTCTTCTTCTTCTTCTTCTTCTTCTTCTTCTTCTTCTTCTTCTTCTTCTTCTTCTTCTTCTTCTTCTTCTTCTTCTTCTTCTTCTTCTTCTTCTTCTTCTTCTTCTTCTTCTTCTTCTTCTTCTTCTTCTTCTTCTTCTTCTTCTTCTTCTTCTTCTTCTTCTTCTTCTTCTTCTTCTTCTTCTTCTTCTTCTTCTTCATTTTCTTCTGTTTTGTATCTTTTTCTTCATCATCATGTTCCCATTCTTTATTTTTCCCTTGCATCCTCTTTTTCATCAATCCTCTCACTTTTTTCTTTCCATCATTGCTCTCATCATCATCATCATCATCACTATTTTTATTTTATTCTTCTTCTTTATCTCCTCTTCCTTGTCTATCCTCTGATCTTAAACGTCACCCATGTCAAAACCTCCTTGAACCTTCTCTAATTTTCAAGTTGGTGGTTGGCTTTATTGCACCTGTTTCTTGAGAGACAGAGAATTCTTAATTTATTTCATTTTCTCTGTCTAACAACATAAAGCAATATTATTGGTGAAAAAGAGAGAGTTGAGCAGTTGATAGCTCCTACTTCAATTAAGAAAATATCATTGCTAAGTTACCGAGCTACTTGACAACACTCTGCTGTGCGGATTGAAGCGGACAAATCCCTTCGAATTGTGTAGTTAGTTGTGGTGTGAGAGTGTCAAAGGAGTGTTTATAGTGTTAATCTCAATATATTTATGATGCATAAATAGCTTATCATTTCATTCATTATATATCATTTTCATATATATTATTATATCATTTATTATTTATAATTTCATTTCCATAGCCCATTTTAAAAAATTAAAACTTTCTCAAGTGAGAGACTTGATTTCTTATTCCTATTCAACTCCTTCGTAAAGCTATTGGAAAACGGATTTCGAAATTTACAGTAATTATCCGTTTCCAACGTTGATCAAACTCGAAACATATATTTAGCTGTGAACATTATGTTTACCTTTTTTCTAACACTGAGTCCATAAATCTTCTTAGTGTCGGTCACCTTCGAAATTGCTCAAATTTGGGCGATCTATATTAAATATTATATCTATATCTACAGCTCCATCTATCCATAAATCTACTAATACATCGGTAGCTCTGAATGCGTTAGTGCCGCCATAGGACCAATCTGGGATTTAAGGAATATGTGAAAAAGGAGGCTGGAAGGAGTCGGTGGGAGTCAAATTTTGGGAGCACCTGTAGGAGTTAGCAGTAGAGTATAAGGAGTGCTCTCGCCCACATATCGCCTTCATCTTAAATTCGGCACTAAATTTCTCCCACAATCTGACGTGACGGCTTGGTCGAATTATGAATTCGATTTAAATATTAATTTGACAATGCTGGAAGCTCGGTGGGTTGCTAGATGCGCTATTTAGGCGTGGTTACTTGAAGTAGAGCTACCCAAGTAGGGTTACATTAGAAATATTGTCAGAAATGTTTTGGGGGAACAAATTGGTATTCACTGAATGAAGAATTTGTGAAACATACTTTCCTGCTAAAGACGGAAGATAAGCTCAGATAGTTTGTGAATGAGTAATGATTGTATTTCTTAAACAAGGAATTGTAAGTAAAACATTACACCGTACTAGTAAAACTGAGCACTCCACTAGTGATAAGTAGAATTACTCTTGAAATCATTGAATTATCGCAGTTTCAATCATTGAATACTTTTTTCAATTTATCAATTCGATGCACGAAGAATGGAGGATTCTGTTCACCCAGTTAAAAAGTAATAATCAATTTCCATTCAAAATATTTCATTAGAAAAGAGATACAAAATTCATCCTAATGATAGTACTTAGTATGTGGAGAAAACAATATTCATTAAATGTGAGAGTACAGTATAGAAAATAGTGAGAATGGTAGGAAATTAGAGGTGATGTTTTAGAAAAATCCACATTCATGCTCAGAAATATGTTTGTGTTAATATTTAGTCTCAAGAATAGAGTTGGTTTGAGTTAGTATTATAATGCTTATTATATTTCGGAGTATATAATTTACAATATTAAATTACAAAAAGCGTGCATTATTATCAATCATTTCAAATGGTAATAATTTATCATTAGGCAAACTGTCATGTACTAATGCCTTCCCATTTTGCATAGATGATTATTTCCATCGTTATTTCATCTTGTAAAAATACCTTCCAATCGATGGTGCAATAAACATTATTCGATAATGTTACTCAATAAATCCCAAAAGTAGGAGAAATTCCATCCAACCTCATGAAATTTGAACATCAAGAATGTCAAAGAGAATCTTGAAATTCATGTTATTCAGTTCCTGCCGTACTTCCGCTTCTAATCAAAATCATTTACTCGATTCAATAAATCAACCCAATAAAGTCTGAAAAAATATTATGACTGAGAGATTGCAAAATTGAACCAGCTCATACAAATTAGTTTCTACCATAGGAACCTTAATTCATAATCGTATTCACAGCATTCCTTGCCTTGAATCATAATTAGTTCAGAGTACAATTGCATTACGCCCATGGATACCTTTCAGTCGTTGCGTAATTGCAGCATACGAAATGTAGACATGTTATAAACCAAAACGTGTAGACATTCTGCAGACAGTGTGAACAATTAACACAACATTATTCATTCCTATAGATATGATTTGAATATAATAAACAGATATAGGTTATACATTGTAAAGACCCCCTGGGCGCGTGCTTATGTATAACGTACCAACCCACTAATTATTCCTTATGTTCTCACATGCAACAAGACTACCAGTAAGAAATGAATGCCATCGTTAATTTCGAGGGTGTCTCAATAGAGCACATATTTGTAACTTATGTATGTAAGGCGTAATAGAGTAATATTAGTCCACTGGTTTAATAGTGCATAGAATTTCTTTCGGAATATAATAACATAATATTGTTGAATACATAATTCTTATCCATAGAAGTCACACTCCAGCTAGATTAATAGGAAAAATCATGAAATTTATTTATTTGATTTCGTTTTTATCTGTGACCATGACGAAATGTTTCTTTTAAGAGTTAAATCAAATCCCAGAGGATGGATTCATTAATCCGCGTTATATTATATAGAAGAGATACCGTGGTACTATTTCTAGATGGCATGGATTGAACAAACGAATCTGTTGTTATGATAAAAGCATCGTTGAAGGATCAAATATATACAGTAGGAGTAGACTCCCGATTATTCGAGGTAATTGGGACCGGGACGACCTCGGATACGGGAAAACTCTGATTATATGAAGGTTAAGTTCAGTTATGGTAAAAAAGACGTAAAACCCCGTTAAAGGTTACTGGTTTATTGGAAGCAAAAATATATAATAATTACAATTGCAGACCTGTAAGCAAGTAGAAACCTAGATTACTTCTCCAAAACGTCTTTGATCGTCTTCTGAGATTACCTCTTCCCTCGTTGGTAATCACTATTATTTATTTTATACAGTTTTAAGACCTTTATTTAATTTCATGATTTTTATTTTTGAATGACAGGTTCGGTTAACAAAGACTTGGATAAGCGGGAGCTTACTGTAACTTAATGTTAATCATTTCATCTCTTGAATAGATTGAGTACTGTGAGTTTGAATGAATCAAGTTTTGCTTGTATATTGCAATTTGTTTTGATTGATGACTTCTCAAATGAGCAAAAAAAATACCGTGTTCATCTCAAGATTACGTTTTTTTGTGAACCAATTAAATTTGTCTTAAAATTGTAATTTGGAGTTCTCCTGTCATTAAATGACATTCAACCCACCCATACAACTAACTGAAATCACACTCTTCGTAATAAAGTTCCACCGCACTCCTATATCAACCGTTAGACAATAAAGTGGAATGCACAAGTCGTGTAGGAGTGATTCAGGAGATATTATGACTGTGTGGTAAGTAAGAATCGGTTTGTGGGGTACCTCAGGGGTAAATGCGGTCTTCCTTTCTATCCACTACTTATCTTCAACCAGCCAGCTAATGCAATTGGTATACACATCTAGCCAGATTATGTTATTGATGGTATTTTAAATTCAAGTCCTGCGGGTGCGGAACAAATGGCGAACGTCAGAGTATGGGATGGATTTGTCTTCGTTTACTGACCTGTCAAATGCTTTTTACGCTTGTTAGACGAGTGGCGGTCGGAGAAGGTGGTGTCCGCGGCCTCCTAAGCAGCAATACACGACTGCCACATCTCTCCTACTTGCAACTCCTCACTGCGCGACTCCCGTCTTCAGTGTCTTGCGTCCCTGGCACCATCCGATTTGCAGAGGTCGCCCGGGGCGCTTTCCTTGGTCCTATGCAAATTCGAATCCATTTCATTCGCCTTGTTTGGATGAGGATGCATTCCTCGTTACGCCGAGCTTCCTCCCGTATAAATAATACAGGCACGCTTCTCTCCTCTGGCCGGCCATTCATCACAGTGTTCCAGACATTTAATCGCAATTACGACAACAGAACAGCGTAAATCCCGACTCTGTTTCGTTATGCTCGAAATTTGTTCAGGACTCAACGTCCCGCATGAATAACGTACTACCATTAGGGCAAAACTAAGTGTCTTACAGTACAAATGAATTTTTCACTTAATTTGAAAAGTGTTGACATGGCCTCGATGTGTTTCAGAATACCAAATACTTACAAATCCCCCTAGAATCTCTTCTAAAAAAACCGGTTACCTGACATACTTCTGGTTATTTGCATTGGTAGATTGAATTATTACAAAGTTTTCTCTTGAACAACAAGGGTTTGACACACCGCGAAAGCCACTGTTGTTCCTACTGTGTGGAAAGCAATAAATCTTAAAAATAAAAACATAAGATTATTTCATATAGAATGATAATTTGGTGGAGCTTCGGGAAGCATCTGGACCGCTTAAATTGATATAAATTTCTCTCAATTACTATGCAGCAAGCTTAAAATCAAGTTCAGTATGTAGTATCTTATGAATATAGGCTACAGGATCGGGATAATGAATCTTGCACCATCCTAGTGAGAAGAAAATATTGAGATACTCAATATTCTGAGAGCTATTCAATATCAATATATTAACATTGAATATTAACATATTATTTAAAACTGAATATTCTGGAACACCCATTGTTTTTCATCGCTACCTGATAACGATATAAATACAGTTCTTGTCGATAATAATGTTCATACATTGATCACTTCTAATAATAGTTTTTTTTACAAAGATATGACCTTCAATTCTGTATCTTTGACTTCAAAATTGACATGGTAAAAAATAAATGAATTACTAGAATTATTGTTTTTGAGATACAGCTTTTCTACATCAGGTATCATTCATTGTATTTCTAACATCGTGGGAGCCGTTGAACAATCTATTAACCCCTAATCAAATGAAACGAAGAAAATTAGCACCCTCTGTTAATCCAAGCTGTAAAAAGTTGAAAGGGTATGTTTTTCTAGAAGAAAGGTTGACTCCATGATCATTATTGTAGAACACCATATTTTCTACCTTACTGGAACCTCAAAACGTGTAATTTCCTTAAGGAACGATTCAATTCTGGTAATCTTCCGTCTCATTTCATTTTAGACCTTTACTTTGTTCAAGAAACTATCATGAAAAGACTTGAATCGGTAATAAAGATTTTTTATGCTCTGAATTGCTAGCTATAGAAATTCCAGGATATTTTTTGCCTCAGCATTATCTGGAGATCTGATACTGCTTCATATCGTTACAAAATTTCATGAATGATCAACACTTTAATTAATAACATTGGAACGTTGAATGTTGTCTATCTCATTTTGATTTTATTGATTGAAAATTCGAGATTCGATTGTAATAAGACTTATTCACGTCTTATTCAAGTCTACGTTTAAGTATACTTTTTTACTTATCTACGTTTTTACTTATTCCTCACTACCAGGAAGAGTACCTATCATTACTTTCATTGATGAAAATTGATTGGATTGTCGAATGTGTTCCATTGAGAACGCTCCTATCCCAGTAATCGTGCTATCTAGATAGAATATTTCTTCCACTACCGCAGAAATAGTGCCTTAACATTATTCTTATTAAGGTTACTCAACCACTTTTTCCAATTTTAGTTTATCTAAATTTTGAATTTTCATGGAAATTAACAGTCGATAAATGAGATTAAGTGAAAATAGTCAATAGTCAGACTAGTCAATATAGATGATGCTCCACCAAATCCCCCGCAATCCAGACTAGTATTTTTATTAATCAAGATAATTTGTCCCATTTCATCCATCAATACTGTAATTGATTTTCACTAGCATTATTATTATTGAAGAATGTGAAGCATTTATTCGACCATAACTTAAACTAAACCTGACAAGAAAACAATGTGTAATGATCTAAAAAATTGGTTACTCACATATTCATGAAGGTAAGCAGGTTCACGTCGAATAAAATTGGAGCAGTTGGTTTCAAATAATAATCCAGCGATGCCTGTATGTAAAGTTATGCTTAACGGGAGGATAAGTGCTCGAGAAAGCATGCATGCTCTCAATCATTTTGCATTACTTCTGCTCGGAGAGCTGGATTGATCGATAGCTTCGTAAACGTCAAGCAGTTATACCCATATAATATGCATGCAACTGGTATTGAATAGCAATTGGTAATTGTTTCGAAATTATGGATATCCGTTATCCATCCTACGTACAAAAACTAGACTCGGTCATGTATCAGCTACAGGTAGCCTACCTATAATAAAGCATCCGGAGCCACCTACCAAGCATCCTGAATAGTGAATAACCTTTCACCGGACTTGTTCTGCAACTGATATTACAAGGAAATATTTGAGTTTTAAGAGAAATATAGAAATATTCTATCATTTCATTGATTAATTCATTATAATCTTTAAGAATCGTAAACAGACAAAATCTTATTATTACAAATATATAATACAAATCGTATATCACCAGGAAATATTTCATACTGGAATTTTGCTTAAGCGAAATAGATATCATGACTATTATTGTACTTCAAAATCAACATCCTCACGTATAAATTCATCTTCATTTATTTCATGAAAAATTCTATTTTCCAGGAATAGGCCTAATTTTTATTTCAAAGTTTCCCTCAGATGACCATGCAGTCATGGATCGTTGAAATTGTTACTAGTGGCGAAGCGTGGTATGCTTATTTGGTCATCGCCGGGTATATTTCCTATAGGACCCGGCGAAGATCAAAGAAGCATACCATGCTTCGCCACGGATTGTTACTAATTCCAATCAAACATCAATAATATTAATCAATAGTATTGATTTCATAATAACAAGAGATTTAATACACACTGATAACATACTATTGATTCAATATTTCCAATATTACATTATCGATTTCGTAATGACGAGATATGTAGCGCACCTGTAATCGTTCCTATTTCCCAAAACATTTTTGAACAATACGAGGTACATAGTCAGTATAGTCATAGTCATAATCATTTGAGTTGAAATCATAATTTCATCCATAATCACTCAAATGATCAATCCATTAGAGCGTGTAATCACATGTAATCGAATGGTTTAACTTTAACATTTTTACAATTTTATCTGCAGCTATAAGTACGGATACTCTTCTAAGTATCAGTCTGAAACGTCAGAACAATGAAGCTGTAGAGGTTGAAAGCCCTTCTATGACAAAATAAATGGTTCAGATGAAGAAAAATGGAGCCTTCAGAGCGGTGGTGGAGAATGAATAATTCGAAACGCTGAAAAAGTTAGGAACGGATTGTTTTATCGTATGAGGTGGCGCTAAATGACCCTACGCTATTTTTCTCCCAAGACTGACTTACCAAAACGTCTCACTAAAATATCTTGGAATGCCATGGCGGAGAATAGACAAGATTGGTGAAAAAAAGTGAGGAATTCGTGTGGGCGAAAAATAGAATTAAGGGAAAAAAGCTTGAAGAAAAGGTTTATTCTATTCTTTATTGTTGAGTTTCAATCACATGCATAGCCTACTAAGACTGTAATAAACGAGACATTCCTTTGTATAATCTGTGATTTTCCGCATTCATAGCATCCATTTTCTCCGGCAATGCTCAGCTGCTTACAGGAGCGCCTAGGCCACCCCTCCTTCCCAAAGATCGGATAAATACCCCTAAGAAATAGAATATCGGTATTCCATACACCTCCATATACCCCATGGTGTTACCCCCTTCCCCCCCCCCAACAGTTTGATGGAATGGCATTCCTGGCTGCTCCTCTTGTTTGTTTATCCAATAATTGGAGAATGAAAAATTCAGAATGTTAAGAGTGAATTATTCTTCACTCTTAATTTCTTTTATCAAGCTCTCCAACTCTGATAACATCTCTCAAGTTTACTGAGATTTCTACTCGGTTGATTGTTGAAATTTCTCTTGATGGTTCTTTCAAATTAATTACAAATGAACCAGCTATTACTCAGTATTCAACCACTTTTAACAGGCAGAATGAAATTTGTTTAATTTGACAGAGATTTGACGATAGTTGGAGTGGACCTACTTTATCGCTCAGTAAGCTTTGATGTCTGACCTTTGATGTTTGATGTCCGCCTTTTTCCTGTATTACATGACTTCTGTTATTATATGAATGAGACTCAAGAAGTCTCAGCCTACTGTATTGTAAAAAATCTTGAAGCTTCAAGCAATAAGATAATGGACAGTATAAGGTGCATTGCTTATAATCAATCCACTTTTCAGAATATTCGTTCGCCCTGTACAACTAGCGTTAGAGTGGAAAGAGGAAAAAGTGGAGGTAAGATTGACTGTTATTACGAAATAGGTCCATTTGCAAGAAGTTGGTAGTTGGTAGGAGTGAGATGGTCTGAGGCATTTGAAGAGTGGCACAACACCCGCGTGTCTGTCAGACGCAACATGCAACATCGCGCACCAAAAAATAAAAAAACAACGATTCTTTGGCTTTTTATCCACTTATTATTCACCTGTAAGCTGCTCTACACATCATGCATCTTCTGCTCCTCCAGCAGGAGATAATAGAGAAGCGTGGAGGTGGGATGACCCTCTGCTTGCCAGTTGCGTTGACGGACAGTGTCCGTATTTTTGTTCAGACAATTGCGGAATAAAACAGAAGAGAGAGGAGGAGAGATGGAGAAGAGGGGGAGGAGGAGAGATGGTAGAGGGGAAGGGGAGGAAGAACAAGGAGAAGAGAAAGAAGAGGTAAAGGGAATTGAGGTGTCGAAGATGAAAAGGAGAAAGAAAAAGAAGAAGGAGAGAAAAAAGGAAAAGACTCGGGAAACAGTAGACAAAGATGAGAAATGTACTAGGGAATGGAGGAAGAGAAAAATTGGAAAGATAGGAGAGGAACGAGAGGAATAAGAGGAAGAGAAAAGAAAGAGGAGAGCAAAGAGAAGAAGATGAGAAAAGTGGAAAAGCAATGAGAGAGAAATGAAAGTGGAGAAAGAAGGTTTGTCTCTTATTTCTTTACTCTTGAGAGAAAGATAAAAAAGGAGAGGAAGATAAATCAAATAGAGAATAGAAAAACTAGGAAGTAAAATGTGGAGAAAGAGAATGAAATGATGGTTGAGAAAACATTAGAAATAGAGAGAAATAGAAGTTGATATAATTGGAGCGGTGTGAAAGGAAAAATAATGAGAGATCAAAAAGAGAAATATAATTATGAATGTGGAAGAGAAGAGACGAGAAGAAGGTGGAGGAGAAGGTAGAGAAGGAGGAGGAGAAGGAGGAGAAGGAGGAGAAGGAGGAGAAGGAGGAGAAGAAGGAGAAGGAGGAGAAGAAGAGAAGATGGAGAAGAGGAGAAGGAGGAGAAGGAGGAAAAGGAGGAGAAGGAGAAAAAGGAGAAGGAGGAGAAGGATTAGAAGGAGGAGAAGGAGGAAAAGGAAGAGATGAAGGAGGAGTTGAAGAAGGTGGAGATTAAGTAGGAAAAGGAAATGAAGGTTGAATAACAAGAATAGGAATACAATTATGGAGAAGGGGCTGGAGAAGAAGATACAAGGACATAAGAAGAAGACTACTATGAAGAGGTGAAAAAAGAAGATGAATAAATGGAGGCAGAGAAGAGAAGAAAAGAAGCGAAGAAGAGGAATTGAAGAAGAAGAAGAAGAAGTTTGATAATAAGAAGAAGAAGAAGAAGAAGAAGAAGAAGAAGAATAGGAAGAAGAAGAGAGGAGAGAAACAGAATGGATGAGAGAAGATTAGGAATATAAAGAGGTGAATGAGGAGCAAAAAGAAGGTGAAATTCAAGTGGAAGTCTTTTGGGGGCGTATTGGATGTGCCGGTAGTAGGCAGCGGCAGGACTCGGCTACGAGTAGTGTAATTACGCCTTACGCCCCCTGGCCAAAAACCTGATAATTCGGTCGGTCCGGTCACCGTAATAACACAGCCACTGGGCACTGTTAACTTCTCAGCTCGGGACGAACAATGCACCAAACATCAGCTCTTCCACCAAGCGTCATACTCCACGCTTCTTATCATCAGGCCACAAAGTTTCGTGTGTCTTCTATATACGAACTTCATTGTTTACCTCCTCGGCCTCTTGCTGTCTTACATTTTAAAAGTGAAAAGTTTACTTCACTTGTTTTCAATTATCTTTTCTCGTCATTTATTGGCATTATTATTATCTTTCAACTGCGAAAAAGCGACTGCTTATCACTGCTTTCAAGTTACAATTTCGAGTTGTTATTTCTGTTTTTCTGGTTAAGTTGGCCTGCTTTCTTATTTGAAAAAGTGTTAATTCTGTTTATAATTCTTTTACTACATTTTATATATTTCATTCATCCATTGCCTTATTTTACCTCATTTCTTCACAAGAACTATAATTTCTTCCTTGATTGACATCATTCACCATCTATGTTTAACAATTAGTAATTATTATAAAAAGTGTAAAATGTTGTGAGTTGTTATTTTTAAATGTTTGTTTTACCATTGGACTACATACTCGAGCTACTAACTCATTTTTCTGATGTTGTCTAACATCACTCGTTATAAACTCACTCGTTTTTCTGACTCCAATTTGTCTATGTTGATATGAAAGTGGGATAATTAGTAGCACACATAAATGGAATTATTGAGAAAAATGTAGAACAATAGATATCGATTATTCTATTCTCTTAGATTATTTTTATTTTCTATTCTCTTAGACTATTTTTAAAAAGTTTCAGCAAGGGTAAAACCATATAAATACATCAAAGTATTTCGCAGCAGCCTATACTTCAACTCAATATCTTTGTGAGATAGGGGTGTAAAAAAGATGGTAAAAAAAAGCTGTAAAGTAATTCGTTTTCAACAAAACTGTTGATAATGCCAGCAGGGTTGTGCAAGGTTTGTAGAGCTGCTATATATCGAAATATATAGTTCGCTTTTGGTGTTGATAATCAGAACTGATAGCACTCTTTTGCCAAAATAAACAGTTCGACTGATTCTCATTTAAATTTGCAGGAAAATTAAAATCTACTTGTAAACTGAATTTCATTACGAGTACAATAATCATTGATGGTTATGAAAATTTCATACCTTTTCATACAAAATTCAATGTAATACTATAGTACTCAATATAATACTTGGCATTACAATACTCACTCCCCACTCAGTGGAATAATCACACCTCATCCCTGATCCACCTTGGATTCTACAACTCAAGTATTAATGACGGCCCAAGTTGACACATGCTTACCTGATGCCAAGCCCTCACTAACACATCCAACACTACACGTGTAATTAATGCATCACGTCTAATGTGTTTGGAGGAGGCGAATATTAATGCGAACGTAAGTCGTCTAAATTACCCTCACCAGGTGTGACAACATTACATGCTTATTAAGATACTGGTCAAACCTGACGTGTCAACATTTGTTAACAGCTTTGTTAGGACAGACTTTCGCATAATGCTCATGCGTTGGAAGTGAATCCAGGATTGAAATTACTGGCAAAGAGTGCTGGACACTCAACCATCACTGAATATGTATAAAAGGAACTTTATCCTGTGTGAATCCTCTTAAATCGTTCACTTTATATTGCTTTCTAACATATTCATCCATTGAAGTACATACGTGGACAACCTCCTTCGTGATTGCACTTACCTAGTTCATCGGAAACATAACAATATTTTATTCATTTCCGATTTATTTACGATGACAGTATCCATGCTTTGGACTTATCTTTGGAGTATCTACCTGATCAATTATGAATCAGAGGAGCATAATCAGTTGCAAGCAAACAGAAATCTCGTTAATTCAAATGCAAGAATAGAAATCTCTGAAGAAAAACACTTGGATCATAGCACGTTAAATTTGTAATAAGATTATTTTAAGTACCTCTGATAAAATTTGAAGTTACTTAGTATTCAATATCACAACATAATTTCGCTGTTGAGAAGCCAGAAGCCCACTATCAGTTCTATAATGTTGAAAAATCCGTGTTGTTGAATAATTGCAAATCTTTGAAAGCATTTGTTCATTTGATTATTATTCAATATTAATTACTTGTAATTTGTTTTCCTTCTTTTTCCTGTTCATTTGTTTGGAATATGATTGCACTGTCGAAAATCTCTTTATCAATTTGACTTTTACTACTCTTTATACATGCTTGAACTTTAAGCTACCGCTGAAGCTCAATTTTATTTCTATACTTTTCTATTCTCCGAATGAGGCTTGAGCTAGATGTTTCAGCTTGAGCGTTGGGAAGAAACCTGCAGTGTCTTAGCTCTCATTATCTTAGAGTTCAGTTTTCATAGTATTCATTTGAAACCATTCATTTATTGTTTGTGCAATGTCAACTCTTCATAAGAGAGAAATCCTTTCCAATCTTTATACTATATATAATCTTTCCTTATCGTTATTAAAAGAATCCAGAACTGATATAGAGCTAAATCAATACAAAGAAAAGTAATTATAATGAAACAACAAAATAGATCGTAATTTTTATCTAAACCTTATTTTATCAGCTTCACCTATAACTGTCAGAAAATCAACCTTAAAGGCCTACTAATTTGAAGCTGCTATCGAATTGCCAGTGTTCTGCTTTTGTTTTGTTGAAGAAAAAATACATCTTGAATCTTGAGCTTAATCTTAAATTTATTGAAATAAAATATAAGCCGAGCATTCCAATCGCCAGCGAAACAAAATCAGAACACTGGTAAGTTGTCCAAGTGTCTTTCTTCACACATGTTCAGGCTCGTGTAGAATAAATTAACAGAGATGTCAACAAGAAGCGAGCATTTGAATCGAATATATTCGATAGTATCTCACCGAAGCAGAGAAGAGGAAGAGGCGGACATCTTGGGAATGGATGAATAGATGAATGGAGAATGAATGCGGTGCCATTAATAGGTCTGCCTTGAAACACTTACAAGCCGACGGCTGAAAATAATTCTTGCCCATTCATTTCCTGGTTGATCATGCACCAACACTGATTTGTTGGGTGTGATTCTAAAATTCTCCATGTCAAGGCATTGGAAAAATAGTTATTGTGACGTTCTTACAAAACTAATGGTCAGCTAATTGAATATTTTCTGTTTATTTTTTGTGATACCTCGACTCTTTTTGGCTGAGCAGAAAATAATACAAGAAAAATAATACCATTTTCCCTATACAAATTTAAACGACCAGTTGCATGAAAATTCAGTTGAATTTACACGCCGTAAAATGATCTGATCTAACGGAACCAATGATACCAATGTACCAATAGTACCAATGAACGAATCTGACGTCAATGGAATGACGGTGGTTATTCAAGGTGGTTCTTTCAACGGAGTTTAAATTCAATAGGATTTCAGACTGGCCCTTAGTTTACAGGATGACGCATGCAATATTAAATTCTTCGACAGCCTAAAATTCAATATGAATAAGAAAAACAATAATAATAAGAATTGGAAATAATTTTAATAAGTTGGATGGTTGATATTAATGGAAGAAGAATTACTGAAAAATATTTTTTCTCATCTCTAATATTATGAGAATAATGATAATTACTAGTGACTGAATTCATAAAGAGTTGATAATACAGTATCAATACTCAATATCAAGATCTCCAATTTGTTAAATATGAATTGTCTTACTACGAAAACAATTAAGTTCGTACAGATGTTACCCTCTAATATTGCCTATTGAAGTAAACAAAACATCTGAATCTATCAAGTTTCCTCTACAATATTTGAAGCTGGGGTGATGAATTAAGCATTTCTTCACAGTGGATTATTTCAATGACAATTTCCTGAATTGCTGATGAATTTATGATGAGTGGTAATGAGTGCTACAGTGAAGTGAATTCGAAATGCTGTCAACTTTCTCATGTAACAATCAACTACCAAGATGGGTAGTTGAGCTCTTAAATCAAAGTTGTTGGTCAACAACTGTGTCGTGTTGTTTTTCAATAGTGGAATTTTTATAGACGCTTTCTATCACTCATGGCAGTGACGATCCGTTCCAATGTTGAAGAACAAGGAGAATGATAACGAGAAGAAATAAAAGAAGAGGAGGGAGAACAAGAATAGAAGGGGAATAAGAAACAGAAGAAGAGTAAGGGAAGGCGAAGAAGAGAATTGAAATGAAGATGATGGGAGAAGAAGAAGAAAGAGAAAAGAAGAAGAAGAGAAGAAGAAGAAGAAGAAGAGAGAAGAAAAGAAAAGAAGAAGAAGGAAGAAGAAGAAGAAGAAGAAGAAGAAGAGAAGAAGAAAAAGAAGAAGAAGAAGAAGAGAAGAAGAAGAAGAAGAAGGAGAAGAAGAAGAAGAAGAAAGAAAAGAAGAAGAAAAGAAAGAAGAAGAAGAAGAAGAAGAATGGAAAAGGAGAAGGAGGAGGAGGAGGAGGAGGAGGAGGAGGAGAGGAGGAGGAGGAGGAGAAGAGAGAGGAGGAGGGAAGATGATGAGTAAAGAAGAAATCTAAAAATGAATAGGTGATCCAACAGGAGAAGAAGAAGACCAAGAAGCAATAGAATGAGAAAAGTATCAGCAGCACAATGAAAATGAACTGGAAGAAGACAAGAAAGTAGGAAAGAATAAAGAAAAAGGAAGAAGAATTGTATCAAAGATTCGAAGAAGTAGTGGGAGTGGGAGTGAGGTATCATCATAACGGACTTACATGAGCAAAGCTGGAAGACCAATGCAAGTGGCCTAACTGCAAGAGCACAACCAAAGCCATCTAGCCATGTATGGAGTGACATGCTCATCGAAAATATAATGGACGGACGAGTTTTCAGAACAGCCATGTAAAAACCATGATCTGCTACGTCTGTCTCGGATAAATTCTGTCGTCAACATGGATAACTGGTCGTAAAGACGCAGCGCCTCCATTATTCTAGATATTTCACACTAACATTGATAATATAACTTGAACCCGGTGTAGGCTATTTATTACGCACAGACTTGAAAAAATTCTTCTGCATGATTTGTGTTCTTGAAGAGAGGTTTCTCTCTGGAAGTAGATTGATAAATTGAGAGACAGAAATTGTATGTAGACGTTTTTACACAATGATGTGATAGAAGGAGAAATGAAAAACTCAACAATTTCTCTTATTCATTCATTTTTCTTTTGATTATTCTATTTATATGAAAATTAAATAAATAAATATTATTTGAGAGGTGTTTAATTTGATTAAAAACAGATGTATGAAGACGTTTATTTATTTGCTATTGAGAAGATATGATAGAAGAACAAATTAGAAACTCTATAATTCATTGACTTACCTATTGATTCATCTATTTATGCTTCTCTCAAACCAGTGCGGTCTCGGATCGGACGGGATGAAAATGTTTTGACTGATGCATCATATGAGTGTAATGATCTAGGTTGAATAGTACACCGATTAAGAAACATTAGTGGACCCGTCCGATCCGGTCCCAGCCAGCATTGGTGGGAAAAAGCCTAATATTATAATTCATTCATTCTATTTTTTATTAATCAATCTTTTGATTGATTCATCTAATTCTATCTATTTATTCATCTATTCATTCTATTACTCATTTATCAACCTATTTCATTTTTATTAATCAATTTTATCAAATTCATTCACTGTCACTGCCCAAAAAGCACTGATAACAATCATATTGTTTATAACAAGAGAAAATTAAAAAAGCATGTAATAAAATACTAGAGCGGAAAAATATAATTGGAAATCGAATAGATAAAATTTCGAAGAATATAAAGTTATTAATTCAGAAAATCAATTGCCTGAAGGGTAATAATTTGTACCCTATGAGTATTCGGCCACAACTGTGTTTTATGTACTTTATCAAAAAGAAGTCATCTATGATATCTGTGATTAGTGACAATGTGAATAGGAATTCCACTCCCCAATCTAATCTCTATCCGAACTCAAACTCTAATCTAAACTGCTACACTATCCAATCCACTTCAACCCATCATTGTTCAAAAGTTTCTGAAAGAGTGTAGAAATTCTGAAGAGTCTGAAGATTCTAAAAAGTTTCTAAAACAGAAACAGGGAAGTACCGATGAGAATGATTAATTACCAGATTATAAAACAAGAAATTAAGGAAATGGGAATTGAAAGAAGGTAGTTGTGCGATCAAATCTGAGCCAGTTCCAATAACTGCTAGGCTCTGTCACTAGCGTGAAGCCTGCTAATTATTAAGTCGAGGGAGGATCGCCTCTAGAGGACAGGTTAACAAATTGCAGCGTCTAATTAGCCAAGAATAGACCGTTTCTCTCTCTCTGAGACACTCGAATTGCGCGGGAGTTGGGGAAAAAATTTAGAAATTAGAAATTGGTTGAATCCTATTCTCGTCGTGCACGGCGTTGAAATGGTCCAGTCATTTGTCTAACGGTAGCTTTGTCAATGTCCACGCTTTAAATCTACGATCTGTGTGTCTGTGGGTGTGCTTTATACGGGGAACCTTCGCCCAACAGGTAATCTCATGTATACGGCTCCTTAACGCCAAATAAATTCTCGCTGAAGTTAAATTTAAAAGAAAAACACCACGATATTTAATTTGTATCTAATAGTTTCACAATATTTTAAGAGAACGTTCTCCTCGAATTCAGAATGTATTTGAGATTGTATTCGGTGAAAGAGTTTAAAACAAATAGCATTAGTTTTTCAATTAGACAAATTACAACTATTCAATCATTACTTATTCACTCATCATCACCATTCAATCGTCTCCAAAGATCAGTTTAGATAACACTTATTCATTTCTAAATTATTTTTACAAATCATAATACCCATCCAACAGAAGGTGACTGGATCGATATATATAGAAAATCCACACTCTGTTCAGGAATGTTGTGGAACTTCTCCATATTCGGTGAATGAATAAAAACAAAATTTTGTCTATTCCACAGTATTTTTTAAAAAACCATACTCGAATTTCAATGCTCATGGCATCATCTTTAGTGGTTGAGCCTAAACTGTTTAGAAAATCAAAATATTCAGATTAAATGATTCTAAATCTCTTTCAGACCAATAAAACTGGATAATAAATAAGTTTTGGTATGTGAATAAGTTATGAAACCAACCAATTTGAATAATACTTTTCGGAAATATCCGGAATTTATTTCTAAGAATTAACTCCACCCTTTTTCTATACTCGAGTTAGTTTTGTTGACTAAATTAAATTGACTAAATTAGGTGACTAAATTGTTCTCTATTGAAATTAGATGGAGATGCCTCAGAAGAGATATCGGAAGTTGAATTTCTATGGTCTTTAAATTATTACAGAATAAGATTTGTGGACTTGTTTATTTATATAAAACAAAGTTCTCCAGCAGAGCCTCCCAGCCTCGTGGATGTTTTGCGGAAGGTGCCCTTTCGAAGGTGGAGAAAAGTGAACTTGTGCGGAGTAAAGCAGGTTACACTGTGTTTCTGGCCCAATTCCCAGATACTGTGCAACATTGAGAGCAAGCTCCTCCGAGGCAATCGAGGAAAAGGAACCAACAAAACGTTTCGGATCAAAGCAAGTTCAAGTAGCATTTTTGTTAGCGGTGGCAATCGGAAGCCTTGGCCTGGGTCTGGTAGCCGTAGCTGCGATCACCGGTGTTTAGCTTTTTAATGGACGACGTGTTCCTCCGAACGGATCCTATCTGAAAAACAACTGAGATTCGGCAACCTAATCTTGGATAATTGCGCATGCGCACAGAACCAGACAGGTGTGAGATGCTATCTACTGCCACACCCCATCGGGAAGCGAACCTTATCTACGGTTTGGGAGGCGAATTTCCCCATCATCCTCAAACTACTATTCATTTTTCTCTCCATTTGAATATCCTGCCTTCGAGTGGTTAATAAGAAAGCCATTATTATCGTAATAGCTCAGCTACCTAATATCGCACCGGTGAATGCGTTTATAACAGCTCGTATCCTCTCTCGAAATTTGATAACAAACTATACTTCCACCAAACATACCAGTATACCAGCTACTATATAAAACTGAAATTGGTTGTTGAACTGGAATTGGGCATGATTTGATTGGACTATGCTTTGGACTATGCTTGGACTATGGACATGATTTTGGTGGTGAAGTAGTACTACCTTGTTTGTAGGGATAAATAATAATTGAGGTGATATACGATAGGGTGATTCGCGTTGTAAACGAAAATGAGAGAGAGAAGAGTGAGGGGGTAGGAGAGAGATAAAAGATAAGAGGCAGAAGATGGGATGAGTGATATTCAGTGTGGGAAAATTGAAAGAGATTATGGAGCAGGAGACATAATAAAAGTGATTATTAGGTTCGCGAAGAACATTGCAGGAAACAAGACTAAAACGAGAACTGAGGGGAGAAAGAAATTGTAGAAAAAGTTAGGTTATTTTATTATTGAATGGGTGTTAATGAAAGAGGAGATGAGAGATGGAAGAAGAATATGCATCAGAAATTGGAGTGATGCAAACATGGAGACAATATTAGTGGATTACAACGAAGAAGTTAGGAAGAAAATATTTTAATTTTATCACTTACCAATGATAAGTGATAAAATATCACTTGCATTACTTGTCTGCGTTATTTTTTTTAAATGTTGTTTTTTATAAATAATGGTCTTCATTCAAATTTTTAGATGCACAGTTGCACAAGTAAAATACTCAAAATTGTCGGAAAATTACTACATGGCATGGTATCATCTTGAGGAGGATTTTTTGAAAAAATTCATCATCATTGCTAGTCTTATAACGCCGAACTTGGATTCATTTGCTGTGTGTGTGTATCCTTTACAATTTATATACTATACACTTTTCAAAGATACTATGTTAAATTCTGTAATTGTTTTACTACCGTAAATTTCTTGTAATATTGTAAAAATATATTCGCATTTCGAAGAGATCAATCATAATAATTGAAGTAAATATTCTCTCAGCAATACAACCTGGTGAAAACAGCACTGACTTTCGATCAAGAATCTGATGAGTTGTTTTTTCTCTCAAAAAGTAACACCTGTACCCAAGCACGCGATGCTGTAAATTTGTGATTGAATCATAGAGATTAATGAATTTAATGATTCAATCACACCATTCAATCTATGACTAGGTGTGGCCTTAACACCCGATCAACACACATCCATGCAACACGTATGGGAATCAACTCTGGGTGTATAGGTTCTCGAATGGAGAAATTAAGAAGCTGGAGTGTTTTAAAGTGCTTGGTTGATTATGTGGTAGCACTCATGTAAAACAATAAAAGTAACAAGATTTCCACTCCCAAAATTCATCTGATCAATTATTATACACTGTAAAAACTCTTATTGGACACAACATGAGAAGAGACTATATTATTGATCATAATCATAAATGCAGTCTCTCAAGTATCACACTGTGAGGTTTGGTTACACGGTTTTGGTTACATAGTGGAAAATCGTTTTCATAGGATTTCTTTTTTCTAAAAACTTTGATTCGACTATTGTAACGAAAAATACAAATGTTCTTTGAAGTAAAGTCGTTTTGATTGAAAGAATTCTTGTCTCTCTCAAATTTACAGTTTTGATGTTGAAAATTGGAATGCTCCGTATTATGTGGTCGCTGATTGAAAACTTGTTATACAACATGCTTGAGTTAGACAAGCTATCATTGAATGATATAATAGCATCTCACACAATATTCGTTTTTATTATACTCGTCCTTTGTGTCTGTCTGGAAGAGCTGTAATTTTGGCTTTTGCAGAAAAGAGACTTCCCAGTCGGTGTCGGGGCTTTTTTATTCACAGAAGTTCGCTGCAGGTAATTATTGAATGAATATGGCATGTGGGTGGACAGCTAACGTTGGATATAAATTTCATGTCTGCTGAGTGAATTGCGGTATTATTGTATACTTAACGTCGTATTTGAATATAACAACAAGAGGAATAAATATCTCCAGACATTACTACCAAGCATCAAACTAACAATCTTTTCGGATTGCAATAAATTATTGGGAACACAAGGTCATGCAACTGCACTAGTCCTTTACACCACCTACTTAGTGCAATGTTCACTTCCCTAATCGGGATTCCATGAGCATAAATCATTTTCAGGAGTTTACTTTGAAAGGGAGTTTGCTTTCGATTTATAAAGTAGGACAATACAGGGGAAAGAGTCCACAAAAAATTCATTTTTTAGTATGTTCATGAAAAAACGACAAAATAATATACAGTGAAGAGTTTCAGAAGAATGGAATTTGTAGGGAAAAATCAGAATAGAAATAGAGAGCAGAATTATAATGATAAACTATCATGATAGCAGAAAAGATGCTAACATGGGAATTGATGGTGATTCGATCCATTCAGTCCTCTCTTCAAATTAATACTAATTGAACTCACATTCACTAATTGAAATTAATAATCACATTATTATCACACAAGCATTTTTCTAGATATTCTTATTTACTGTACTGTCAGTGTCTCCTCCACTGAAATAGATTATTCTTTATCAAAGTTCGTTTCCCATGACTGATAATTTTCCAAAACCTCGGATATTGATTGAGTACTGGTACTGGATTCTTATGGTAAACCAACAACCACAACATCATGATTTTCGCAATCATTAGAATAACAGATCGTGCGGAGGCAATATTACTGAAAAAGAAATTACAAGACAATTATTAACTATCTCAATTTATTATGTACAATGAATTTGATACTGCTCTTTCATTTCTCATTCCTCTCCTGTTTCAAATGAAAAGTAGCGGCCTCTATCATTCTTATATGTTTTTTTTTAAACATATTAAACGTACCTGATTTAATGCATCTTGTTCTACTGATTATTTACAAAACTACCAAGAAATCCAACTCCGCCTGATAAAGAAAATGTTCTGTTTTTTCATCCAGTTCTCAGTCTTCAGACATTGGAGGCTATTCCTCGGTTCATTTCACTAAAAATTCTGGAATGTATTTAAATTATTTGAATATGACTTGTATTTAAATGTATTAAAATTCTGCCCATGGTGTAAGAGAATATATTCTCATAATGAGTACTGTTCGCCTAACAACAACAACAACAACAGCCCAAGAAAGTGTACAATTCGTGTATTGCAGTTTATTCCCCATTATGTTTTTGGCAAAATATGAATATTATTTCACTATAATCACCAATCGGTCTCCAGTTCTCAGTCTTCAGACATTGGAGGCTATTCCTTGGCTCATTGCACTCAAAATTCTGCAATGTATTCTAATTATTAAAATATGTATTAGAATTCTGCCCTTGGGTTAAGAGAATATTCTCACATTGAGTACTGTTCACCTAACAACAGCCAAAAAAAAGTGTACAATTCGTGTATTACAGTTCATTCCCCATTATGTTTTTGGCAAAATATTAATATTATTTCAAGTATAATCACCATTCGGCTCGCCAAAATTCACCTACTGGCGCTACTGGATTGTGAAACCGAGTGACGCAGTGACCTTTTTCAATATGTCAGTCGCGCTGGAGCAACTTTCATTCATGCTTCTGTGTGTAGTCTGTCAGGTAGCGGCTGAATTGGAAATCACTCATTCACTTGAAGTGTTCAACATTCTCAAGCTGCGTTCAAGTGACATTAAAAGACGACCGAATAGTTATGGAGCCGTACATACGCGCTTTCCAAACAGTGAAGCAACTTGCCGCTATGACAACCATATATAAATATAAAACATTCTTCCGATATAAATTTATGTATATGACAGCTATAAGAGTATCGGCACGCGTTTCACGTACGTACGACGTTCTTGTAACGTATTAATTGCGCTGAAGAAATGTCACAGTTGCCAGATGCTGGCTACACTGTTATTCCACTGTGCTCTCTTAATTTTTTCCTGCACATTCTATGATCTTGAAAAAATGAAACAATTCCAAGGAAGAAAAGGTTGTGGAGTCAGGATTGGAAAGTGGAATTCGTAGCATATGGGATTTGTATTTTTGTATGAGGCCTGCTGATTACAGGACATTTACCACTAAATAGCCTATAAATATTCACACTTGGTCGATTTTTGTGTACTGCACTGCATGCGCCCAATGCTCAAGCATAGGCAGCATAATGAAATAATTACACAATATATTGTCTTTTTCTGCTTAGGTAGTTTTATTAATATCGAAACTTAGGTTTCAATGCTCATGGCATTCAAATAGGTGAAAAATTGTTTTTGAAAATATCAATAGATGTGATCCTTACTAAACTTATGTTATAATGTACGATTGAGAATCACTCAGTCTTGAGGAAGTAACATATCAAGTTAGCGCAAACGCTTTCATGATCATTGATGAATGATGAGGTTTGAGCTATGGAATTCCAGTTTCTCACCAATAGCTAATATGCTGATCAAATATGCAGCTCTAATGCTGATTTTGAAAATTTGACTATAAATGTTAAGGAATGATGAGGTTTGACCTATAGAGTTTTAGTTTTTCTAAAAAGAATTTTAGATCATGCTGATTATAAAAATTTGATGGTGCATTGAAAAAGCGTAAGAAATTGAATGGATTATATTCCAGAACAATAAACTACAAATGAACATGAAAATCAGGGTTTACTGTAAATCAAGTACTGGAATTCAAGTATTCGAGAGTTCCTCTCCCGAAATAGAAAAGTTCTGCAGGCCTCAGAGGTGAAATAAATCTTTTTTTGAATCCAGATATTTGGGTCAGTTGGAAATAGAAGAATCAGATAACTTACAGAATAAGTAGATTGGAGTGTTGAGAAACAAAAAGACTCCATTCCTCTAGAAGAAGTGCAATGATAGAATTCCAGACAGAGGTATATAGAGTCAGTGGTCAATTGGTGATTTAGATGGATGGTCTCAAACACTTACACTATTTGCATGAGGTTTGGAGTGCACCCGGCATTCTTTTAATTGAGATGGGCATGCCAAACCGATTTTTTCAACAGAGTACTGCAACTAGTTTTTGTTTCTATTTTTTCCAGAGCAGAAAATGCAGTCTGGAAGACATCCGGACGTTGCCAGAAGCAGCTTAAATAAGTGCTGAAATAGTTCTTGAAGTGCACATTGCCAAAAAAATAACCTAGTTGCTAGAATAGGTGATTTAGGTGGTTTAGGATGAAAATACTATTTAATTGAAGGAAAAACAACAAAGGATGAAGTTAAAATAACAGGAACCAAATGAAGAAATGGAAGCAAAGGAAGAAAAGGAAGCTTTTTTCTTTCAATTTAACCTTTTTTTTTTTAATTAAATATATTAAATAATATACTTTTTATACTAAAGAAAAATTGAATATATGGAATGTTTGTGAACGATATTTGAGAATAAAGTTTACAAATTTCGCGACTTGAATTTATTTACAATCGAGTTCGACACTTTGAGTTAGAAAAGAGAGTAATCTCGAATTTGCAACATATCATTCCATCGAGACAAGCAGGCGGCTAATATCAATTCAATTGAATTCAATAAGTTTACTCTAGCATTGATATTGAATTTGACATTCTATGATTCTATCGAGATGAAATATCGAAGCCAATTCAATTTCAGTAGCCAATGAACGATAGGTCTTGTCGAAGAAGATCTGTATCACAGGCATGATCAACTCAATCCTGTATCATATTCATAACAGGAAGGAAATAATCCTCTACGGTTGCACCCACCTATTGATAGTATAAACTCTCTATTTTTCAGATGTCCACTTTACTAGCTAAACGTTCAAGCTGTTCCTGATGACTGATAGGATAGCCAAGAAGGCTCTGATGGTTTCTCAAGCAGATAAATGATACCGCTCCATGAATAAAACAGATCCAACTGCTCTGATAATAATTGGATCATATCTGATCGAACATTGAAACCAATTCAACGTCTCAGAAACACGATTTAAATTAAACTATAAATATCAAACCAACATATTGATGGTGGCCGGGGGCAATTTATGCAGCTCATGCCTTTCTAATGAACGCAACTCATAATACGTTGAATGACATAATTATAACTCACTAATTAACTGCCTAACTGTAGTTGAGGATGCAGCTCAGGTGCATACCCAGGTGGAGCAGCGGATTTGCATTTTTATGTTCGGTTGAGATTTTTCATTGATGTGCTGAATTATTATGAGGTGTTACACAGCCAAGAATCAGTTCTCCATGATTTGAAGCTGCTCATCATAAATAAATTTCTCAAAACTAGCTCATTTCTTGGAAAGTGTTATTAAAGCTCTTTCCAACAAGGTTGATAAGAGATATTTACCATTTAGTAGAAGGCGGCCTTTCACGGTACAAGACGAGTGAATGTAGCAGTAATTGAATGAAGATTGCATCGCGATTTTTTAAACGATTGTTTCTCACGTTATTCATATTATTATACAAGATTTCAAATAAAAAATTTTGACGTAAAAGACTGTTCATTATGAGATGCGTTCAAACTTTGGAATTGAATTACTCAAACCAATAGGCCTATAGAAAGTCAAATACGTGTAATTCTCAAATGTTATATGATTGAAAAGTATTTTGAAAAATTTCCTCGCTATTTGGCATAATCACTTTTGTAAAATATTTGTATCTAATTATTTTATTCAGCTACTTCTATCGCTATTCATACTCTGTTATACTTTTCCGGTCTATTCATTGATAATTATTATTATTGATACTGACAAAAATCATTAAATGAAACTAAACAGTTTGTTTTGTATTTTGTTTCAGATGAACTCGGTTTAAAACAAGTTCTTGGAGCTGAATACTGTGACTTTTCTTCATAAAAGTTCATGAATGTACACTCTTCAAAACTCTGTGCGAACCATTATTGAATGTTCTTCAATAATAAAAGAATTGTTTCACCAATAATAATTGATTTAGAAATCACAAAAACACCTTATTCCTGAAAAAACTGAAGTTTTTGTAATGTTCTCTTTTCCTTCCTGTTTGCTTTCTTCTCCTTATTCAACGACCCACCCTCTCATCTGTTCCTAGTTCATCGCCTTTTCCTTCTCCCTCTTCTTTGATTCTGCTTCATCTTCATTTTCTACTTCTTCCTCACATTCAACAGGCGAAATCTAAAAGCACAAACTTTATTGACACTGCTATGTTGGCAACCTGCTCAGAGTGTGACGTCATGTCTGGTCGTATTGTCGAATGTAGGGTCTTGAGTCTGTGTGTCGTTATTTGAGAATGTTTGAAATAAATATTAATCATTTCTTTCAACTCAGCATTTTATTCAACTTCAAGTACTTCTTCTATAATAATAATTATATAATAGTTAGCCTATAGTTATATAATAGTTATAATAGTTATTTCCTTTTCCTTCGTCTTCCTGTTCAATTTCTCCACTCATCCATTTTCTTCTTCTTCTTCTTCTTCTTCTTCTTCTTCTTCTTCTTCTTCTTCTTCTTCTTCTTCTTCTCCTCCCCCTCCTCCTCCTTCTTCTCCTACTTCTACTCCCTGTTCAATTTCTCCACTCATCCATTCTTCCTTCTTCTTCTTCTTCTTCTTCTTCTTCTTCTTCTTCTTCTTCTTCTTCTTCTTCTTCTTCTTCTTCTTCTTCTTTTCTCCTTCTTCTTCTCCTTCTTCTTCTTCTTTCTTCTTCTTCTTCTTCTTCTTCCTCTTCTTCTTCTTCTTCTTCCTTCTCTCCCTCTACTTCTTCTTCTTCTTCTTCTTCTTCTTCTTCTTCTTCCTCTTCCTCCTCCTTCTTCTTTCTCTCCTTCCTCTTCTTCTCCTCCTTCTTCTTCTTCTTCCTCTTCCTCTTCTTCCTCCTCCTCCTCCTCCTCCTCCTCCTTCTTCTTCTTCTTCTTCTTCTTCTTCTTCTTCTTCTTCTTCTTCTTCTTCTTCTTCTCTTCTTCTTCTTCTTCTTCTTCTTCTTCTTCTTCTTCTTCTTCTTCTTCTTCTTCTCTCTCCTCCTCTCCCTCCTCCTCCTCCTCTCCTCCTCCTCTCTCCTCCTTCCTCTCCTCCTCCTCCTCCTTCCTCCTCCTCCTCTTCCTCCTCTCCTCCTCCTCCTCCTCCTCCTCCTCCTCTTCTCCCTTCTTCTTCTTCTTCCTTCTTCTTCTTCTTCTATTCTTCTTCTTCTCTTCCTATCCTTTCTCTCCTCCTCCTCCTCCTCCTCCTCCTCCTCCTCCTCCTCTTCCTCCTCCGTTTCTCCCTTTTCTTCTTCAACCTCTTCTTCTTCTTCTATTCTTCCTTTTTCTCATTTCTCTTCCACATCTCCACCTATCCTTTCGCCCCCTCCGCCTCCTTCGGCCTCCTAACTAGTCCAGTGGGAGATGGATGAGCGCGGGCGGTAAAGAGACAGCCAGCCAAGCCGGTGACGTATTCAACTACAGCAACGGACGGACCTAACGCCACCGCAGCTGTATTCAGCTTTGTATGCGAATGCTGCACTCCTAAAGACCCAACGCAGCCGTCCTTTGGATTAAACCGCACAATTAGAATAGTATAGTATTAGAATATAGTATACTATTAGAAAAGGAAACACTGAGACCACCTCGTGGTGACGGCGCTTCTAGCATACCTTATTTAGAGGATAAATAATTTTATAGCGCCATTCAACCCTTTATGACAACAGAAAAGGGACTTTGTAGTGCCGAAGTCCCTAAGTTCACCTATAAACAGCCAGGCACGGCCCCACTTCAAGTGAATAAAGTGTTGTTAGTTCTACTTCACTTGATTGAGTAGCTAGCTGTTCGCTTCAAAAGCAAGCTGCTACCACAAATCTCTCCTTAAGTCTGGTTATCTTAGATCTTGAAAAGATTTGCGACACTTTCCAACACCAAATAGAGAATTTGGAGTAAGGGTCTCACCAATTTCACTACACAAATCCTACTAAAACATAAAAATTTGACAAATCAAGAAAACGTTTACATGTAGATCTATACAAATCTTGGACAAAGCGATAGAAATTAATCTAGAAAGCGATAATAAATTTTCTTTCAAAACTATACAAATCTTGGACAAAGTGATAGAAATCAGATGACCTGGGTACTGTTTTATGAAATTCAGAGATCACGTAAAAAAGGAATAAGGCGAACGTACACTCTTAACGAATGAAAAGTATCATATTGTTGATGAAAATAAGTTATGGAATTAACTTAAGTTACTTAACTTAACTTACTAACTAACTTAAGTTAACTTAACTAACTTAAATTAACAAAATTAAATTAAGTTAAGGAATTATAATCCAATCTCATAATATTTTAAGATGTGTTCAAGAAATATCAATTTGTTAATTTGATAAAATTTGGAATTGAACTTGAAACAATCTCTAAGTTATCCAGATGTGTCAGTATCATATCAAGGAACAATTCTCCAACGACTTAGCAGAAAATATTATTCTTCCATGTTGACAAAAAAAAATTGTACAACTAATTTTTGCGTTAACCGAATAATGTAAACTGTTCCCAACAAAAGAATCAACCATCTACAGCAACAGAAACCAACGTTTCTGTGCGCCATTATGATATTAAATTACGTGCGATGGTTATTGAAAAATATTCACAAACCCAAGGAATAGCTTTTTGTACAAGTGACTGACAATTTACGACGTTAACGCCGTTTGCGTATTGAGAATTCAGTTATCAAAACGGTCTCGCTTGTTAATGGCATTCAATTTACATTTTGATGGTACCAGGTGTGGTGAGGTAGGCTGATAACAACAAACACCACACTGCGTGTGTCCTGTAAGTGGAAATGTTCCTTGATCCCACAATACACCCACTAGCCAGCCTACCACCCACCAGATCCTCTCTAATGACCGGCTGTTGTACTATCTGGCAACAAATAAATCGGCCACAACGATTATCACCTCGTCTCAGCAAACCTGCTTATTGTTAAATACGACAATCAACAACCCTTAACTGTTTCCTAATTGCTATCTTGACATAAGCATTAGTTTGAAGCCATGTGAAAAAGCTCTCCCAAACATTCCATTGTTTGTCCACAAAATCAATTATGATTGGAAAACACGCACAAGATACCCGCGACCAATCCATTCCAATTATTGTGATCCAATTAAACGGATGCATTTCGTTATCTAAATGCTAAAAGCGGTAGCTGAGATAAGTAGCCTACCAGGTAATATTTTCAGTCGATCTACCTGAAACTGTTATTTTTCACAGGCGTTGGTACACGATCAAAATATCCCTTAAAATATAAAAACTTTTAATTAAAAATCTGACTTGTAAGGCTAGGCGTACACCGGTTAGTCAAGATAAGACAAGACGAGATTAGTCACGTTAAGTCACAATAATTCACATAGTTGCTTATGAAGCAGCACACACCGATGCAATGACTAATCGGTGTGTGTTGCTTCATAAGCATAACTATGTGAAGTACTGTGACAAAACGTGACTAATGTCGTCTTGTCTTGTCTTGACTAACCGGTGTACGCCTAGCCTAAGATGCATGTACCTTCACAAGTCAACACAAGTCACATTCTCAAGTGTATCAAATACATCCTTGAAGCCTACCAGAAATACATGTAAATTACATTCGAAGTAATACATATAAAAGAAAGTTAGCACTGTAATACAATTCCAGAAACGTTCATGACTCATATCTCCTGGTATGTACTATTTTGGATCCATTGATATGTATCTAAAAATTAGTTATATTGTTTCATATTCTTCTTACAGATGTTACTGTTCTGTCGTGTTACTGTAGTATACTACTATTTTTTGTACCAGTGAAGGTACGTTTCCATTTATACAAATCACATGTGCCCAAAAAAAATCTTCTAATGTATTACTATATTACAAATCTTAGATATATTATTATATAGCAGTAACAAAGTTATTTTGAAGTTTCAAAATTATTACATTATAAAAAAAATACTCGTTCAAACGATTACTGGAATATGTATAATTTCAATGTCAACTTAACACGGTCAAACATTGTACAAAACC
This sequence comes from Laodelphax striatellus, assembly GCA_017141395.1. NCBI lineage: Eukaryota > Metazoa > Arthropoda > Insecta > Hemiptera > Delphacidae > Laodelphax > Laodelphax striatellus. Next base: position 11,981,245 of record CM029535.1, on the reverse strand, counting down.
GGAAGAAAAATTGCCTCAACAAGAAGAAAATCGTGTTTCACGTAGCTTTTTACTGAGGACCTCGCACTGCTATCTCCATGATCTTTTTTCATATCAATTTCAAGTTTCAATAACTTATTATACATGCGAGGCAGATTGCGTTGAACACCATTGAGAAAGTTGGGAGAAATTGACCGATGTCGCGATTGGTCAAGCTGATCACCGCAGATTGATGTCACCCGATACAATGTGACTCCACCTGTACGTAACCGGTGACTCTCACCCTCTCTTCCCAGATAAGCTAATAAGAAGGTCGAGTGCATGTGTCGAGTTCCTGAGCACTGCATTCTTACAGTTCATTGCCTAATTGCGCTAATGACGGAGACACCGCTAATTGTCTTGGCTCTGAGGCTGTGGGCTTTGACCCTATCCTCACTTCTTTCCGTGCTTTTTTCAACTTTCCTTTTGTCTCACAGCATTATGTCAATGCATGCTAGCTTGGACGGTGAAAGTACGAAGATAAAAGATGAAACACAGATAAATACATTATTACAGTGCAAGAAATCGTGATGACAGAGATTTGCATTGATAGAATTTATGATACCTTTCGAGTGGTTAATTATCACAATTATTATTTTTAAAAAAATTATTGACCAATAGAAGAAACGAATCCAAAAAATCTAATCAATGATTAATATTTGGTTTATTATAAATTACATTCTGTTTGTTTTTTACTATTTTGGTCAAAGAACTGGAATGTGACGGAGGGGTTAATACTAACATCAACTCGCTAGTTACGTATGTATTTCAAATTAATCCATGCATCTGATAATTTAATGCATAGTATTACCTAAGGTAGGTATTCTACAGCATTGAATCATTCATAGTGCATGGGTGATGAAATATTGATGGTGATTAAAGATGTAAGACATGGAATTTCAGTTACGATTCACATAAAAATATCTCGAACCAATGGTAAGTCAGTTTTAAATACGATTCACATGAAAATATCTCGAAACAATGGTGAGTCAGCATGAACAGATAAGCAAAGGCAGCAAAGGAATAGCATCGGCACATCCTTGAACATAGATCTTATTTCTTATAGGCTCCACTAGTCTTGACTTAATCATTCAATTCCTTATTTCTCCCGATTCATATTTCAAAACTTGGAATAAATGAATTATAAAAAAATATATCAACTTGATACTTAAAGTCAAAAAACAAGTCAGAATAACCTTACAAAATTATAGGCGATTGCAGGTTTCATTTTCCATGTGACTCATGCATCAGAGACCTTCCTATTGAAAAGTTTCATTGTAATCATTGTTAGACTACATAGATTTCTGAATCTGTGAAATTTCCTCCTGGAATTCCATCATTTCTCCGTCAGAAAATGGGTAGAAACTAGTTCCTAGTTGAATCGACTGGACTCGGCTCTAGGTGTCTAGTTGTGGAGCAACAGGTGCTCTATTAAAACAAGGTGGGCTGGATTGAAATATCTCAGGCTAGCCAGCCAGTGTACAGGTCATCACACGACCAACTAAATTTCACTCGGCCCGGTTCATTCCACAACACACCTTATTCTTTATCTCCTCCCACTCTTCCTCTTCCTCCTCCACATTCTTCTTCTTCTTCATAATCATCTTCCTCCTCATCTTCTTCTCCTTCTCCTCCTCTGCCTCCTACCCATTATCCTTCTTATTTTACTAAGTCGTCTTCTCCTGAATCTTTGTCTTCTTTTTTTTTCTTCTCCCCCTCCTTCCTCTTCTCCATCTTCTTCTCCTCCTCCTTCTTTTGCTTCTTTGTTCCCTTCTCCTTCTTCTCCTTCTTCTTCTTTTTGTTCTCAATTTTCTCCTCTTCTTCTCATCCCTTTTCTTCTTCTTTTTCTTCTTCTTCTTCTTTTCTTCTTCTTCTTTTTCTTCTTCTTTTCCTCCTTTTCCTTCTTCTTCTTCTTCCTTCTTCTTCTTCTTCTCCTTGTTCTTCTTTATCTTCTCATTTTCATTTTCTTCTTCGTCTTTTTCTTCTTCTTCTTCTTCTTCTTCTTCTTCTTCTTCTTCTTCTTCTTCTTTCTCTTCTTCTTCTTCTTCTTCTTCTTCTTCTTCTTCTTCTTCTTCTTCTTCTTCTTCTTCTTCTTCTTCTTCTTCTTCTTCTTCTTCTTTCTTCTTCTTCTTCTTCTTCCTCTTTTCTTCTTCTTCTTCTTCTTCTTCTTCTTCTTTCTTCCCTCTTTCTTCCTTCTTCTTCTTCTTCTTCTTCTTTTTCTTCTTCTTCTTCCTTTCTTTCTTCCTTCTTCTTTAGTGTTCTTCGTTATCCACACCAACGTATTCCATCACCTCTTAGCGGGCGGTTCATTATATCAGTGCCGGCCAAAATGTGATAAGAAAGAAAGGAGCAGCTTTTTAGGCAGGACTAAGATTGGCAGCCGCAGTTTTTAACGAGAGCGGTCAGCTTCCAACAATAATCTTTGCAGTCTTCGTCCAACTTTGGACCTGAGATAAACATTCCGCCAGCACTAATTATTTACGGACAGACCTCTTCATTTTCTCCTTGTCTTTCTCTCTGCCTACCAACACCCCCCCCCCAACCCTCTCCCAAAGTTGCCCTTGTCATTCATTCCTCCGAATATCTCGGTGTTTCTTCCACATCGAAATCGATTTCAACTCCAGAACTAGTTGAATTAATCGAATCATTTCTGTGTAAATACTATAATTTCTGTGCTGATTAATTTCAATATTTTGCTATATTCGAATTATTTCTCCGCAGATGGTTATAAATGCTAAAAAATTATGGAAACTACTGAGGAGAAAGAACAACCAACATAAACTATCCATTTTCATTTGAAATATGAGACGAATTTTTAATGTAGTCGATTACTGACAAATAATTATTATAAAATCATACTAATTAATAAATTAAACTAGTTAATGCCTTATAATAAATAGGTGCAATACGAGTATATTGAATTGCAATATCTCATTCTCTTGCTTATTATAAAATCATAATTATTGAGTCTAAAAGTTTTGGAGATTTCTCCCATATCTTTTTCTAGATAAATTTATAATAATTCCTATATTACAGTGAAGTGAGCTGAGCTAACAATGCATTCTCATGCGCTTGCTCCATCGGGAGATCTTGACTATCAAGTCATTTAGGTTAAGTAGAATTAGTTTTAGTTTTAATTTAATTTTAACTGTCATGCTTTGCTCTCTGTTTGGACCGACGTTCGTCTGCCTCTTCAATAATGCTCCACAATGATAATCCTGCTCGCTTGCTCTCAACTCCTAATAATCGAAATAGTTGGAATAATAGCAATGATAATAACAATAATAATCAAAGTAACTCAGACACAGGTCTTTTCTTATCAAACAGGCTTCGACCCTACAACAAGCAACTGTCTGTGGCTCATTTAAATGTACAATCCCTCAGTTATCACATGGACGAACTTAGGGCAATATTTCGTTTTCAAAACTTTCATATTATTGGAATCTCAGAATCATTTTTAAAGCCTAGTATTCCATCTAGTCAAGTTAATTTGCCAGGTTATACACTTTACCGTAATGATAGATTGAATAAAGCATGTGGTGGTATAGCAGTATATGTAAAGGAAGGTATAAAAACTAAAATATTAACTAAATCTGCTCAAGAATATTCTGCTAGACCCGAATTTATGTTAATCGAATTATCTTTATCCAGTTCAGATAAATTACTAGTTGGAATATGCTATCGCCCCCCTAAAATAGGTCATTTCACAGATTTCGAAAACGCTTTACTTTCTTTCATGCCATATTACAACCGTATCTTGGTTATGGGAGATATGAACACCGACCTCAACATGACAAATCGAAATTTCGACTATCACCAACTAACGACAATCTTCCATTGCCTCAATATGACTATTCTACCGCTCAACCCAACTCATCACACCAACGACTCTCATACGTTCATTGACCTACTCATAGTGAGTGATCCAGAAGAAGTTGTACAAACGGGACAAATCTCTGTTCCCGCCATTTCTGGACACGATTTGATCTACTGTGTGCTCTCTTATAGACCACCTAAACCAAAACAAAAATTTATAACATACAGGGACTTTAAACACTTTAACGAAGCTGCCTTCTTGACTGACGTAGCTCAGACTCCATGGCATCAAATTGAGGGTTTGTCCTCAGTTGATGAAATGGTTGCAACTTTTGAAAATCTTACTCTTGATCTATATGACAATCATGCACCTTATGTGACCAGAAGGATAAATAGAAAACGACGGGTACCATGGATGACTGACGAAATTCTTAAAATGATGGGACAAAGAGACAAAGCTTACAGTAAATTTAAAAGGACATTTGACGAGAATAGTTTAATTGAATATCGAAGTCTGAGAAATAAAGTAAAGCAGCAATTACGAAACTCAAAAATCAGGTACTTGAATTCATTCATGACAGAAAATAGACAAGATTCTCAATCATTGTGGCGTGGAATAAAAGAATTTGACATTGGTAAACAAAAATCTGAAACTCACATTGACTTACCATTAGACGATATTAATGACTACTTTGTCTCACACTCGACTCAACGTGACGAAACGACCATTAGTAATCATATCAACTTTCTCAGCCATCAAGTAAGAAACTCAAACATACCATTAGCTGATCAATTTAATTTTTGTCCAATCTCAGAACAAGACACTTATAAAGCAATTCAACACACTCGTAGTAATGCTACTGGCGCCGATAAAATTTCAATAAAATTTATCAAGAAAATGTTATTTGTAGTACTTCCAATCATTACATTAATCTTCAATAAATCTCTTGATGATGGTATTTTCCCTGAAAATTGGAAGCTTGCTCTGGTTCGTCCATTGAACAAAGTTGCCTCTCCCACAAAAGTTGAAGAACTTAGACCAATCAGTATCTTACCCGCTCTTTCTAAAGTACTTGAAAGACTTGTTCATGCACAAGTTATAAAATTCATTGAGCATACTAGTAAACTTCATAATTTTCAATCCGGATTTCGGAAATCTCACTCAACAGAGACAGCTCTACTGCGTGTTACTGATGACATAAGGTTCGCTATGGACCATAGAAAATGCACTATTTTAAGCCTATTTGATTTTCTAAAGCATTCGACACTGTTGACCATAAAGTTCTCTTAAACAAATTAGCTATTCTCGGTTTTAATCATAGAGTATTAACATGGTTCAATTCTTATCTAACAGGTAGAAAACAATGTGTATCTCTTGGTGATAACAGATCAAATTGGATAAATGTTATTCATGGTGTCCCTCAGGGATCAATCCTAGGACCCCTACTGTTCACTCTGTATGCAAACGACCTCTCCTCTGTCATTAACTTTTCTAGCTTCCATACCTATGCAGATGACCTTCAAATCTATGCCAGCTGTTCAATCTCTAAAATCAATGAAACCATAGACAAAATGAATGAAGATATAAAGTTGATAGTTGAATGGACTAGGAAAAATGGCCTCAAACTCAATCCTACCAAAACGCAGCCTATAATTATTGGATACTCACGCATAATTAACAACATTGACTTTAATTCAATCCACAAAATTACTGTAGATAGCAATGAAATACCTTACTGTAGCTCAGTCAAAAACCTAGGAATTATCATGAACAAAACTCTGGATTGGTCAGAGCAAGTTAATAGCACATGTAAAAAAGTTTTCTCAGCTATGCATTCATTAAAAAAATTGCATGAAATTCTTCCTAGGAACATTAGATTATTGCTAGTTAGATCTCTGATCTTCCCTCACTTCATTTATTGCAATTCTGTTCTTAACGACATGCAAGTCACCTAAATGATAAACTGCAGCGATGTCAAAATTACTGTCTTCGTTTTGTTTACTCTCTTCAACGTCATGAACGGATTACTCAAGCTCACATTGCTAGTTCAACTCTAAAACTACCAGAACAGAGACTTTTCCGAATAGTAAAACTTGTTAGAGATATTTTGACTTATGGTAAACCGAATTATTTTAAAGATGATTTCAAATTTGTTTCTGAAGGCAGAAGGTTGGACGTTTCACGTACTAGAACCGGAGAAAATACTTTAAGAATTCCCAATCATCGAACCACCATTTACACTAAATCATTCTTAGTCAGTGCTTGTCGTGCTTGGAACATGCTCCCCAATACTATTAGATCCCACGAGAGCCGAGCGGGCTTCATCCTAAAACTGAGAAAACACTTTTTTGAGAAAATGACTGAGCCTGTCCAACCCTAGAGCAACTGCATGACAACTTCCACCCCCCTATTTATAGTTGTATATACATTTTTATTATATTATTTTATTCATATTGTAACAGCCCCACGTTATGGTGCCATGTGTAACATTACTATGTTGTGGGTCATGTGTGTAACGCTATTATTTTTATGTTGTATGTCCCGTGACGTCAGGATCAAGCAAATATAGTCAAATGTGTCACAAGATAAGGGAGAGCTATGTGATGGACTATAGTCACGCATCAAAGACAAGATCTCAATCCACTTACGTAACACACTTGGCTAAGCATACTCCTTACGTGACTGGGCATGTCAAAATTTGGCCTTGCAAGGGCTCATCCAGGATACTGATATTTTCATAAATTAAATAAATTTAATGTATCAATTGGGATTGCCAAGACAGGTGCAAGAACGACTAGAAAACCCAGTAATTAGGTGAAAAACTTGGAGTATATTCTCCTGTTCCTTTAGAACACACAACTTGAACAATTAAATGAATTTTACAAATTTCGTTAATAATTATTAATAACAATAAATAGCTTGTTACAAAATTTATATCTTCGGTAGAGCGTGGGTGTGGGTATTTTGCCTGGCAAATAAGATAGTACAAAATCTCTAAATTTATGAGTGTCTTAAATACTAGACCATGAGCTCATGTTTCTATGCTTCACGCAGTATGATAATTTTTCCCCACTATTTCACTTCATAGAGGCTTTTCGCGCCTTTGGCCAAAGGATTAAATAAACGGATCACTCACAGTATTGGCGATGCTTTGACGTCGGTTACCGTATCCTGGTTTAGGCAGCCATCTCATGGGTAGATTGGATTCCGTGTGTCATCTCACGATACTGCTTGGCTCTGGACCATGGGTTATAATATTTCCGCGACTTTACATGAATTTAATCAATTATATATTACCACAGCTCAATATATCACAGTTAGAAAACATTTAAATTGAAATTGAAACTGATTACATTTGAAAATAATTAAACTGCACTCATGTGCTCAAAAGCAACTGCTCTCTAAGGAGTCTCAAACGGAAGAGAGTTACCCTTGCTAAAATTCAAGGAAACAGACTTTTCAATAGAACATTCTAGAATTTTTAATGAAATGCTGGGCTGTGATTGGTCAATTTAATATCGTGTTTTTTGACGTCAGTACAATGCACAAAGTAGTTCCAACATTTAGCTACAATAACCATTTAAATAATATGCGATATATTATATATAATACAAAATAACATATAGGACATTAAAATCCTTTCAATTTTTATTTTTATTTTTGGAAGATGCCTTTAAAAATATTCTTTACTTCTCAACTCCACTGCCAAATTCAAAAGGTGAACTGAAAGTTTATTGCTAAATTAATATACATCCAAATATTTTATGCTATAAAAATAACTGACTCTAAAATAGTATAATCTCATATACAACAAATATTTCCAAAATATATTGCTATGTTCGTGAAACCACCGAAGATATGAGACCTGTATATACATTATTTCACCGGCTTGGGATGATATTTTTGGTGAGTACAAATAATAATATGCATTATTTAATAGCAAGTTAACATATGAGGATTAAGTATTTATACATTTTATAAATAATTGATGAATCATAATTTTTCCAATGATTTTATTGGCATTGACATCTTTCAGTAGATGATCTATATAGGCAGTGGTGTGTTTTGATATTTTTGGATGAAGGTTATGGCCATCTTCAAGATTTGTATTTTTCAATTACATAAATTAACATCAAAGAATACAAATAAATATACAATGTGATATGAGTCAGAGACTTTTGGTGGTGAGTCGGAGCTTGCTTCCTTGTTATCATTATTTTATCAATATTGAGTACTGCTAAATTAGGTCAGTTTACCGTTAATTATGCTATATACCAGCACTTAGTGGTCATTGACAATATTTTATTGAGGCTTTATTTGGTTGCCAGAATTTGTATCGTGACAGAAGCCCCCTATAGTTATATAAATGAGCGAATAAATAAGCTTTTAATAAGCTGCAGATAGAGCGAGTTTGTATAACTATACAAAGAAAACGAGGCAAATTTTCTAAGATCTCACATAACATAAAGAAGGCTCTAAAAAATATGTGAACACAACTGTCTCATGTTAGCTTACCTTCCGACTCGAATTCGGTACGGAAATATTCTACGTTACCTACTCATAAGATTTACAGAAGCGTAACATCTAATCATGGCAGTGATTTACACAAAAAATCAAGCATTTAGCTGAGAAAAAATAGAGCAAGGATAATACATCTAAAAGAGCTATATGAGAATTCAAAAGTTGGCTAAACAATACTATGATGACGACATGTCAAACCAAAGAGTATGCCAGGTGCCGAAGGAATCTCTACAAGCGCTGATGCACAAAAGGTATGTGAGGTTATCTCAGATGACACTCGAAAATACAATACAATTCAAACTCATAAGTTCTGCTAGACAATAAATGACATAAATAAAGCTCTCAAACAATTTACATAGATAGATTCACAATAACTTCGGTAACTGATCTGAAGGAAATAGCAGGTAACTTAAATGGGTGCCGACTTGTTTTATCGATTGACAAAGTTATTAGCCTAGGGCTCACAATCGTAATCTGTGGTTTCACCACTTGACTCAAAATTCACTGCCATGCAAACACTTATGGTTACAAATAAATAAACATTCAATAATAATATCAAAATATGTGTTAATCTTAGTTTTAACAAAATTTACTTAATAATACTGGCTACATTATAATAATTTGATCATAAACTTTCACAGCTGTGAAGTATGGAATATATACATGCTGTTTGATTTGTGTGGCATTGGCCTATCGTATGTGTACAATATATCGTCTACGCACACAAGTAGACATCATAACATATGTGTTTTTTGGTTATGTGCATAACGTATGACTTCGTAGAAGCTAACAAAAAATTCAGATATTTACTAATACTAACAAATATATGATATAATAACATAGTAAGTCTTGGAAAAGAAGGTAATTTCTTACTAATATTTGAAGTTGGTAATAATTTACCGTTAGGATTCCATTTGGTTTGATTAGAAACTATGGCGATCGTTGGCCATCAATTATTTTATTAACAGAACTGTGTATTTTTCTAAAAAGTTCAATATCACTTATTTTGCGTAATTAATACGGTCAGGCGTCGTAGTACATCCTTGGGACGATCTCTGGCTCATGTTAGTTTGAATCCTGTTGTAGAAAAATCACTTTTTTCGTTTATCTCCAAACCGGAAGCATGTGGTTCTTAGGAATGATATTGTTCATTCTCTATAGTAGGGTTTAATGTTGGCGAGGTTCTCGTACCAAATAGACGAAGTGTTTTCAGGGTCCTGAAGCTGCTTTTATTAACCTTTCGTATACCAGATGTAGGCGATTTAGGTTATGTAGGCCGGTTTGTTGTGGGTAGTCGGTCAACGTCTCAAGAGAGGTTAGGTTTTGGTGTCCAAATTTTACAATCTCCTGACTTTATGGCGGGCTTGAAGCGAGTATGCCGCCGATGAAAACATGCAGAATGCTCGAAAACTGTCGACTTTTTATATTGAGCATGTTTTTTACAATCTCTTGGCTTTAGGGCGGGCTTGAAGCGAGTGTGCCGCGGATGAAAACATGCAGAATGCTCGAAAGCTGTCGGCTTTTTATATCGAGCATGCTTCCGATGAAAGCCTGAGTTGTGATACACTCTCCTGTTTATCTTGCTCAACTGCCGTTTAACTTTGCTCTGGGCTGCCGGAATTTGAACCGTCAGAGTCTTATAAGTTTTCTCTCCTCCTAGTCTTACGCGATGGTTACCGCTGGAATTTTTCCCTGATGGATTATTTGATTTTCCATTTGTTTTTGATGGTATATTAGTAGAAGGTGGTGGATTATTATCTTTATCAGTATTAGAAGCGGTATCTGGTGATGTGTCTGTTAGACTTAGTTGAGTGTTAACTTCCTGTACAGATTTTTCTAATGGTTGGGTGGAATCTCTAATTTGCTTTTCCAAATTCTTGCAGGTGGTGACGCACTCTGTCTTCTGTTCCTCTACTGCCTGTTGTATGTCGGTTACTAGACTTTCAACTTGGATTTGGGTGGTATTTAGAGATGTGTTAGTTAGGCTTAGTTGAGTGTTGATTTCCTGTGCAGATTTTTCTTGTGGCTGGGTGGAATCTCTAATTTGCTTTTCCAAATCCTTGTAGGTGGTGACACACTCTGTCTTCTGTTTCTCTACTGCCTGTTGTATGTCGGTTTTGGTTTGTTTTTCAAGATTTTCTAGTTTTTTGTTTAATCCATCAGTGTGTTCACTTACGTTTTGCATGACCTTGTTTTCCAGTTCAATCGCATGCTTGCTCCAATCTTCACTCAGTTCCTTCCTCAAATTCACCTGCATGTCATCCATTCTTTTGTTGAGGCATACAGTAGTGTCATCTAACTGCTTTCTCATATCCTTCATCTCTTCCCTGATGTCTCTGATCTCTATTTTCAATCCTCCATCCATTTTTTCTATTTGATCATTGATTCGACTATCCATTCCTCCCATTCGGTTATCCATCTTCTCCATTCGACTATCCATTTTTTCTGTTTGATTATTGATTCGACTACCCAGTTCCTCTCGGGAATCTTTGATGTCACTACTTAGTTTAAGTATGAGGGTGACCAAATCGGTTGGAGTGTCATTCATTAATCTGGTAGTTAATGGACTCAGTTCATCTGGCGAGAGTTGTGTGGTGGGATTGACAGTGGTGTGTGACGGTGTACGTGGAGGCACTTCCGTCGGGACGACCTCTGGTTCCAGGCGGGTGGAAGACAGCTGACGAAGATTTTCAGGGTCGAAGTTGGCGCTAGTGATACTTCCTGCGTCTCGCTCCTGGGCGCTGTCTCATCAGTGTTGTTTGTTGCCTCGGGTTAGGTGTGGTCACCGCAGTGTTGTTGTCTCCCAGCTCCATGTAGGACACAGATGAGTTGGCTGAAAGGTTCTCCATGATGGTGAGTTAGGATTTGGACAGCTGGGCTAGTGGTGAAATCCAAGGATGTCGCGGTCCGATGGTGTGAACGTGGCGTGAAGGGTGTAGGCGCGGCGTGGAAATAGATGCGCGGCGCGAAGGGTGTATGCGCGGCGTGGAAATGAATGCGCGGCGTGAGTGCGATAGTGACTCAAGTGCAGTGAAATGTTGACCGAAAGGATTAAGTGATAAGTGATATATACAGTGAGACAATAAATTTTCCAAGACTTATTACAAATAAACATGCACAAAATAAACATGCAATGATAGTTAAATCAATAGATATCTGGTAATTACCAGTAAATAAATTTTTATATATGGTAACTATTAATAAATAGCCCTATATTCAATGCTCATTAATAATCTGGCGATTTTCAAACTATCACAGATAAACAATAAATAAACAATTAATACTCTTAATATTTTGCCTACGATATCGCTTTTTTGGGGATTTTGCTTAAATTAACAAATTGGTTAACAAATTAATAAGCCCCCAAGACCTTAATGTTTGGTAAACTAATAATATTTTGGTACCTTTAAAGCTTTAATTTCAAGGTTAAATAAGCTAGCTTTCTTAATAGGCTACCTAAAATAATTATTTGAATGATCACGGAATGTGATTCGAAGCAATAAATGCATATATCTCTTTAAATTGTAGGCAATATATCTGAGTATACTCTTCCTCGACGTCTCCTCAGGAATAATTTAATAATGAAATCAATATTCAAATTAATTAATTACTTTATTAAAGCTTGGCAATTCCATAAGGTATATTTTCAATTTCAAAAAGTTTTCAACCATCAACTCTGTGATTTCTGAGTTCAAATTTTGGCTTTCTTAATAAAGAAATCTTGTACATCTCCGTCAGGCCGCCATGTTGGGTGCCATGTGTAACAGCCCCACGTTATGGTGCCATGTGTAACATTACTATGTTGTGGGTCATGTGTGTAACGCTATTATTTTTATGTTGTATGTCCCGTGACGTCAGGATCAAGCAAATATAGTCAAATGTGTCACAAGATAAGGGAGAGCTATGTGATGGACTATAGTCACGCATCAAAGACAAGATCTCAATCCACTTACGTAACACACTTGGCTAAGCATACTCCTTACGTGACTGGGCATGTCAAAATTTGGCCTTGCAAGGGCTCATCCAGGATACTGATATTTTCATAAATTAAATAAATTTAATGTATCAATTGGGATTGCCAAGACAGGTGCAAGAACGACTAGAAAACCCAGTAATTAGGTGAAAAACTTGGAGTATATTCTCCTGTTCCTTTAGAACACACAACTTGAACAATTAAATGAATTTTACAAATTTCGTTAATAATTATTAATAACAATAAATAGCTTGTTACAAAATTTATATCTTCGGTAGAGCGTGGGTGTGGGTATTTTGCCTGGCAAATAAGATAGTACAAAATCTCTAAATTTATGAGTGTCTTAAATACTAGACCATGAGCTCATGTTTCTATGCTTCACGCAGTATGATAATTTTTCCCGGCTGTTGCACTTCATAGAGGCTTTTCGCGCCTTTGGCCAAAGGATTAAATAAACGGATCACTCACAGTATTGGCGATGCTTTGACGTCGGTTACCGTATCCTGGTTTAGGCAGCCATCTCAGGGGTAGATTGGATTCCGTGTGTCATCTCACGATACTGCTTGGCTCTGGACCATGGGTTATAATATTTCCGCGACTTTACATGAATTTAATCAATTATATATTACCACAGCTCAATATATCACAGTTAGAAAACATTTAAATTGAAATTGAAACTGATTACATTTGAAAATAATTAAACTGCACTCATGTGCTCAAAAGCAACTGCTCTCTAAGGAGTCTCAAACGGAAGAGAGTTACCCTTGCTAAAATTCAAGGAAACAGACTTTTCAATAGAACATTCTAGAATTTTAATGAAATGCTGGGCTGTGATTGGTCAATTTAATATCGTGTTTTTGACGTCAGTACAATGCACAAAGTAGTTCCAACATTTAGCTACAATAACCATTTAAATAATATGCGATATATTATATATAATACAAAATAACATATAGGACATTAAAATCCTTTCAATTTTTATTTTTATTTTTGGAAGATGCCTTTAAAAATATTCTTTACTTCTCAACTCCACTGCCAAATTCAAAAGGTGAACTGAAAGTTTATTGCTAAATTAATATACATCCAAATATTTTATGCTATAAAATAACTGACTCCTAAAATAGTATAATCTCATATACAACAAATATTTCCAAAATATATTGCTATGTTCGTGAAACCACCGAAGATATGAGACCTGTATATACATTATTTCACCGGCTTGGGATGATATTTTGGTGAGTACAAATAATAATATGCATTATTTAATAGCAAGTTAACATATGAGGATTAAGTATTTATACATTTTATAAATAATTGATGAATCATAATTTTTCCAATGATTTTATTGGCATTGACATCTTTCAGTAGATGATCTATATAGGCAGTGGTGTGTTTTGATATTTTTGGATGAAGGTTATGGCCATCTTCAAGATTTGTATTTTTCAATTACATAAATTAACATCAAAGAATACAAATAAATATACAATGTGATATGAGTCAGAGACTTTTGGTGGTGAGTCGGAGCTTGCTTCCTTGTTATCATTATTTTATCAATATTGAGTACTGCTAAATTAGGTCAGTTTACCGTTAATTATGCTATATACCAGCACTTAGTGGTCATTGACAATATTTTATTGAGGCTTTATTTGGTTGCCAGAATTTGTATCGTGACAATATTTAGATTTTTATGTTCTAGCTTACTAAAACAAACAGACGAGGTATTAGTACCAATATTAGATCTAGCTTAATGTACATTAATTTTAATTCAAATTATCATTATTCTTCATTCTATTCATTATCTTTCAATTACTTCATCATTAGCGTTCATTACTTCTGTTTATCATTCATATCATTATTCTTAGACTCTATTGATCTTACTTCTATTGATCTCGCATCGTATTTTTACTTCCATTTCATACTATAATCAAATATGAGGTAGGATTCCTTTTTTTTTCTCATCTAAAGTATACAAATTATTGTTAATTAATTCCATCTGTAGTGTACATTACTCTTGTTTATCATTCATCTTATTTTATTCATATCACGTAGTATATCTAACTTTCATTTCAGTTTTTAGTTACAGCTATCCGAATAATTTCACGGTTGAGTGTTGATGGGAAGGATGTCCTTGCATATCCTTCTCCAAGAATGGACATTTATATGTCCAAACTCCGCCATTTCTTGTAGATGCAAAACCATGTTGCAACCAATTATTCTATTTTCAATAACGTTCATTTCAGCATACATATAACATTCACTAGAATTGAAGTCGTATTAAAAACTCTAGAATTAAAACATACCTATATATTATTTCTATTTAAAATTTCCCTTATCTTATCATTTGTTTAGTGAATCTTATACTCTAATTTCTATTTTTAAATGACGTTTATTGTAATAACTATCATGACCTAGAATTTAAGCGACATACTTTGTAATCTACATGAATAAAGTGAATATTCTATTCTATTCTATACTTCTTGCTTTAAACTCTTTATTATGATTCCTTTTCCATTTTCCAATACATTGCATTCTAGAAGATCACATTATCTATTTTTCTCAAAATTTATAATGAAACAAATTATACTATTCAAAAAATCAATTTTCATCACATAAATTTGATTGTATTTAGGCTACTATAGTCGCTTTTTCCACAAATGGTGTTTGATAACTCTTCCTGCATTGGTGTTTTCCCATAAATCTTCCTACATTCCTCTATTCAGTTTCTTTCTTCTGTCTTCATAATAATGGAATGCTGACAGACATATTGCAAGGAAGGACGTATGAAGACATCAAGTAAATCGCTCAAGATCGTGAAAAGTGGAGAAGTTTGTTCTGATACCTGTCTTTGGACAGTTCTACAATATATATAATAATTAACATTGATAAACAATGGTTTAATTCATCTCTCGTGAGGAATCACCCTTGAATAGTTTATGAATTATATTTCCAAACAAACTAGACAATTTTTCCCATGAGATGGGAATGAGATAATTTTCTAACTCATTATAGTGAAGGATCACAATGAAAGATTACTACTTGAATTATTTAATCTCTTCACCAAGTTAATAAATTATTATCTCAGAGCTTGTAAAGTCAATAATTATCATTTATTGAAAAAATAAACAACACCACCATCATCAATTTGGAGGGAGCAGTAGAGAACTACAAGAAATTTGTTCTTACCTAACTCCTGTGTGAAACAGTACACATAATTTATTTGCATGTATCTCCTAAATACTCTGCTTGAACTGTTTGCTGAGAAGAACCAATATAGGACAGAGTTGAATAAACACTTAGCAAACAGTCTACCCACTCACACTCATTTTGAATGGGTTAACCCAGTTGTGGCAGTCACCTCCTTGTTGTCGTTGTTCATTTGCTCTGGAACGTGAATGGAAACGCGGCTAATTATTGCCTTTTGCGGCCGAACGGTTGCTTGTAAACATGTTGGCAATTCCACAACAATCACTTCAAACTTCAAGATTCAGTCGATAGTACTCTAATTTGTAGCTGGTTGGCGGTTGTGTGTAGTATTGCTACATCACAGTGCATGACTGACAGTGACAACACACAGTCTGTGAGAACTGGGAGTGATTCTCAAGAAAACAGACACTTATAATTCGTATCTGGGATTCTTAGTGTGTAAAAATGTATTTTTTATCTACCGAAGCCAACCCATCTAATGCTGCGTCTACACCATCGCCGAACTAGGCGAACGCGAGCGTGTAGACGGGATCACTCGCGTAGTTCGCGTATGGGTATGCTAGGCTCAACTCGCCTTCGATCCAAATTTTGTCGGTCGGAGAGCAAGATCAAAGGAGACGAGCGTTGCGAGTGTGCACAAAATATACACAGTCTACTCTACACCATCGTCTACGCTTGTGTCGTCTGTTGCTTAATTTTGTCTGTCGTTTACTATATTATATTGGCGGTATTTCGTATTCATTTTGAACTTTGAACATTTCGTCTTCCATATAAATATGAAAAAACATAATTATAATATGCTGCAGCACATAACGCTGATGCAGTCGCCAGATTTTCCATTTTGCATATGGCGCCATTCGTAGATTACAACGCTCGCTTCGCTCGGCATTCGTGGTTATGTCTTTCTGCCGTGTAGACGGTAACACGAACGCGAGTCTCATCGGGCTAGACTCGCGTTCGCCTAGTTCGGCGATGGTGTGGACGAGGCATTAACCTAATGCATATTACTCTTTTCGAGTCCAGTTACTGGAAAGGAAATTAATAATGAATATAATATTGTTTCAATGATAGAACTACTCTCTCCTTCTAGAACTGACTTCTAAAAACGACTGGCTGGACCTTACATTGTTAGGCCACAACATTGATGAAACATTGAAACATTGATTATCTCGCTTTTGGTAATAGAACTCTATTAACATGTCTAATAAAATAATTATGTTTATTCATATTAGTATTGACATTGAAGAGATTTTGTTACATGATTTATCAATGTACTTGAATGGAAATGCAAATAAGAAATTTAATTTCATCTTATTCGATTCGATTTGATTTGAATTAGTCTATTGAATTGAATCCAGCCAATTACACGTTACATTCACGCTACTCATATCGAAAACATAATTGATCCTGTCTGTCATATCAATTCCACAACATAAAAATTATACATGTTAACAGTTTCTGTCATTTCTGTTGAAGTACTTCGACATCGAAGTAAGGTAGCATTACTCAATATTCAAATATGGAATGCAACTTTGCAAGGTAATACAGTTTTCCAACGTTGTTACCTGTGTCCTTAGTTGGTTAGTCAATTGTGAACAGACTAAATTTCTGCCAATTTTGTCTTGTTATCGACGCAATGGAACTACTCCATAATTCCATGTGCAGTGGAGTCGTTATCCGAGATTTGGATTCAGGTGAGTGAAGACAGATGCACAGATAATATCGGTCTGTCATCGTTAATGAAGCGGTCAAGCCATCTAGAGACAGGCGCTAGGAGAAACGCTGCTCTGCCAGCAGAGTCATGAGAGTCGGGAGAGACGTCACAATGGAAGAGTCAAGAAAATCAATGTATTTGTAGAAATCTTATTGATGTTGTAGAACTCCATAATGAAATAAAACACTAAAGGATATTGTCAGTACTGTTGAAAATGTGACTGGTGTAGCCACAAAACCGCGGTCCAGTGCTGAAAATAAAAAAACAGTGGAATTGACAATATCCTTTAGTGTTTTATTTAAAATCATTGTAATTGATTATTCACTTTATTTATGTTGATTACAAAAATATCGGATTTATCACCAAATACTTTATTGTACTAGGAAAATATACAACTGATTATTTGACAATTGAGCATATAATTCAAATTTTAAACTCAAACTATTCAAATTTATTGAGAAAACTCCCTATTAAAAATCGCGTACTTTGTTGAAAATGTAAATTGTTTATTTTGAAGAAGTAAAGTAGAATGATAACGATTGAATGGTATGTTGTCTCTGGTATAATTGTGTTGTCTCTTCATTGAACGGCGAATTTTAAATGATATGAATGAACTTTCTTGAAGAAGGATATACAAGGATATCCTCTTCTCTCAATCTTGAGTAGAAGAGTGAGAAGACGCAGAAAAGCAGATTAAAATAAAAAAGAATATGAAACAATCAGATGTGAACTACCCATAGACAACAGTATATGAGAGAAGAAGTAAATGTGATGTAAGAAAGAATACTGTAGAAGTGATGAAAAGTATGTATAGTGGGCAAATTGCTAGATGACATCATCACCACCAACAGATATTTCTAGTGAATATATTAGTCTAAATACTGGTCGCTATTGATGTAGGCATCGAATGGAAACCATAGGAATGAATTACTAGTATTATAGCTACTATTCAATACTTTAATACACTCTCTGTTCACCAATTACTATCCACTAGGATAAGATAGACTATGCACTAGGAAGCCACTTTCTGCTTGACATTATTCGACTGGTCACTGGTCACTAAAACCAGAGTCAAAGAGCGAACAGTAGCCTACCTACAAGATTCGAATTAGAGTCAATGTTGTGGGAGAGTCCCAGTCACAGTCCCAGTAATATTGCAACGGGCGGCACCTTGCACTGGATAAACGCCACAATAAACAACGGATTTCCGAAAGGTTTCATTAAAAGTGAAAGGCAAAGGAACCAAGGCCGACACAGGAGAAGGCAGCCGGCGATTTCAGACGCAAAAAATCAATTAGGGCAAATAAATTCCTGCGTGATTTTGCTGTCTGTCTTGGCTCTGCTCTACTCTACTCTCATTACTCGTGTTGCATTCAATATTGATGAGCCTCGTTCAGCCGTTCCCACCGTTGCGGCAATCATCAGCTGATGCTGATCAATTCTTCCTCTTCTTCTTTACTCTTATGCTTCTCCACGTTTTACTATAACTACTTCTTCTACTCCTCACACTCCTATTCCTCCTCCTCCTATTCCATCCCTCCTCATTCTCCTCTTCCTTCTTCTCATCCTCCTCCACCAACTCGTTATCCTCCTCTTCCTTCACCTCCACCTCCTCCTTTTCCTTCTACTCTTCCATCTCCTCCTCCTCCTCCTCCTCCTCTTCCTCCTTCCTCCTCCTCCTCCTCCTCCTCCTCCTCCTCCTCCTCCTCCTCCTCCTCCTCTTCCTCCTTCTCCTCCTCCTCCTCTCCTCCTCCTCCTCCTCCTCCTCCTTCTCCTCCTTCTCCTCCTTCTCCTCCTTCTCCTCCTTCTCCTCCTTCTCCTCCTTCTCCTCCTTCTCCTCCTCCTCAACTCCTTCTCCTTATCCTTCTTCTTCTCTTCCTCCTCCTCCAATTCCTTCTTCTTCTTCTTCTTCTTTTTCTCCTCCTCCAACTCCTGTTCCCTCCTCCTTCTCCTCCTCCACATTTATATTTTATGTTCTTTTTCCTATTTTCTTTTTGAGAAAATTTTCTCTTTCTCCTTCCCTGCATTCCAATTCACGTCATTCTACTATCTTTATCATTGTCGCTTCACTCCTCCACCTTTCTATTAATTCCTCCCCCTCTTTCTCCAGAAATTCATTCTCTACATTTACCTTATCTTTGTATCTGTTTTCTCTTTCTTCTCCTGTCAATCAGTGCCTGACTTATTCAATCCCATCTTATTCATCATCCTCTTTATCCTTCACCATTTCCTCTTTATTCTCTCTTCTTTAAATATTCATCTCATTCTTTGCATTCATAGATTTCTGTTGTCTTTATGCTAGTACTTCCAATTCATTCACTAATTATTATTAATTCTTCATTTTTCATCCCATAAATTCTCATTTTTCTACTCCGATTTGTAGCACCCAACGAACTTCTACTCTTTTTCTTCCATTATCATCTATCTTCTGCTTCTTCTTCTCCTTCTTTCCCTCTTCAACATTCTGCCTTCTTCCTTTTCTCTTTTCTTTTCTCTTCAACATTTTGCCTTTTTTCCCCTTACCTTCCTCTTCAACATTCTACCCTCTTCTTCTTTTACTATGTTCTACTTCCTAACCACCATGTCTTTTTATTTTTCCTCTTTCTCTCTCTCTCTTATTTTTTCTTCTTCTTGTCTCTTTCTCTTCAACGTCTCCTTCTCTTCCTCCTATTTCTTCTTCTCCTCCTTATCATCGCAGATTTCCTCCACCTCCACCAACCCTTCAACGGTGAAAGGAGTCTCAATTCCACTGAGCTCGTTATTATTGTGTCACTGTAGTAAGTTGTAGTAGTACAGCGTCGGTAAGGTCTTAAAGAAGTTTTGCCCCTTTTAATCTAGCCCCCTCCTCCCACCACCCCGGCTGCACTCTCCCATTGACCACACGCGGCGAAATGATCAGACTCTAAAAACGGCACAGAATTTGTTTGATAAGTAAGTACTTCTAGTACTCGATTGCAACAGTTTTTTAATCTGGGAAAGGAAAATTGAACTGGTCGGTGCACTTTGATACAGTTAATGAGTAAATTCTGTAACAGAACCAGACGAAATAAATGAACTTCTAGAGTTTCTTCAGTGGTATTGATGCCTTAAAAAGTAACCTACATACTGTTGTATATTTATTTAATCAACGATTATATTGTCCACCAAGAACACGACATGAATTTGAATTGTTTCTTTGTAATGTTTCCATTAGATACTCTGAGTGAAGTTCTTCAAAAAGAGTTTGAATCAAACATTCTATTCCTAGTGCCTTGGAGCTTGGTTCTCTATCCACTTTTATTGTTTATTTTAACAATAGATCTCATTAAATCACCCACTCTAGTACATGGATGACATCCATTGTTGAGTGGGTTAATTTCCATGAATTTTCTTGATGTTTTATGGGTTTTTTTACATTTTTGTAGTCAATATTTCATTAATGTATTCCTAGGTTTTAGTTTTCAAGAAGGAAATAAATTTATTATTTATTTATTCATTAAACTCGATAAACATGTATAAAGCCGTGTTTTTATTGAAGCTCCATCACAAAATAAAAATATTATTAGTTTGAAATGTTACGTAATCTTTCTAAGTCAAGGTTCATGGGCTAATTTAAGACTGAATCATTGTAAAAAATGTACAAACGAATTTTAAAGTATGTTATTGTTAATTGAATATTGACAATTGGGTAATAACTATTGTGAAATCAACCAAATTCAAGGTAAAAAACAAATCCATTGTACCATAAGTATCAACTACCTGATTTTGAAGTATATTAATAACTGTCACAGCCAGATTTCTTCATTATGATTCCACTCCACAGTTATGAGGAGAGCTTGGTGTATAGGGGTTTTTGAGCATTTTGTTTGTCTTGAAATCATCAGAGCTTTTTCCATCAAAAAGTTTCTTGGAATGATAATTAATGCACTAGTCTCATGCAATCTTTTCTATGGATTCAATTAATTAAATTAATTGTACAATAGATTTCATTGGAGCTGGACTGAAATCTTCATTTTCATTCGACTCTAGAGCGCCTTACAATAATTATTTCATTTTTTAGTTCATGAATATGGTACAGCGTTCGTATCTATAATTGAACATGTTTTCCAAAGCAGCTCCCAAGAAACATTTGAATTTATCACAGTCGAATTTAACATACAACAGACATCCATCTTTATAATTTCAGATTATCGAATCTCATCTCCCACAACATACATCTGAATCTGGCTTCCGTATAAATTTAATGTTATCAACAGGTTATTTATTGTCGGTTTGTTATTATACACACTGCTAAAAGCATCTGTTGTCAACACCGGTGTCTTCCGGTTGTCCTATAATGGTGAGTGTAAGATATATTTATGTTTAGCAGCGCAATAAATTTCAGTTGGCAGAGGGTGAGGTGTACGATACATATTTGGAGCCATTTAGGAACGAAATTTCTTAGCGTTCGTTAGTTAGGGAGTTGGACGTTTGTTCTGAGTTAAATATAGCGACTGGTAGCGACAGAGGCGACCTACGTTCTTTTGGATATGTGGAGAAGAGAGAGAGAGAAACGAGGAGAAAGGTGTGATAGGTGAGTGGTGATGAAGGAGGAGGAGGCGGAAGAAGAGGAGGAGGAGAATGATGAGACACATGTTGAGGCGGTGGGCGATCTATTAACCGTTTTCCATGATAAGGAAGCGCATAAATCTGTTGATGTTCCTAGATTGGGAAATACGTCCGAGTTCCTAGCCGCGGAACAACCAAAGTAGTTCAAGACTGAAAAGTTTTATATTCTCAGAGCAAAACAGGATGGACCACGATGGAATGGAATTCAGCGTCCATTAATTCAGCCCTCAACCCATCAGTATGTCATCTGTTGTAAATCAGCCAAACCCTTTCCTTCCACTCTTCTTAGCAAGTCTGCTGGTATCCGTATTTGTTCAAGTAGTTACTTATCTCCCAGGAAACATCTTTGTCGCTTTTCGACTACCAGTCTCTGTAACTCAAATGGAATTCATTGCCACTATTAACACATGTTGATACAAAGAGAGAAACGATAAGGTTCTTTATCAATGCCCAATCCGGGGAAATTGTTTTGTGTTTGATATAGCCTACTAGAAATTCCAAGACAAACGTGGAAGTTCTCAAGTATGCAATGAAAATATCACGTTATTTCTAAAATTCAAAAACTTACCAATACATTAATAATATAATACCACTTGTGGACTAACCAGAAGTTGAAAGAAGGGAACAGACCAAACCTTGAAATAGAGCTTCTGTGTTATTATTTGAAAATTTTAATGTTGTAATGAGAGTTATTTTCAGACTTTATGAACTAATTGTTCATTATTGTTCTCAGTAAACACTCATAACGAGAAGCAGATACACTTTCTTGATTTATTAACACTAAATATTTTATATTAAAATAATAGTTGAATTCTTAGTTTTGGTGGAGCGAGATGAATCAGTTGGATAGTATCTCTTACCCTATTTCTGATATCAGCTTGTTAAAACTTTTTAAAAATTATCATTTTAGTATTTAAAATTGATTTTTCAAATACATACAACAAACACGAAAACGATAAGAGAATTCCAAACAATGCAAATACAAAGAGTACAAAACCAATGTGAAAACAATATTGGAGAATTTTACTCAACGGCGAGGTGTGTTATAAAATACTAGAGTGCCAAAATTCATCCAATTTTCCGAAAAAACTTATTCCACAACTATATTTGTATTAATTCCTATCAAACTCTGGAGATCAAATTTAGAGTAATCTGAGACACATACATTAGAGCCATGAGTTTCTGAGATTCTCAGCCTTGTAACCCTTGGTTTGATATAGTGTCTATGCGTGAGGGAAGTCACCCAACCCGCAGAAATGATCCTATTTATGGTTGTTACATTCAGCAGTGCCTTATTTACGCGTAAACAAGCTGTCATCTTGAGCGTTGTGTAACCTTTGACCCCTGGTGTGACCAATGCCCGCCATAACACGCGTGGGGAATCTAAATTTTTGCAGAAGTACTGTAATTCTGTCGCAGCTGGACAAATAATCTGATTAAGATCATTGCTGGATAGTATGAAGGATTCAGTGCACTCTATGAATGTAAGTACTTGGTATGAAGAACCGGTCAGTAATCGATATGCTCCATTTATCGATAGCACGCTATCGAGCGATTGCAATCGATACCTCGCATTTAGATCGATACGTGAGTCGTGCACCTGTAGTTTTTCAACCTGCTGAGTTGAGATGCGCGATTATGGTTGTCTCATTGCCATAATCGTATGGCCACAAAGTAAACAGAGCGACGCACGAATTCGATAAGAAAATCTTATGTATGGCGTTATTCTAAGGCGGATCCGTCGTACATGAGATTTTAGATTATTGGCTGGGGACCTAACTGAGAGATACAGGAAGATAGTTTAGTATGCCTATCTAGTTGCACTATTTGAAACTATTCCAATGATGCTGGCTGTAGAAATAGAAAATAATAAATTTTTAGTGATTAATTAGAATTTTTAGTGATTAATAGAACAGAATAATATTATTTTATTCACAAAAATTACAGTACGATGAGTGCTAACATTGATATAGTTTACGCGTTATACATTGCTACATTGATAAATAGATAGGATATTTGAAAACGTGATTCACTTCAAAGAAATCAATTCTATTGGATGAGGTTCACATTTTTTCTTTAAAGTGGTGCAATATTAGCTCAATTCATGACACTGGCCTACTCCTACTAGTCCAGGTTTATATTAACAGATAAAGGAATCAAACAAACCCCAGTGCTTCCTGTGCCAGCTCAAAGTATCGACGAAGTACGGAGGAATGGAATTGAAGAATGTGATAGTGAATGAAAAAACTGAGGATGAATGAATAGAGTAAGATAAAAATTGAAGAAGAAAAATTGTGAGAAGGAAAGTGGTAGAAAAACGATCATCTTGAAAGTATGAAAAGAAGGTAAGCAGAAAGAGTTATCTCATAAATAATGGATGATTGGCTAAATTAATGATGAGAACATAATGATGTTAATAATGATGAATAATGAACTTATGATGCTAACATAAGGGTAGACTATTGATAAGGGTCTTCTTTCGCTACACAGGTATTACCCACACATTTTCAGAACCCTCTAGAACCTTTACCTTTTGTATTTGAATCGTTAGAATTATTTATATATTATGAAAATTTGAATTCTTGGTAAAGGTGTACGGGCACTCTCGCTCTCTTAACGAATCAATATGCTGTTTAAATATATGTAGATTTACACTCTCTTTTAGTTTATAGCTTTGAACAAATGAAAAACATATTGGGCCGTTCCTTGAGTGTTCCTTTCTTAAAGGGCGCCTTGAAAAGCGTTTCATGAATGAAAAATCAGCTGATTTCATTCATAAAACGCTCTTCAAGGGTCCCTCTCGGGAAGGAACCCTCAAGGAACGTTCATAAATACGGCCCATTGACTCACTACATTTTTAGAATGAAAGAACTTGTGGCCTTGCTTCAGTGAGGGAACAGCATAAACATACAAATAACACGATGCAAACTAGCAATGACGAATCAATTCTCGCCGATCCATTACTACTAAGATGATGATTCGAGATCGCAGCATCTGAATAAAGAGATCCGCACTTAGCACACGACCTTGTAGATCGTGACAATGGACAGGCACGCGCAAAGCACAAAGCAGGTGCTTTGTTAAGCACTGCAACGGACTTAGCACGAGCAGCTGGGACTACACAACCACGGTAGCCTGCTCACGCCTTGCTTTGATTCGACCGACAACAATGGTCTGAAGTAGATCAGTTACTTAGGCCTGGTCATGATTCTTTGTGCGCTGCTCACCTATCCACAAGGATCGTGATCTATAAACAATATTCGCACCCTCGCAGCTCATACACGACGATAAACAACTCCAACAGACACCACTATCTACAACCTCTTAGGAACAGTGCCTTCTAGATTATTATTTCCTTCCCTTCTAGAAAGCGACAGCACGATGTTCCCTTTTTCAGTTCGCCCGTCGACCGATTTCTCGACTAACGCGTGATCGTAAACCTATTTCAGTCTGAACATGTACGGACGCTGAAAGGTGGTGTATTTATTACATAGTGAAATCCCAGAAGCGCTATTATTCTACAAGTGTGAAAGGTTAGTTCGGTTGAATGCAATGATCATTATTTCATCTGCGATTCTGGCTAACAAGGCAGCATTTTCACTAAAGAGCTAGTATCTTGAAGTTCTAATTGTAAAAACGTTAAGCTCAGCCTCAGAATATATTTTTTGAAAGAATGACTAGAGACATGTTTTGAAGAAATTAAGAAATCGTGTAATTCCTCGAGAATGGCTGATTCACACTGGACATGAATAACACAGCGTTCTATATAATCAACTTATAAGATAGTATAGTGTGTGCCCGCCTTCTTCCAGTTTTACAGGACTACTGGATTTTCATTAAAAAGACCCCTGGCTGCTTTGAATTTCATTCATAACTTAATATTTTTTAATATTAAATATCTATTCTCTACATCAAAATTCAAGTACCAGTTCCGTTCCTATCTAATCTCATAAAAAATCAGTATTTTAATCTAATATATTCAAATGCATCTCAATTGTCAAAATTATAGTACCTTATTCATTCGATTAAAATTGTGTATCCCAATCACATATTGTAGAGAAGGATTCAGCATGATCTACTATCAATACAGTATTTCAAGGAAACAGTTGATCTGATTTCAATCAATGTTTGGTACAGTATCAATAAACGGTAGTCGATTTTATCGTTATTGTGCAATCCACGATTAAATACAGCGTAGTATTCAGTCAAATGCTAGTTGTAGACTAACAAGCTCGCTCATTGTTGGTTCATTGATCAGAAGAAAGACGGTTGGCCTGCACTTGCAGCGCATGAATGAATTGCATCAGAAAAGGATAGGATGCTTAATTCCAACATCAGGTACAGTTGAAACGGGAAGAATTAACCAGTTGAAGAGATACGGTTAGAGGCGGTGTACCTCTTCTGATCAGCAATCAACCACTTCTCGTCTTTCTCTCCTGAATAAACTCTTCCTTCTTCTTCTTCTTCTTCTTCTTCTTCTTCTTCTTCTTCTTCTTCTTCTTCTTCTTCTTCTTCTTCTTCTTCTTCTTCTTCTCCTTCTTCTTTTCTCCTTCCCTCCTCCTCCTCCTCCTCCTCCTTCTCCTCCTCCTCCTCCTCCTCCTTCTCCTCCTCCTCCTCCTCCTCCTCCTCCTACTCCTCCTCCTCCTACTTTTCTTATTCATTTCTGTCATCCTATTACTATCTCTCTCTCTAGCTTTCATCCACCTATTATTCAGCTTTTTGTCGCACGCAAATAACAGTTGACTGTTGGTTCGGTTCTAAACCGTTGAGCAATATTGTAATGTACCTTTTGTGGTTGCAGTTGTGAATGCTAATGTGAATCTGGATCATTGCTGGAGATTCCATTTGCCAATTATTTACTCTCAACTGTTCTTCTCCTGCTCCTTCTCCTCCTCCTCCTCCACCTCCTTCACTCACTCACTATGATTATACGTACATGTTTCTGTGAATTTACATTGTTCTTCTCTTGCTTTCAATATTATTGGTAGTAGGGAAAATGAAAATTATAGTAAACTTTCATTGAACAGTTTCTCCAATGTACTGTATCATAAATTTCAATTGGTGACTTAATGCTGATGGTTTATGAGCTTATTATGGTCCTCCATTTATGGTCATGATAAGCTCATTTTTGTAATCTATATTAATAAAAGAGAGTTGGTGTCTGTACGCTCGCTTATAACTGGAGAACGGCTGAACCGATTTAGATGATTTTGGATTCGTTTGAATTTTTAAAGCACTGGTTAACATAATATCTATTAAAATATAAGAAAATCCTTTTATAATTAATAAATAGTTATTACATTAATGACATAACCTATCAAATCACAGAGCTCCGTTCAAACTTGCCGGCACGAACGTGTACCTACAACGGAAAGATGATCGCAATTTAAGATCAGATATATTAGCGAGCATATCCTAAGTCTCCGTGGCTCAGTGCAAGAGTCTCTGCGTGTTAACCTAGAGGTTGCGGGTTCAAACCCCGCTCTGGACCGTTTCTTTTTGCTCTAGGTTTTCTACTCTAATTATTTTTTACGCTACAATCATCAATTAAGAATGAGTTATCGTTCGTATCATGCATGTTTTATTGTTTCTAATAATAAAATTGAAGAACGGAAATAAAATTGTAAAATAAATTAAAATAAAATAATTTTATGTCGGGCTATTTCTATTATTTCCAAGTTTCAAAATATTGTAGTTAATAGGAAAGAAAATATTCTATTTTCAGTTCAAAAGAGTGGCTGCGAATACTTTATATTTATATTTATGAATTAATATGAAACAAAGAATACAGTAACAAATTTAATAACGAACAACAAAAAAATTAATGACGATTTGAAAATACTTCCTTTCTCCTAACCTTTCCTTCGAGTACCCAGATTCGTCACAAGGATACAGCACTCTACCAGTCTAGCACACAGCGGGAAGTTTCAAGCAAACTCTGATCGGTAGTAACATCATTGTTGAGTTGAAATAGTTCAGTAGAAAGTTCAATTTATAAGTTTTCTTGATAAAATAATATTGTGAGTGAGGCGTATAGTTTAAATTCCTTTACAATACATTCACCCGTGACTGGAACGAAGACCGTTTTCCTGCTTGCCAACGCTGGCCTCCACAGTTTCAGGTAATTATTTTCAAGTACAGTCACTAAACCTATACATGTAATATAACTTTGTTTCATTATTCAAATTGTATTATCATCCTCGCAAAGCGAATGTTTTACTGTGTAGATTTTCGAAAAGTTTCTATTATTGAAATATACCTTGGCTCCAAGATTAAATCAACACTAGACACAAACAATACAAGATCAATTAGCTTATATTGGAAATAAAGCTGAACTATCCATTTTTATCAATGTGTAGACAAGTTTTTCTTTGATTGAAAAATATTTATCTTATATTGACTTCTAGATGACAAAACTCTGTACTGTGTATATTCTATTCATTATCCATAATCATTTCTTCATTATCCATAATCATTTCTTCAATTTTGATGTTCACAGATTTGTATTGAATTGTATTATTTTCTTTGAATAATGCCTGAATGAAGAAAATTGAACCAATTACAGCTACTGAGACTTAATTGGAAAATTAGTTGAGTTTCATCCCCATGAAATTGTAAGTGTTGAGGCATTTTTATTAATAGACTAATGGCTTTTTATCTGATTTTCATACTTAACTTGCAGTCTAATATAAAAATTTGATAATTTAGTTTATTTTATTCGAATTAAAGAAAAAAATAGAAGCTCACTTTAGGAAATTGATTACAACGAGAAATATAGTAGGCTATCAGAAAAGAATGCCAAATTTGCTACAACATTGAAATCTTTGTTAGCAAGTTATTTATAATATTTACAGCATTTCTATCTAGAACTTATTTTTCAATCTGAAAGGACATTGTGAATAAAGAACTGTGGGTGAAGAACTATCACCAATCATTTTCAAAATCAATAACAGTAATATAATTATATATATATTTTTTCTTTCAATAATGAGTTAAAAAGTTACTTTGTGTTTGAACTACATAATCAATCCATAGTCTATCATAAATAAACAATTTGCTAATGATGGAAATAAAGTTAAGTAGGCTATCTATTTTTGAATGTGTAGACCCTCAATGAGTTTCTATGATTAAAATACGGTTTTCGTGGAGTAAAATACGTTGGCTCCATGATGTCAAAACTTTGTAGGCCTACTTTATTTTAATTTCATTCTCATAATCCGAAATCCATGATGAATTTTTCAATCTTTTTACAGTGTTGTGTCATGATGCAAGATAATATTTTGTTTAAATAGACTATATTAATAAAAGAGAGTTGGTGTCTGTACGCTCGCTTATAACTCGAGAACGGCTGAACCGATTTAGATGATTTTGGATTCGTTTGAAT
Organism: Laodelphax striatellus; assembly: GCA_017141395.1. Taxonomy (NCBI): domain Eukaryota; kingdom Metazoa; phylum Arthropoda; class Insecta; order Hemiptera; family Delphacidae; genus Laodelphax; species Laodelphax striatellus. The sequence continues at coordinate 11,952,027 of CM029535.1, read as the reverse complement.
TTTTAAAGCACTGGTCAGCATAAAATGTATTAAAATATAAGAAAATCCCTTTATAATTAATAAATAATTAGTAAATTAATGACCTAACCTATCAAACATGACATCCATTTTGATCCAGTCCAAACAATAATGCTCCTATGAAATCAATGTGTAGTTGAAGATCCTACAATATACGATTTCCAAAGACCACATCGGTGGTCTATTGGATAACGACTCTGCCTTCCACGCAGAATTCTCGGGTTCGATTCCGAGACAGGTGAATTTTTTTGGCAACTTTCAGCATTGATTAATATTAATTTTATTATTATCCACTCGCTTTAAAAATTAGTATATTAAAGATTTTAATTTTTTTATTAAAGAATTATTTAATTTTATTTATTTTAATTTTATTAATAGATACAGATTTATTTTATTTTTTTATTTTATAAATACAGATTTATTTAATTTTATTAATAAATCTATTTTATTAATAAATTGAATAGAATTTAATTTTATTGCAGATTTTAGTATATTTCTTTTAATTTCCATCAATAAAGCGATTGGATATAGATATTTTTACTTCCTGACATTTTTTCGTTGGGGGGGGGGTGAAGAAGAGGGGAACATAAGAAGAGGGGACATTTGGGGGTAGAGGGGGGTGACATGAAGGGGGGCATTTGGGGGGTTTACATGAAGGAGGCCAATTAGGGGGAAGAGGGGGGGAGACATTTGGTGGGAAAGAGGGGGTTGACATGAAGGGGGGGACATTTGGGGGGGGGGGAAGAGGGCGATACGAAGTTCGCCGGGACAGCTAGTATTTTATATTCCTTGTTTATCTTGTCAATTAAAATAATAAAATTTCTTACTTTCAAAAAAATTTTCACTTGGATAAGGAAGAATTGAAAATGAATATTCTATCTTCTGATTATTTTCTTCTCTTTGACTTTGTCTGAGGTTGAGGTGACAGGATAATCCAATATCATCCCTAACAATTTTTGATCATTCTATTTAATATGGTTCCTAGGTCCTCTTCATAAGAATTTTCATGTACGTTTCTATGGATTAGAGTTGTTTGGTCCTTGATTCGAACTAATATGTCTAAGGCACTTCCTTTTCCTATACCACAACTATTCACTGATCTATTAATGGCTCAACAGAATAATAAACCATTCACATCATTTATCACTCCAAAGAGCAGTTGCTTTTAAAAGTCAATAGAGGTTAATCTTTGATTAGTCATAAGGGTTAACATTCTTATATTGGAGATCAAGTTCAACCATCCTTTGTTGAATCAAATGTGGTATATCTGAGTGAGTGAGCTGTTATAGACTCACTTGTACTCAACGTTAGCTGTAATAATTTATATGCCAGCAACCTGGCACTTAGAGAATGCAGAGGATTCTGCCGTTACTCGTAATTAAATAGCTACCGCTATTTTCTATATTGCAAAGAGACACCCTAAAAGAATAATAGCTAAGAGGACTCCAAGAGACAAACTTATTGCCCTGAAACAAAGAGAGGAAATGAGAAAGAGCGAGTGATTAACTTGCAACAGTTGAAGTTACGACCTGGAGTATGTGATTCGATACACTGGACCAGAGACTATCAAAGACAATGGTCAAAGACCTCTGTCAATTATTGTGAAACAATGAAATTGGACTGACCTCCATTTATACGCTTAGTTGAGTTTGTGGTGGTATTTGCAGTGGTTGATCTCCGAGAGTATCCAACCATTTACTTGATCGGGCGGATTGCATCGAGGCAAAAATCAGTGTTATCTGTTTTCAGGCCTGTTGGTATTCTGGTATCTTACTATTTGTTATGAATACAATCTTATTTCACCCCAAACAATTTCTGGTCGTTTCATTTAATAAGGTTTCTAGATCCCCTTCACAAGAATTTTCAATTCTTCATGCTTGGATTCATCATAAAGCATAAGCCGTCGGTCTCGGCTACCCGGGAAGCAGTTGTTGGATAATTCATATCTCAACATCACTCATTCAATTACTGGTATACCAACGCACAACCCTAAATAAGTTCGATGTAGGGATCATCCTAAAAAATCAAATTATTTTTCTTAGCATTTCGATAATCAATTATAAAATGATCTCCTCATTCTATTGGATAGATTCTCATACGTCTTATTTCATTTCAAATGGAACAAATCTTTCTTATAACAATTTCGCCCCCTCCCCCCCCCCCATTCGTAACAACCTCATTAGTACCAACTGCTCAAAAGCAGTCGTCAAATTGATTTTCCATCATTACCTTTTCCATTAACTATGAACAAGCCTAGAACTCATGTAGGCATCACCCTCGAAAACTACTTTGTCTAAGAGACCACTACCCTGCTACCATAAGAACTTGAAGAGCCGATGGAATCACTGCTTGTCCATTCTTCTCCTCCTCTTCCTTATCCTCCTCCTTCTCCCTCCTTCTCCTCCTCCTCCTCCCCCCTCATCCTTCTCCACCTTCTTCCCTTCCTCCTCCACTTCCTCCTCCTCTTCCCCTTCCTTCTCATCCTTCTCCTCCTTTTCCTCCTCCTCCTTCACCTACACCTTCTACCTCTCCTTCTCTTCCTACCCCTTCTTCTCCTACTCCTCCTACCTCTTCTTCACCCACTCCTCCCTCTTCTCCTCTTCCTTGTCCTCCTCCTCTTTCTCCATCATCACTTCCTCCACATTCTTCTCCTCTTCCACCTCCACCTCTCCTTCTATTTCTCCTCAAACCTTCTTATTTATCATCGTTCTTCTTCATCCTCCTCCTTTTCCTTCTTCTTCCTCTCTACCCTTCTTAACCGCTTTTCTATTCTCTCCCCTCCTCCCCCTCTTTCCCACCGATCCTTCATTTTTCTTACACTCGTTTTGGGCGTTTGATTATTTATTATAATTTATTCATCGATTTCTTTCCGAGTTTCGCCTCTGCATTGCTCCCCCGGCTAATGTCATGTTGAACACGGTAGCGGTCACAGTGGACAAGCGTACAAAGAATGGATAAATAAATAATCTGAAACCAAAATTGGGTTTCCGGTCATGATATACTGTTCGGCGGTGAATAACAGCTCATCCCAGCCTAATGAAGTTGATTCCTTGCCCTGCTACCAGTATTGGGTAAATCTCTTGTATTCGAAAAACAAGGTCTAGCGAAACTAATCCGACCCTGTACATTCTTTCAATCTTTCTCTGCTTCGTCTTTTCGGAACAAAATTCATTCATTATTCATCGATTAGGATGATTTAGTGAACAATGAACGTGGAATCTGTATCCGATTTCCCTAATTAAAGGGGAGAAGTTGTTCGAAGGAAATTCTTTAAAGGTTACCAGCCGATCAACTTCAGTGATTTCTATTTATTTTCTGAAAGGCTATTGTAAATTTTGCAAAAAATTATACATTCATATGAATTATTGAGTAACCTTACTGAGGCGAAAATCGAGAAAAGTTACAGCTAATAATATTTGATAATCTATTGATGGAAAATGGAGTTGTTCAGCTCTCGAAGAATCTTTATCAAAAAGATCTTGGCGACGTTTTTTGGGAGTATTCTACATCAGTAGAATGACGTAATGACATGACATAATGAATCTCTTAAGATTTTCAACAAGCGTAATTTGAAAGTGTTCAGTGTTTACCACTTGACATGAATTATTCACTATACTATTGATTCGCCAGGCGCTATTCAAAAAAATCCAATACATGGATAGCACGTTGCTGAATAAATGAATAATGAACACTACAATGTTATCACCACATCACTATCGCATTAACAATATTATTCACAAATTCAAGTAGAGGGATAAAATGATTAATAGAGAATCGTCTCTTTTTTTGTCAATGGCTCAACAGCCCTATGTGGGCTTAGGCCTACCAGCTGGTTGAGCTGTCAGAGAATTGTCTCTACATCGTGGAATAGTAATACTATGGCTGTATATGGATGCTCGGTGAGAGCGGTTGCTGATTGATCATGGGATTAAGTCACGAGCACTCTGGACTGCTCTTGGATGGGTGACCAAAACAAAATAAGGCGAGGTGGAACCTACCTGTTAGGGTATCTTCAACGATAAAAATCTATACAAATATATTTATTTATATAGTAATACTACGTGGTGATAGAATTTCGTAGACTGAAATCTATCACCAGTCACCACTAAGTTCAACGAACGCCCCCAAATTCTAGTAGGAGAAAAATGATAATATCACAAAATTGTCTCCCCTCCTTGTCTAAGAGCTGAAACAATAAATCCGCCCCAAGAGATCCAGAAAGCAGACTACTGAAGATGGTGAACAGTGAGGAGAAAATGAGAGGTGGAAAATTATCACGCCAATAGTCTGGCCTGGTATTGTTATCCATAAATCTCTCGATAACGGCTACTGTGGTAGTGGACCGCCCTTGCATGTGCTCTGGGAGTCTGGAAGCCCATGTCTGTGCCTGCTAAGACATTAAATCAATTTGCGATCAGCATGCTCTCCACTCCCTAGACGTGAACACACCTTTCCGCAGCTCCTCACAGCCGAAAACTTAACCTTTTCAGATTTTATTTACAGTCGGACTCGAACAGTGTCTGCAACTTTAACGACAAACGTGCGCCTTCAAACGTCACACGAGCACCCACGAAGTTGCCTCAAGTGGCTGCCCACGAATTACACGTGGCGATTGGAAATTTCACGGTTCCTTCTCATGCCCATGATTTGTGGCTCATGGTTATTTACTGTTTTGTTAGCTGATTCTGTTAGCGACAGCTTGTTAAGAGATAGATAGTTTCAGCCTACTAAAAACTAGCACTCAGTATACTGTCAGAAGGGAACTCATGACTATTTCCCAAAAAGAGAAACTTTGTATTACGCTAAACAAATAAATGAACATTCTACAATGAACTTGAAGATATCAACTTATTACCTCACTCAACATCCCAATTACTGTAGTTCACTGTATTTAATCCTCAATTTATCAATGATCTATTTTATTTGCAACGGGAATTTTGTTTGTCTCATTCATGGAGGATGAAGACGTGAAAACTCCTTGGATGCTTCTCAGTCATTGAGTATCATGCCTCTGAGGTACTTGTACATTTTCAAGGTTCTCACTCAGCTATTTTGTGCAAATGTTGATTCTGCTTTTGTTCTTGCTGACAGACATTACAATACAAGGGTAATGGAAAGACTCTGCACTCCCAGGCCGCATTGTACATTTTCCAAAAATTGTTCCTATTTTTGCAAGGCAGATTCTACAGCAGGCTACCTCGACTAATCACCAATTCAGAATTTCCCATTCCCATTCATTGCTTTAAAATTGAATTGAACTGTAAAAAAACATTACTGTCTTGTCAAATGGATGGGATTGAAGGTTAGTACCATGTCTTGGGATAACTTTGCAGCCTTTCTCACGTTTTTTCTGGGTTTGTGAGATTCATTTTTATTGTTGCTTCTCATGATCTATTATCAGAATTTTTTCCACTTTTCTCTATTTAATTTCTCTATTTCCATCAATTATTTTTCAATTTATCTCAAATCCTGGGCGTGGACGAAAATTTCATATTTTTTGCACTCATTAAAAAAATTTTTTCTGTATACCTGCATTCTTATCAGAAACACATTCAATCTAGGTAGTATTGTATTCTTATAGTTCAGCGGATTATTTTGTTGTAGATGCTTTTGTGATTTATTTTGTAATGCTTCGTGATTTATTTTGTCGTGCTTTGAGATTTTTTTACAATGAATCTTTCTTTTTTTCAAAATGTGTAGGAAAACCCATGTTACCTGTGAAAAGGAAACTCCATTTAGGCTCCTTTGGCAACTTGGAATGATTATTGTGTGATTTTTCCCAGGTTGAGAATGATTTGCTATTCAGGTGAAGGTTATTGTCAAATGAGAAGTGTAAGATTAAAACCGTGTCAAATGTAAACGCATGTTCCCACGTTTTCGGAAATAAATGTTGTCTCCATAGTTTTATCGCTTGTTCGTGACCAATACTGAATTCCTCAACAACTTTTCAACTTTACTTGAGTACAGAACAACATGGACCATGTTGTCGGCTTATCGTTACGGTATTCTGTTTCGAGTTTTGTGTCACGATTCAAATATTCAACCAACAAAAATATCGATATTGCTACAAAAAAAATGTTTTAGTGTCATATCTGCAGTGAAAGAACATCAGTTATCGTCTTCAATCAAACTCGAAACACAAATCAGAAAAAACATCGGGAAATCTTATATCAGCACAGTAGGGTATCTCTGATGGAGGATCGTGAATGTTATATTGTCATTATTACAAAGCCATGAATTTAACTATTCTAAGGCATTGAGAAGAGAAATAGGAGAGAGAAAATAGATAAAAAATAAAGAAAGCGATTAGTGTTAGTTGTGGATAAATTTGTTGGTACTTTTCCTGTTTTGAATCCAGGAAATAAATTTTCTATTTTCCACTATCACTATACTAATGGACGTGGAATGAGAAATGCAGAGGAATGTTGATAGAAAATTGAAGGTCGAAGTGCGTGGGTGTGAGAGAGAAAAGAAAAGGGAGAAAATTTCAGGGAATGTTTTCTAAATAACAAAATATAATAATTTTGGCAGTGGCATTCTATGACCAAATCTCTTACCACTCCACCTGCCTCTTCATCTTCTTCTCTTACTTCACCTTCTTCTTCACCCTCTTCTTCTGCTTTCTCCCTCTCTTTCAACTTCTCATTTCCTTCTTCTTCATTTTTTCTCATTCCTTTTTTTTAATAGTCGTGGGAGTGAACCTCCAACGGCCCACATGCAATCTCTATTCACATTACAATAAATATTGAGCTCTCTCTCTTCCCCGTACACCGCTCCTTCTCTCTTTATTTTTTTCTTTCATCTGTCCTCATCTGAATTATACCTAGTGATACACGCTCTTATGGGGCTATTATACGGTAAAAAAGAGTTACAACACTGCTAAGTGCATATAAAGCCTGGTGCTTTTTAAAAACGGGTTTGGCCAAAGCTTCGGTGATATATTTTGATTTCGATTAAGTTGAACAAATTTCGTGCTGGTCCCTATTGCAACTGTATTTGTTGAGCCTCTGAATTATTATCAGGCATCCATTTCTATTCGTTAAGACCGAATAGAAAAATACGCGAATTGCTATTGTGGCTTCGAAGACTTCTTAACCCAAGTATTTATGTCACGAGTATATTCACAAGGTATTATCCTCCCGAATTCTTGATATTTATTATTTGGAGGAGCTGAGATTAATATGTCTTACCAGTAGTGGATTGGGAAATAAGTATTGTCAGAAGTGATTAGAGGGAATCAATTATGGATTTACTGTACAGCAAATACAGCTTCTGTGAATTTTAAAGACCTGGCCTCTCATTGCCCGAATAATCTGCGTTAAATTCATTCTCATGAAAAAATATATGGTTGGGCAACTTGAGTATTTTTCAAACTGTATTACTTTGAAGGTTTAGAGCTTCTTTCATTTCAAAATTTATTGCTTAATAGGTATTGAGGAACTATTTTTACCAGGACCTATACATTATTGAGCCATCATACTTATTATTCAATTATACTTCTTATAAAATTAATATTACAGTCATCTCATCAGACGTTTTTTCAAATACGGACTAGAAGAGTTCAAACTTCAAACGATTACAAAATAGAACTTCCAATTCTCTTCATTGAGAATTGAGAATATTCTTCGACTTGGGAAGCAGCATTGTTTTTTCAGAATTCTACAATATTGTACTTCCAATACTCTTCACGACTACCTGCTCTCCCAATATACCCAACTTTACCACTTTCTCAATAGAAAAATCAGTAGCATTTCTTTCACTCAAAGTAACTGTATTGTACTGTAATTTTATTTTTTTCGAACTAGAAAGTAAAACAAACAACACAGGCAATTGAAAATTTGTATGTAATGGACGAATGTAATGGGCTATGTATAACGGTTGTATAGTGAACTGATGACATTTGAAGTGTGTAGTATTGAAGGTGGTATTGTTGTAGTTATACTTATCGAATAAAAATCGGAATTGTCACAATCTAATTAATATATTAATATATTACGAAAAACATTATATCGTTACATTGACAACTGTGGTTGGAGCAGCTTGAGTATTATGGAATGGTAGAAGTGTTACAGGAATATAACAAGAATGGTAGAAGTCAAACTGACACGTCTTTATTTTCGTCTGTCAACATTAACCTTATTCGAATACGAGTAACTAATTGAACAACATTGAACCTTAAATTCAATATCAATGTCAATGTTCTCTACTCTATGTACTCTTTGACGTAGGTAACTACTCTCAAAAGATGTTTGAAACCAATATCCCGCGTTACACCTATTCGGATTACACCTTATTCGGATTAAACCAATATTCGTTACACCTTAAGGATTACGGTACGCAATCCAATAAATTTTTATGTCAATGCGACACGTACCTCGCGTCATAAATTTTGCACATTAACTGATTTGTTAGACTGCTAACATCAAATGGTGTCTGGATAAATCGGTGTCGATTTGCCATTATGCTAGTACTGCCTTACCGGTCTGTTATACTTATTCAAAAAGCCAATCTCTTCTTTATGGCATCCAACAAGCCTGAGGAATTTGAGCGTCGCTTAATTTTTATTGCCGATCTGGTTTCTGATCTAGTCTGAACACACGTTCTAACGTGTAACTACCTGCACATATAGTTACGCCTACAACTGTACACATTCCTACAAGACATCCTGCAGGGCCGGGGTTCGAGTGCGGCCGCTCCGACGGATTTATTTCACTGGAAGCTCGAATGACGGAGCATGTGCGTGTGGATGCGTGTCAAGATGCTCTACATTCAGATCTGTTCAAACTCTGGGGTCTGAAAAGTGGAAACTTGTTTGTTTTCATTGCTGCTTTTTTCATTGAGAAGAGCTAGTGGGTGAAGCCAAGTTGAAAATATATTTGATTATTGTTTGATCCATGAGGAGGTTTTGGAGAATAGTTGAAAAAATGTTTTGAGTATTGTTTCATCAATAATAATAATAATTTCGTGTAACCTGGCTGGCTCAGGTCTGATGTCAGAGTTTTCAGGTCACTCCTGATCAGTTCAGGGTCTCTGACGTGACTTAACGACTGTTTTTTTTAGGCAGCCGGGACCAATGAGAAGGTTTTGGAGAAATTCAAGTTGAAAATAGATTTAAAATATTCAAATATCGTTTGATCCATGGGAAGACGTCAGTTGAGTACCAGAAAGAGTGCAATTGTCTTTCTAATTTGATCTTCTGGAAATATCCTTGCGTTTTATTCATCAAACACTGACAAATATTTAGTATCTTAGCTGACAGAGTTGTGAAACAACAATAGTGCTTTTGCTAATATATAATACTATTCGTTCATTTTAATAACGTTCACTGACGTTCATTTTATAAAATATTATCATACACTAGAATTCAAGTCGTATTCAACAAACTAGAATTGGAACTTATTTAAAATCTCCCTTGTCTTATGTTTTGTTTAGTGAATCTGATATTGTAATTACTATTTTCTAATGACGTTTCTTGTAATAACTATCATGACCTAGAATTTAAGCGACATATTTTGTAATGTATATGGATATAGTGAATATTCTATTCCATTCTATTATCAAGGGTCTGACCGTCAGTGGCTCTCTTGGCCTGTTACTTGACTTGTGATTATTGGCTGTAATTAGTGGCGAAGCGTGGTATACTTATTTGATCATCTCCGGGTATATTTCTTATAGGAACATGGAAAATTTACATTACAGGAAGCATTAGAATGTGTTTTATGAGGGTAACGAATTAAAAATTTTCTGGGGAGACCCCCCCAGAACCCCGCTTACCTTCTCCCAGGCCCGCCTTCTCTTTGAATGTTGACAATGTGGTCCTTGATTAATAAAGGTTGGGCACCCCTGTTCTAGTGTATCGCTCGTTACAAGACTCAAATACTGTACTTATATCAAACAAGTATAATAATTTATTACTAAACTCTATTCATGAAAATTTGAAAATAATCAATGAGGCAACATAGTTTGAGAGTAAAAACCCGGGGGACTATGTAGCCTATTACTTGATCTTAAACTTTCAATACAGGTTGCAAGCAGTGAAAAGTAGATACCAGTGGCAAATTATTTATTCATACAGCGCTAAACGTACTTGTAGCTAGCCACAATGATCTAACAGTTATTCGAAACAGTGGCTATTTGCTCCATTTGAATACTTGTTGCTGTCACAATTAGTATCGGTTATTCCGTTTTTAAACGGTAAGAAGACAGCATTTTAGCGTATTAAATAATGAATAACGTTCATGGTTAGTCGCTAACAGAGATAACAGAACTGCTAATAGCCGTTAGTGGGGGAATAATAACGTAAGTCGGCACTATTAGTGGGCAGCAGTTGTAAATTTAAGCCAATAACACAAGATCGTATAACTGGGATAAATGAGAGGTAGCCGCTATATTTTCAAATCTCAAATATCGGTAGCTGTGTAGAAGCTGCAGCCCAGATGCCCCGGAGACTGACAGAGAGGCGTCGGACTGTGAATTTCTAATTAAAATTTCAGGAGATAAAAGGACAATTTGCATAAGATTGTAAATTATGCGCGCGCACACTCACTCACCCCCAGGTTACGTTTGGATGAGCGCGGCGCGGCGCGGCGCGATACAATAAAATTTTAAATGTCCAACTCTGCTAATAACATGGTGGCTGCCTTATTAACAATATTATTTGGAGAGAAAGTAGCTGCCGGTCTGCTTCTGCTTCACCGATTATTGATCTCCGATCATAACCTCCATTTTTTATGGGATATTGTTGTTTTTTATAAGTTAATTTGTATAGGCCCTACTCACCCGTTTTGCTCATTCAAGTATATTAGATTTCTCATGTATGAATGTATTTGAAATAAGAATATTGAAATTCAAAATTAATCAATTCAATAATAAAATTAATTCTTCTTATCTAAATAGTAATTTAAAACAAACTCGTATAGCTTTTCAATAATTAAATAAGGAGTTCCTTTTCTCTTTGAATTCCATAGATATTTTGATAAGGAAAAACTTGTTCATTCTCCGTTTTCTCTATCTTTCCTCTTTCTTTTAAATAAGATTGGAGTTAAGATAAAATCATTCATTTATTGTCAATTTTCTATTTCTATTTATTTCATCATAATTCCAAATATGCATTTCTATTTATCATCGTCTTCGTCGTGGTATTCTTTCAAAGATAAGGCAAGAGTTTCTGCTCGGACTTCAAAGATCTTTTCTTTCATATCTTAATTCTCTTCGAATTCTACTCCCAAGTTTTTCTTAGCCTGTCAAATATCTTCGCCCTCCGGACTTGCTCTGTGACGTTATCAGGGTTATATTGTCTTCAATCATTCTAAATCAAATAATAACAAGGAGGAGTCTTCAATAATTTTCTAATAATAATAGTTATTCAATAATTCCATCCACATCTATCCTTCCATATATATATGACTCCATTTAGTTTATTTAGTAAGGGATAATCATTTACCATGGAAAAGGGATTTTTTCAAAAAATCTTGAAGTACTAGGTTTTTTATACGATCTTACATGAATAAAACTGTATATCTAATACCCTTCAAAGTGAATTCCAGTTTCAATTTTCTTTCCATAATTTGAACGTGGAAGTTTCACCCACAATATTATAAAATGCGTTTATTTATCGTTATTGGTCGCCTCTTATCGATCAATAAATAACAATATCGTTGAAGTAACATATAGGTGAACTGGAAGCTAATCAAATTAATCCCAATGTAACTCGCATTCAATTCGCGCCAAACGAATTGATAAGTTGATTTTTTATTCAATCTCCTCCTGTCACTGACTTTAATGTACTTCGCAGATCAAGTTTCAATTTTCCGTACGAGATAGCGGTGATATTTTATCTGGTTGATAGCATTCAGTTTGAAGCGGGCCACATTCTAACAAATTTACATTCTGTTCCAATAAATTAAGATATCTATTTCAAGATAGCCGTCTGTTCTTTTAAACATACTCTGCAGGTGAGATCACAGCGGAATTATAACCCAAAAGCTGTATTTTTTCTACTAGCTATCATTGCTTTCTTATCTTGAGTTACTGAATGCCGGGGCGGTTTTTATTTCGCACGAGTGAATAGAGAAATAAATTGAGCCAGTTTTTTTATCAAGCTATAATAATAAGATTCAACAACAATGCAAGACAACGTTCCTCTTTCTATGTAAATTATACTTGGGTATCTTCAACACCTTCGTCGGTTAATCTAGTTCAGATTATATATTATTTCATCTTACCAGTGAATATTTCTCAGCATCATGTTATTATACCTTTCAGATAATATTAGAAAAAATATCATACAGTATGCAATAGCTTAAGTGTGAAGTTTGGCAAATATTTTGAACTGAATCCATCCTACACATCATACTGTTTTATCTCCGTTAAATATTGCTCATTGAGTATTTACATAAAACTGTTATTTATCTGGAATAAGAGTGTTGAAGAGAATAAAGATTTTGATGGGAGAAAATATTTACTATACTCTTCACATTCTTTGAAGTACTAGCACATTCTTTGAAGACTAATTAATTTTTTGCTCTGGTTTCACGAATACATTTCGATAATAATTTATTTTGTGAATGTAAAATGTAGGTAGAGTATGTGACATTTAAGGTAGATTTAATATCATTCTTGTTTAATTAATTTGAATTTGTCATGTAGAAATCTTAAAAATTCAAAATTATTGTTAGTTAATACTGTTTTGAACTCACAATTTCAGTAAGATGAATGAACAACACAACCTCTTGACTATTTATCAAAATTTGTGAAAGAAGCAGTTTCGGACGAATGTCTGTTGATTCTTCCCACATTGTAATGTATCTTGCCAATAAATGAATGAATTAATGAATGAATATTTTACATCATTAGAAAAATTGAACACATAATAATTTTGAACAGCGTTTCTCTTCATCTTCTTCTTTGATAAAACTTGTAATTTTCTTCATACCAAAAAAAAAAAAAAATTCTCTTAGCCATGAGGCTCTGTCAGTCTCTATTTGTTGGTAACAGTTTATGAAAGCTTAGCATAAGAGCTTAGTATGAAGTATAGAGCTCAGTATTAAAGCTAAAGTATCATAAAAGCTTCTTAGCTCCTTGTACACATATTTTAATTGTTTTTCTCCGCTCAAATATTTTTCAATGTCTTACAACATCTATGATCTTATCTCTCAGTCCTTTAATATGAATACATTATTCTATCTTTTCTTAGCATCCAGTAGGTCAACTACTGTAATTCAATACGTTTTCTCCCACTAACCATTCAAGTTGTGAATATCCCACATGTAGAGCCAACCAACCGTCAGCCGTAAATCAATTTTTCCAACGGAAATTAATTAAAACTCTTCCTTCAGTTGGCAGTTTAGCATTGATTTGTGCGAGAGAATGTATTCAGATTTATGTATCTGACAGTAGCTTCAGCGGTCTCTTGCCTACTGTTTGCTCCAGTTAACTCCTCCGCTGCAGCCGAAAATTCATGAGCCGTCCTTTCAAATACCGGACCGTGCTTCGACCCTTTCACAAGCCAGAGGCTATCCAGGCTCGATAACATCTGCTTTCAAATCGTACATTTCCACAAGAATTATTCCAGTTGAAAAAAGAGTTATTTAAGCTTTCAAGAAGAGTTCAAATTCAAAAAGAGGTATTCGGGAAATATATGGTTCCAACAATGCTGTAATGGGACAAAAATATTTTCTATCACAGTATCTCAATAATTTCAGTACAATTAGTAGCCTATGTAAACATGACAACCTATAGTGATGATGACAACGAAGCAACATAAATTATGTAATGAAATTTTGGTATTGAAGTGATTGTATCATGTATTCTGGTATCAAAACTTTACAACAGACATGAGTGTAAAAAACCTATTTTCGCATATGCACATTTCACTTCTTAATATTTTATATAAATTGTTTTCAAATTTTACTCTTCCGAACTACAATAATCCAATGATAGTCGAAATGTATTCTTCCTATTAGTTCAAATCAATCCATCTATCCTAGTATATGATTAAGAACAAAGTATTCTTTATAAATTGTAAAGAATAAATCTAAATTTTTCGCCACTCACTTCTTCGTTTTTCAACCTCACTTCCTCAATCTATTTGTCACTCTTTTCTCTCACTTTATCCTCGAAATTCAGAATAATTTATAATTATTGAGAGAAGATCTGGAAAATCATTTTTGTATTATTCCATCGTATAAAACATCAAAGCCTGATATTCATTGATACGAGTACATGACGAATTCCATCCATAATCAATATCGTGGATGGTGAATCTCTTGATTCCTTTTTCATCAAAAAATCACCAGCAGACAGGTGCAGTAGGCCTATACTCATTGTGATTTTCACTACAAATAGTGCTTTACGAAGAGATAAATCAGTAAATAATAGACAAATTTCAAATGAATGCTTGATTCGTATGAAACTCATGTAATTATATTCTACTCCTACATATTCTAATTGTGTAACATGTTCTCATTTATTTATTGAAAAAATGTTGTTGATAATAATTTCGGCCATGTTAACAAATGAACCTGATATGAACAAATGAGCATACAAACCATAAATTGACTTTCTCCGGAGCAAAAAACTTTCAGTGGAACACAGAACGGCTAATTGGGTGCACGCCTCGTGTTTGTAATTTCTAATTCGGCGCAATAATTCTCGGCGATTTTGGTACTGCTTGTATATATTACCAGCAAATAAAGCTCTAATGAAGAAACAATCGTTCCGATCAGAATGAATAATAATATACGGGCGGTTTTTTCATCGCAGTCTGAACTTTGTGCCTTACTAAACAAATAAAGTAGCTCTCGCTGTTTGAAAAAGCTACCACTACTGTTTGGTGCTCCACTAGTAGGCAAATTGGACGCCAGCACGGTGGCGTGAATACAAACACCTTTTAAGAGAGCATGCTGTTGAATATACCTTACCTTCTTATCTCCTAATAATATCTTAGATATTATTAGTTTGAAATGTACAACTTAACATAAAGACCTGAGAATGACAGAAAACATTAGAAGTTAATTTCCATTTTAATTGTAATCTATTCATTCATACCCATTCATTTTAAACGCAGTTTCAAAATACCGGGTGATTCAAAAAGAATACCACAACTTTAAAACTTTGTATTCAATGAAAGAAATATAATAGAACCTTCTGTTATACATCATTTCAAAGAGTAAAATATTCTTAGAATAAGAATCTTATTCGAGATTCTTAAGAAGGTTTAAGATCTAAGATTCTAAGGTCGACAAAAATCATTAAAATTTAATTTCATTTATAAAGGGGTTTTTCTCTTTCCAATGTGATACCCACCTCCCACCTGAGCACTAGGCTTGTGCGTAATAATGAGAGATATTAATGAACGATGATGAGGGATGACTGCTTTTCAGGCACATGGGACCTACGGCTTAACGTCTCCTCCGAAATACGGGTATTTATTCAAACTTTATCCTATTCATATGAAAATGTAGCTTAATGGTTTTTAATGACCTGAGTTGAAAGAAGTTATTGAAAAATCGAGAGTTATTCCTATCACAATGTGTAGTATTTAATATTTTTTTTTAATTTATTCAACCATTTATTTCATTTTTTTTTATCGTATGGCTTTTTATCGGTGGGGAGACCCTTACGGGTAGGTTCCACCTCGCCTTATTTTCTGTATCGGTCACCCATCCGAGAGCAGTCTTGCATGTTTGTTACTTAATCACATGATTACTTAGCAACCGCTCTCACCGAGTGACCACTGATCTTTCATAATTATTTATTTATCATTACATGATTTATTTCATTTCTTTCTATTTACTGTCTTTATTACAAGGCTAAGCTCATTATGAGAATGAATATGAATGAAATATTGTTTATAATTTTAAAATTAGGGAAAAACTCTTTAATCTTGTCGTTAGCAAGCAACAAATTATCATCAGGGAATGTATTTACAGTGCCTGGCCAACACTAGTCATGCCGGAGGCACTAGACAAGATGACCATTTAAAACAGGTAGGCTACGGTTTTCTCATACGCCAGGTAGCTTACTGCCTGATTTATGACATTTTGCATTTTGATTTGCCGTTTGAGCAGTTTAGTAGTTCAACGCCTCGAGGCCTCTCCGATAAATTAAGCGTGTATTCTATTAAATTATATTTTAGCAGGACTCTTTCTGGCTGCTGGCTTTGTATCCGGAACTGTAAATTTGTCGGCTTTCCTCTTCGTTTCAACGATAATTCCCACTGAGTTACGGGCCAGACTACGATTGTGGTAGGAAATACTTGGGAATTATTTATCTGCGAATTTCGGTGCCCTGTCCTTTAAACGCATTAGCTCAGATTGCTTAATAACAGGCATGAGTGCTGGAACGAATTCAGTAGTAACAGAGTTCCAAATATTTAGTTAGACTCACTATGGTAGTAAGTTAGGTAAATAGAACCGCGCCGTGGTGTCTAGAGCGACTGTCAAATTTGGATTCTATCAGTTTTGAAATATTTGACCAAATTAGAACTAATTTATTATATATGCTATTGAATGATGAAAAATCTTACCATTTCTAGATACGAAATCAGTTATGTATTAGATTTCAATGTCTAGTATTGGATAGTGAATAATTTCACCAACTCTAGATTAGAAATAAGCTATTTAATGGATTTTTACCATCCATTACAGAACTAGTACTTGAGGATAATACAGTATATTGAATTAGAAACAGCGGCTACATAATTATAGGCCTGATATATAGGATTGATTTATGTGGTCCATGATGGAATAATAAAATTGGAAAATAGGAATAGCTCTGAAGAAAACATAACTTATTTGTAAAAAATCTGATAATCCTTCTAACTTGGAAAAACTTACTAGTTTTCGCGTGTCCGGTCTGTAGTTCTACCTTGATCCACGCATAAGAAATTGAAAATATAAATCAACTAATCAAAAAACAACTTGATTTGAAAATGAAAATTCATCAATCAAAGAACTAACTTTTGTGAAAAACATTGATTCCATCCAAAAATATTGGCTTACGATACCCAGAACTATTCATTATTCATAGTCATTATTCACATCAACTATTATGGTCATTATAAATCGAATCTTTATCATTCAGTTCTTTCTGCATATCGATAGAGAATCTTCGATGATCAGCATCATCTGAATATTGGAAAATATTCAGCCAGTTGAACAAGAAACTAAATCACCCCTCTCAATGCGTGGTTCCGTTCTCCTCAAACGAAAACAGGTCTAGAAATCAACTGACCAGTTCCGTATGAATGAACTGTGTCCATCGTTTACCGGTGTGTTATCGGAATGCGAATTTAGAATCATCTAGATCGTTTGAGACTATATTTTTCGTCACGCGGTGTAAAAGAAATGGAAAAAGGCGCTCATTTCCAGAGACCAGATACCGCCTTGGGTGGCCTCAATGGTGGGTTACCTGCGGGCTATGAAGTGTTAATTGGCTATGGCCATGAATAATATTCAAAGACATCCGCCAAAAGGTACACCATCACAAATTTGGATTGAATATTGGCATGAGCAGTTGCGATTAACTTCAAAATTTCTCCACAAAAATACGCTTCAGTCACAAGATTCTATAAGTTTTTTAATCATGGAGGGAGCTACACAATCTTATAATAATCAGTGTTATTATTTAAGTTCGGACATCCTATTTGTATGAGGGCGATTCAATAAATGAAAACTAATTTTGGAGTATGGAAAATCAAGTATATTTTATCATCGTAGGTTGAAAACATTCATTTTTATCTCAATGTTATTTGACAAAAATGAGAAAAATTTAATATCAGAGCTGGGTGTGGGTTATCTTAGTGAGCTGGAGCGTCGCAACTTCAGCCCGTTATCGCTGCACTGGTCAATGCTTTGATTTCCGTTCCGACTGACATTGTATCATGATTCTCCCCCTCATTACCCAAGCACAAAAGTGGTATACTCATGTGAGCAACATCAGCAGCAGAAAAAACTTACACGTGTGACTTACTTACAACTCACGTAAACTTACTCAAGTGTGAGTTGATTCGTGGGAAGCCTACAAATGATAGTAATATTTTTCCATGTAAATTGCATAAATATATTAATTCGAGCTCTCATGATAGAATTTGAAAAATTGAAAGTTCGGTATTGGGCTAATCCCCCACACGTTTAAATTCGGAAACTGGATTCTGAGAAGTTTCACTAGACCCCTATGCTGTAGTGGCAGAAGGGGAAAAGAAAAAGAAGAAGAAGAAGAAGAAGAAAGTTCGGTAACTATAATATCCCCATGAATCACTTTCCACAAAAGTAGCCAGAAATCACATGCTTCACCAAAAAATCTCCCCTTACAATTATTTATCAATTAGATCTACTTTTGTAAGAATACAGTATCATATAAGTGGATTACATACTTTTTACGACTACTTAGAAAACAAGTAGCGGACAAGAGTTTTCCTTAATCTTAACGGACCGTTAAATTATACCAAACTCCATTTTAGGACAGATCTGCTACTGAAATGATAATGATTACAACAGCCTGAGAAGGTTTCTGCATGGACAAATTACATAAACATATAATTAAAAAATGAGATTGAACAATAATTTTGATATTTTGTCTCACAAGTGTGTCAGATCTAACTTCCACAAGCATCAAGCATAGTTGAAAATTATTTGTGAATGCATTTGCTCGGTTCCAGCCTGGAGGATCAGTCTGATTCTTTATATTTTTACTGTTCTTTCTCTTGTTGAGACCACATGTCCTTAAGCTAAACATATTACCCAACCCTTCTCCCGCCGGGGACAGAGAGTAAAGTAACCATTTTGAAATGGTATAATAACAGGTTCGACTTGAGAAATACACGGACAGCTTAGGCATGCAGAAGCAGTTTGTATCAATAATACCAGCTACTGCGGAAATTTTGAAAGGATCCAGCAGAAAGACAACTAAATTCTACAGAGAAAATCGAAAAGTGCCTGGAGATATTTTGGTTGATTTCTTGTCTGTATAATCTAGTTTAATTCTAATCTTATTTCATCTCTTTATAAAATAGCAGTGGCTCAAGGTAATTGGATTAAATTTGTGTAATCTATTACTCAATTTGTTTTTTATACGTTTTTCTAATACAGAACAGTAACACAGAATTTGTATATTAAATTAAGCTTGATTCAAACACGCCACTTCTTCTAAATTCTTCCTTCATTTCCAGTCTCTGATACTTCTTATTGAAGTTTTCACATTCTATTTCTTCAATTACTCATATATTTCTCCATCAAAACAGTGATCTCAAAATGTGATTCCCTAGGAAATATTGTTCATTTTTTTATAATTCACACTGTTTGGGTTACTGTTGTGAAATTTGAAAAAAAATCACATAAAATTCATTTGTGAAGCAACTAACAAATTCTCGTGTGTTGTATAAATGGTAGAGTAGTAGACCTTGCCACCTGTTTTCAAAGATGTAGGCTCAGTGTTGAGACGTACCCGCTCGAGCTATACCTGCACCCACATAAATTAGCAATAAATAAGATAAATTCTTCGGATAATCACAACTCTACAACTCTACATATTAATCAAAATGTCAACTAATTCAAATATCTATACTAAATAATTTTAATTGAAATTCCTATTATCAAAGTATTCCACTTTATGGGTATGAATGGAAATTATTACAAGGTTTGAAATCAAGACAATAAACAAATCTTTCTAAAGTGAAAAATAATTTCATTAACAACGAGTATTTCGTATTGAAGGCGAGTATAATGGAATTTCATATTTATTATTTCCATGGAGTTCCATAAGTAATGTATTCTTGTATAAGTGTATAGACGTTTGGTTGCATAGGACTAGGTATATAATTTTGAGAATGGAAAGCAAGCTACTCGGAGTTCAAATTGAACAGCAGAAACTACTATACACGTGAGGTCAGAAGTCGGATTTGGCTGTATTGTTAACAGAGGTCCAGGTCGTGACCTTACCGTACACCTGCTATACTAAACACCAACTCTAATACAGTTCATATACTAGCTTGTTCACTGGCTACCTTTAGCCAGTAACTAATCGTGTTGCATAAGACACGAGTAGAGGGTAAGACAGGCTTTACAATCTACATTTTATACTGATATGAGCCGTGAAGTTCCGTTTATTATTCTCAATGAATACATTGAATTATTATTTGCTTATGGCTTTTTTGGCGAAGATACCCTCTTGGGTTTTCCACCTCGCTGAATTATCCCAAGTTCACCAATAATTTGGGAAATATGGTGAACTTATAGGTTAAAAATAGGTCCATCACTTTGAATTTCTGTTCATCATTCTGGAAAAATCTTTCACAATCGAATCATGATAAAGAAGTTCACAGAAACACAACTTGAAACTCACGAACTCACGAAACCACAATTAAAATTCAGTATTGAACTTTGACGACAAATTTAGAACCAGAAATTTCATAAAAATTGAATTGAATTCATTAATCTATTTGTTAAAGTTAGAACTGAGCTATTTCGTGTATGTTAGTCAAGTACAATCCTCCTATTTTGACTATTAATTCATTGTTTTTTTTTGCAATTACTGCATTTCTCTACTATATGGATAAAGTTTTACTATATGGATATTCATCGCAAACGTTTTGAAGAAAAGCAATTCCCGTGATTCAATCTTTGCAAGAAAAACTAATTTCATTGTGAGAGTACTAGTGTATTTACGTTTGATTGTAAGAGCTAAGAGGGTACTATTACAGTACATTTATGGTGTATAGATCACCATTATAATAGTTATCTTTGGAAACTAGTTTAAGAAGAAATACAATTTTAAGAACTGAAGTATTGATATGATTCTCAATTATTGAGAAAAGTTTTCACGGCAATAATTCCCGTTATTAAATCTTGCAACAGACCCGAACTAAAACTCATTCACTTGATAGAGTAATAATATTCCTCCTTTGCCATGTAGGAAATAAGCAGATAATCATGTACATATTACCTTTTCTATTTTTATTCGAATCATTTAATAAAGGCCATAATTAATTTTTTATGAATGCATGAGAACTGCAAAGAGATTATTGTGAGGTTTACGCAGTCGATGAAAAGTCTTTTAAAAACTGTGATTTTGAATTCGAAATATAGAAATAAGTTAGTCTATCGACAATTTTTTATTTTCAAATGCCCATCTACTGTAGAGTAGAGTTCTTCAACGGTTCATTGACCCTACAATTTTCATTTTCTGCATTCGAAAAAATTGATAGGCAATTGAATATTCATACCAAAAAAGCCGTTCATCAGGAATTTTAATGAACTCTAGTTCAATTATTATCAATTCAGTTGTAGGAGAACGTTTTCCCACACTTTACAATAATATTGAACAATTCACACTTGGCAATGAGTTCGATGAACTTCATGATTTTGGCCAGTTTCTTGTCCAATTCGAAAATTGTTCTAGGTGAAAAACCAATATAGGTAACAAATAAAGGCAGCTATTCAATTCTATTCTATTCTGTATTTAGTATTGTTTTTTCTGTGCAATGGGTCTCCTTAGACCAAGTACAAATAAAATAAATCAATCAATCAATCAATCTATCTCTAAACAAGTAGGCTATATTTGAAAATTGTGTTTGTGCAATTGACACCAATGATGTTTTATTTCATTAAATCTGTGACCTTATCATAATTAAAATATTCTCCAGAAGTAATGAGTAAAAGCATAAATTTTTTAATAAATTAATAACAAAGATGGAATTCGTCCAGTAGATTGTTCAGTAGAAGGGTATTTGAATTGGATGACTGTGCAATCGGCCCTAATATACTGTGTCATCTCATTGAATCTATGTCTGTATCTGTATTACAATAAAATATTCTCCTAATAATAATAATAATTCCGTGTAACCTGGCTGGCTCAGGTCTGGTGTCAGAGTTTTCAGGTCACTCCTGATCAGTTCAGGGTCTCTGACGTGACTTAACGACTGTTTTTAGGCAGCCGGGACCGACGGCTTAGCGTGTCCTCCGGAACACGAGGAGTGGCTCGAGCTAAAATATCACGGTCTGACCTGGGTTTGAACCCGGGACCTCTAGGTTACAAAGCCACCACTAATATTCTCCTTAGGTAATGTATGAAGGATGAATTTGATTTTTGGGATAAATCAAAAACAAAGATGCTATATCAGTGAACAGATTATTTAGTAGAATTCTATCTCCGCCAATATTCAGGCAGCACCAAAGCGCTCTGACTGTTACAGGTTGAGGCTTGTGAAAGAAGAAGACATAGGCAACCGCGCGACAGCAAGCGCGACTTGTCACACGAGACCGCGAACGACAGACAACTTGTCGCATTCAGCATCGCTTGACAAATAATCGGCCCGGCCCGTGTCACACTGCAAGAAAGTATTCTGTGAGCCGATGTGCAGATGGTCTCGCGGTTACAGGATTTGTAGCCGTGAATACGCACGTTATTAATAGGCAGGCAATCCTAGACGACGACAATCGCAGGAGTTTATTGTGAATGATAATGGGACGATCCATCACCGCGCACAGAAGTCGGACATTTGTCATTCGGACTGACAACACAAGCACTGCCACGGCCGCAGTGCCGGCCTCTGTATGCAAAGCAGGTGCCCGCTGAGGCTAATTGCGGCTGCGTCAATTGCACTGGCAGCCAGCTGGTAAGCCTTGTCTGCAAAAAATTGATAAAGACACATAGCTGCCGGCAGCCGCAATTTATATGCGCGCGCCGCAAATTGCCACCGAGTGAAAGGTACTGTTAGGTTAGGTTAGGTAGGGTAGCGTCTTCCTCAATCGTCTTAAATGCCTAGAGCCGATGAATAACAGTAATTCCCAGATAGTTTGGTTTTCTCTATTCATTATAGAGAATTATTATTATTCTCATATTATTTTGACTGCGGAATAGAATTTATTGTTGATTTAGTTTAGTTTACCGTAAACAGGTGCAACTTTGAACCAGTCGGGGCAACTTTGAACCACTCGAGAAAAACGATTACACAATTATATCAAAGGCAGGAATCAACGTAGCAGTCTATACTCTGTTCAGGGAAAGAAGAGACTATGTAGATAAACCTGCGCGTGCGAGAGTCTAGCTCGCCCCTAACTTTTGTACAAGTGAACGGATCTTATCAAACTACAGCCCTTTCTTTTCTGCTCATCTGGGCGGTTCAAATTCATATAATTATCATATGTTCGGTCAAAATTGAAAAATTTCGTTTCCAAAGGGTCCTTTAACCTTAAGGCTATTTTCTGTTTTCAAATACATCTACCTTGAATGCCATTGATGATTAAAAAATTTATTTGGTCTCAAATTGTAGAACAGAATCCCCTCTTTTATACAGCGTGTTTCAGAACTCCCTACCAATACTCTCGGGCATTGTTCCTGGGTAAAAACCATATCTAAATATCATATTTAAATTGTCCAGAAGTCCTTAGTTACTCACACAGCTGCCATTTTGTTTTTTTCACTTATTATTTTTTATCTCAATAATGGTCAAACATATGGAATTGAAATTTTGCACCAACATCTATGACAACTGGACAAAGCTACAAAAAAAATCATGACAAATTTTCAAATCCATAAAACAAAATGGCGGCCATTTAAAATGTCGTTTCTTGAATAACTCGAAAACCGTTGATATTACGAAAATTTTACATGAATAACTTTGATTAGTAAATATAATTACAAATCGTTTAAAACCTTATTTGTTAAGATTGGACAAATATTGACTGAGATATGGTAGCTTTAGTGATGGGTGACCGCTGATTTTTCAACCAGCTGAAGAAATCAACCATCACTTTCCTCTACCTCTTTAGGAGGAGAGTAACTTTCCGTAGAAAAGGTTATTGAATATTTTATTTAAAAAAAATTAAATTTTCATTTCAATTGTAGTATAGATATTTTAGAATAGTGAAAGGATAATCATACCTTTCAGTACTCAATACTTCGAAAAGTAGATTTTATTTTTTTCACTATCCTTTCAATGATTATTTTCCAATTACCTTAGTATTATGATCTGGTTGATGGTAATCAAAGAATAGAATAGAATATTTTTTATTTCACTTGCTCAAAAATACATTAAACAATCTATACTATCTACTATCAATACTATCTATATCTACTTAATACTGTCACTTTTTACGGTTTTTTCGTTAATTTGTACACATTTCGTTAGACGCCATAAAATGAAGTGATCAATATAATTATTATTACAGATAATCACATAATTTTTTGCTTTATTGCATATTTTTTCAAACTAACTATTTAACTAATAAATATAACTACATTTTTCGACCACAAATCAGCAAGGTACTTCTTTTAGTATCAGAAGATAAGCATTGAATAAATAGTTCCATATACTGACAATACGTAGCAGCACTAACGGTACTGTTAGGTAACGGCTCCTTGCGGCCGAAGCTGTAACTCATTGAAGATTTTATCCAGCTAGATAGAGTACTCTTTCACATCAGGGTTGTAATATTTAAATCTATAACTACTTCTCTCTATACATAAAGGAACAAACAGAGTTTCTGTGTATTCATTATTGGTTCCAAAGTTCATTATTACTATTGCATAGGTGAAAACTGGTAAATCCAAAAACGTTAGGTTTTTCATGTAGATGAAATCCAAAAACCTCCTAGATGCTAGATGAATTCTTATGAACTAAATATCAATAATACATACATTTTTCAATTTACTAACATAGGTGTTGAAGTATTTATAACATTCAATTAAGTAAGTAACTATTTCCTTCCTATCTCCTTCCCCAAACTCGAGTAGAGTGGAAACCAAGATTTTTGTCCTTGATTTGGAAAACGTCCTTAGTTTTCTAGTAAAAACGATTTTCGAAATGAATTACTAAAATTCTATACAACTTTGGATTCATCTTTGACTTGAATTTCCAGAAAATTTTGAAGACGATAGATTTTTGCCCTAGATTCAGCGTTATTTTCTGGTTAATATGGCCATTTCTTAGGGCCAATGAACTCCAATATAGGTTTCGTTTATATAGGAAATAATATATTATTAATTATAATATAATATTAATTATTATAAATTATAATATAGGAACCGTTTATATCAAGCGAATAAATTATCGAGTTTGAACTTGAAGTTTGCGATTTCGTTTGTTTTGGTTGTCATGACAGATTATAATAATTAAAGAAACGAAAGCTATATAGATATTTCTCCAAGACTTCTGCTACAGCAAATATTGACAACAGAACCAAATATAGCAAAAATAATAGCAAGAGGTTAATACATGTATGCCACTGTACAAGAAACAGCAGTTGATTAACTGCAACGTCTAATAAAAAATTGATAGATTCTTGATAAAAATCAGGGATTCGCGCACTTTTCAAAGCCTTCGTAAATCCGTTCATGAGAACAAACATGATATGAACATTTTCTTCCAAAATAATCATTTTGATTCCATCAAAGAAAATTTAAACTAGTTGTAGGAGGATTGTATTTGATTCCATGCAAGTTTAACCATAGAGAAAGCATAAAGAAGCATAGAAGCCTCTTGACGTATGCTTGCTCTATGGCAGTAGGATTGACTTTGATTTCCTGCAATCTACACTCCTCCACCATCTTATTCATTCATTCTTTTTTTACTCTGCTTTTTTCTCACTCTTTGCATCCTCTCATCCTCTCTCACACTCTCTCCTTCTAAGATAGTCGCGAGTTACATCACTGACACATAGGAGAGAAAAACACCGTCTCTTGAAGGCCGTTCGTATGATGTCATTGCTGCTTATATTATACAGCAGTCACGTGTCTAAATGCCTGAAGGCTTGGTCTTGGCTTCGAGATAAGCAGTTATCATATACAGCTTCTTCATGCAAGGTTGGGTAGCTATTTAAATAACCAAGCAGTGTACTACTTACCTTTGGTCAAGAAAACAATTAGTATTGGTTTTTTTAACAGCAAACAAAACATTGTTCCATCTTGTTATGTATTAGAAATGTTCCCAGTATTTAGTGCGACAGAGTTATACGAAATTAGAATTTACTCGCTTGAAATATATACGAAATTGAATGGTTCATAGAAACGACCATTAAAAAAACAAAGCAAAGTTACATAGAAACTTTGTAACTACGTATGTGGCTGTAGGTTCATCATAAAGATAGAAGAGGAGCTTCAGTCTCTTTATGCATGCTTTAAGCTAATGCTTTACGAGCATTTGAGTATACTTTGAATAGAGTCTTAACAACATTCGATATAGGCTATAATTATTAAACTAGTTGAACCAATCAATCTTGAACATTACTCATGACCAGCGACCACATAGTATAATAGACGGAGTGATCCTATTACTACAGCATTACGGGTGGTGAAGCCAATTCCGCCATCATGGTTAGGGATAGAAACGCGAAATGGAGCTCACAGAAGCTCTAAATTGTAGTCCGCGAGTTTCAAATACATCGTCCGTTAGTCCCCTGAGGATTAAGTTAAAATTTTCAAATTTGATGTTTCTTATACCCTAATAAAAGAGCACTGATTCTAATGGTGTAACTCCAATTACCAGTTTTCAGTTTATTCCAACTTTTACGAGTAAAAAAAGTTTGAAAGTTTTTCATACAATTTGAAAACGACTGACGCCCAATGAAAAGTTGGTAAGCTTGAGGAAATTTTTCATCTTTAGGGTGAAAGGCAAGTTTCGTAAGCGAGAAAGTTTTAGATAAAAGTTGAATTTTATTTTTCATTTGAACATTTTTTTCTAAGATCAGCCGTTCTTCTGATATTCTCGGTAGAACATAAGACGAGAAAACGAGGCGAAGCGCTCCGATTAATTCCGTTCGCCTCAACTCCGAGCTCTTCCCTCTAAAACATACTGTGTACCTTTTTCTCAAGAACCATTTCAATAATAGATTTGCCCTATATATTTTCACACGTAATAATTGAAGCTATATATTCTAACTATAGATTTGCCTATATATTTCACATAATAATAGTAAATCTCTAATAATAATCAGCTAATCGACAATAATAATGGGAATAATAATACTTAATAAATCATTCTATCTTATTCTTATAGTGAACACTGGATTGCAGGATTTGATTTTTTGATTTGAGAACTGTTGGAAAATTACATATAAGCATAAAAATAAAAAGCTACTCATCTCAGAACAATTATATTATCTTTATTTAATAAAAGAAGGCTGTATTTTACAATCTTGCAAATTATCATCCAATTCCATGAGAACATCAGCTAGAGCAATTTTCTGTTGCAGACTGACTATTCAAAAAAATAATTTTTGCTTATAACAATAAATAATAATCAATAATGAATGCTTCCTCTTCATTATCCATGATATCACATTAACTCTCAATTATCAACAGAGCTCCTGAACACAGAACAATTTTATATGCCCAATACTTTTTCTTTCATTCGGTTAACCAATTCTGAAAATCAAACTGGCAAGAAATGTCACCAATTAATAACGCTTGGGATATTTACAAGCTATTAAAATGCAGTGCGTGTAGTCCCAGTAATCCGTACTGCGTACCAGCAACCACAATAGTGTACTACACTATAATAAAAAAATAATTATTATTATAGTATTAAGTGTGGTTTTCCAACCTTAAATAGTAATTTAGTAACAGTATTAAACACTTAATATAGTCTGATCCGCACAAGATTTTACTCGGGCAAGATGGAAGAAGTACTCCAGTTCGGTTTGTATTTGGTTTCAAAAATTATAAATTTGGTCTCAGAAATTGTAGTGCTAAATATTTTCTGACAATTAGACCAAATTTCATAATTGAACCAATACAAACTCGAACTGGCGTATACTTCCATCTTCAGTCATCTTTATCAGTGATACTCAGGCTCTCTACTTACACCAATTATACACTACATACAATCTCCAGAAATTATAATTCTCTTCTTCTTTTCTTATTGCTACAATATACTAACCTGTGAAATGTTATTCCTTCAACGATTCCTCCTTTTATTGAAGCATCCATAAGCAATGCAATACTACGCTGGCATTGTAGTGCAGTATGATACTAAAACGCCATTCAATAAAAAACAATTTCAGTATGAGACAGTGACAGCAGCCGGTTGATTAGCACTGCAGTGTGGCCGGACCAACTGGGCAGAACTGAGAGCAGTGACCTTGTCGGAGCGCTCTGGCTACTG
Organism: Laodelphax striatellus; assembly: GCA_017141395.1. Classification (NCBI taxonomy): domain Eukaryota; kingdom Metazoa; phylum Arthropoda; class Insecta; order Hemiptera; family Delphacidae; genus Laodelphax; species Laodelphax striatellus. The sequence continues at coordinate 11,923,907 of CM029535.1, read as the reverse complement.
GAGTGACTCACTCAAAGGCCGCCACGCCATCATGTGGTTGGAGTATTGGCGCTGAAGCTGGCTTCAAAAGTCTGCCGCCTGCGTGTGCTCCGTCTATTATACTATGTGGTCGCTGCTCATGACTCAGGAAAATGCAGGTCATTTGGGAGTGAGTCCTAATTTTTAGAACATTAAAACACGATTATTTTAATTTTTTATTTCATGTGGGTGTTGTAGATGATTTTACGAAGTAATGAGGTCAGTTCACACGATTTTTGAAAAATATCAAATTACCACCAAGATGCTGGTACATATTTCGTTTCTCTTTTTCTGCTGCTCATGATGTTCACGTAGGTATATTAGTTGAAGGATGATTCCGTACAGTAGGCTACGCGAAAACTTCTGGACAAAATAGAAATGGGAAAGGTGTTTATAAGATAAGTGCAGGTGCAGATAAGTTTATTGAAGCATAACCGTACTATGTAGATGTTTGGGAACAATCTAAAAGCAAAATCTTATGTAAAATTCCAAACACTTTGGCCAATACTATAACTGTCATTTTTTATTGCAGATCATTTTCTGAAGAGCGCTAATCTTTTTTTTACCACAAAGTTGCACATTGCAAGAAAAGCCATTGGAATTTATCCACTATTAAAAAACATAATCCAACTGAATTATTACAGCGGAGTTCACTATCAAGCTTCGTAAAATGACGTTATCTTACAGCGATTAAATTAATTTTGATTTCCGTGCAATCGGTCCTTAGGATGATAATCATTCAATATTTCGTAAAACAACAATAATTCGTTTTCATCATGAAAAATACAAACAGTCAAATATAATGTGTGAAACCAACGGCTAACTATAGTCTCTACCACCGTACCTCTAGTACCTCGTGGGATAGAACTTGAAAATTTACTCGTTTTCACTCTAAGTATAGGCCTACTGTGAATTAAATTTTCAAAAGAATTTATAGAATCTAACGATTAGTAGAATTTAATAGCTTTATAATATCGTCACTGGGTTTCAAAACAAATTAATTTATAATTTTTTTTTTTTGTAAATATACATCGAAGCTGTTTATAAACTGTAATATTGATTGATTGTGTTTGTGTTATTATTATTATTATTATTAGCGTGTACCGCCGCCAACACAGTGGGGAGTCCCATAAGGAGTTCTGGCAAAATATTCAATGTTCTCGATGGGAAGTGTTGTGGATTCTTGGTAAAATCCCATAAAATTTACATTTTTGATTCTTCTGATTTCAGAATATTCCAAACACAAAAATATCCGCCAAAATCACTTCATAGCTTTTATGAGCCATAAATTTTGAAGAAAGGAATTCCATAAGCACACAGAATTTTAGCTTGTTAAAATGTGTTTGTGTTTATGATCAAAGTTTTCAAATTACAAAGCAATACTGTATAAGCTCCTTACCAACACCACTGTTAGAGGAATGAAAAAATTTGAAATCTATCGCTCGAAAATGACTGAGTTGGGGGATTGTTTACGTGGGGATTACCAAGTTCTCCATTGCCGCTGAGAAAACACTGTTGCCTTCCTGATAACACTATGAAAGAAAGCGAGTCAAAACTCTCTGGATTTGCCACTTTTTCTTCAGTAGTCAGAAATATAATGTGAAACCATTCCACGTAGCTTCATAGTCTCTACTACCGTACCTGTGTTACCTCGTTGGAATAGAACTTGAAAATTTACTCGTTTTCACTCTAGAAGTAGGCCTACTGTAGATGAAATTTTCAAAGAATTTGCAGATCTAACAGATCAATGAGGAATTTGAAAATAGCTTTATAATATCAATCACTGAGTTTCAAAACAAATTAATTTATAATTTTTTTTTTTATAAATATACATCGAAGCTGTTCATAAACTGTAATATTGATTGATTGTGTTTGTGTTATTATTATTATTATTATTAGCGTATGCCATAACTGGTGGGGAGTCCCATAAGGAAGTTCCACCGGCAAAATAACCTCAATGTTCCTCGATGGGAAATTGTTGTAGTTCTTGGTAAAATCACTGAAATTTACATTTTGAAAGTTCTTCTGATTTAGAATATTCAAAACACAAAAATATCACCAAAATCACTAATAACTTTTATAAAATATAGAATTTTGAAGAAAATTTATAGCACACACAGAATTTTAGCTTGTTAAAATGTGTTTGTGTTATGATCAAAGTTTTCATTTAAAACAGCTATATAAGCTCCTTACCAACCCCACCACTGTTAGAGGAATGAAAAAAGTGAAATCTATACATCAGAAATGACTGCGTTCAGGATTATTCTATGATGAGGGATTATAAGTTCTCCATTACTTGCTGAGAAAAACACTGTTGCCTTCCCTAATCCCTTTTTCTCCAGAAAAAGCAGGTCAAAACTCTCTGGTTGCCACTTTTCTTCAGTATTCATTTGTTCTCATTCCACGCTTTTATTTTTCTTTCGCACGCTTCTCTTCTTTTTCTTCTTCGCGTTCTCTAACTTCTTCTTCTTCTTCTTCTTCTTCTTCTTCTTCTTCTTCTTCTTCTTCTTCTTCTTCTTCTTCTTCTTTCTTCTTTCTTCTTCTTCTTCTTCTTCTTCTTCTTCTTCTTCTTTTTTTTCAGCATTCTTCTTCACCAAAAACTTTATCCAATTCTTCGGCGATTTTGTTAGCAATCTTACTTATTCTGAACGGCATTCTCAAAAACCTTAATCCGACAAACTTCGTGATCCATTCAGGTCTTCATACTTTTCTTGATATAAGTTGAGATAGAAGTTCAGCTTACCAACAAATCGATATTTTAGTTCGATATTCCAATCTTTATAATGCTCCATGAACGTAAACTGAGTTTTCCTAAGTAATAGAGAGGTAAGTAAGTAATAAAAGAGAGGTAATCTAAAACTAATGTAAAAAACAAGTACTGTAACTAGTAAAAATCACCGAAGTGAATAGCCTCTGAAAGCAGCATAATATATGCGTTATAAACCAAGATAAATATATAAGACAATAAACTTTTTACGTAATTCATTAGAAACATTATTACTTATCTTGTTGGATTATTTGCCTATATAGAAGTGACTTTGGAATTGTGTCTCTAAATAGGCCGTCTTGCGAATTACTTTGTACCAATATGAAAAATTTATTTGCGTCGAAGATATTCTTCAAATTTGGATATCCTTTATATTAATGTAACAAAATTGTGCATCTGGACTACACAAATTCATGATTATTGACATACTATGATTTAATAACTTGACCTGAAATCGAGTGACAATAGTATGAAAGTAGAAAGTTGTTACAAGGTTTCAAAGTTGATAGAAAACAATTAGAGACACATAAATAGAATCAGTGGGCCCTTGCCCTGGTTTGCATACATAGACGATACCTACGCAATGTCGGAGTTGATAGTTTACATAATAATGATCCATCAGAGCAACACTTGACGCTTTTGAGTGATTCAAATCAGCATAAATAAAGTTGCCGCTATAAGGATGAATTATTACTGAAGACAAATATGTAGAAGACACATAGATCATAGCAGGTGTCGAGCTGAACCCGTTGCAATACTAGCAACACTGTTCTTCACTAATTTAGAGCCTTTTCTGTGCGAACATCTCGAGGCCTCAACATTTATGCAAATAGGCACGAAAGAATGAATATTGGCTGTATTCATTAGCACACAGCCCATTCCAAAACTGGTTTCAATGAAGTCAGTAAGTTAAGTTACAGACGCGCACTTAAGTGCTAAGCACATGAACGCTTTCACCTGTTTGCGTGTGTTGATTGAGAGCTTCAAGAAAACGAAAAGAGCGAAAACTTTGTTAGCACTTGTTAAAAAGGTTGGAATTTAAATGTGTTAATCATCTACGGTAGGTGTTCGTTCAGGAGTATGTGGCTGAGAATTTTGTTTTGAAAGAAGGGTCCTCTGTTCCACCGCTAAACAACTGGGATTTGAAACTTCGCGTTGAATGATAAGTTGAAAAACATAAGTAGATGTTTGAAGCTGTTATGAGAATCTCAGTTTAGATGATTATGCAGTAGCGAGGGGCAGAGATTCTTAATCTTTATTCATTTCCTTTCCATTATTCCGTTAATCTATAATATTCATTTATATTCATCCATATTAAATATATCTCCATCCATTATTTTTCAATTCAAAATGTATTTATTTTGCACACAACAGTTTACAATCAAGATTACAGTCTCACAATAACAAAAAATCCAATTATTGGTCAGTCTTCCAATTCTCAATTGAATTCTCTATCAACCACTCAGTTAACAATGTCCTCGTATCAAGTACATAATATACCGAATCTCCACCTACATCATTGACAACGCTTACTTTCAATGAGAATGATTCAGCGTAACAACTTATTCTTCAGGCGAATAATAGATAATGTCCAAAGATTCTCATCGTTAGTTTCTTTTGTTACACGTGGCCAGGAAACACGACGTAATATGCGCTGGATGCATCCAGCCTACAGCGCGATAATAGCTGAATAGAATACCTGAATAGACTGCACATTCAAACTGCCGAGTTATAACACATTCATATACATGTATATGTCATTTTATATGACATTTTCCCGCGATGCAAATCCATGCGGAAAAAGATGTTTTTTTTTCATGGATGCCAGTCATTACGTACGAAATGCATTTAGCGTTCAAGGTTGCAATGAGAAGCCGCTTGTTTGAAAGGCTGAGTAAATTGCATGATTCATATGAAGCCAGCCGGCTGAGATGGCCTTCAAGCTGCATTGCTAAAAATAACGTTCATAGAGAAACAACTACTCCACTATATATGCAAATGTGGTATAAACAGACTTCTGTTGGAGGCAAATGATGAGTGCTATCTAGTTGTCCATCAGATAATTATGATATAATGTAGGTCACTTCCACATGACGACAAAAACTCATCCTGTGACCTATTTTTCCACTGGTTCCAGCATTTTTGTAATCCCACATACTTCATAATATGTGAAAAGTCCCCACATGACGCAGATTTTCTGTATTGCAGCCAGAGAATACGGAATAGCAAATGAATTAAATCCTCAACGTCAACCCTTTGATCATTTTTCTGAAAACAAACAGTTGTCTGAAAATTTTTCTTCTACGGTAAAAAAAAGTTGCTTAATTAAAAGGAGTAGACTAATCGATTTGTCTCTAGATGGGGAACCGTTTGGAATATATTCAACAGGATTTCTTTTGAATAACCTAATACATTCTTAATACGTCTATATATATATTCTTAATATGTCGGATTGATTATTCGTACATCAGAAAGATTCTGTCCTGTTATTCTTGTAAGTAGAATTCATTCACTTAAAATATAGCTAAAACTCCAAATTTACCAAGAACAGAATACGATAGCCTACTGATTTCTTCTTATTGCCGTAAGTGAGATTTATTTCACTGAGTGATGAAATTACGGTACTACATACAGTGTATTTGTTCCAAGCCGTTCAACCAGGATGAGATTTTCATGTAGAAAAATATAAGTGTATTTCATCTGATTGAATAAAAACCCGCTTCTTTAGGCTGAATATCTTAACCGGTACTATTATAATTTATATTCTAGTAAGCTGTGTTATGTATGTCTAGTGGTGGGTTAGTTGGAACTTGAAGTTAGCTGTTGAATTTCAAGATCTTCCATTGCCATCTTGTAAGCTGGCCGCTCACTGAACGAGCAAACTGCTTGAAGAATGCTTTGCAAGTCTTCATTATTTTTCTACAATAATATTGTTCAACACCTACTTTTGCGTGTATTTTAATGAGCCAGGGTTCACAATGGGATCGTTTGTATCGAGGCACTTTGTGATCACTGAAAACGAGGCACTTGTGTCACTTGAAATAGTATCAGACGCCTATAGTTTAGACGGAATTTCATGTCGCAATTAATTATATTCCAGTGGAGGAGCAAACTGTAAAAAACAATCATTTTGCCCCTCCAGTGTGTAGCCAGCCTAACCCATGAGTAATGTATTACAATTTCTTGTAAACTCATTTCAACTAGGTCAACATTCGTCAATCATGATTAGGCGTCCTAACAAAGACAATGAAACATTGATTTATAATGCCACATAGGCTGTCAGTTGAAAGATGACATTGGTTGTATGGATGCCACATATATACGAGATTTTATCATCGTAGATTTTGTCATCTATGTCGAAGAGCATTGATTGTGCAGAGTAAACCTTTGAAACTGAATGTATCAACTGAAACTTTTAGAACTCTATCACTGAATGAACAGCAATGGTTGTTTTTCTGCCGTGATTCGGCGTCAACCTGCCAAATTGATATTGTAACATTACAGGGGTTGTCATGAGAGCTGACACACTGATTCTGTTCTCATTTATGAAACATTCGACAGTCGGCAGCGGGTAGCAGGGCTAAATGCGGCTGCAATGGAGCTTTCGAGTCGCACAAAGGGATTTTCATTTGACATAACGAAAGGGACATGAAAAGACCCCTGGCCTTACGCTAATGCCTTTCCGGGCTTACTCAGCTTCATAGTCAACAAGTTAAGTCTGCCTGTACCTACTGTTTCTCATTCACTTGCCGCGCATCCTCTTTCCAGAATTATTGTACTATCGTCATAATTCCTTGCTGCTTCTGAATACCCTCAACGATACTGATTCGAGATTCAGAAAATGGAACAAGGAAATCTTGCATTCTGGATGGACATTGGATCCACTTTTATTGAGTTATTTATTATGTTATGGAGTCCAGAGATGTTAGGCTACGCGTACACCGGTTAGTCAAGACAAGACAAGACGAGATTAGTCACGTTTAGTCACAGTACTTCACATAGTTGCTTATTAAGCAACAAACAAGTCACAACGATTAGTCATCGCATCTGTGTGTGTGCTGATCTAGCAAGCAACCATGTGAATTTTGTGACTATAATCTTCTATCTTGTCTCATCTTGACCAACCCGGTGTACGCCCTTAGCTCCATATGAAAAGAGATAGCCCCAGTTGCATAAAGATGCAATTAAGCTCCAATCAGCAATGTAAATTATTATGAATAATCGAAGATTGTTTTAATCCACTTTTGTGCAACCGGCCTTAGTGAATCAAGCATCGTTACACTATGTAGCAAAACTTGTACTAATAACTTATTCTTATTCAGAATAAACAGGTATATATACTCGTATTTATACCTGTATATATTTTTTTTTAATTTTTTCAATATACATGTATATTGGAAAAATTGGAACTACTACGTAAAAATAATGATCTTACTTTTATTGTGAAAATAAATCTGTGATCTATTCCCTAAGCAAATCCCCACAAATTTATCATGAACAAAAAATGTTGTTCAAAATAGATGTTTAGGAGAAGAATTGTTGCATAATTTCATTGCAATCGGTAATAATGTAGGACTCATGAAACAATATTAAGATAATTATTTCCTTTCAATATGGATTCTACCTCAAACATTACCACTAATTCAATATTTTCATAAAAATGTGCTCACATACTATGCACACTATTTACTCCAAACATTAAACGGTTGCACAATTATTATTTTATTAATTCATTGATGGATTGACACTCAAATGTGAGAGTAAAATGGGAATTTCTATTATTTGATTGAAGCTATTATTTGTGTTTCCTTTTCAATTATTGAATTATGGTACCTTTGTTGATTCTCAATCGACTTCCTCTATTCTCGGGCCTGAAGCATTGCCTTGACCATCTGATCCTGTTGTCATTCGTCTCTCATATTCATGAAGCTCTCTTCGCAAATCAAACATTCTCTGTTCAATCTGTTCTTTGCTCGCTTCCAGGTTGGCATTCAGCCAGGTCAAGGCTTCGTTGCACTTTTGCACAACAGTATTCCTATCGTCCACACCAAACCTACTGCTCATGACACCATCCTCAGCTGACGACTTCATACCGTAGCAATAGTTTTCAAATGAATTTCTCGCATCGGCCGTTTCTTTCGACCTCAGATCTTGCTCCTTGAATCTTTCCGCATCTCTAATCATGTTGTCAATTTGTTCTTTGGTTAGGCGTCCTTTATCGTTTTTTATGACAATGTTTGAAGTTTTATTTGTCGATTTTTCAACAGCAGTGACAGTTAGTATTCCATTTGCATCTATATCAAAACTGACTTCAATTTGAGGAACACCTCTGGGAGCAGGAGGAATCCCAGTGAGTACAAAGTCACCTAGGAGATTATTGTCTTTGGTCATGGATCTTTCCCCTTCAAACACACGCACTTGTACAGTTGTTTGGAAATCTGAATAAGTGGAGAATATTTGGGAATGTCTTGCAGGTACTGTGGTGTTTCTGGGGATGATGTTAGTCATAACACCTCCTGCTGTTTCGATACCAAGTGACAAGGGAGCTACATCAATCAATAGTAAATCCCTGACTTGTTCAGAATCATTTCCATACAGGATCTCAGCTTGAACCGCTGCACCATACGCCACAGCTTCATCTGGATTAATTGACTTGTTCAACTCCTTACCATCAAAGAACTCCTGTAAGAGTTGTTGTATCTTGGGTATTCTTGTAGAACCACCAACTAAAACCACCTCGTCTATGTCTTTTTTGTTCAATCCTGAGTCAGATATTGCCCTTCTTACGGGCTCCAGAGTTGATCTGAACAGATCAGAATTGATGTCTTCAAACTTGGCCCTACTGACACATATTATAAAATCGATTCCCTCGTGCAACGAGTCCAGCTCAATGGTTGTTTGATTGGTGCCTGATAGAATTCTCTTGCCTCTCTCGCAAGCCGCCTGTAGTCGTCTCATTGCTTTCTTATTGCATTTTATGTCCTTCTTGTGTTTCTTTTCGAACTCCTTGACTGCATGCTGCACGAGACGATTGTCGAAGTCCTGACCTCCCAAATGGGTGTCTCCCGATGTTGATCTGACTTCAAAGATGCCACCGTCAACCGTCAGAATCGATACATCGAACGTACCTCCTCCAAGATCGAATATTAGAACATTTTTTTCACTGCTGCCCTTGAAAAATACAATGAAAATTTAGTTGCAAATGATCGATCATATTCTTGTTAAAGTAGCAAATTAGCGAGTAACAAATCTTGGCACATACTGGAATACTATCATTCAAAGAATTAGACAACTACGGTATTTAGAACCGATTTTCATAGTAGATTATTGAATCTCTACCGTACTGGATTATGTTCAAGTACTAGATATTTTATCGTACTAGAGTTTTTACCATAGGCTGGCTACTAGATATACTAGATATTTTACAGTAGGTACTAGATATATGTTACGTACCATACTAGATTTATGTTACTGTAATACATTGAAAAAATCAATGAGCTCATTAATAAGTCAACATATTATTTATTGTCGATCAATGAAATTATTCTGTTTTTCTCACGCTATGATTAAATGAGTTAGCAATAGCACTAATTTTATTTCAAGTGCATTTTAAAAAACTTAATTAGAAGAAAATTTTCCTAGATGAAGTTTGCTTTTCAAGCTATTAGAAATGTCTTAAAACTTATCAAGTAAAAAAAGAAGATGGATCCACAACATTTGTAAATATAGGCCTACTCGATATAATAAATTGCACTTTACCGGAATACAATCGAAGTTGCATACATCAAAACTACAATGAAAACTGTCTAAAACCCACTTCCACATCTCAGAATACCTAATATATTTGGAATACTAGTTGGTCTCTCTTCTCAATTCTTCAGACTTCTCTATTCTTTCTCAAGCATTCGGAAATCTCATTGATAATTTCATAAGAATTTCAAATTATAATACATGTACATGTTACTCAAAACATAAAAATATTAATATAAATAAAAAAACTGTAATTCAATACTAATCTGTTTGGTTCACTACAGCACAATACAATACTAAATTAGGTACTACAAAGTTGACTTTCTACTATTATATATCTATAAATGAACAAGGAAGTTGAGTTTAATTGATATTCATAGAGAACTTCATAATTGAATACTCGGCCACAAAGCCACTGACTTGTTTCTTGGATGCATTTCAAGATTCCAGCCGACCAAAGTCACTGATCACCGTCCTACTATTACGAAACCTTCGCAATGTTGTTTTCTAGAGACTAGAGCCTACTTTGTGAGAGACTAATACTAGATAATGTATTACGATGGAATGCAGGCCGTCACCTTGACTTTCCAATTCTTTAGCGTCGATCAAAAGTGCAATATTTCTTGTGAGATGCAGTTGCATCACGCTGCAACGACGTCTAATACTAATTGCATCTCTCAAGGCTGGAAACTGCATAAATCGTAGCTGCATCTCACGTGATGATCGCATTCATTCAACAGAATAGAATCATGAAAAGTTTCTCATCATTCGATGAACAGAAATTATCTCATTCAATGCATTTTTCATTTTCATTGCATGTGGGAAATGACGTAATATATAGCATCCTTTTCACACAAGGATATTTGATTTATGTGTTTGATGTATTGGAAATACAAAATTTTATTATTCTCATGGTTTCAACACAAGGCTTGTCTTCCAATACAGCAGTCCTTTTGGATCAAATTATATATTCTATAGCGATTTGAGTCTGTTCAAAATACGTTCTCATCATCAGTTTTCCTCATAAATTGTGATTGAATAAAGTCTTTGATAAGTCATACTTCTTGAGCTATTTTGTACTCCTAGATTATATTAAATTCTCAGTTATAATGCATATGAAATTGATTGAGAAATTGTAGTTTTAAATGTTCTTATGTTGAAACTGAGTTTCAGTTCCAAAAATCAATTTAATCAATGAATGCTGAAATTTGTTAATACTGTTATTAATTACATACATCCAAAATAATTTCTCAATTATCAATTATTTATCAACTTCTTACAATTTACATTGATAGATAGGCTGAATTTAAAACGTAAAATAAATAACCCAACAATTTCTAATCTAGTCAAAGAATTATCAAGTTTAGAATATATTACTCCAGCTAGACGATACTGATTGCTTACTTTTTTAGAATCTTGACTTCTTTACATTAGTTATCTATCCAATCTGAGTTTTGAAACTAAAATTTAAATAAATCTTATTATTATAATGTAATGGACACTCATCAAAAACCCAACGGTTATGTAGGACCCTCAAATTTCTTAAAATTGTATAATAAAATATTTGATATATTTTATTTTATTATAATATCATTTCAATATTACAATTTCAATGTTTATCTGTTACTATCAATGGTATGTTTTCATCTATCATTTAAACTGTTTAATTATGATTTCCTCCAATTTACTATTGTTTTTCTCTGTTTATTCAATGATGAAGCATGCCTGCACGCAGACAAATCATCCATGCAGGGAGTATAATTATTTTTATGTTAATTATTCATATACTGTAACACATTATATTGTTAAGATGATTTTTATCTTCATCTACTTTAACACGTTATATTGTTGAGATAATTTTTATCGATGAATAAATGAAATTTGATGAATTATTTATATAAGCTCTCGAACTCTCTACATTATCAATTTCTCCTAAATCTTAATCTGAAATTTGAGTATTTTCAATTTGAATTATTATATGCTCTCGAACTCTACATTATTAATTTCTCCTGAATCTCAATCTGAAATTTGAGTATTTTCAATTTGAATTATTTACATGCTCTCGAATTCTCTACATTATTAATTTCTCCTGAATCTAAATCAGAAATTTGAGTGTTTTCAATTTAATCTGAAGTTTGAAGCCTTCAATACAGAATTCTAAACTGGGCCTGGGAGTGAGTCGAACAATAGTTGAGAGTATTATTTTACCTTTTTGTCGAGCCCATAAGCGATGGCTGCCGCGGTCGGTTCATTTATGATGCGAGTCACGTTGAGACCAGCTATTGTGGCCGCGTCTTTCGTCGCTTGTCGCTGTGAGTCGTTGAAATAGGCTGGCACGGTTACCACTGCGTCTGTGACCTGGGCAGAAATCATTAAGCAATTTTTAAAATATTTTCGTACTTGATACAGTATTTACAGTCATTTGATAAAATATTAATGCACGTGAGAATTTCAAATCAGTAACTATAATTCCATTGAATTCTTATAGTTGTGAAACAAGGAGAAAAATAGATACATGTGAGAATTTTAAATCAGTAACTATAATTCCATTGAATTTTTATAGTTGTGAAACAAGGAGAAAAATAGGTACATGTCAAACCAAATTGATATTTATTTGAAACATGCATGCATAAAAACTAACAAAAAATAGATGCTTACAGTTCCAAAAAAAAGGGGAAAAATTAATGCAAAAGAAAAATAACAATAAACATTCAATGGAGAATAATAATAATATACAGTATTGTAGTAAGATAATATTGAACAAACTGAATGTAACTAGTATATTGAACAAACTGAATGTAACTAAATTGAGAATCTACCCAAACACTTCAGATGCAAAAACGGCTCGAGAGAGTCTAACACAAGTTATAAGTCAATGCTTAGAAGTCGAATTCTCAAGTCAATAAACAAGTGTTACTTAACATACATGTCAAAACAAAATAATATTCATGTAACTTAAGGCATGCATGCATATAAAAACTAACAATAAGTAGATGCTTACAGGTTGAAGCTAAAACAAATTCCATCTAAAATACAGTATTGTGGTAAATAACACGATTTGCTTTATTAAATAAAATGGTTTATTCTCAATTAGTTGCATTTTTTCTTTGTTCCTTTACAACAATACTGCACTTCGATGAACCTTGTTTCGACTTGAAGCTGTAAGCCTCTATTTGTTTGAGTTTTTGTGCATTCATGTATTAAATAAATGAATACCACTGGAGGAAGTCTAACATAAGATGAATTAAACTCGTCCTAAAGTAAAGCAATAGAATTACAGTATGAGAAAATACGAAGAAAATATAAGAAAAGGAGGAGAATTTTAGGCTATACCTAGCTATTTATAGGTCATAATAGTTAACATGAAGAAACACAGTGCTAAAAGGTTGAGGAGCAAATAATCATCAAAAAAATGTTTCTAGGGAATACTGGGGAAAAATGGAAGAACAAAATAAGAGAATATTGAAACAGGAGAAATTTTAAAAATGGAAGTGATATTATTTCTTATTTTTTACAAAAGGTAGGTACTAATTTTTAAAACGAGTAGAAAAATATTTTATTCAAAAGGCATCCAAGGCATATTATTGACAACAATATATGATATATTTTATACTCCTAACAGATTATTTAGAAAAATATTATGAGTATATATAAGAATGTAACATTGCAAAACAATAACTCAGTATTGATGAAAAATGTTCTCTGTGGTAGGTACCCGTGGTATATTGAGATTGCATTCTGTATTCAATTTATGTATGAAAAGAAAGCTGCACCTTACATAACTTTAAGGTTAAACTGATATGATTCAACGTTAGAGTGATAACTTGAATGAAAGTAAGCTACCGTGTCCGTACAGAGCAGTTCAGCGAAAAAATTTATGATGCGATAAAAATCATCAAGGAGAGCAAGCCTTTATCTTTACCAACAGAGAACCATAAAACCATAAAGTAGAATGGACTACGTGCTGCAAGCATGAAAATTAATGGTCAACGATCCCATAAAAATCAATGTTACTTGCAATCTGATCATTGAGTATTTAGAAAATTATTCTCCTTATAAATTGCTCACTATTCCATGAAAAAATAAGATGCATTTCAATCCTCTTTCACTCACACCTTGTCACACTCCAGTTCTTGGAATAGTAAATATTTGTCTTTATTAAACTTCCTTTTCTGGCACGAATTTTAATATATTGATGCTTCTTCAATGAAAGATGCATTTATTCTATTATAAGCTGATATATTATTACAGGATACGTGACATTTAGCAATTGAAGAGTACTCATGAGCTTATGTTGCTTTGACAAACATGATAAATTTCATTTATTGCATCATTAATCTCAATTATGACCTCATCACCTAGATATGGAGGCTGTCGTTACTTTTAATTTCATCATTTTTAACTAGAGCTGTATTATATGATATGTGCGCTTAATTCGTGAGTCATCGTCATTGCTTTAACTAGTCTACTATGTAAGATGGAATGAGTAATTGAAATCTGACCCAATGTTCAAAACTGGATGTGAAATTGAAATATATTGTTGATTCAAATGAAAGTCAAAAGAAAAAATTGAAAGCCAATTGGAGGATAATGCATTTCTATTTGTATGTAATCCTCTAGGCCCTCTAGGGGAACTCACAGTTTCATTAATCATATAATATACTATTATATAAAATATAATTTTTCATAAAATACCCTATTTCATTTATAATTATTACATATTATCAGTATCAAATATCACCAACTTGTGCTAGTAATAATGTATTTTTTATTCTAGAGAAACTAGTGTTAAGAGCTTATATTAAAAGAGCTAATCTAAGAGCTCTTAGATTTAAAAAAAAAAATATCCATTGAGGTTTTTGTCTGATCCCAATAAAAATCAAGACTTGGAAAATAGTATTGGCGCAGGAACAGTGTAGAGCTAATACTTACTCTACAATTTTTATGTTGCTTCACCTGAATTTTACACTAGAATTATAAATAATCTGAGCCCTAAATTATTTAATAAAATAATTATTATTATTTATTATCGAATAATGATCAATTTGAACGTTTACTCTTTTTCCAATGAAGGACTCAGCAATATCTCTCATTTTGGACAAAACCATGGCTGATATTTCCTCAGGAACAAACTGTTTCTTCTCCCCTTGAAATACCACTTCGATGACTGGCTTCCCTGACCTATTAACCACAGAAAAAGGCCAAAGTTTCATGTCAGCCTGTACTGCCGGATCATCGTATCGTCTGCCTATCAAACGTTTTGCATCTGCAAAGTAGTATACGAAATTATTAATTAACGTTATAATCTATACAAATTTTTCAACCTCAATAAAAATTATAGAAAAGATTTAGTTATAAGTAAGATTTAGAATTAATGAACATTAAAATTTTTTAAAGGTGCTACTATTTATAATTCAAATTTTAAAATACAGATTTCTATAGTTGAATCTTTTTCTTGAGAGTTATTTTTTAAAATAATTCGATTTTTTACTCTATGTGGAGTTTTTTTAATACCTATTGATACTGTAACATTACTTTTAATGCCATATTTTAATGCCTATAATAAGCATCTATTATTTCAGAATCATTATTTTTTATTTTAGATTCATCACTTGGGATAAATGTTGGCTCTTTCATTCACTGAGAACATGGAAACTCAATTATAGATTTAATTGTCAAAGGTCAACCGCATATCTAAAGAAGCATTACGGATTGAATGGGTACTGAATAAGACTTTCTAGAGGACATACTCAACGTTTACAACATTATTGATCACGGGAAGATTTTGAATAGTAGGTTTAGCTGTGATTTACTATATTCTCTCAATGCACACTACTGTTTTCACGTTCTTTTCCCGATCTCACTGACACTCAATCGCTCTTTCTCTCTCTCTCACTCTTGCTCTCTCTCTCTCTCTGTCTCTCTCTCTCTATCTCTTCCTCATTCTTTTCTCTCTTCTCCTCTTTTACGATTCGCTTGCAGTTAGATATCTGCTTTGCCATTCAGAACGGTTATGGACTCACTTTATGTGACTTGGAGATAAAAGCTTTCCTGATTTCACATCTTGCGAGAAAAGTAACCACGGGTCACAAAAAGCACACATTTCTCTTGAAGCCACCACAACATGATCGTTGATGGTACTTGAAACTAAAACAAAGCACTTTTATAACATCAACCTAGTATTTTTTCTGGATCTGATGGCCACTTTTTTCATAATAATGTGTATGCGAATGATTTATTCAAGTATAGAATAAATTTCCTTCCATCAGATGCTAAATCACATTTAAAAAATATAAAATATCAATAAGAGTTATAGTTGGCCTATAATCAATCATTTAAAAATAAAAGGGAAGTACAACAGGCTTATGACCAAAACTGTAACTCTTCCAATTGTCAGGGTGCGATTGCATTGACAGCCCACCAACATATTTATTATATTAAAATAACGTTATAATGTTATCACACGGGTGTGCTTTACTCAGTTTTTATTGTATTTGAGTAACACTCTCTTATTTGTGATTTTGTTGCACCTCAATCTGTTTCAACTGTGTTATACTCGTATTATTGTTACAGTTAACTGTACAGCCTAGACGATGTTTACTTTCAATCTTTGAGGTTAGTTTGATTTGAGCGCGAAACCGTTAACCGGCTTTTCGCCAATTATAAATCAGCTGTTTTTGACAGGTAGGCAAGCCCACCCGTGATAAGGAGATTTTATTATCAATTATTGTATTCTAATCTGTGTGATAACCTTTCCTGAATAAATCTGCACATTCCAGTCCCTCTAAATTGCTTTTTAAATTTATTTGATTCCTATAAATTGCTTTAATTATCTTATTTGGCACACTTGTCTTTAAAAATTCGTTGTAGCATTCCTATTGGTGGAATTTATTTTTCTGCGCCCTTATTGGCGAAATTAATTATGACGTCAACCTTCTTCTGAAATATCCTACTGGACCTTCCGGGAAGATTGACTTGGCTTGAGACTTGATACAAGTAAGAGGTCCGTTTGAAACCTCATTTTTGTTTTTAATGTAGCTTTATGTAAAGTGCCGTTCTTTTGCTTCCTAATAATCTCGGTATTGTTAGTTGAGATTTTAATAATGCCAAGCTAATTTATGAGAAAGTAATATCAGTGAAATTATGCTAAAAACGGTTCACCACATGACGAAGTCATGCATGCCACGAGATGTCGTCCACCTACCATTGAGATGAAGGCGTCACCTCTCCAAAAATCTGTGCGCGTGAAATCATGGCCATGAAAGTGAGTGTTTATTAACTGATTTTCTATTAGCTTGAGCGTAGATCGTTGTAAAACAACAAATACCGACTCCTCCTTGAACTGGTCAGGGCAACCCTAGGCAAAGTCCTAATCTCTGATAAATTGAAAAATCTATCTTCAATTGAAAGACTGTCTAAATTATTTCAATTAATTCATGAAATCTCTCTTCAGTCAAATATTCTAATTATTCAAATTTCTTTAATTGATTCCATTATTAAATATTCATTATCTATATTATTCTTTCATGTAATAAATGTTAATATTTTACAATCTCTATTTTATTCAGAAACCGTGTTCAATCCTGGTTGCAATTTATTTATCTGAATCATTTCAGAATTTATTTTTGTGCAGTTATCGAGATCATAACGCACATAAATTCAACACATTCCTCGACCTTTGTCGCAGGATTCATTTCTCATTATTCTGCTCTTCTTCCTCAACCTTTGTTGAGAAGAATCAGAAAATTTATTTCAGTATCAGTAAACCTGACGATTTATTATTAATAGTTTTACTCAGTAGTATGGGTTTATCCCGGATGGATTGGATTATAGAGGTTTTAATTAGCAAATGTTAAAACATTCCGAACATCATCCACCCGGCATAGACTCCTGTGTCTTTTTTACTGTATTTATTAATTTTATTTGATCGTATATCTCTCGGCGAATTGGACTGCATGAGATTATATCGTAGCATACGACCATCGAATGCTGTTCAATCCGGCGAGAGATGATTCATGTGATATCGGAGGAAAGACGATCGTCCTCCCACTTGAATTAGAAATAATTCCACCGACTGCAGCTACCGGCGGGTTAAATTCCCAAATTATCCATCCAGGCAAGTTGGTATTAAAATAAAGTGCTTCACACAATGTAGAGATCAGTTTTAATGATTCTCATTATTCTTTCATTTTCTACTATTCTTGTTATCTGTATCTCTTTCGTTTACAATCCAATTTAGTATGATAATTCTTGACTTGAACTATGGAGCACGTGTAATTATGTCGGGTTGTTCCAAGCAAGATCAACTTTTATCTAGGATCAGTGCAATGCTAATTAAATGGGATCAGCTGAATCAAAATAGGAACATTATTTGATCCCGGTTGGTGCAATTCTGTTTTCTGGTTCAAAAACCAGTTTGCTGCAATAGTTTACTCCAGAGTTTTTTGATGTTGGGTTGCACCAGCTAGGATTAACTATTTTTAATCAGCTGATCTTATCTTATTAGTATTATTTTACTGATCCTGAATCAAAATTGATCCCGCTTGTTGCAACCCAACATTAGTGCTTTATCTTATTCTATATGTTGCATGATAATGATGAATACATCAATTAAGTGGAAATCACAAATATCTCTTTTTATGCAAATCATAACATGATATTGTACTATGATTCATTGATGGAGGCTTACCATAAATAGTGTTAGCATAATTGGTGGCACATACATTCTTGGCAGCTTCTCCTACAAGACGTTCGTTATCCACGAATGAGACATAACTGGGAGTGGTACGGTTGCCTTGTTCATTAGCAATTATTTCGACTCTGCCGTTTTGGAAAACTCCAACACATGAGTAAGTGGTACCTAGATCGATTCCAACTGCCACAGCGGACTGACTGCAAGAAGCCATCTGTAAATAAATTCTAGAAAAAATCAGCTAACTACTTGATGACTTCAAGATTATTTTACAATTACCTATTATTTTTTTAATTGAAAATAAATAATTACAATTTCGGTCCTACTAAACCCGTGGGTTTTTGAGCATGTGCCCATTTAAAAGTATTACATTTTACAAATAAGTACAATAATATGAAACCAAACAAATTTTTAAAAATAATTTGCATGCAAAATACTGAAAAAGAAAGATAATAATAAAAAGCAAAGAGAGAGAGAGAAATAGAAAATTACAAATAAAATTATTTAATTATTTATTATAACGTAATATAATCTTTTATCATGGATTTGAGAATTTAAAATTCCAAAGTTCGAAATTAATTCTAAAAATATCAAGGTAGGTACTTCGAATTTTTAAAAAACATGATTTGAATATACAGTGATAATTGTGATCAGTTCCTTGTTATGCTAAGTAATGTTGCATCATAAATTGAAAATTTTAAATATTGTTAATATTAACGGTTGTTTTACAATTTGTATGTAACGGCTGTAAAATGAAGTTATCTTTAGTAAAGTGGAACCAAAACAGCGAGATCTCAATTAAATTCACTTGAATATAGCAAATAGTTCATAGTTAAAAAATAAAATGTTTAAAAAAATATTATGTGAAACAAATACAGTAATATTTCAAACTCCAAGATTGATTGTAATCTCTATTGAATTTAATTTAATGCAGGATTGTCCTGTATCATTGAGGGTGATTGCCGTCTTTTTTCAACTTTTAGGTTATAAGCCTGTTATTTTTGGTGCGTTAAATATAAATATTGATATCACAGAACTAACTAACATACCTTCTAGCTTTTTTGTTGTAGGTAGAAATGTTGTATTTATTTTGATTGAACACTCATAATTTTCTCTTGAAATAATATTGTATTGTATGGTGATTATTATGAAACTGAAATTTTGCATGAGCTGAACTCCATGTTTACAAAGAAAAAAAGGTACTGTATTATCAAGGCTAGGCAAACGGTCCAGCTGAAAAAAGTCAATATTATCACTTTATGATGAAAATGCAGGTGCTAGATATTCCACTTCAAAATACACAAACTATTCCATTAAATTTATTACATCTATTTTCATTATAATATTTTTTTACATATTTCCCAGTTATTCTAGAATCTAGATGAACAATTTTTGTTTATTCAAATTTTATGAGGAATAATTCTTGAAACTCACAAAGACTGTTAGAGTTTTTGGATTGATAATATTTCTGGACTAATAATTGAACATGTATCTCACACAAACTATCACACACATATCCCAGTGTAAACAAATCTTGACTGAGTGCATAATTTTGAAAATTTGTCGTGCCCCACTTCCTCAAGCATTAACAAAACATTAGTTCGTTCACTTTTATCATCATAAATTCTCTCCAAGTTTTTTACAAGCTCATATGAGACATTCAACTTTTTTTATCGTATGGATTTTTATCGGTGAGGAGACCCTTAACAAATGAGTCGGACAGTTATAACAAGTACCGGTGACTGAGGTAATAGGTCAAACCACATTACGTATGATAGTGGTAGTACGCAGCTCATTTTTCAAGCAAGACTCTTTTCGAATAGATGATGAGCAAGACCAAGAATTGATGGGTGTTGAAAGCACCTTTTACCTCTGTTTGCAATTCTTCACAACCGTCTATAGTTTTCTTCTTTGTACAGCTTATTGCTTTACTCTAGTTGTTTTTAGTTGACTTTTATGTAATCTAGTAGGATCAAACTTATCCAACTGATTGCTACCGGACACCATTCGGTTGATTGGATTGTTCACAAAAAAGAGAATTTAGCAAAAATAATTGTATTTACTCGTATTATAGAATAGTATTATTGACTTAAAAATAGTGAAATACTGTGAAAATTGAATTCTACTTTCAATAGAGTGTTATTGGCATTCAATTATGTCTATTAGTTTAAGTTTTTTGCTGTCTTAATATGTTTTCTTTTGTTTCTTTAATTGTTTCAGATCTTCGGATGATTGGAGTTCTACTGAATACAAATTTTGCTATGAATAAATAAGAAATATTTAATAAATTAGGTATTTTTTACCTATCCTATTAATCTATTTTATTTAAAATTTAATGTATTGTACTTTCCAACTTACGATACATCACAACTTTCATGTGCGTTCTTTGATAATAATTATATTTTGATGATGATAATTATATTAATGAGAAAGAAATTCCACTCTGCTTTGTTGTAAGAATAATCATGCATTGAATAATTCTTGTAATAGTAAATAAATACAATTCTAAAAAAAAAATCCAAAACCAAGAAAAAATGAAACCACTATCTTTTTTGAATGATAGATAGGCAATTGTGAGGAGACCATACTACACTTAGACATTTTCTTCATACGTATATTACGTACTATTCATTCATGTCTAATGTGATTCCACTTTTGTGGACTTCTACATTTTTTTTAAACAGGCCCCAGAACTTCAGCCTCCAGGCAACACTCCAAGACTCCAATAGTTACTTGCTCGATAGTTACACACTGAACCTTATTATTGATATACACTAATAATAAAACATCTTTCATGAAAAAATATCGAAATTTTTCATTATATATACCTATCTCATGATAAGTTAACTTCGAAATGTAAAAAAAAGGCGTTGGAAAAGTTACAGTAACTTTACAACTAAAGTTATTAGTTGTGAATGATTTTATTATCCATTCACAATTATAACAATGTTTTATAATATAATTTATTAATACTGTGTAACAATTAATTATTAGATTTACTTTTCAATACTTCTTACGGAAAGTATAATCATTCAAAATTATACAGAGATTTATTAGAGGAATCGCATGATCGCTCACTCTTTTAATACACTTTGTTGTACATTTTGAAAGAGATTTTTTGAATAGAGTTATTTGTGTTCATCTTGTTGAATTTAAACATGATTGTTGTATGTAATAAGTAGAACAGCAGAAACATTCTATAAAAGTTATCACTTGGACGATACTAATGACACAGTAACTTATTACTTCGCGAACCAATGCAAAGTTACTGTCACGAATTTGATTTTAAAGCGTGAATTAAGCTCTGCGCTTTTGGCGGGAAATGGAACCGGGAAATCTGCCCCCTTCCGCCTCCACCCCTGAATCCCCCCTCATCATTGTAGACACTTTGCAGTCGAGGATAAAAGTTGGGCTTTCGAGGATGCCATTAAGGAAATAAAGAAAATTTCCGAAATGATTGATGACACGTCATAAACAAGGAGACCTGACTTTGCTACTCTCCAGAGTAAATAACTCACGGGATGCGAAAGCTATTCAGAAATCTCAGACTCTGTGACCAACCGCCAGCCTGATATTAAAATCAACCACGAACCACTCTGCCTCGTTCTAAAGTGGATGCCACCTTTTCATTCTTTTGAAAGATTTCAAAAGAAATAATATTGGAAAATAAGTGTCAATCTGTAGAGAATTGTAGGTGAACTAGCGAAAAGACTGTTACAAACATTTTCCTTAGCAAAAAAATTTTGAAATCAATAAAACCAAGTAAAGAGCTTGAATAATCAAAGCAAACTATTAAAAAAGAACACTTCACTGAAGTCAAATCATAGCAAGAAGTGAATTATGAATTTGAAATAATGTAATGAAAGGTATCCATCCATCTTGTTTTCTTGCATCTTGTATTTAATGAAGTGTCCACGAAAAGCTTTAATTTCAAGATATTCATTCATTCATTAATCCATTCATTTATCATTCATTCATTAATGTTCATCAATTCATCAATACACTAATCATGTCAATATAATTTGGGAGAAGACAATGGGCTTAGCCTCAAACTGTTTCTCTTCCGAATTTTGATTAGAAAAATGTAATCTTAATTCTTATTCTTATTCTGATTAATTCTAATTATTGAAGATATTTCCACAATAATTACCAATGAATGGACCTTTTTATAACTCTTCAATAACACTTTAATTTTCAAATCCCAATTAATGATTCTAGAAAATCAAGAAAATCATCATCAATGATAGGTTTTTAAGAGGTACTCACAAAAAGTACACTTCAAGATTCATTTATAAAAAAGTTGGAATATTTGAATAGCTGCAATATTTTATGGAAAATTGTAATTTATTATATTTGAAAGGGCTTCAAGAGAATATATCAGTTCATGAAAATTGAGTCTCCAAAATTATTCGAACAAGACCCAATATGCAATTACACCACAAATTATTGTTTTATTTTTGTATTTTGTATTTTAAACTTGTATTTTTTCTTGAATTAGAGTATTTTAAAAATATTATTTCAATCTATCATAATCCATGTTGGCTTTACAAGCCTTGTTGCAACAACATTATTGCAGAGAGAAGCCCGGAATGTTGAGATTGAAACCAGTGGAAGACGGTAGGTAGCTGTTTTGACAAGGGTTGGGGTGAGGTAGAGGTGAGGTGCTTGGATACGACAAACGAATTTCGGAAAGGCGGCTAGTGAGAGAAAACCTGGACTCGAGGTCTTCCTGAAGGAGGCAAAGAATTCTCAAAGCAGGCAGCTCTTAGCTTGGAATGTAACTGATATCTTCAAAGGAATGTTTAATCAAACTTCCATCTTCAACGGCGCTGACTAGTTTAAATTCAAAGTTTTCCTCCGTCAGATGTCGCGGCCAAAGACATCTTTCCCGCCTTTTATTTTAGCGCGCGCTTTCGTTCCCGCCTTTTCTGTTTGGTGCGGGAATTTTTCCCACCTTTCCGGGCCGCGCTATCCCTTTTCTTGACGCTGATTCCTAATTAGTTGGTTCGTATCCAGCAGCAGTAACCTCCCTCTGCCCCCTAGCTTGGATCGGTTCCAACTCCTTTTCAATTCCGTTGAGATTATCACCTCGAACGGTCCAACTCCTTTCCGAAGTCTTCTAGAAGCTTCAGTCAAGAAGAATCATCAATAACGTCTCCGATTACTTTCGTGGAAACTGATTAAAAGCCGAAAAACAAGAAATGTCATCCTCCTTGCGACTGTCAACCACGGGAATGAGATTGGAACTGAGGAAGTAAGAAGTCATGCAATCAATGCACAGATTTCACATCGTACACAAAACTTTGACTAATACCACTCACTACTCACTAAAATCGGTTATAAAGAAATTAAATTGGGCTACTCTAGTTATTAAGTATTATTAGTTAATCTTTAATCACAAATTCTTCAAAAACCATCTAAGTTACAAATTGATGTCATAAAATCCCTTTAGAGTTTCCATTGAATACAAAGATTAGCTCCAAGTACTGAGGGAAATTTTGAATAGACTGATTGTTTTCTGTATTGTTTCCTAGTTGATAAATTATTAATTTAGTGCTTCTTGTGTCAAAGAGAATCCTAAATCAAAATATACAGACCATGTAATACGTGAGAATCACTTTTAGTATAACGGAATAATATATTGTAATATTCCTTACCATGTTAGTGGAGCGTTGGGAATATCAAATCTTCAATAATTGATAAGCTTTTCAGATTTTGCTTTACTGCAGCGGTGAAGGAGCCTGAAAGTCAATAGTGTTAATACTGTGTAATACCCTCAACTGGGATGTTTGTCTAGGAGATTGTGATTTGGTCAAAAAACATACTTACGCACGAGCAGGATTGCAAGCACGCAATAACACACACAAACTATTCCCGGATGAGTTAAGTAGACTTGGCCTGCATTTGCGCTTCGTTAAATATTAAGCCAAGTTTATTAAACTTCAGGACTTCGTCCCCAAGTCCCGGGAGATGGTCTTTCTCCTCCGAGCTATCCTCACATACCAGCTGAGTGTGGGGCTATGTGTAAGTGTGTTTGCCTCACTCTGTATGTGTGTTTATTGTGTTTGTTGCTTCTATCATGTAGTCGGCTATAATAAAGTAAGTTAGTGTACGTCTTCTACTACTCTTGATATAAGCAGAGACGATTAATTCCTAATTATTAAAAGAAATAGAATTGTTTGTGATATGAGCTTTCTTCAGTATTTTGTTCTTATACTCTATTGTTTTTTTTATAAACTTGTGTCCTATCATCATGTATCTGAAAAAGTTCTAGGTAGATACTGTCCATTATTATTATATCGATAGAAATGAGAAAGTATCAAAAGTAGTCCGTAAAATAGAAAAAAATGAATATTGAATGTGTCTTTAGATTATTACTTGAAGTTCCATTTTGAAAATACTCAAATCGAATGGAATTGTGGAAACAGAAGAGGAAGTACAGTATTGATATTGTGCTCGCTCACATGGGTTCGGAAGGGGGGGGGGATCAATCTAGCAAAAGCAAACGAATTTGGCACATCATCTAACAATAACTAATTGAAGTATCATAAAATTATAAGAAAATTTAGGAGAAAAAAATATTCAGTTACTTTTTTTTGAAAACAGAATATTCATTTTTATGAATATTATTTTTCGAAAATATTTTGTATTTTACATAGAATAGTCCGTAAATTCCATGCTAGTGGCAGTTACAAACATTTTGACATTATTATTTGAAAAGTGACAAATCAGATCAAGATTTGAATGATGATCATTTTCATCTTTACATTTTCATAGTACTATTATAAAATATTATACAATTATTACATAATATTATTATTAAATTTGATCAGTCTGGAAAAATTGAACATTCAACTACAATTAAGGAAAATAAATAATTCTTCAAGAAAAATTGAACAATTCAACTTCAAGAAGTATTAGGATGGTATTCTATTGAAAATTTAACTACAGTATATCACACAACAATAATATCAAGTTGAAACTTCCAACACAGTCTTCGAGTTCATTTCGTTGGTTATTCCTTTTTACTAATGTAAGTTTTCCAACCTAATTGAAAAAGTTGGAATTTTTCATTGGAACATATAAATGTAAATATTTATGTTCCATTCAATTTTATTTTAGTTGATGAATATTATCAACTAATTATTATGACAATTAATTCTAGCAGACACATATTGATATGTTATTATGTAAACCAAAACTGATGTTCCTGTGTTTTGGAACAATGGAATTACGGAGCTGTATTTATTTTATTGTACTATTGTTGGAGCCACGTATTTACTAAATAAAATATTTATGTGAAAACAACGGTTGTAAACTAATCTACCGACTGAAGAGCGAAAATGCATAATTGAACACTGGTTAAAGAGAATGATTTTGGCATGAAATCTGGAATTCAGAGTTGATTTGAGAAGCAGACAAAGATGAGTTAATGAGAAACTAGACAGACCAACCACAGACTGCGTTGTAAAATATTAGCGTAGAATGCAAGCAGAATACCGAACTATTTGGCCTCGGGTATCCGTCTATTATTCGCAGGCTATAGCACAGACAACACTGTGTAGTTAGTCTATGGCTATAGTTACGAAGTATCCACTATATACGAATTATATCACTGTATACTATACATGTATATATTACAGGGTTCAGTATATACAGCAACGTCCTTGAGTCGAAGATCAGTCGGCCCGAATTATGCAATCCGTTAGTGGAAGCGAATCCCACACAATCCCAACGGCTCTCTTCCGAGTCAAATTTGCACTGCAATTGTAGTGCCTTGGATGACTGAACGTAAAAAGAGAAAATGTAAAGAAAAAGCAATAATGTTACCAAAAATAGCAGTGGGCTGTAGTAGTTGGAGTGAATTGATAAAATTTGCAGAACAAATTAATATTGATGTTGTGGAAACTTCCCATAATAGAAAAACTTTTTGAAATTGTCAAAGTTACAGAAAAATACACGAACAAAATTTAAGAAATAAGTTTGTCAATTTACTCAGTGTCACGTTAGTTTGATTTGAATCAATGAAATTTAAATTTCAATTTGAATGAAAAATAATGACAGTATTTAGTACTGCCATAGACTACTGCCATAGACTATTATAATTTGATTAGTCGATGGTACTGCTAAACTGATTGGGGTTTTTTTAAATTCATTTGTACTACTTGATTTTATTCTCCTGGGCTGCAGGTTTGAGACTAGGTGAGGCGGTGTGGCTTGACTTCTCAATGTCATTTGACAAATAAAATGAAAAATAATTTATCAAATAATTGGGCTGCTTCAATGTAACAATGAAACAAGAAGGTTATATCATACAACCTGTATACAACCTATAGACAACAATACAACATGATAATATATTTTCTTTTATTATTATACTATTTTTATGAATTATCATTATAAAAATAATGAAATTATAAACTATAAATTAAAATTATAAATCATAATTATAATTATAAATTTTTTCAACTATAAATTTTAATTTACTTATTAAAGTCAGTAATCAACATCAATATTTGTTAATTTAATGGTTATTAATCCATGAGATTTTTATCTTTGAATGATCACATCAACCGATTAACTTATTATTAAATTTTTCAAAAATCATGGGTTTATTCATGTCAAAAATGATCTCGATATAGTCTAGACTCTAGAGCTATGTCACAAGAATTTGTAATTTTCTCATTCAAAGTGAAATCCAATCTAACCTTCAGACTATAATATCAAATATGAAAAAAAATAATTTGGCGTCTGGTGTAGCGGCATGTGGTGATTACTCTCTATTGTAAGTTGTAAGCCCTATTCTTTTCTATACGCAGAACCCAATCTGCAACTGGGATCAACAGCACACACGGTCAACTACAATAAAGGCAATTCAAAAAAAAGCAAGTGGATGAGTCAAAAAACGACAGAGTAATGATCTGAGGAATGCCTGGAACGTCCTCCTGGAATACCCCTCCCTCCATCAGGTCTTTTGAACAGATTCAATGATATTGCTGCCTCTTCCCTCCCTCCTGCTCTTATCTCTTCTTTTTTTCTTAGTTTTTTATCTGCTCTTCTCCTTTCACTCCTCTTTCATCTCTTCATTTTTTTGCTTTTTTTATTTTTTATCTGCTCTTCTCCTTTTACTCCTCTTTCACATTTTTTTTGCTTTTTTGCTTCCTCTTCCACTCCCTCTTCTTGTCTATTCTGCTCTTCTTTCCATGAAAATATTACGAAATACTTAAAAAACAGGATGACTGAATTAAAACGAAAATTTTGAAAAATGCAAAAGCAAAAGTTTGAAAGAAAAAATAATATTATTGATAATATTTAGAACATTATTGTTTCTTGAATGGGAAGTATTGATATTTTAATTATTATAAATAAAAAAATTTTTTCCTTCACACTTTTACTTTTTAATTTTTTTTTTTTAATTCTCGTTATTCTGTGTCATCATGTATAGTCAATACAACCTTTTATACATATACCTTTTGTATAATAAACCTATTACAAATACATAGTATTACAATTTAAATTACATAGTATACAAATGCGAGAGCGCCTCACACATTAATTACAACTGATATTCTCTTGATCTGTGAAATGTAGGATCCTAATGATAGGATATATCCATGTTCTTATCATTAATCGTATCCTTATCCGTAACCTTATCCTTATCCTTATCCGAGTCCTTATCCTCACCCATATATACTTTCACTTATTCTTATCCTGATCCTTATTCATTATCCTCATATTGATCCTCATTATACTCACTATTATCAATTCAAATTTCTATTTCAACTCATTCATACATGTCACAGGCTCACAGACTATAAATCACTCAGCATTGGGAAAAGTCATTTGTAATTCAACATAGCATTCCAAAAATTAGTTATAGTTAAGTTGAAACACCCTCATTCACAAAAGATTTTTTTCAAATAATTAAATTACATAATTGAAAAAACATCATGTCTCATCATTTAAAAATTCTTTCTTGTTCTTATCCTATTATTACTCCTACTCGATATGTACATTCCTAATCCTTCTTCGGGAGATGACAGAATGAGCAGGAGTTTAGTTAGCATTATATTGCAGCCTTGTAAAGGCAACGCAGTGAATAATATATAATCTGTACCAGTAATGTGACCGCCTTCTTCAAGCCTATCTTCCACTTTCGTTTTCAAATTAGTTCAAATAAGACACGCTATTATTAACTTGTTTTTCTTTTTCTCATTCTAGGTTCCTGAGATGCTATTATCACAGAGTTTCTTACTCACTCACCAGTCTCACTCTCTCTCAGTCTCTCTCTTGCGCCATTCTGACATAGTGACATGACCATGATTCATTCTTTAATAACGCCAATCACATCAGTCTTTCTCTCTCTTTCTCTCAAACACTCTCTCTCTCTCACTCTCCCTCTCTTGATATGATTCAATAAACTTATTGCAACTTAGTTTAATTTTATATTTATAATAATTTATATATTCTTTTTATACTGTAATTGTATTATTAGAATAGAATATCTGAAATGTATCAATTTATTCTAATTTTGTAATCGTGTATGAATTATTATTTTGTCATGTATATTTACATGCAATAGGTTTTTCAAGACCTGGCATATTAATAAAAAACAATCAATCAATCTCTCGCACTTAAAGTATTAGCTGATTTGAAACATATCAACTAACCTATTCATTATAAATTTATATATTCCATGGATGATAAGATTCCATCACTGGATTCATCAGATTTATTCCGGCCTAGTTGTGAATTAGTTGCTTGAAAAATTTAAATCGCTTAGTGAAACTGAAATCCTTGAATTTCTCAAGAGATTTCTTTTTTTGCAAGAAGTATGGATGAATACATTGTTTCAAATATACAGTAGTTCTGAACATCCACCTCTACAAAGTTTTCCAAGTTTTGCAATACAATTTCTATTAATTTGATATTCATCCTTTTCTTCACTCTCAGACTTTCAAAGTTACGAGTTTGTTCGTTTTTCTCGCACAGCTCTAGCAACTCTACAAGGAAATGTTTACTAATTAAAATTCTTCCCGAACTTTCCTCCCTATTCAATATTTCCTCCGGCCATTTTTTCAACAAAGAAATTCCATTAACTTCAAAAGTATCGTTTCTTTGTCTAGTAAACTATCCTGTTGAAAAGATTTCATTTCGATTCCCGAGCTGCATTCACAGGAATTTTTATCTTTGGATGGAATCCAATATGAATTTTATTAAATAGCTAGGAGATACTTTTTAGAAAGTTTGGGAGTTTTCAAAAGAGTCCACTGAGAATCACATTCAAATTCATCTCAAATCTATTGTTTCAGCACTTTCTCACAATCATTTTCCTCTTAACCCACACCTGTATTACTACATCAATAATTTCTCAGTCAATAATTTCATTAGGACATTTATTGCTCAAAAAAAACTTTCTTGTTCAAGGAATCAAGTTATTATCATCATGACTTGACATTTAATCATGACTTTTATTATAAATTATAAATAAATAAAAAGTTTCTTTGAACAATACTAAGCTTCCAGATTCTGACTTCATTTCTATGGAATAAAATGAAATGCATTCATTAATAAGATCCTTTCCACCCATAATTCCACTATTGAATCCTTGATAACAAAATATATTATGAATAAAATAAAGATAGATAAACAAAGATGAAAGGAACACTTATAGATCCGCAAATAACTTCCAATTTGGTGTCATTCAACTCCATTATAATATTATTGTTTACTAATGGCTTTTCAAGTGTTTCGACTTTATCACTATTTTGATGGATTGTTACTCACTAGTGCTCGAATGTTTATTGATTCATGGAAAAAATGTAGATTATTTTCTTCTAGATAAAACAAGATTTAATTCAATTCATTTTTTTATTGTTTCTATTTTATTCAACCCAAACTCTAGTTAATATAAAATTTAATTATATTCAAAATAATATAGGCTGTCTATAGGTTTATATTCATTGTGATACCTTTTGCGTTCATCAAGTAGTAGTTTGAAGAATAATTTTATTGTTTCTCCCGTTCCATTTTTTTCAAAAATTCCATTTTAATCCATTCTAATCTATTTCAACTCTTAATATTCCACTGATGACCTCATCATTTCCCTCTAATTTTGATGTATTCGTATTTTACTTTACTTTGCTTCCATCATTGTACTTTATTGCTTACTTCTGTAATATATTGTGTGTGTGAATGAATGAATGAAAAATTGAAATTATCTTCTCCATATTTCTTATTTATATAATATATTATAATTATATTATTCCATTATAATAGAAATATTAATGACATATTGAAAAATATGTTAATATTGTTAATAATATTGTGCGTGTGAATGAATGAATTGAAAATTAAAATTATCTTCCCCATATTCCTTATTTGTATAGTATATATTATTACAATTATTATACTATTCAATTATAATAAAACTATTTAGAACATATTAAAAAATTATAAATGGAAATGATATCATACTAATTCTTTATATTCCTCAACCTCATGCATTGTTAGTGTTTCAGTAATTTTCAGTATTGAAAAGTAGTCGTAAGATAGTGGAAGCTTGTGAATTATGGAGGTAAAAGTCACATGTCCCATTACAAAGTATCATTTAAAAAGCTTGAACAAAGCATTATGTTACCTATCCTTTCCCTTTCACTAACTACAATGTTACTCACAAAAAGCAATTTCCTATGCAATATTTAGCACGGTTTGGCACTTGTCGAATACTCCTATATTAAATATCTTGATTGAGTCATTTACTCAATGTAGATATTCATTTTGAAATTCATATTTATGATGAATCTTATAACGTTGTAATGAATTGTTGTAATGTTATAACTTAATATGATGAGCTTATTAACAACGTTTGTTGATTGTTATTATGTTATAAATTGATAGAGGTTTTATTAGGCTGCTCTTATAGGAATTTTCATTGTAATTTAATTTTTATCAGCTCTGTGATTAATCAAAATATTAATTTTCATCAAATTTTATCACAAAAATTTATTTTATAATGGTGGAATCTAGTTTGTTCAAAGCCTTGAATAATAAGCACATTAACTGAACAGTCAGACACACTGGAGCAAGATTTTTGCAAAATACACTTATGTGTATACACAATATCCGTATATGTGTAGCCTGTATAATGCAGGCTAAAGAAGATAACTGAACTGTTCATTCAACAGCAAAAAAGCAACGTTTTTTTCAAAGTCAGATTTTCATAAAAATTTCACTATTGTAGACAAATTAATCTAGACATCTGTCACCAAACGCTAGCCTGGAAAATCCTGGTGAATAATATTTTAGTTGCGTGTTCTCAATAAAACAACTCACTTCAAGTGCAGAAGATTTCAAAGGTAAAACAATTCCTGTGGAGAAGCTAGTATACGATGAGTTGCATCAGAAAAGTAGAGCTTTCTGGACCTCACTCGCCGGACTTGAAAGAGAGTTGGAAAGAGAGAGAGAGTAAGAGAGGAGAGCAAGAGTAAAGCAAGTACCGGTGTGTCTCTTTTGAGAATCGCCAGACCGAGTGGAATCCAATTGACTCAATTTGTTCAAATCCACATAGGAAGGATACGAACGACCAAAGAAATATTGCCAGCCAAACAAACCCATCTTTCTCTTTCTCTCTCTCTTCTCTTGGATATTGAGTTTCTTTTTTCTCACAGTTGCAAGCAGCTCGTCTCCTTGCCTTCTCTTCTTCTTAGCCCCTCTGTCACTTTCAATAAATATCTTCTCTGAATTAAGCACAGTGTTGGATTGTGGACACTGCAAACTGCAGTCATCCTTTGAAGCAAACCTATCTCTCAAGAACGGAATTTATACGAGGAGGAGGAATTCAACATCGTCGTGGAGCTGGATAGGTTTATGTAATTGATAAGGTCGTAGTGAGTGATAACAAAATAAGATGATTGAATAGTATTTTATTTACATTGTAATTACCTTCTTGGTGACAGAGAGTGTATTTGTTCATGAAATTAACAGTAGTAATTCTACACTATGACATTACATCACTAGTGAATAACGTACAAAATAATTAAAATGTATAACATTCATTAATAATTTTTCTGTTTGAATCATTAGCCTTTATGAAGGTATTATTTCAAATTCACAAGAATACTCAAGGCATTCATTCCACATTTGAGTAATTAACCCAAATTTCATTCTTGCCAGCTACATAATTATTATTCCTCTCACATAATATAGTACTCCAGCTCAACTGTTTGATTAGAAAAGCAGAATTTGTAGTGCGTGAGTATTCACTTAATCATAGAAGAGAATTTGACAGAGAATTTAAATCACCTCGGTTATAAATTTTGAAGATATAGTGGTTTGTTCATCAAGAGAGGAATCTCAGCTTGAAACCCTTGAAGGCATGCATAACCCTTTACAGGGAGGTGGATGGGGGAAAAGGACCTCTTCTCATACATGGAGGTAACTCCATTAAGCGATATAATTGCACCCGATTTAATCAACCAACGCTATGGTTATGTGAAGTTGGATTACGTGCCTTGTGAGTGTGAATAGCTCCACTGCATCTCATGATTTTCAAAACTGACGTTTAAATACATTTTGTGTAAATGCTTTGCACATAATATATAGCTATCCTTCGTTTTCAAAAATACTACAATATTATAAGCTTCAATTATAATAATCATCAGTTTTTAAGCAATAAATTTTTAGCATCCCATTATAATATTAATTATAACACTCAATTAAAAATTATAAGTGCAATAAAACCAGCTTGTGTATCAGCTTAAGAGGCCTAAATATATATTTGTTTTCTTAATTTCTTCGAAAATCTGAAAATTGACATACTCTGATTTCTGAACTCAATAATTTACCATCGAGTTGAAAGTAACACTTGAAACAGAAATGTTGTGGAAACTCTCCATAATGAAGTAATGTGGAAATAAATATTATTAGGAATATTCGGTAATATTTATCACTATTTTCATTTCATCCTATGTA
This sequence comes from Laodelphax striatellus, assembly GCA_017141395.1. Classification (NCBI taxonomy): domain Eukaryota; kingdom Metazoa; phylum Arthropoda; class Insecta; order Hemiptera; family Delphacidae; genus Laodelphax; species Laodelphax striatellus. Next base: position 11,890,707 of record CM029535.1, on the reverse strand, counting down.
GTGATTCAACTTCATGAATTTCATCATTTATCGACATAATAGGAAAACATAATTTTAATTTTAAACTTCAAATTGAACTCTTATCAAAACCTATCAATCAACTGATTGTTTTTTGTATTTGTGTATTCAATCATGCTGCTTGTTTTTTTTTGTGTTTGTATGTGTGTATAAATAAATTGAAAATTGAAACTTTGATAAATAACTCAAGTCCACTTCACAAGTCGTTTCTCTCATTTCATAAAAATATTTGGCATGGTTGTTGTTTTACAGGGGAATTCTCAATTCATCACTTCATGTCAGTAAAATTATCTTTGATACTGTAGTTGAATTTATTTTTCTTTAAAACTTCAATCCTTCGAAATTTCTCATATTCTAAAATAATATTTAGTATAGTTCTTACCCAACATTACTCCTGTGTCCTACATTTAATCTACTGGGTGGTAGTTTTCATAATATATTTTTTGCTTTGAATTAAAATTGAATGCCAACTTGTTCCAACTCATGTTACAGTTCTAAAAAAAACTGTTTTACCCTATTGTTCATAAATATATTAATTCCCCTATTAAGCTGAGTGAATTTCATGGCACGCTGCATTCCCATGAGTACTTTTCTTATTAGAATGAAGTGAATAAAATTGAAAAAGTTTTCCGAGTTGGCGTGTCTAGTTTTCCAGGTCCCAGTGCAACACTGTTGCTCTTTTAAAAAAAAGGAATTGTAGTATTACTGTGTATGTCGGAAAGTATAGTTGTAATAGAGGAAGATGCACCAGTTAGATAATAATAACGAATTACGTATCGCTGCCACAGACATCAAAGTCATGTATGGAATAATACTCTTGTCGTGCGTCCTTGGATGAGGGCGCTCGACAGGTGGCGCGCCCAGCGGCCGTTTGTGGAAGTTGCACTGCGGAGGCGCATTAGCTCGTTCATTCGCCTGTCGGCGCCTGTCAGTAGTGGCTCAGCTCTCGCCAGGTGAGGAGGCATCCGTTTCGTGCGCCGGTCCGCTCACCAGTGTTAGTATCAATCTGTTATCACCAGTTCTTCGCGCTCTGTGTACAATGTTCTGTGATTGTGTTATAGAAGGGTGACCTTCGATATTGTGTGGTTGTTTTCAAAGATTCTGTTATCACGCTACACCAAACATGGATATCCTACCAAGCGGCAACATCTTCAGAGAGCTACAGGACATTCACGACACTGGATACTTTACCGCTCAACCATCTTTGGAAGACCATTGGCAACAGGTAACGACATGTTTCACTAACTAGCATGCATCCACGTGCAAAGCCAACATTAGCTTCCAGTAAACCTAACTGAACAACATAAACAAACATGCATTTGATAACACGCAGGTGGAAAACTGACCACTACCAGTCTGTTATCCACGTGTTTTTCATAACTGTCATGCAATCTGATATCTCTTATCATTCTCACATAACCTTCAAACCTGTAAACCGTCAACAGATCGTTGAACTCGAGTACTCCACAGATAAACGATGAGGTATTCACAATACAAGGTATTCATCAGTGATATGATTATTTGACCGAATTTTTGATATTATCTCATTTAATCACAAGTTTATTATCAGTGAATTTCAACTGCAGCTCCATTGCGACATACATGATTGTTTAACGGTTACCGGTCAGCATTTTTAAGTTGATAAGGATTTTTTGTTGGGAATCACCGGGGTACAAAATATATTTTTAGATCTTTTGTTTGCATCCCCTTAACATTTTTATAGATATTTTTGTTATCTATTAAAACATTAATTTCTGGTGATATACAGTACAATCATTTTTTTACTGATAAGCCTAGGTTGTCTGTGGGCTCGTTTTTCCACTAGTAATTTAGTTCAGCCTGTGACTTGCAATGGGTAGGAACTCCTATGGATGATTTAGTCAATTTTGTACTCAATTTTCATGATTCAGCAATGATATTGCGTCATATTTATTTGTAGTGAACATATTTTATCGATGATATCATGCGACCGGCTTTTTTCATGCTTTTTATGCCGGTTTAAGGAATAACGAATAACTCGTTCTCACATGATAAAATATGGAAATTCCAGACTTCTTGATACATTTTCTATCAGAGAATGATTAATTTGATGTGAAAAAATTCCTGAGTGATCGAATGAATATGCCGCCTATTAATAAATATTCAGAGTTTAGATTTCCCACGCGGAAAAATTACCAGGGGAAATTCATGCTTGGTAACATTTTTATTATCAATACCGTTTTACTCAAGTATCGTTCACCAATTTTTCCAATCAATAGTTTTCTATTTATATCGTTTGTCATTGATACCTAATACTCATCTATAATATACCCTATAGTAAATTTGTTTCCAATTTGATTGTGTTTATCAATTCTGTTCAGCCTTTTCTTTTATTCATACACATATTCAGTGAATAATCCCCATTCATATCTCCTATTAATATATAGCTTTTATTAATAATATATGATTATTTGATTGAAGTAATCAGCGCGTTTTGTATTATTACAATTTGTGAGAGAATTTATAAATAAATTTTGTTATTTCTAAAACGTATTTATGCTCTTGCAAGGTGATACTGGTAGAAAAACGATGATATAATCCATATAAATTAAACAGTGTAATTTCAAGTGGAATGAAATTGCACAGTGCCTTTTTACGTTGATATCTTCCTCACGTGTTGAATGCTACTGACTGAGTTATTCACAGGCCGCAATCACTGTGATGAGTTTTCAGTGGAAACTACTTTGAGATGATCGTTTTGTTTTATCCTTGAAGGCATCTGGGCTCTTGTTTGATCGCAGACGAGAATCCGGGACTTGATAGCATCAGTAAACCGAGCGATAGATTGCTTTTTTTTTATCCAGGGAATGGTTTCAGACTGCAGTTGCAGTGATTTTTTTTGGTATTTTTGCAGAAGTAACTAGTGTACAGTTGCAACGCGTGGAATCAATAATAACTGTCTATAAAAATGAACTTTGATGATTAGGTAGATACTAGAATTGCAATAAATCCATGGTAAATTACGTAGGAATATTGGATTATCAATTATAAACGTTTTTAGAGCTGACATTAGATCACAGATATCATGATCTTTTTTTTAATTACAATCCAAGTAACACTAATTGCAATTAAGCAAGATTATATTACAAAATCATTTATTTAACATGCACCACTTGATTATTTATTTAATTAAATCATATTGTTAATTATTTATTTAATTTTAATACCATTCTCACTATAGAATTAGCATGAAGGAATTTTTCCAGTTCATGCAGTTTCACATAAGAAAAACTAACTACAATTTAAGGTGAACGACTTTGATCTCATTTTTCAATTTCCTATGATCGTATTGAATGCATGAGTTACTAGGGTTTCAACAAATTTACTTTCTTGTAAACAATTTTTTGAATTTTTCAAGGATGTATTAATTTTCTGAAAAACGCGTGATAAGCAGTACGATTATGAAGCAGTTTTAAAACTTTACTAATACTCTATAATAAGGAGTGATAAAAAGAAGCCGCTAGGTAACTTTAAATAATCAAATTGTTCATGATATTTGGAGAAACTGGCTCGATTTTCGGAAAAAAGAATGAGCCCTGAAAAAATCCCTTATCTTTGATTACATTTCAGCTATCATTTTTAGAGTCTATCATATCGAATGTGGTCAATTTCCTTCTGTTTTTCTGGTTGGAATTCTCAGAAAATAATCCCATCTCACTGAGAATCGAGTCTGATAAATAGATAACATGCAAATGCAAGTGACAAATGCCACGTACTCCATTGTCGGGTGATAAGTTGTGGAATGCGATTCAGAGATGTTAATAACAACAACAATAAAAATAATAGGGGCAGCTTTCCTAAATTGGCCGGTGCAGTGTTTAGGCCAACGAACCCGTGGTCGTTTCAAGAACCGGTTTTGTTCTTTCGTCATTTACTATGCATTTAATCATTAGTGAACTATCGACAGGGCCCGGCCTATCTGTATGCTATCAGCTCGGAATGATCTGTGCATTACCTTTGAGAATGTGACTGAGGGGTAATTAGATACCGCCTAATGAACTATTTGGTATTCAGCTTGCTCATCTTCTTGGGCTACGCAATAATATAATTGCATTTTGGTCCAGGATAACCATGAATTGCATAAAGTAGGATAGGATTGCATGTGAAAAGGACAGTTTGCATGCACTGTCCTGCATCAAGAGCGGAGTTTATACTTATTTTAAAAAATATGCAGAAAATATCCACTAGTAATCGATAATAATATTCAAGAAAATATTGCTCTTCAATAATGGAGCATTAACATGACGTGGAAATTAAATGAAATAGTTATTGTCTGTCCAACATACATTATTTAAACAATAAATTCATAAGAGTTGAATAAAATGAGTTAATAATTGAGTAAGAATATTATTAATGATTAGTGAATAATTTTAAAATTCTCTAATAATATTAATAATTTAGTTGGTGATATAATCCTCTACAATATTTATGATACTTAGGATTGAAATATCAATATTTTACATTAATTGCAAAAAAAATCCTGTGTCAGCTTTTTTCATTATTATTTTACTATATTCATAGCAATTATCTTTATATTGAATATTGAAGGAGTTTTGTAAAACTAGTATCAGCCATCGGCTTTTGAAGGAACTCCGTGAACCTGTCTGCTAAAATATAATATACAGTAGTAGTGAATAAGTCAAATTTGAGCAGAGCAAACAGCGCTTTTCGCTTTGGGCTTACTCTAGTCAAGAATTTATTTATTTTTTTGTGATGGTTGCCCCACTCAATAGAAAGTAAATTCAATTTGCTCTATTTTAAATAGTCCAAGATGATCATTTTATCCTGGATAATCCTATGATATTCGAAGAATGTGATCGGTGAGGAATATGGTGGCCTCAATACAACAAATGAATAACATTGATTAAATTTACATTTCATTTTTGTTAATGCTCAGTAAATTCTGATAATATTGTAGCATGTCAAGTTTTTTATTGAAGCTATTAAATGGTCAGTGATAGTGTATCAATAACACTTGTAATTACAATATTTTAAATGTTTAGATGACCATTATGTAAGCTAGGAATAGAACGCCTTTTATGGAGAGGAAATGAATGGAGAATGAAGCATGACCAGTGATTCATTGATAATAACCTTATCTTCATCGTTTGTGTTTCCGTTTTGTCCATCATTCTAAAACAAAATATCCAGACAGTTTTTACGTAACTCCATATTATCTCAATATGCTCAATCCATTTCTGAGTAAACCCAACAAATAATATTTATTATGATTGTCGTGCCGCCGTAGCTCTCTCTATCAATGACTGATTATTGAACGGAACAGAAAAATGTTGAATTTTTTATGTGCACTTGAATTGAGCATTAGATTAGATACCACTGCTCTTTATAATAGAGATGTATGACTCCATATTTAGTCAAGTTCTGTTTCTTCATGGCCAGCCTACTGTTATTTCCTGGAATGTTTATTCTCTGATGTATTATTTTTATTTCTCACAGTATATGAATTGTAAATACAGTATTTCCCCCACTTTCATTCTTTCATCGCTCCCAAGTGCTCTTTCAAAGATCTCTTCCTTCAATCTTTCAAAGATTGTTTCCAAGTGCTTTCCAAATTACAGTAGATTTGTCAGAAAATTGAACCATAGAGAAAGCATACGCAAGTTTATATCTTGGTGTATGCTTTCTCTATGATTGAACTCTTTGAGAAAACATATTTTCTCTTACGCAATTCAAATAACAAAATAATGCGATTGTTGTACTTTGCTCTAAACCAATAAAAAAATAACATCGGTATTAAGATGGATATTTAAGATGATACAGATAAAATATTTTCTAGAAGTTTCTAGTTCTCAGAAACAAGGAGAATAGAACATTCTTGGCTTTATAAAAGTGACTTTTTATCAAGAAGAGTATAATTTTATATAATTTATTTCATAACTTCAACGTTATAAATTTGATAATTAGAACAAATTAACGAATATTATCATTATTTTTATAGTTCAATCAAATTCTAGAAGATTCTTTGATAGAAACATCTCAATTCAAAGTTAATTCTTCTACACTTAACAGACTACATTATTAGCCTACTATTTATATAACTACGCTATATCTGAAAGATTGGAACATCAACATAAGATTGGAAATAAATTCAATATTGATTTATTGGTTTTGCAGTAATAATTCAGAATTCATTGATAACTTATGGAGTTGGAATATTATCAATCTATTCAGTAACTCAAATAAAAAGGAATAATCTTTATTTTTCTCACGAGAATGCTGTTCGTATTATTTATCGTAACAATACAGTTCATTAGTTGGTTTGAACTCTGGCCTGGTTTATCACATTCCAAGCAAAACTATCAAATTTCCTAATAACTACACCTGAATTTTGTGACTCATCTTTTTTATCGGAAAATTTAAATTCATACTATTGTCTAATATGTTCTGACTTTGGGTCAAGGTTAGTCTTCGAATGGACACTAATCTTGCAATAAAGATCAAGTATCTAAAGATAGAAGTGATTTGATTGAAAAACAAGTTTCAACTTTCTATTTCCATTATAGGAGTTATTGCTTTAGAGAAGTGAAGAACTTAAGACATGAGAAATCTTATGTAATCTTTTAAACGTAGGCTGTGAAAATCATGTGAAATTTCAAAAATAATAATATTCACGGAAAAATGAATTGAATTTAAATTTTTAGAATTCCAATTCTGGCCTTGAAGTACCTACTGTATTCAAATCGGAATAATTGAATAATTTGTTACATTCCATTATTTGTGTTAATTTTCAATTAGTGATGATTACATCAATAATAATTGCCAACTTTTCAATTTTCAACTTAATTACCAGTAATATAATACTCCAGTAATACACGCCAGTATTATTACAATAATGTTACTATTCCAGTACTCAAGTAATACACTCCGCATTCTCTCAATTATTAATCCATTAATTTAATTAATGCTTAATAATCCACATCATACAATAGCAACACTCGTCAATTTAAAAAATAATAACTCAGCTACGACAGATCATTACATTATCATTCATCAGTTGTAATGTTTCTATCTATCTAATGCCAAGCGTCAAATTAAATGAATACTGCTGTAACTTCTTTATTTTTAAAATTTCATCTTATTCTCTTGATAAGATTTCAAAATACATAGTTATCAGATTCAATTAATTTGACGCTTGGCATTAGATAAAGAGATGTTATTTCTTTGCCATCATGCTCTACGATCATCAGCAACGCCAAGAAATAATATCTCTCTATCTATCTAATGCATAGCGTCAAATCAAATGAATCTGAGTGTATCTATTTTATTATCATCATCTGAATTTTCATCTCAATTTCTCAAATACATCAGCAACGTCGAGAAATGATATCTATCTATCTAATTCCAAGCGTCAAATTGAATCAACGTCACTGTGCATTACTAAATAAATAAATGAATAGTTATTTTAGACAATCTATTAATATCACATCATATCATTGAAACCCAATAAGCTCATCGTAAAGTTGTTCGACAACTTTGAACTGTGACCTCAGTTTTCTTTTAAGCCGTAGTTCACCACCCTCCTTGCAACTGCAGTACTATAATAAAAATGTGTACATATTTACATTATTATTTTATCGAGCAATTTCTCCCCTATAGAGGAAGTGAATGCGACAAGGTTACAATTTCACTTCTTTGGTGCTGGCGGTTGTTTTCTAAATTTAGCCGACTACTAAAAAACTACTGAATAATAATAAGGCACTGGCGCCGGCTGTAGTATTGCACCTGAAAAAGCAGAACACTTCTTAGGGAAAGGGGTGAAAAACGGTGGAGGGGGGGGGGTGGTTTTGGTGGGGGTGGGGGCGTAAAATCGCGATTGAGACGGTTGCTAGCCATGATACCACGCACAAACACAAGCACGTTCGGGTCTATATTCGGGACACTATCTCATTTCTAGCCCCTCAGCGGTCGTTGTAACGACGTCCGCTTGCATTATGAATGCACATTGCTCTATGGCCCACCACTGCAGCCCGAACTAGGCTATGCTAAGACGGCTCCGTCTCTGCCGCGTCCATATTTCAAGCAAACTGATCGAACCCCGGACTCCCCCGTGAATTGGGTTGTAAAATAGGAAGATTTCACATCAATCTAACATGAGAAGAGTGTGGGTTGGAGTAGTTTTGATACAGATGACATCGGAAACACGAAATCAACAATTTTACACCGTGGTTTACTGTTGGAAATATGTTTTTTGTTAATCATTCATATGAATCATTGTCATTGTCAATATAATGTGGTCAATACTAAACCCTGTAATTCAAATGAAATTCTCTGTGTCAGTGGCGTAACTTACACCCCCGCAAACCCCGCGGCGCGGGGGGGGGGCTAGGGCCTGAAATAATATCATATGTTTTTTTTTTATAAAATTAAAGTAATGATTGAACAAGAAAAGCAAAAGTTTTATTTTGGGCAATTAACAACCATGAACACAAATTTCAATAATTCATAATTGTCCATTGTAAAACAAATTATGCATCAACAATTAGAATGTCAGTTGGTTAAAAATTGCCATAGAGAGTTGTTATGACGGAAGAATAGTTGCACAATTAACAAAAGGTCTGCTGGTTTAAAGTAGCTTATCGGAAAATAATGAATTTTGTTTACAAATCATTGAATGGAGACATACATCCGGTCCCCAGACCCAGAGTGTTTACACAAATATATTGTTTCGCCCATCGAATTCCTGATCATAATAGAAATAGACTGCAAGAGTTGTCGAAGAATAGCCTATAGCTTACTCAGTCAATCTCAATTCATTATTTCATTTAATTTGTAATTTTATTCAATTTGTGAAATGAGCTGTAAGCAGTGAGTTTGTGAAAGTGGGTTTTAATTCTTTATTACGGTAAAAAAATTTATTCACATTGCATTCCTACACGTATTTTCAGTATTATGATGTTCGATTTTCAATTTTTCCGTCTTTACTATCTTTCTTTCCTTCAAGTGAACAAAAATATTTTGCTAGCTTTCAAAATGAGTGTTGTCTGTGTGTCTGTTCGTAATATGTTAGTAAAGCCTGTGTCACACCAGGCTACTTTAATCTAGTAACTAGTTTTTTTATGAATTATTATAAATCACTAATAATTATTATTACAATTATTGTAGAATTCAATCAAGAGCATGTTTTGTTTTTTTTATTTTATTACATGTATATGTTATTCACTCATGAGATACGCTCTCATTAATGAGTTTAATGGTTGCGGTTCAGGGAAAAGGGGCTAAGAGAGGGGCGTGAGATTTTAGAAGGATGGGCCCGGAATTATTTTTTGCGGGGGGCCCAGTTGGCAAACGTTACGCCACTGCTCTGTGTGCATATAGAGTTCATGATTCCATTTCATTTATGTTTCAATCAGTTGTGGATCCATATACAGATGCAATCTGATGACATCATTTATAATATTGTGAATTGATAAATTAGAGATATGAATCAATAATGCTTTGAAATATGAACTCTTCTGATTCGAAATGGAAGCCTACTTTTTTCTAAAAGGTCACTCAATTTTTATTACTATTATGAACAAAAACTGAATCTTATCATTTCTGAATGAATCATCTTATTATTTGTGTTATGTTATCAAATCCTCCTCTACTCAGTACTATAATACATTGAATCATTGCTTTCCACAAAAACTGTTTGGGATTTCTGAAAGTTTGCTGTGCGAAAATCATTACTTTTTTATTTGTACGAAGAATAATATTACTGTACTTATACAGATAGATACTCAATACACAAAGACTGAAATATTAAATATTGCCCATTCATGGATTGCAAAGTTTTATAATACTATTTTACATTTTATTCTTACATTGGAATACATTGCACTGAACAATGCACTGGTGCTCTCACACAGCCTTGCCGCCCCCGACAATAGTTGATAAATGTATTCCATTCTTTCTATGGTTACTTGTTCTGTCCTTTTGAAAATTGATGAAAATAATGAGCAAAGGAGTTTCCTGATGCTCCTTTGATTTTGTATAAATGTATTCTTTACATTAATTCAAGCGAATCATTAGGACTTATTCTCTTCTCCTACTCCTGTATTATGTATTGCCTCAACCATCTAATATATAAGGATATATTTTTTCGATTTGTTAGAACTAATTGACTCTTTTCGACTTGACTTCTCATCAGACGTCTACATCTTTGTCAGTATGTCTAGACATACTGAAAAACTGTATGTAAACTGTATGTAAACTTTGTCAGTATGTCTACATGAGGTACTTGCTCAAAATAGTTAAAATACGTGGAACTGAAGTGATAGGACCAGGTTTTTACAGCAACTAAGATAGATAGAAGGTGGATGGATAGATAGATAGAAGAAGATAGATAGGAAGATAGCGAACTGATATGAAGGTTAGATTAGATTTATGTGACGAAACTAGTGCACTTGAAGACGAAGTACCACTGGAATGCGTCCAAAGCCCGGTTATCCACAATTCAAATGCAGAAATTAGCCGGTGGAAAGCAGCCAGCCTCACGAAAGATATAAACTGGAACTCTTTCGATTTTCGCTGCGAATAGTCAGTCGCCCCTTTTCAATGCTTTTCCCCTGCTTAATACACTTGCCTGATCCGGTACACTTAAGCTCGGAGACCATTTCGAAAGGAAGCCATAATTTTTTATGACATCTGCAAGATGGGGCACAGCCAGCCAAGTCTTTTTAAATAGGAAAAGAGAGTACTAGTTGCAAGTAAGGGATGCACGATAATGGGGTGAGAGAGAACGAATCGGTGAGAGAAAGTCGACCACCGGGTTAAAAAGAAGTCAGCTTTGTGGTTTTATTGTTGTATAGTATAATTCAGAGGCGTCTGCATGTCTACCTGTGAGGCATAATTCAATCGACGATCGACCACCTACGATTACGGTTAGGTAGGCTGTTGTTAGCTGAACAACTTGTGGCTTGCCACTGGCGCCCGCTGTACACGTGTTGACTTGTACTTGTCACTTGTACTTGACAACAGAGGGCTCTGTTGTATTGGTCAGTACTAAGTAAGTACCTACTCAAACATATTGGTATCATTGGATCAGTCAAGTGGATCAAAATTGTATTATTTTGTGGATTGATTCACTTTGCGGAGAGCCATAATTTCTATTTGCTTAATAAAATACAATGAAATAAATGAAATAAAAAAAATAAAATAAATAAAATGAAATGAAATAAAATGAAATCATTTCTATTTGCTTAATAAAATGAAATAAGTGCTTGATCAATAATATTAATTAATTAAAATTAATTAATAAGTTGAATAATTTAATTTAAAATTCAATGATCAGATATTCTTCATAAGTGACAATAGTGTATTGTCATTTTTCACTTCATTAAACTTCTTTTATTTATAAATAATAAATTGGTGAATAATATATTGCAGCAAAAAAGGTAAGGGTAATTTAATGAATTGAATTGAATGACTGCCTTTATTTTAACCTGGGAGGGCGAAGTTAGGGCGCAATCGGCCCTCTCTTACACTTAACTCTCAAAAAAGATAGATACTCAAAAAATGTAGCCAAACGTTTCCAGAAAAACCTAATATTTGGGGGTTTTGTCATATTCCCCAAACACTTCCAATGTAAAATAAGATACTTTACTAACTGTATTGATTAATTTTGATATTAATTAATTTTATAACACTGCTATAAGCTTTCTTGACTTGAACCCGTGTTACTTGGGACCTTTCTGTTTGTGAAAGCTTACTCCTTGCCACTTGTCACCGACAAATACTCATTCCATGTGAACAGGGTCTTGCTTACAAAAAATAGAGTTCGCTTCAGAATGGGTGAAAAACCCTCCCACTAATTCTGATTGCATGGGGAGGCTGGGTTTCACCTGCACGCAATAGGCGACCAACATATCAAAAATACAGACGTTCATATCTATATTTTGTCGTATATAAACTACTTAACTATACTGGATTATATCTATATTTTGTTCATATACTACTCAACAACCTGACGTCTATATGAATATTTCGGACAATACAAAGGACTCATTTCTCGGAATAATAAGGGCTGGTTACAGTCGGCACTAGTCGTTGAACTTCGAATTATGGCAATAATTTTCGCCATGTACGTTCACACGCTCATTCCCGCTTGGGAGCACACACACACACACACCCACGCATGTGGCGTAGTGAGTTCTAGTACGAAGCCGCGCATGTTTTTCACGCATAGCCAGCTCTCTAATAGGTAGTAAAAAGCGGATGTTTTGCATTTGTGGAGGGTGGTTGCACCTTGCAGTTGAAGTCATGCTACTCTACTCTCTCACAAGCACTACTTAAAACTATAGTAGTTGTAGGTGAAGAGTTCCAGTATTCTAAGCAAGTCATCGAAATCCTCTTTCACTAGTAGTTGTATATAGATGTTTAGTTGGAATTGTTGAAACCGTTTTGAAGTAGTAGGTCTTATCTTCCTATAGTTGAAAATGTTCAGGAGTATTGCCTAGCTGTATGTGCTTATTTTAATTTTATGAAATCACCACTGTATTTGAGGTTAGGAACTGACCCTTGTTAATTATCATGGAACAAAGAAAAGATCTTTCATGAAACAAATATTAATTTTCTTTGTTCCATGCTTATTATACATAAGGCATCCTTTTGATAAATACGTCGCCTAGACTTAGCGGATCACATCTAGGATTCAACAAGTAGTGTTCCTCGACCAAAATTATTAACAAATACATTCCCATCTAGTTTTGACTGTACAATGAACAGCAGTGGTCTGGAACCCATTTGTACTAGGCAATCGAAATTATTACTAGTGCCCTTATGAAACAATAACGAGCCGCTTTCATCATACTGAATTCTCTCTATCAATTCAAACTTATCATTCAATTGTGTTTGTAGCCGCTCTATTTCAACTGGATATCTATCACCTATGACGTCAGAGGGAGGTTCAGAGAGAGAGAGAGAGGGTGATGTGTGGTGGCTTATGGGTGGGTCGATCAATTTATTCCGTGCCTCCAGCATTAATAACCGGGGTTTTTAGTATTCGAAGTTGGTTGGCCCGCGTACAGGATTTTAATAAGCCCCTAGCAAAGCACAGTGGAACCCCTACCATACCCCCCACTCATAAGTTGTCAATCTGGACTGACCATGTGGGTGAACCAACCCGCAGCGTGCTACTATGGGCACTAATTTGTAGCCTACACAGCTCACTGGCCGAGGCTGGAGCATGGTCGTCATCGAGCTGATATGTCCCCGTTATGTATTTATAACTGCTTCCTACTGCAACTGATGATGCTCACACATCACCCAACCCAGCCATCCACTTCGATGCTTCACATCAATAGTTGATTTTTGACGTAGCTTGTTTCGTGAATGTTCAAAGTATTTATTTGAAAATAGTTGTTTGATAAACTTTTGAAGTTTGGTATGTTTTTGATTTTTAAAGTACTATATTTAAAATGTATATTTTATAAGTATATTTTGATTTATATTTTTAAGTACTATATTTTTCTATTATATTTAAAATTTTATTTATTTATTTAGCGTATGGCTTTTAATAGTGGGGAGACCCGAGTAGGGTTGTTCCACTTCACCAACATAACCAATTATCCCTTGATAGAGAACATGGTAAAAGTTTGTTTTCACTTAGAAAATAGACATCAGAATTTAAAAAAAGACATCATATTTAAAATGTTTTATATGCTCAAAATACCGTACTTTATTTAGAATGGATGCTAGGAAAAGTTCGGAAGTTGATGATGACAAAGCTTAATCTGTAAAGTTTCAAACTATGTACTTATTCTAATGGATGTTTGATGTAGTTTTGAACTTGAGGATGATTTTTGTTGATTGAATTAGTAGGTGAATAATGAACAACCATATTAGTAAAATGAATGTAATTTCATAATAAATTATTAAATTTAAAAATATTTTTTCAGTGAAATGAGTATATCTCGGTTCATAGAAGAATATTTCAATGAATATTAGAATCAAGGTACTTTAGAATAGAAATAATAAGTACTGTACAATATTTTGATTGTACAGGATTGAACTGTACTACAGTGTAGTGTGTAGTAACATCAATCTATCATTCACCATTACATATATCCAAATTAATTATTGAGTTGTGTATCCATACTTTTTCCTACTGATGAATAACACTATTTTAAAAAAACACTTTCAAGTAGAAATAACTAGTTATTCTACTAGGTATTCTACTTAAAAGTGTTTTTTTAAAATAGTTTTATCCAAATTAATTTTTGCTCATCATGTTTTGGAATGTATTTTCTTATTTACATTCTTAGTTCAATCAAAAAACCACCCGAATTCTATTTGGAGAAATTGGATTCCCTATCTGTGGATATGAAGGATTGTATGTAATCAACAAAATTTGTGAATTTCCAATCTATCTTCCATTAATCTGTATTTCTCCATCAATATTCATGCAATTAATATTGTGGAATGTATCTTCATTTTTACATGCTATGTACTAAATCTAAAATTACTCATGTTGATTGTATTTGAAACTTTGTATTATCTCCTAGCTGTTGATATGAGGGGTTGTACGTAATCAATGAACAAACAGTGAATTTCAAATATATCTTTCATTATACCCATCATCATTCATATGATTCTGTGAAATGTATCTTCATTTTTACATGCTATCTACTCAATCCAAAATCACACATGTGGATTGGATCTGGAGAAATACGTATCTCCAAGCCGTAAATATGAGAGACTGTATGTAACCAACAATAATTGAGCGAGAACAACTGTCGGGAATGAATAACATTTTTTTTAAATATAGCAAATGCATCCAACTGGGCCTGCCCTGCCTGCTGCGTTCAATCTTATCCAAACATCCGAACAACGTTCTATTTACGCTGTCGTGGCGCGTTTCTCCGAGACTGAAATCTGCGCATGCGCACTACGAGGCCATTGTTATTGAATTGGGAGGAATAATGACATGCTGTCAACATTGTAACACACGCTCCAAATCGCGCTCGGCTTGTTTGTAGGCTAGTTGTTGAGGAGGGTGTGGGGGTGGGGGTTTACAGAAAGGGTTGATTTCGGGAAGGATTCCCAGTTTTTGGCCAGACAACCATACCGTCTGTTTCTCCAGTTATCTCTCTTTGATGTCTCTCTGGTTTATCTCACTCTTGAGGGTTATCCTCTCATTCAAAGGGTGACCACCCTTCTTCCTGGAAGTTCTTTTCATTCGTAACATCGTTCGCTTGATTTTTGTCTGTTGTTTTCCTTTTGTTTTTCCTCTACAGTTTTCTTCGTATGTAACAATGTTTTTCTCGCTGCACGCTTTTTCAGTGTACGATAGACACTTCCAGTTAAACAATTCGAATCTGAACATGTTTCAGGAAGTCAAGCATGCAGAAAATGGAATTAATTTGCATTTTTTCTCTGAACACTAGAATGACTGGTAATTGTCTAATGCTCGTTACACATAAAATAAAATGAAATGAAAGAATCGGTTTACATTAGCATTAAACTCAATGAAATGAAAAAAGAATATAATTAATTAAACTCGTAAATATGTACAAAACACTGTAAGATTAACGGGAGTAATACTAGCCAATTCCTCTAATGATATTATTTTACACCTGAAAATTAGAATCGGTTCAGTTCTCCTGACAGAAATTACAAGAAATGACAAAATGACTTATAATTGAATTGTCCAATGCTGGGTTACAATAAGCCAGATCAATTTTAATCCAGGATCAGTAAAATGATCTGTGGATATCAGCTGATACAAAATAGTTGATCCCGATTGGTGCAAACCAGCACCAATTTTCTTCTCTAATATTAATCAATGAGGATTAGTTCCTCAATCTTCCATAAATTGTAGAGAATTAGATGTGAAAGATGTTATGAATCAGCACAATTTTTGTTCAAGTTTTCATTTATCTATGATCTGAATTTAAATCCATGTTATCATTCTAGGAATATTTGTGCTAATTTATTAAATGATGACAGTCATTAAACTGATTGTAATATGGAGCTAGTGCATTTTCAAAACCACAATACTGCTCTCATCAGGATAAGTGCTGATGAGTAATAATGTGATTGAACTATGCTAAGATACTCCCTTTATTTATGCAACCGCTAATTGATTTGATCTGATATTGTAATAGTAAGGAACATTCCATAGAATCCATAGCCATCAACATTGTATCGGTATTACAAATTAAGCTGAAATATCATGCGCAACAGGAAAACTGATAGAAATACGAGGAATTCCATTCAGTGAGTCATATCAAATTTCTGGATAACTTAACTAACATGCAGCAAGGATTGCAACGTGGAGTATTGCATTAAGCACGTGTCGGAAAATCCATTACTCATAAACAAGGTAAACTTTGCTTGTATTCCTATCCAATGTCAAAGTGTGGTATCAAGTTTCGTCTTCTAAGCAAACTACAGTATTCTATTATCTGTCCTCTTCTCTTACTAGTTTCTGTCCTTCTTTACAATTCTGCTTACTATGTTCCTCACCAATTTATCCTCTTTACTATTTTTCAAGTGGGAAGTTGTTTGTGCTTTGAAAGACCAGGAAAATTCGATCAAGGTGAGCAAATATTTTTTATCACTGGTGCGTTCAAAAGGAAGAATTGACAGGGAATTAGTGAGTATTGACTGAGCGAGAATATTGTATCAATCTACCTTGTTTTCTCATGGAAATTGGGGGAATGGGATAGTGAGTGGTTTTATAAATAAACAAGAATAGAATAGGGATTTTCAATTGAACATTATTCTAGAGTATAACTATAGCAGAACTTAGAGTATAACTGAGTAGAATATGATAACATAAATAATTATTGACAAATCCATATGCCCCTTTTAAAGGCGGTCGAAGGATGCAAATAAATAAATAGAAAAAAATATATAAAAAAATTATTTTGTAGAAAATTATACAAAACTTTTTAATACTGTATTAACAAGAGGAGAATAGGCCTAACACTTGTGACATATTTGAACTGTCATAATTATCTTAAGACGAACTTCAATCAATTTTTCATGTTATTTATATTATAATGTGAAATCATTTAATTGAAAAATTATCCCCAGAATAATACGTCCTCTCGAAGTTCCCGCTCCAAAATAATAAATCCTCTCAAAATTCCCTCTTGAATCATTTTTTAAAAATAATTATCGTGGGAAACATTGATCATAATCATCTATTATTCATTTCTGGTTAGTCTGAATTCATTTGACAGGACGGAAATCACTCATAGTTAAGATGTAACACCTTGCTATGCATGTAACAAATTGGAGAGACTTGAAAATCTTGGCAAGCCGTCTTATTTGGAAAGGGAAGAAGTGCCCAGACAGACTCGACAGGTCAGACAGATATCAGAGTTATTCACTATTTTCTCTCACTGTTTATCTCTACAGTAATTTCTCTCCTGTTTTCTCTCTCACTAACACACACTAAATGATTAATACAGATTCATCCGGTGTCTGGGGTTATTTTCGGACTAGGATGGGAGGGGGGTAGGGGGGGGACCGGCAGCAAAAGTTTATGGACCAGCAGCCTGAGGGGTCCATTCTGTGCTCTACTTGGCGGCGCCTTAAAACTATAAAGTGCTGGCAACCAGCTAAACAATCAGTGCATAGGTGAAACGGAGAATAGAAACGAATACATTTTCTGTCTGTGAACCATCGCTATTTTTAGCGTTGAAACTCTGTTGATTTTGTAATAATACTGTGATGTCATCGACACGAGGAATGTTTTGATCATTTATGAGCATTTTGAGTATTTATTTTTGAGTAATTAATTGAATTAATTTCAATAAGAGAGCCTAAGGAGGATTACTCTCGTAAAAAGTGCCTAGTAATTTAGGTTAGAAAAAAGTTGCTCATTAGTCTCAAGACTAGATAGCAATCTATCTTCGAAAAAAAAATTGAGTAATTGTGATGCTGAAAAATACTTAATACTACATTAAAATTGAATTCTCCTGGATAATTCACACATTACAGTATCCAGAATGCTCTATTTACTACTGTATCAATTTCTCTGCTGTATCCATTTTATGCAGGATCCATTTAACTTGTCATAAAACATATGATCGACGAGCATATGATCACAATATAACCACAATTGCAGATTATTGAAAGGTCTTTTAAAAGTTATTCTTTGAAAGGTCTTCTTTAAAATCACAGTCTTTGATTATTGTGTAGAAATCACTGTTTAATTATTACTGGATCAGCTGATTTATGACAAGTTAATTGGATCCTGCTATATCTATTCATTCTCTATCGTTTCAATAGGCTGACTGTATTCTATATGTCGTACAAATGTTTTTCACATTACTGTCACGCATCTTACAAATTCACATTACTCGTAAGAAATAATATCTCTCTATCTAATGCCAAGCGTCAAATTAAATTAATCTGACTATACTTTTTCTTTTGTTTTTGATCAATTCCTACTGGCAACTTCAAAACAGTTGAATTGAGTAATTGCAGTCCAGACAGTACACAGTTATTTTGATCATCACTGCACGGATATAGTGATTGCAGACGATCAGTGCTTGACTGATGGAAGGATGAATGGAAGTGTAATAAATGCTCGCGCTGAAGAATGAATGGATGATTGGTGGCTAGATGGTGGGGGGAGGGTGGAAGGGGGGTCGTGTGGGTGGGTCACGTGACTTGGTTAGTCGTCAGTGACCGACTTGCCAAGCCAGCCGTGCTGCGCCGAGCAGAGCTGTGCGAGCTATCGCTACAATGCATTCAGTTTGCTCACTCGCTAGGAATGCCCTGCACTTCCGGCCAGTGCAGCCCCAGTTATCAGTGGCAGTAACCTAGCCGCCATACGGCCTAAAAATAAGGATTATTCTTGATAGTAATTTTGTTAGTTTATTGTTCACCGTCTGGTATCTAGAGTGAGTTCACTGGGACGAGCAGAGAGTATAAAAGTAGAGCTTGTACTCTCTCTTACTTCTATTCTCTTATGGCTCAAGTCATCCTGACGTAACTTGGAATTTATTGTACATGTGTGATCTAAATATACCAATGGTTGTAATCCATTCACTGTGTTATTGTAGCAGAAGTTAACAAAATCATGATTTTAGACTTGAAGACGACTGCAAGAACACCCATTCAATTCGACCATAGTAAAAACACGTGATTTGGTGAAAGGTGATTGACAGGGAATCAAAGAGATACCTACAGATTTCTGTAGGTTGATATTGATTAATTGTATGTTTTACTTTGTCAGGGCTTTGTCAAACAACGTATTAGCATTGAATACGACATGTTAGGCTAGGCGTACACCGATTAGTCAAGACAAGACAAGACGACATTAGTCACGTTTTGTCACAGTAATTCACATAGCTGCTTATGAAACAGCACACACCGATGCAATGACTGATCGGTGTGTGTTGCTTCATAAGCAACTGTGTGAAGTACTGTGACTAAACGTGACTAATCTCGTCTTGTCTTGTCTTGACTAACCGGTGTACGCCTAGCCTAAGTTTGAGAAAAAATTATAGATACTCATTTTTGTAAAGAGTTGGAGAGTCAGTTTCGATCATGCAAATTCTGACATATGGCGAACAACATAATAGCATTAAATATGACAAGAAAAAATTATAGATACTCAGTTTTGTAAAGGGTCAGTTCTGATCATGCAAATTCTGAATCCAAGGGTCAAACACGAACCAACGGGTACAGTAACCCTGCTAACTATCTTTCAACATTTGTTTCTTATTCGCGTTCCTCCTTATCCATCCAGAATCTGCGAAGCAGCTACGTTCTTTATCAGAAAATAGCCGGATAAGGAATCCGTGAGCGCCAGGCGATCAGCAGTATAGCAAGTTGAAGGTGAAGGCGGGAAAGGAGACGGAAAAAAGGAGTCAGCTGACAAAAACCATGTTAATGGATGTGCGAGTCAGAGGTGAAGGATCGCCGTCGAATGGATCCCTGTCGAAAAAGTGTCTCGCAAGAGGACGCCGCTTGGACTAAGGGGATTATGAGAGAGGAGAAAAAAGACGATGGATGAAGGATTGAGAATGGTTATGGCGCAGAGTGGGGTGGGGCGAGGGAGAATGGGAAAAGATGAAGAACGTGAAAAAGTGGATCTTGTTGGATGGACAGACTTCTTTTCCTTCATCTTTCTACCCAAGTTTCTTATCTTTTGCGTTCGTCTTCTCATACTCTCTTTTCCATCCCCTTGTGTTTCTTTCCCTTTTTATTACTTTGCTCCATTCTTGCTTCTCTTCCTTCTTAATTTTCTTATACTTTTTCTTTTTACCCCCTTCTATTCCTTCCCCTTTTTTATTATTCTTCGTCCTCCTTGTTTTCTTACTCCTTCTTCTCCTTAATCTACTCTCTTCTCTCACTTCTCCATCCACTTCTCTCAATATTTTTTGTCCTTCTTTCTTACTATTTCTCCTTAGCCTTCTTATACATCCACTTCTGTTTTTTTGCCTTACTTGTATTTCTTCCCTACTCCATTTCTTTGTCCTTAGTATTCTCATACTTCCTCTCATTTACCCACTTCTCTGTCTCTCTCTTATTTTTTGGTTCTTGATGTTTTCTCAATCTTTCTTCTCCTTCCATATTTCACCTACCTCTTCTTTATTCACTCCGGCTTCTTCTCCTTTTTCCTCTTCTTATCTTCCCTCCTCTTCTTCTTCTTTTTTCTCTCCTACGTCTTTTCCTATTTCTTCTCCATCGCGTCCTGTTTCCTCTTCGTTCTCCTCTTCTTCGTTGTCTTTTTCTTTTTCTTTTTCCCAGTTTCCTCATTTTTTTGCCTACACTTCTTTTCTTGCTCCTCTGTCTTATCACCTTCTTCTACCTCGTCTTATTTTTCCAAATTTCACATTTTCGTTTTCCCCTCTATTTCTCTTCCTACTTCTTTTTCTCATCATCTTCTCCTTTCTCTTATTTTTTCATCTTCCCATTCTCGTTTTTTGTATATCCTTCCTTCCAGCTTCTCCTATTCAATTTTGATGTCTTCAATTTCTTCTTGAAAATCTACCAGCTCTTAGCTTCTCCTTCTCCCGTCTTCTCTCATTCCAATTTCTTGTCTTCTTCATCTTTCTACTTAGCTTTTTTTCATTTCCACCCTTTTCTTCCTCTACCTCACCTCCTCTTCTTACCTTCTTCTTCTTCTTCTTCTTCTTCTTCTTCTTCTTCTCCTTCTCCTTCTCCTCCTCCTCCTTTCTTCTTCTTTTTCTGCTTCTTCTTCTCTCCCTTCTTCTTCTTATTCTTCTTCTTCTTCTTCTTCTTCTTCTTCTTCTTCTTTCCTTCTTCATTCTTCTTCTTCTTCTTCTTCTTCTTCTTCTTCTTCTTCTTCTTCTTCTTCTTCTTCTTCTTCTTCTTCTTCTTCTTCTTCTTCTTCTTCTTCTTCTTCTTCTTCTTCTTCTTCTTCTTCTTCTTCTTCTTCTTCTTCTTCTTCTTCTTCTTCTTCTTCTTCTTCTTCTTCTTCTTCTTCTTCTTCTTCTTCTTCTTCTTCTTCTTCTTCTTCTTCATCATTCTTCTTCTCCATATTCTGCTATTTCTTCTGTTAATGGTTTCTTTCAGAAGTGCGGCTTTTCTGGAATGGGGTTGGGTAGATAGCCTTATGGGGTTAAAAAGAAGTGTAATGTCGAGCGTGATGCCATTCCCAAACGTATAAGGGAAAAATTGGGGCTTTCACACTTTACCCGAAAATGGCCTCACAGGCTTGCTATGAATTGGTGTGCTGCTGAAGGCTGGCCGAACAGAAATATAACGTTCGTTGCAGTAAATTTCTATTCTGGGCATTTGAGGGATTTCTTATCACTTACCTTGTTTCAACTATTCTATATAATTATTCTTGTTCTTGTTCTATCTGTATCGATTTATTGTTAATACTGTTTAATGTAATGGAGGAATGTATTGATAGCGTACTTCTGTTTCTTTCATACAAAAACAAGAAAAAAAAAAATATTTCATCCATCCTTGAGCAATGAAGAAATATTGATAACTATTATAATAGTATTTATTTTATTTGGCGGATGGCATTAGATAGATAGATAGAGAGAGAAATATTATTTCTTTGCCATCGGACTCTACGTTCATCCGCAACATCAAGAAATAGTATCCATCTATCCAAAGCCATCCGCCAAATTAAATGAATACTATCATATGTAAGGAGCTTTCTATTCAATAGTTTTTTATGCACAGTATCTTGAATACGTTTTCGCAATTAATTGCTATTCAGGCATCTATGTGATTCCTTATCATTCTTCTTGTTTGAACCATATTTCATAGTGATGTTCTTATTCTATTGTTAACAATTATTATTTATTGTTTTCAATTGATTTGTATTGTAAAATATGATGGAAAAACTGAAAAGATACAGTTTATGCACACAATACTTGAAAAAATATGATACAACATTATTTGTTCAGGTAGCAAGAGTATAAATTCTTGTAAATATTTTCTACCGTTATCAAGTTATTGTTCATACTGTCCAAGGCAGAGGAGATAGATCAACTATAAATCGAACAACATTCATTTTTATTCAGTTTATTTTCAAAAATTGAAGGCTATTTGTGAGTCGAGATAAGAGAAAAAAGTTGATGAAAACCATAAACATAAGAATTTCCCTAATCTTATTTGGGCAAAATATTTATTATAATGGAATAGATTATAATTTCGAAGAAATTTCCTTGGAACACGTCAGGCTTATAGAGGAAAACTGTGGTTTAGATTGTTAGTTTCCTAATGACGTGTACGTAGATTATTAGTATAAGCAAAGACAATTAGAATACTAATAGTTTCCTATCGCCTTTGGTAAAAGCATAGACTAACTATACAGTGGTTTAAGTATTAGAAGATGCGTTTCAACGTTTTCCTTCCAACTTGACGATTTTCAACTATATTCCCATGGTTTTATTCGTAACATGAGTTTAAATTTTAGTTCCCAACATAAGTCTAAATTTGTATTGTAACTTACAATACAAATTGACAATGATCCTTACAATTGTAACATGGGTACCAACTTTAAAGTTAATGTTTATAGTGTTGTGAATGAATAGAAGTTGAAGTACAGTAACATAGTTTAATTGTGCAGTTTCCTTTAACATCGATGTTCAGGATACTGTACTAGAAAGTTGGAAGATTGACAGGCATTGTTTTTGGGTGGGTGATAGGAGTGGGGTGCAGTGAATGATTGGGCTGATGGCGAAATCAAGACAATGGCTTGCCTGAAAATTTCAAGGAGATGAGACATTGATCACTCAAACTGTCACCCAAAACGGGGAGAAAGCAATAATTTTGAGAATATTGATCATTCAACGTTCTTATACTTAGTATTAACCAGCTGTCTCCTATATGAAGTGTATACTTATAGCATTCATTCATTCTTGCGTTCATTAGGATTTCCTTTCGTTTAATTAGAATGACGTTTTCTCGCATCAACAGCTAACTGAACGAAAGTTATTTGAAGCCTGCTCTGTCTACGTCACTAGCTTGCATTCATCAGTAAATGAGGAAATGCGACCAGTTAAATTTAGAAATGAGCATAATCGTTCCACTGAATATTGTCGCCCAAATAGACCCCCTCCTTATTCGCTTAGTCATACTATTATTCAACCATGGGCGTCAATTTAAATTTGAATGTCTATGTCAATTGGGCTTTCAAAGAATTTCAAATCAAAAATGTCAATTACTGATTCTGTCACTGCCTCTCCTACGTCATCGAAACATTATTCCCGATAATCATTTTTCTTGTAGTTACAGCATTTCATTACATCACTGGATATTGAACCATATCATTAATTTAGTGGTCATCATTTGGTGGTTATTATTTCTACAATAATTCGTTTTTTAATGAACATTATCATTATGCAATTTCTTCAATTAGTGAGTTTTTACAACACTCTGAATTTCTAGAAATGTGATTTAAATGAGCTGTGTGTGTTTAAAAATAATAATTCAGTTATGATTTTGTCTTCTGGGTTGATGCTTTTATGGCTCAAGAAATTCTGATCTACTCTAAATGTTTAGGGATCCATAGATTTTTTATAAATATTGCTATCTGAATGGAATGTATTGGAACACAGTTTCATGATTTTTGAATAAATTTGGAATAAACCGAAAAGCCACAAGGAAATAATGTGAAGAAAATCATCTACAAAAATGAATTCAATCGCAATTCATATTTGGCGCGGTTTCACAAACAAGTCAGTGCAAATTGTACGTTGGATTGTCTTTCAATACACGTGGAAAGTTCTACCTACTAAGTTGAATTTTTGATCTTATCATTCATGATTATTTTAACCACAAAACACACGAATAGGAAGTATAATACACATCAAACCACATCTCAATAGAGTAACTCCATCGAAACTCCTAGACACTACGGAAATGTATGCTTTATCTCATATCCTATCCGATATTTGTTGGATATGATAGGACTGTTGTGAGCTTGAAAGGTTGAAGTAAGTTCTTAGATAAGTTTAGACTAGAGTGTACAAGTTGTGTGATTATCTGCACTAGTGCAATAACATTATTATTCATTAGTATTTTTATAACTCAGTGGTTCTTATGATTTCATCGTCATAATTCTAAAAAGAGGATCTTGTATCTATTTTTTTATCATTATTTGAATTTTAATCACAAATTCGTGAAATATATTCTTTTTGTATGATTTTATCAAGTCTATGTATCTCTGTGAAACAGTACATCAGTATTCGCTAAGTAAATTACTGTAGTCTTTTTTAAAAAGGCTCTCACAACATCAATTTCGAACGGTTCTCCTCCATTCCAAGTTATGGAGTGGAAAATTCATCCTATCAAACTTAAAACAGAAAATTCCAAAGAACTGAGTGTGCCTTTGTAATCAAATAAACATTGATCGCCTACGCTTTGCACCCCATAAATGAAAATTCCTTTCCGTCCATAAAGGCATTTTATTTAGCAATTCCAACAAAGGAAATTCCTTCCGGCAGTTAGCTGTATAGTAATCTTGTTTGTTCGCATCTCTTATAAATTTAAAAATATTTTGCTAAAATACAATGGAAGAAGCTATAATCTTATTATCCAATGAATGCTACTTAATTGAATGAATGCTATTTAATTCAATGCAATGAAATTTGATGTATCTTTTTTTGTATGTATTCATTTGTTCAGAAGTAATTTTACTCATGCTAGTTCTGTGTAATGCTAGTCCTGTGATGACCAAATAAGTATACCACGCTTCGCCACTAGTGTAATGTGAGGTTGGGCGTGAAAAAATGACACAATATTTGGGAATAAATAAAGTTTGAACGTTCCAAAGAAACAAATCCTCAAAAGCAATAGATTCTAACTTCTCACTTGGGTTATTAGTAAAGACAAATATTTTCTAGTCAAATTTCTATTTCTCTATCGTCTTTGCTAACCTTGTATAATCATGATTCGAACTTATAATATACAGGCTGAAAATGAAATATTTTCTTGCTCAATTCTTTCGTATCAGAAACGTAGACTATAATTTAACTGTAAAGCCCACGACGTGTCAAGGTTGTTAGACAGATAATTGCCGTGCCTTTCTTTCAATTTTCGAAGTGAAATCCGAAATATTCTGTTTTTGACAAAAAATAATAATTCTGTCCTTGGAAGCTTGGACTCATTGTAATTCTAAATCGATGAATTCAGTCATTTGAATTGTTTCATGTTCCTGCAATGTTTCGACTAAGAAAAATAAACTTAGAAATCATAGTCCATTATTCAGAAGTGCAAGGATGTTTGAAGGAATGAAGGTTTTTCGTTGAGATTCTGGTTCAACTTTGTCATATTTTCACAAATTGTATACAATTATCATAGATAAATTACATAACAATTATCGTAATTTGTTGGGAAGTCTATTCTCTGAGATCAGGTATCATAACTGTCAATATTCATATTGATATTTTTTATATACAGAAGAAGTTGACATATAATATCTTCTCTGATATGTTATTTTCTCACCTTTTACAACCACCATGTAAAATAATACTAAATAGTATACTGATATCATTGAATAGAATAGAATAGATTGACTGCCTTTACTTCCACCTAATTTATACTGATACTGACGTAATTAAACTGAAACAGCAAAAAGGAAAGGAAACAGCATTTCTTTCATCTAATCCTCCAAAATCAACATAACTTTATTCATAAAATGGCAGAGAATTAATACTGTACTTAAAAAGGAACCCATTTCATCTTCAATGTTGCTGGAGTTATTATTAATGAGGCTTAAAATTCGTGGAATACGCTCTCATCTTTGATTGAATTTGACAACCCAGATTAACTCCATTTAATCTCTAGTATTACTTCGGATATGGATTTCAAATCTTTTGTGGTGACTGCGATGAATCAGTTTTACTACCAAGATTACTCCAGTATGAATGTTATTGATTGTTGTATGTAGTTGTTTACAGATAAAGTATCAATATTTTGAAGCATGGCAAGTGCTTTCAGATCCCAGCTGTTCGGTTGACCCGAAACTTGAACCTATCGATCACTCTCAGCTGACAACGCGAATCGCACCACAGCAGATCGAGAGAAGTTCGGCTTCAGCGGAAGAGATTTCAGTCGACAGATAACAAAGCGCTAAAACACAATCTTGGAAGTCTTCAAGTCGGTCCGTTGTTAGTTGGGGTTAAATCCCTTGCCGGCGCTTGCGCGTGCGGGTGCCAACTAAAACAGATGAGGAACGATTGTTGTGGTTATGAAACTTTGTTGTTCAACACTAATCTGTCTCAGAAGTTGTGTCGTGTATAGGAGAGAAGGTGTCACATCGAGGTGGCCCTGTGCGGTGGTGGCCGATCGTTAAATTCTGTCGTTGGAGGAAGTAGTACCCAAATTTTGGGTACAACCCCCCCTTGTGCCCAAAATTTGGGTGACTAGTTTCGGGACCACGAAGAGGCGTAACGAAAAAACTGCGATGGATGACTTGATTAATTTGCATGCATTTTCGCAGTTCTGGATTTAAACGCGTCATAAATCAGCCATCTCGAAAGCAAGTGCCAGCCAAAACCCTCTTCCCCTCTCAACCCTTCCCCTTAAACATCACCAACACAATCTAAACGAAAAACGAACGACCACTCTCCATCATCTTCAACATTCAAGGGAGCACCCTTGACTGACGAACGCATAAACCAAACAAATTATAATTTAATGTTAGTTCTTACAGCGTCTGTAAATCAATGTTATATCTGACAGATGAGTAACAAGAATAACTTGTTGTTTGGGTGTTGAGATTGTTCTCTCCATTTTGAATATTGAAAATTAAATATTGTTAGCAGAAAGTGACATTGGTATTTTACGAGCCAAACAATCTTGATTTTTTTTTTCTGATGATGCCCACATAAGTATTTTACTTGTGATACTTTTTACTAGTGCGGTAAAAAGACGGTATGGGAATCGAACCCGAGACCGGTGAAGCGAATGGCTATCTAAATCTCATCGAAATGAATAATTTAAACCTATTTTTTATTATATGCTCTTCAAAATTCATACTTTTTTCATTATGTAGGCTATCTGTAATCAATAATCTAGAATCTCAGTAATCTACACAAATAAAAAAATCAATCTCATTATATGCACCTTAACTAATCAATTTCCGATCTGTGATTGATGATCATCATATTAACCAATGTCAGAAATAATATACTATAGTACGAATTATTAGAAACACTAGTCAGGTACAAATCCAGCTCGTTCTCCTATTCTTGTTTCATGATGATATTCTCATCAATATCCTCTCCTCATTGTATTGAATACGTTTTATGAATAATTTTACCATGTCTACGTATTATCTTTCACAACCAAAAATGTTTTCCATACATCAGCAACATGTTTTTTCGAGTTATTTTAATTTAAAATTTCAAATGCCCGCCATTTTTTAAATATTTCGTCAGATAAAGTTGCTTCAATTTTTTTACAGCAGAGGTCCATCTTTGCCTTGACCAAGCCAAATTTCAACAAAATTAGACAATCCATTCAGGAGAAGAAAAAAGTTTAGCATTTTAGGACCCATGTGTACTGGAACTTTTTTTTAATTCCAATGTAAGAAAACTGCTCACGATGTTTGTGGGTCTATTTTAGAAACACCCTAAATAGTTGAATTATAAGAGAAATGTACGCATTACTAATACGATAATAATATTTGAAGCTTTAACTGAAGAAAGATTTCACTATCAGAGAAAAGTTAATGCGGTCAACATAAAAATCCTTCAGTGTTTCCTGGGGGGTGTGGGAGCTTTACGAGTGGGGTGGAGGTGGGGTAGACGGAAGTTCATCAAGTTGATGTTGTGGTCAGGAGGCTAGTCGTGTTCGATCGGTTTGTCTCGTCTGAAGGACACGAGCGATCTGCTGACTGTGTGTGCGTGTGTGTGTTTGTGTAGTAGTAGTTGTGCGACGGGCGACTGCCCCATAAACGGGGTCGCCAAAGGGAAAGTGAAGTAGTGACATTGCGGGAGGGTTCAGGGTTGTTGCCCCCCCCCCCAACCCACCCTTCACGATCACGGTTGTTACGGTGGTGGGGGGGGAGATAATAGGGGGTTGGGGGTCGTGGCAGGCAACTGCATCCGTGTATATAGTAGTCGGACTTGGGCTTCAATTTGGGCCAATGATTCCGCAGTAGTGGCGTAGCCCGTATAATGGTAGTGGTAAGGGAGAGAGTGAGAGTCAATTACTGTGAGAAAGAGAAAGAGAGAGAGTGTGATACAAAGTGATGAGAGAGAAAGTGAGTGAGAGAGGAGCGAAACAGAGAGTTATACAAAGAGAAGAGAAGAAGAGAGTTGTTCGAAGAGGAAATAGAGTGATTCAAAAAGGAGAATGAGTGATCCAAAGAAAGAGTGAGAGAAGCAAGAGATGGGTAGAGAGTAGAGAGAATAGAAGTTGATACTTTATACTATCTTGTTAAGAATGACAGATTATGAGATATAAAGAGATGGAATGAATTAGTGGTAGGGTTGGGAGAGATTTTGACTCAGAAAGAGATGAAAAAGGTTTTAGGGAAGACAGATAGGTAGGTCTAGCGCCCCGTGTCATATGGGGATATGCACTCGCCTCAGAAGCACTTGTGGGGCTATATGTCCCTATGGGGATATCCTCATATGGACGTAGCCGTTTTTATAGCTGGAATCGTTAATATTTGCTTCTGGAAGTATAATAAACTCATTTTTATCGAAATCGAAAAATATCCTCATAAGTGTTTTTCAGACGATTTGCCAAGTTGGGGTATAAACCGCCAGGGCTGCGCTGAAAGCAGTTTTATCTCTTCAAAAAGAGAGAAGAAAATGGTCCATATGGGGAGATGAGCTGTGATTGGCTCATTTGAATTCCAGAGAGAATAATTGTGTGTCAATGGTCACTTGTGAGACTGCGAACTGGCAACAGCGCCTCGCTGTTGCCAAGTTGACAATCTCATAACTCCTAGCGTCCAGGTCCAGTGCCCGTGTCTGTCTAATATGCTTTATAACTTTGAAGACCTAGAGACCGATATTGAAGATTTTGATAATGGGGTTTCGTGGGATTGATTTGATTTTGGCTGAAACCGTCAGGAAAAATCTGACGTTTCGAAAAAGACTCCCCCTTTTTTTTTAAACCGCGAAAAACCCCCCTTATTTTTTGTGAAATATTAAATTTTATTTTATTGCTTAAAATTGAAGAGGAAGGGATTCTTTACAGGTTTGCATTGTTGTTTTTTTTATTTTTGGGCGATTTTCAGGTACAGGGGGGGAAGGTAAAAAATGAACTTTCTATTCTTTGCGATATTTGAAAATTTCAAATGCCAATCGATTCAGTTTTTCAAGGAGATTTTCGTTTTTGAACTCTTCTCTATTTTGAATAGATACAGGGTGGTGCGCGAAATAGTGGTCAATTATTGAGAATCTGAGTCTAAAGGAAAATTTCGGTTTTCTCGACCGGAAATGGTAAAAGAAAGTGAGTAGATGACGTTTTTGAAACTTGAACTTTTTCGGGTGATTAGGGTAAGTGCGTCTAGGGTGAAAATTCTCGACTTTTTAAATATTCGAATTTTTGGAAAATTCTTTTTCCATTGTATAGAGCTTCGAAAGCTGATTGAGATGGTATGTGGGAAACGTTTTCGGATGAAAATTTGAGCCGCCATATTGGAAAAAGGCCTCTTCTATATAAATTATTGATTAAAAATTTTTTGAAAGTTTTTGTACTTTATCACTTTTAGGTGAAATTTAACTACATTTGAATTAGATTATGAAAAATCACGTTTCTCGGTTCAAAATGGCGGAATCTAGAGGGGGTTTGATAGGGGGTAAATCAAAATATTGATATTTTCGAAAAATGAATTTTTGCATCGGATACGGCTCCAAAAACTGTGTTGAACACTGTTTGATTTAATTCTTTAAAATCACGCGAAAAAGAGTTAGGGTTGAAAAATCTATTTTTCATGAAAGTCTAGGGTACAGTGTAAAATAAACTTTATTGTTTGATGCAAATTTCGCTTTTTTCTGAAGGGATGAGGTGAGCAGTGATTTACTCGTTATGAAGATGCAAAAGAAAGCCAAGAACTGTTTTCTGGGTACGGTATATTATATAGCACCCCTAAGTCACTAGAGGGGAAACAATGTTCAAAAAAGGCTTGAAATTAGGAAAATTCAATGATCAAAAGCATGCAAAACATGGTAAAATCTTAAAATGGGCGAGCGAAGCGAGCCTGTGGTCACTGTGACTCACTAGTTGGAACCAGGGGCGCAGCCCTGGTAAGCAAGCGTCACACTTTTTAATGTTGGATACACCAAATATAGTTGTAATAGTTATAGGTTTTATTGGAAAATAAATAATTATTTATCTAAAAGAATATATAATCATACACCATACAACTATCCTATGATTAATGTTAGCCTCAAATGGTCAGCTGTTCGGACATCGAACTTTCTGACAAAAACGTTTTTAGTGAGTGGTAAAACCCCAAGTTCAAACTAAAAATTGGTTCAATCGACGTTGGAGAAACCGGCCCTAATAATGCTAGCCATTGCTGTACTCTCAACTATCCAACTTGATAGTAGGTTCATCCGATTTTGAATACAAACAAATGCCACAAATCATTCTCATTATGCCACATATCTCATTAAATTTTCTGCATTTGTCGAATTTAAATAATTTATAGACAAATTGAAAATTTTCAAACAATAATCACAGCTTCCAAGTCTTCCATGTGATACCTGTTGTTTTAAGCCTGTAGGAGCAAAGCTCAACAGCTATTCCAATTATTTTAAAACAGCACTACAGCACAAACAGCACTAACTCATAGGCTTATGCAACATTTTCAAATTTACCATTTTCTAACCATTGTACGGACCCAACGGGGGTGCGGAGGGTGTAATCACCTGCGAGCGCCGCAAAGCGCGAGTAAACAATTTGTATTTTACAAAACAAATATGGTAGCCTACAGCTATCTAGTTGAATTGAAACTGGATGGTAAGAAAACAGGTAAGTTTTATTTTATAAGCCTCAAATCTTGTACAATATTCAAAAAACATTACTTATCTTTTATCTCTAATTTTGAAGAATTCAAAGCAATTTGAAAATACTTTTGAAGACTTATTAAGTCTCATTAAAGATTCCACAAGATTTCAATAGATTTTACACTTGTTTGAAAAATCTGCATGGAGTATTTTTGGTTGTATCGATCATAGTTTTTTTCAAATATAGTTGTTACATATTCTAACGTAGCATCAGAATCCTGACGTATGATAACCCTATCCCGGAGGTGGAAGGCTAGGAGTTAACTGAAGGAGGATAACACAATTCTAATATAATTATGATACAAAAGGTCGAATATTACTACTACTAAAAGGTGACAATTGAGTTAGTCCCATATTGGGCGGAGGTTTGATATGTCATTTCTCCTACCAGATTTGAATATAGGAGTAACCCTGCCAATTTTCCATCTGGAGGGGAATACCGAGGATCTCAAGGACAGATCAAAAATGATCTTTGCGGAGAGACCCAAAATTTTAGCACAACCCTTACATGAAGAAATATTATCTGGTCCACAACCAGTACAAAGTCTCAAATCACCTATTGCTGCAATTATGGCTCTCAAATCAACAAAACTGATTGAGAGAGAAGGTACATTCAGTCTACTGTCTAGGTTCACCTCATTGTCAACATCCAACTGCGACTCATCAGAAAATACTGAAGAAAAATACTGAGAAAAACCATTAGGCAAATCATGAAGTCCAAAGATCTGATCACCCCAATGCATACCCTCCTGTGTAGAACTGTTAGCTCTTCTTGCATTGACAAATCCCCAGAAGCTCTTAGCATCGCTCTTGATATTAGTCTCAACCCTATCTAAATAATTATGATATTCATGAGCAATAAATTGCTTAACCTGACTTCGCAATCTTTTGAATAGCTCATTGTGATATAGAGAAGTGCTGCTTCATAGCGCATCTGTCCATCCTCTTCAACAGCCGAATTATTTCAGCATTGAACCAAGGTTGATACTTAGTACCCCCAGGCCTGACCATCCTCTTTGGAATACAATTGTCAAAGCACTCATAAATGAAGGTATAAAATAAATCATCAGCCTCATCTACTTTACTTAAATTATCCATAAGCCCCCAGCGATAGGCTCTCAACTGATAATAAAGCAGGAGATAGTCAGCCCTCCTAAAGTCAAACAGTTCAATGCAATTCAACTGAGAATTATCAGTGGACCATACCTGTACTGTGACAACAAGAGAAGGATAATGAGCGTCCTCAGGAACCAGGGAACAATCACTTTGCTCAACCCTGATATCAACATTAGAAAATACTAGGCCCAGAATACGATCATTACAATTAAGAACTGAGTTACAGAGAGCCAGATCATAGAAGCCTACAAAAGAAGCCAGTTTCCTAGCAGAAGGAGAGCCCAATTCCAAACGATATCTATCATTATTAATCTCAGGTAGGTTGACTTCGTAGATTTACGTATCCTATGAGCATTCTGTCCATTACATATATATTATATAAACTATAAATTATAAACAGCTATAATTCCTATAAACTGTACATCAATATTAATATTTGCCAAAAGAACATTTTACAAAATTAAATATTTACATACAAAATAAATACTAAAATAAATATTGAAAATTAGGTAAGATAGAGTGAAAAATTATCTGATTTCAAAATATCCCTTGTCCTGTTTCATTGATCATAAAACAAATAGCTTGAATAAAATAAAATCTTAGTAATAAACATCATAATATTATTATTAGAGAAACAAAAATCCAAAAAGCTATGTAATATACGATTCTATGCAATAATTCATGCATTCATATCAGTTGGACTGCCACATCTAATAATTCCTCCCAATAAAATTCGTAACCTTTACCACTGTAAATTAATCCTGTCAATTGTAAACATAATTTTTGTCATTTTAATAATTCATCCACAGTCTAATAATTTTTAATCAATAATTATAATTATAAATTATAATTTCGTCAATTTTTAATAAATCATAAACACTATCC
The DNA here is from genome assembly GCA_017141395.1 of Laodelphax striatellus. Taxonomy (NCBI): domain Eukaryota; kingdom Metazoa; phylum Arthropoda; class Insecta; order Hemiptera; family Delphacidae; genus Laodelphax; species Laodelphax striatellus. Next base: position 11,857,222 of record CM029535.1, on the reverse strand, counting down.
CTCTAATATTTTTACACCTCATTCAAGGTCTCAACTTTCTTATAATTTTCAGTTTGTGGTACACAATATCTATGATTATTTAGTGTTGATTTCAAGGATATTATTTACAAATAAAGAATAATCTAATCTAAACTTTCTTGCCTTTTTTGCCGCAAATTTCTGAATTATGCTATCAAAAGAAATCATTGAAACCCTTTCGTGTTCAATTGAGATGATAATCAGTTTTGTGAGTATTTTCTGTTGCATAGCATTCCTCAAATAGGTTTTTATGAGCTTCAATTCTCTGAAACTCCTCTCTCCAGTTGCTACAGACACTGGAAAAGTAACAAAAATTCAAATATGTTAGGGTAAAATATCCTTCTCTCATATCCCCATAATTCATCTCTCATATCCCCTTAATTCCCCTCTAATATCCTCATAATTCCTTCTTTCATAGCCTCATAATTCCTTCTCTCATATCCCCATAATTCCCTTCTCTCATATCCCCATAATTCCCTTCTCTCATATCCCCATAATTCCCTCTCTCATATCTCCATAATTCCCTTCTCTCATATCCCCATAAATCCATTCTCTTATATCCTCATAATTCCTTCTCTCATATCCCCATAAATTTCTCTCTTGACGACCGTTATATCCCCATACGGCCAAAAAATATTGAAATTTCAAACGCAAAATTCGCGAGAGAGGGGAAGAGCATCTGATTCCTCATATTTTTTTGTTCAATATTCTCTCCTTTAAACTTCGATAAGTGGTTTAATAAGCGAGTTCCCACAAGTGACCCAGGGATCCAATATCGCCATAAAGTACGCGGTGCTAGACAGAGAGAGAGATAGTGAGAGAGTTGATAGAGAGAGAATAAATGGAACAAGGAAAAGAGAGAAACAATGAGACAAGAGAGAAAAAGTGAAAGGAGGTTTCTGGTGAAAGGGAGATCGTTTTAAAATAAAAAGCTAAGTGCGAACTGTTGAAGGGATGATAATTTTGATTACACAGTGTCATCATAGAATTCATAGCCAAGCATAATGATGTGGAGAGAAGAATTTAATCTACTAGCCTACTTTTTTTTTATTGAGGAAAAGGGAAATAAATAAGAACGAATAATCAAATTAAATAAAAGAGGATCAAATAGAAGTAAGTAGTTTGTGGTGGTCGAAAAATAGAAATTCATTAGTAAGTTTCGTTGTGGAATCTATGTAGAAAATATGTATGGAATTTATGTTGTGGAATCTATGTAGTAGTGGAATATAGAAATAAAAGGATAAAAGAATGAAAATAGTAAGGCAATTTTATTGAAATAGTAATAAGAGGAAATAAAAATAGTAAGTAGTGAGTGAGTAGATGTGAAAAGTTGATAAGATGTTTTTGTAAATAGGCGAGTGAAACAGTAAGTCAAATCAAAAGTGAGTGTTTGAGTGAGAGAGAGAGAGAGAGTAATTGAGTACCTCAATAAGTGAGTAGTGGTTTATGAAGGAGGATGAGGAGGTTATTTGAAAAAGAGGAGTTTGAGGTGGCGTGCAGACGTAAGGTCTAGACGCTGTCGCAAAATTAAGTCAGCGGCAACCTATAGGACATTACTCAGCGTATAAATCTTATTACCAAATCCAGGTTAGGACTTTGGAGTAGTGGGTAGTAGCATAGACTATCTATATATAGACTAACTATATATATGTTGTCTGTGGTAGTAGGTTGATTCCTGGAAAATAGGCTACTACTACTACTAGAGTACGTTTCTTCCGTCAGTCAGTCTCCCACGCTATTATTGTTTGCTACTATTATTATTATCATCATCATCATCATCATCATTCATCATCATCATCATCATCATCATCATCATCATAATTATATTATTATTATTTGTCCTTCTTTTGTTCCCTCCTCCTGCGCTACCTCACCGCCTGCTCATCATCTTCGTCATCATCATCCTAGATATGATTACTGTATCACTATTATTATGATTTTTCATGATCATCAATGATTTTTTCATATTCACTTTCGTTTTCGATTCTTCAATAACTCTATGTATTCCGAGTAGCCTTGCACGTAACATAGAGAAATTTCATTATTCTAGTAGTAAATGGTGAATCAAGGTAATTAGAATGTATTCCAATTACCTATATATGTATAGCATAATATAAAGTATAGCCTACAGTTCAGAAAATTGTACAAGACTTTGTGATTGAGAGCTGGCAGATGTGTTTTCATAAATTAATTAAAGTTTATACCAGGGGCATGTTTAATGAGATTTTGTAATAATTTATTCTCATTAAAAAAAATGACGATCTTCCAAGTCTATGTCCAACATCTCTTGTTTACACAATCATATAATTTACACTCGAAAAATCTAACCACACTCGAAAAAGCTAATTCAATAAATTTTGAGTTTGGAAAGGTTCACTTATGAGTTCATGCAGATATACATTTTACCATTCAAATTATTAGAATAATTGAATTCCATATATTTTTACTCAGAAATACTCTTGTGTTTCCATCCATAAAAATTATTGGAATTTGGAATCTATTCCCGGTGTACTTCTCACACCAATTTTAATTATTTATCCAGGAAACTAAGGTCGTATTTTCCTCTCCACCAGCAATTCATTCATAATATTCCATATCCAATTTCATTAATTACTCAGCGAGCTGCAAGTTTAATTTGATTGACGTTCTGCGCCTCAATAACAGTGGGAGTAAACATTTGCCTGATTAACTCTCAACTCTCAACCATTGAGCTTGTTTACGAATCATATTTCGGTTGAACGAGAAATTTTTCCAGCCTCTGTGCTGTATGCTGGCTTGGGTTATGCGTAACGATTTATGCAGTTATTCAACGGAAAATGCCTTTTCGGACGCTACTTTTTTGTAACTGGAAAAAACGGCTGGCCTCTATGTCAAAATTTCGAAAATTTTGCAAAAAAATCTTGCATCTGTCAACTGGAACAAGGTAGGTCATGATAGCGAGTGGGGTCCGAGCAGTTAGTCAGTTGTTTGTAAAACCGAATTCCTCATAATTCCATCTCTCCACAAATTCTACATTCCCTCTCTCTCTATATCTATCTTCCTCCCTTTCTCTTCCCTCTCATTTACACTATTTTTTCTCTCAAATACATACACACTCCTCTCCCTCCGACACACTCACAGTCTCTCTAAAATCATTTGTGTTTGTTTCTCTATCTGTAACTGCTACCCCGAACTTTTCTCTTTGTTCCCAAATTTTTTCAACCCCTTTGGGATCCACCACGTTAATTCAACACTTTTCCTCTCTACAGTTGTTCGCTAGAGATCATCCTTTTTTATCCGTTTTTGCTTACCCTTCTACTTTCACTCTCCTATCTTTCCCATGCCACACACACACTCACTCCCCTTCCTATCATAACCCATTCCACTGCAACTGTTTACTGTCATTCTTCCTCATTGTTGATTCTCGGCACACTCCCTTGATCTCAATACATTTTCAGAGTTATTCTCCATCATTGAGTCTCTCTCTCCTATGGAACATTCCATTCCAGTACAGTATCTCCATCCCATTCATTTTTTCACACTTGCAAATCCGTTATCTTTGTTCCAGCTCTTTCTGTTATCCTTATCACTCGTTGCATTGTGTACTTGATTTTATTCTCTCGAATCCTCTATTCTCCATTTTCTTACCTTCTTATATTCCTAGTTCATATCCCCAGTATTCTTCTTTCCCTAGTATCCTTGTATCCCTAATATCCTACTATCCCTATTATTCTTCTTTCCCTATTATTCCTCTTCCAGTATTATTCTTCTTTCCCTATTATTCATCTATCCCTATTATTATTCTTTCCCTAGTATTCTCTAGTATCGTATCCTCTATTTTCCAATTACTGAATTTTTTCTATTCTTCTTCTCCTTTTTCTCACCCGCTCCAAAACTTTCCTTCACTTCTGACTTGTCTGTTCTTTGACATTTTTCTAGTTTTGATTCTACATTGATTTTCATCCACCCAAAATGATCATTTTTCCATCTTAAATCTCTCTTATGCGCACACTTATCTTAGGGAACACTAAAAGTTTAATGAAAGAAAAGATAATTAGAAGGGCCTCATAGTTGAGTAGTGAGAGATGAAATCGTTAACGTAGAATCTTTCTAGAACCGGGAAAATTCAGTTTCTCCCCACATGGCTATAATTTAATAATAAAAATTAATATTCCCACTAATTAATTAACCCTTCCATTCACGAGTAAACCTAATTTATACAGATTCATAAGTTATACATTTCATCTCTTAGTACTTATCTAGTAGGCCCTTCTAATTTTCTTTCTTTTCATTTTAGTTTTTATTTAACTCCATTTTTTCCAACCTTCTCTATTAAAATCACTCTTTTCCTGAAATCTTATACTCCTTCTCTATCATATATCATTCATGTCTTTTAACTCACTTAACTCGTTTATTTCATCCTTCTTCTGAACTGTTCTTGTCTGTATTGTTCTCTGTTCCACTTTCCCTCTCACTTTCAATCACTCTCTCCTATTTTCCTCTTTCTCTCTCTCTCTCTTCGACTTTCGCTTTCCCTGGCTAGTGCTTGCGTGATATCGATTAGCTGCTGCTGGTCCAGTTAATGTTTTCGGTATGTTTATTATTTCATGCAACCAGCTTCCAGAGCTCGCTTTGTACGTTTTACCCTTCGACCTATCATCTCTGCTCCAACACACACACCGCCTCACTCACTCGCACGCACACAAAAGCAAGCGCCCTTGAATATTTTTACAAGCATGCAATACACAACAACTTATCATCGCTGTAATTAGAAATACTCAGAATACATGTTTTACTAATGCAGGCTACAAACTGTTGACCATAGGCTCAAAAAGAGCCAAGAGAGATAGGTACTAGAGATTGTTCTATAGCTATAGTCTTAACGTGAATTGTATCTGTGCAAAGACGAAGTATAGAGAACCTATTAATTGATTGAAGACGAAAGGTTTCCTACTTATTGCCCAATAAATCATTATCGGCCCTTCAGTGTGCATATTTCAATGTTGAAGTTGAAAAGTTGAATTTGAATCTTCCCTACCCCATTCATTATCTGAAAACTATACTACGTTATCAATACTATAAAATTCATTGTTATTTATCTTATTATTATTTATTTTTATTATCATTCATTATATTTATTATTATTTATATTCAATGGAAAGGTTCCATGATGATAATAGGTTTTTTCGTTATTTATTAATGGTAAATATCTCTATTTTTCTATTCTATTAATAAATTACAATTATTTTGTAACATGTAGCCTGCTAATATTATGTATACGTGTAACCTATATTATGTTATCAGATAACTTGAGATTGGCAATTTTTCATCTTGATGATACAGTTACCAATATTAAGTGGTTATTACGGTAATATAGTATAATATAGTAGCCTAGACATACTAGAAGATAGTAGACACACTGCCACTTGTCATATTATGAGGATGGATAGATAGACTGAAGTCTATACATTCATACTTTACAGATATGAATACTGAAGTATGAATGTAGTAGATTCATGTCTGGGTTTTCAGTCGTTCAATAAACTTATTGAATCAATAACTTTTTTTTGCATTTGAAAACACATGGTTATTGATTCAATAGTGCTATTGGATCCATAAACTGTCTATTGAGCGACTGAAAAACCGGGCATCTGTCACTATAGATTGCAATAAGTTATGAGGATAAATCATAGTATTGGCTCATGCAGTTTCGGAGAGAATACAGCTGTCAGTGTCTGTTCTCCAGTAATTAACCTAAAAGGTCGCACAGTGCTTGGTAATTGTGGTAATCTATGACGTAATTTGTAGACGTGGCAACCCGGCTTACCCGTCTGCGTTATTAGAATTTAAAGCCCATTCATTATTGTTAGCAAGTGGATGTTGGTAGTAGGAGGCCCACGCTCACCTGGGTTAAGTAAACGTGGGAAATGCACACACAATGCCTACTTGCCAGCCAAGTATGAACTAGAACGCACGCGGCAATGTGCGTGCCACAGTCGACAGAAGATTTTTACCAACTATGTTTTGAAGAATGGATGTTTTTGTGGAGAGGAATATGGAACAAAATACAACTGTCACAGTTCACAGTGAAGATCATTTCTGTTGCCAATCAGCTCTGAGCCAACTACTATTGTAGGCCTCATTTGTATGTCTCAGGCCTCACTACTATTATAGGTCTGTCTCATTCCATCGCATTTTTACGATGTTCGACTGATCATCAGGGTCACTCATTTTGTGACTTGCTGACCAAAAAATATTCGAGTTTCAATAATGCTGAGAGAATTAAAAACTTTCCAAACATGAGTAATTTTCCCGATACTGGAACCAAAGACGATAGGAAACTATTAAGTATTAATAGTTGTATTCTAAGTTGTATTTGATAGTTGTATTCTAAGTATTCTAATTGTCTCTGCTGGAACTGAAGTTCACCCAAAATTAGTCAAATGAGTGAAAAGCTGAAGTTGACTGAATGATTATTAGCCTAGTAGCAGTTCTCATAGTACCACTCTGATATAGTTTCTATTGGAGATATAGCCTAAAGTGGACCAATAGAATTTTTATGGCTTGTTATTCAAACCATGGTTTGATGTTGGATGTTCATGTTTTCTCTTCAAACGTGTAGGTGTTTCGTTTTGTCATAATACTAATTTTTCTGTTTTGCTTTGCAGGTAATTTGATGCTTTTTTAACATCTATTTCGGACTGGTATGTAGAAAAGTTGAAACATTTGTACAATTCTAATGATTTATGATTCTTTATTGCTTAAGATTTTATTGTTTAAGTTTTCTCTCTTCAACGAATCAATCATAACTTTCTCGTTGGAACATTTAATTTACAGATATATTCACTAGTATTACAGGTGATAATATTAGGCCTAGATGTTTCAAAGTTTTAGATGTTGAAATATGCTCAGACATATCGATATTATCCAGCTCATGCCTTCTAGTTTGGGCTATATTACTTGACCAAATCTTCTCACATCTCAAAATAATTGTCTTATCAATTGGCTGATGATCAAAGTCGCATGCTTTTGAAATATTATTTTCCTCAAGTCTCAGTAATTCATTCTCTATCACTTATAACAATCATTTGAAGAAATAGAATTAGGCAATTAAATCCTTGAGGGAAGAAACAAGGAAACCAAAACTTTCTCAACATTCCACAGGATTAGTAATTGATAAAAATAGCGAAGCTATGATACCTTTTTCAATGTAATTCCTTCTTATAGTTGGCAGCATTCAGCATGTTATGCTATGAAAATGGAGCAGCTGTTCTTTTTCCTCAGTCCTAGCATGTAACAAACTGGCTTCACTAAATACAGCATATCTATTTATAGCATATGAATTCCACTAATACAATTCGAGCATATATCTATTTATAGTAAGTTAGATCTATCCAGTGGCTGGTTCATTCAATCCCGAACCTAGTAAACCTTGTGATATTTTTCACCCCTCCTCTACTACTTGAAAAGTCGCATTCCTCACAGCGCCGTTATAAATCTTGAACGCAATAGGTTAAGCGCATACATAAACATTGCGCTTACATAAATAAATGCTGCGGGAACATACTAAGTATCTACTGTGACTATCAAAGTTCCAGACCCGACATTGCTGGCTGCTTTCTTGCCAAGTAGGGAGTTCTAACCGTTCAACTAAGCTGAATAACACTGGAGTTGACTCAAGAATAAGTGGCTTTCACCAGACACTAGTTTGTAATATTATTTACAGGCCGGTCATGACTCATGTCTGGTGGTAGAGGCGAAAAGGTTGTAAATTGTATTAATAATTTTCATATTGGATTGGGATTACAAAAGAACTGTGAACATAAGTGAGTGTTTCAATTTTTGTAAGTGAATATCATTTCTACATGTGCCTGAAAAATAGAGTTCAGTCATGTTAGTACTTGTTTAGTAATAATAATAATGAATACTTTTTACAGTTTGCGTGAGAGTGAAAATAAAAATGAATATAGTGCGATTCATGTCAAGAAGTCAGCATTGTTTATATGAGGAGCATTAATGCCAAGTTTCATTGAGAGAGAAAGAGAAAACTTCACCAATTGTGTTTGTTGGGACTGTGTGCGACAACAATGCACAGTGCGGCAACTATGCACAGTGCGAAAAGGATAGAGACATCAGCAACTGCCTTGTGCTGAACAAGGATAGCAAACGCTCATCTAAGCAATGCTGACTTCTTGACGTGAATCGCACTATAGTAACTATTCATAACTGTTATGAATAATTTTTTGTCAATTTATGCTACTTCATGATTAGCTCATTCAAGTAGAAATATATAGCCTATAATATATATAACTATATTAGACCGAGGTGAGGTCAAACTTGTGACATATTACTAAAATCTAGTAAATATCAAGGCCAAATCTTATTATATTTTTGTACTATTTGGTTTTCAATGTATTGGAAAAAAGTAAATATGCTGATGGATGTAGGAAAAGTAGCCTAATAATTAATAATTCACTTAAGAACTTTTCTTGTTCAAATTATCAAGTGATATCAAAGATATTCAAACAAAGCTCTGCTCTGTTGATGGTTCCCATGTACAAGTGCAATGCATTTCTGATAGTGTCGTGTATACAACATAAATATTATATAACTTGATAATACTTGTTATAATAGGAAATCCAACTTGGAAACAATATAGGCCTATTCGTAGTAAGATAGAGTTGAGGATCTGTGGTAGAAATATACAGTAGGCCTAATTGTAAAGTTTCTAGACAAGTGTTTCTGAGTTTGTAGCTTTGGCTTTTCTTGTGTCTCCGGAGGAAACTATGAATACTCTCTCTCTTTTTGTTACTCTCTCGTTCAGTTTTCTCGTTCTCATCTACCGCACATTCTTCGCTGAATCTTATTAAGCTGTCTGAAAAAAAGATGGAGCAAACTTACTCCAGATAAGAGAGCAAAGCAGGGCATGGATGGAAAATAATTCACTAAAACATTCTATTAAGAGGCAGGATCGACATTTCACTTCGTCCTTATTTTTTTGCAGGCGTCTCTGCTATGCCGCTGGCTACGCAGACTACGTAGCGTAGAACAGCATAGCATAGAGTAGCAGCGCTCATACTAAAAAATGCATAGTCTCAACGTAGAGCAGAGTATTCATTCAACCGTGGGGCAGCATTCCATACGAGTCAAAGTTCGCTCCTCTCCCTCCTTCACCCCACTCCTACTCTTTTCCCTCACTCATCGTCCCACTCTGTAAAACGTATTCATTCATTCTTTATTCCCCTCGCAGGCATTTTCTGTCTCTCTTCCGCTGCTGTTGCTTCCCCTCGTTTTGTCACTTTCTCTTTCTGTATGTAAAGTTTATTTCACACAGCTGAAGATGTTGTCGAGTGGGCCGGGGAGTATTCTTTGTGAGTGAATGAGTGACTTCTTAATGAGTGTGAATAAGTAATATTAATGAGTGACTAGTTTATGAGTGAGCGGCAGTCGATGGGTGAGAAGTGTGGTTGATTAGTGAGTCAATAATATTGAAAAACGTGTTTCAGCTGGATGTTGAGAGTGACCCGTGGAGGTTGCATTGGATTAGATTTATTTGTTTTAGATTACAAAATTGATTGGCCTGAATAGGAATCATGATAATTGAAAACTTTTGTTATCATTCAATGAATTGTACAGAGCATGAACTGAAAAGTTGTCCAACAAAATAAAGAAGATAAACAATAATATGTGGACTGTAGACTGTGGTTTATCTACATGGATCTACAAAGAAGGTCATGATCCCTATTATAGGGATCATGATCCTATGAGGATTTATTCTATTAAATACACAAGTTATGAATTTAAAAAAAATTATATTGATTGTATTGTATTTCAGAAATTTTTCCATTGGGAATGAATGTGGATGTATCTTAGCTGATAAAAAATCTGTTCACTAATGACTGGATAAACTGAGTATCTTCAATAAAAAAATAATAATGATTGATATTAGAGACTGTTTAGTCTCTATAGTTATTGGTATTCATAAAAATTGTATTGGATTGATATTGGATTTTTATTGATCGAGTTCTCAACTGTTTGTTTGTACCGCAACATCTCAGCAAGAGATGTAGTCAGATAAGGGCTATCAATGACTCTGAATCATGTCAGTGGCTATTATGTCAATGAATCTTCTTCATTGACATGATCAGAAACATTAAAGAAATCTGATATTATCAGATCACAATCTAGCGGTGTCTTCTCTTCTAAATTCCTGTGTTGAATTTTGTTGCCTCCCCCTTTCCTATACAATAATTCGCCTTTACCATTTTGTATCTTGTACAGCATGTTGAATCTTCCCATACAGTATCAGATGACGGCTACCAATGAGGAATTGAATATTTTTTACTTAACATAATATATGATGAGAAATCTAATATTATTTGATCAATCTTGCGTTGTCTTCTCAATTAAGTGCTTGGAGCAACATTTTAAAACTAACTAAACAATATCAGATTGTGAGCAATCAATTAAAAACTGAATGAAACATTAATTACGTGACTCGATTTAGTTGTATAAACTTAGGTACTGACAGAAGATGAAGAGAAACCAGAGTATACCGTTCGCTGTACAGTATATCCTGGATACAGGATTTTCAGGTTATATATATGTTTAAGTATATATTTTAACAACAAGTGTGTTTGATGGCCGAATAGTGTACCTCTACCTTGCTAGATGTCTAGCCGAAGATATAGGAAAGGAAAGAATGCCGTACTTCAACTTGGGTCTGTCTCTGGACCACACTGTTGCAAAAGAGGAAGAAGAAGAGGAACTGGTTCCTAGGATCATTAATATCCATGTAGAATACCTTCCCAGATTAGAACTAAATTTAAAAGCTACGCGGCTTGAATTTATACGTACGGCTCGTTCAATTCTCAAGACTGGTATATTTTGTCCATACTTGGAATGGACTTTGCCAGTCAATGACCTAATCATTAGAAGTCATCAGTCGCTAGTTGCCATACTATACTAGTAGTTCTGTGAACAGTAGACCTCACGAAAAAGCCATGCTAGCTGAAATCAGTTGTCAATGCGTTTAGCCGTAAATTAGCGGTTTTCTTGTCCATGTGTGCAGAATTGGTCCTGTCAACTGTATCGAGAGAGATGTTGTCAGGCGCCCCCCAAAATACGTTATGTACATCTAATTCAATTTTTTTAATTTTTTAGTTTTTATATTCTATATATTTTTTTTAATTTTCATTTATTTTTTTATCATTTATTTATTTTATTTTTTAGTTATTTATTTTCTATTTATTTTATCGTATGGCTTTTTATCGGTGGGGAGATCCTTACGGGTAGGTTTCACCTCGCCAAATTGCACAATTTTGTGTGACGGTCACCCATCCAAGAGCAGTCTTGAATGTTTGTTACTTAATTTATTTTCTAAAGATACGCGACGTTCCACAAGCCACCGCTTTCGCGGCGCCCCTCTGACTGCAGCAAAAAATCTTATTCTGACACAGCTGATGATCATTCCATAATATGACGATGTTTATATTCAACTAACTGACCCCGCGAACTCAAACCAATCACTTAATTTTGTAAGGTTATGAAAATTCACACGTTTGAAACTTTATGCTTAAACCTCAAAAACATCACCAGTTCCAGTCCCAGAGGTAGGTCGAATGAACTTTGAAGCAGGATTAGTCTCACTCTTCATATTAACGATGATTATTGAAACCCATCAGGATTGAATGAAATATTGTGAATGGATTTTTGACATGTGCATAGACACATTCCATCATCATAATTATTTATAAAAATGTTTCTTCAAACAGATCACTGTATCATCTGTTAATAATCATCTTTGAAAAATCATCTGTTAACGCACGCATGCTCGTGCAACTTTCAACTTATAGTCTTTATCTTATCATAAGATTAACATGGGATTCTTTGTGGTCCTCTATGCTCGTGCAACTTTCAACTTCCACTTTCAACTTATAGTCTTTTATTCAATTCAAAATAAATCCTATCAGGTGTTCCATATAGCTATTGTATATTCCATACAGCCATTCATATATAGCTATATTCCATACAGCCATTCTCTTTCCCTTCTATTTCGTCCTCAAAATGCAAAATTAAAAAAAACCTTACATATACATCGTCGCGCAGTCTCAAAATGAACATTCCTGCCAAATCTTATTGAAATCTGTCAATGCGTTTAGCCGTAAATGCATTACAAACAAACAAACAAATCCACAAAAAAGACGAAAGCCAACCGTCTTGAAACAAGACTTCACTCCGCTCAGACTGAGCTTCGCTCAGTCATCTCTTCGTTCGGTCAATTAAAACGGCCAATTTAAATAAATGTGAAGGCACATGATTCAGTTATTGTAATTATGCGGTTTCCATTACTGAATTTAGTGGCGAAGCGTGGTATGCTTATTTGGTCATCGCTGGAGGGTATATTTCCCATAGGAAATATATAAATAAGCATAGGAATTATTCATAAGCAAAATATCCAAAATAAGCATACCACGCTTCGCCACGGACTGAATTACTTTCTTCAATTGAAGTTGAATACAGTTTGTTCACTACTCATTCACTCCCAATAATTCGAGTTTAATTAAATGAATATCGAGCATCAGTTTGACATATTTACCATTTTACAGTTTAACATATTCCACCTTTTGAATTGGGAATTTGAAAAATATGATAATATATACTAAGATGCCCAATTATGTTAATTGCATCCTATTACTATCATCATCACCATCATCGTAATTTATCAATCCTTCTACCCACGCACAAGCTTACAGCTAATCAAATGTAGGCACCTCTATAATTACAAAAAATCGCAATCGCTTGCTTTGAGCTTTCAGTGTTCATCCTCCAATGAATATCATGAGTTCGAAGAAACCGTGTATCCACTCTCTGTAAAAGTTACTATACACTCTTTCTATCAATGGATGATTTGCAATTATTAAGTTTTTATTCCCAAAAAAGGGTGAGCACTCTTAAACAAGCCAAAATTAAAAAAAAAATTATATAAATGTTTAAATTATCAAATGTAAAAAGATAGAAATAATGTCAACAACCATAATTTATACATCAACAAACACCTCTAAAATAATATTTATTTATGTAATTTTCATAACAACAATAATTTCCCTAAGAAGAATATCAGCTAAATAAAAATGAGAGTGAATACTGTGAGAGAATAGAGAGAGAATAAAATATTTGAATCGATTCGTCTGTTGTTCATCGAATCAATTATTGTTTCTTCTAATTAATTACTTGGGTGTTTATAAAGGAATTCTCATTGGTGCTCTTCAAATGTTGTTGGTTGAAACAAACCAATTACTTGATTTACACCTCCACATCTCCAAAAAAACATATTTCACTTGCATCTGAACGTTGGCAATTTCACCAAGGAACATTCTACCTTTGGAAAAAGGCGGAACTGCCCGAGATAATGCGGAAATGGCCCCCTAGAGTCCAGTGCGAACTTTTATTCGGGATATAAGGGGTACTTCCAGTTCCTAACAATTCTCCATTCATTTATAAATCCAGCCGCGCGGAATAACCTCTGTTGAATAGGATTGTGTGGCCTACAATAAACGTTCCAACTCGCCGGAGGTTTTGAATTATTTATCATTCTTACAAATATATTCATACCTAGATAGGTTGTGCCTCGTAGGGGCTTTTGAAGAAGGATTTTGAATGGACAATTCTTGGAGAATACAAATTTTTATAATTCATTCAGAATCTTTTATAATTGTGCAGTAGGCCTGAATTCGGATCCATCTTTCCCAACACTTTTTAGCGTTTTAATTTGACTGTCAGTTACCCTTGTTTATTTCTGTTCACCCACGATAATCAATAACAATATTGCCGAACTGAGACGATTTTGCTATTAATTTCATATGGATTGGTCAGTTATAAAAACAAATGTAAATTAAACTTGAAAAACCAAATATTGAACGTACAATGGATAGAGAACAGGTCATATGAGAGAGCAGGAGTGAGGCAGGAATTCATGAGATTGAGGATTTTGATAGTGTAACAAAAAAAAAATTTACGATAAATAAAATAAATAGTGTAACCAAATAGTTCATACGAACTGTATTACTTGATCTTTGGGGAGTCCGATTTCACAAGGTGTCAAATTATCTATCGATAAACTGAAATAAGAAATACTTCATCTTCAATTATTATTTTCAATAATGTGCTTGATCTCTATGGGATTATTATCTTCGATTCACACTTCAATAGAAATCACTTACTTTCTAATTATCATACATTAAGGTTTGTTGATGATTCGACTAGTGAGATGATTGATCAACTCGAATTATACATACATGAACCTGACATTAAATGCTAATTAGCATTGAAATTATAGACATAGAAAAGTATTGCTCTGTCATATCATAATAATTGATAGGTACAATATGTACACTTGTACAGGTACAATAAAAATTTAATGAAATTGATAGTTGAAGAGTTTTCGTCATAGGAAATATACTACATCAAGTTGATTACATCGAAAGCTTTTAATGGGATAATTCCTATTCATTTCTTCAGTTGAGAACGTTAAAAATATTTTCAAAGTATTGAATGAATATTGCATTGATATTGGTACTGATGCTTATATCTTGTATCATATCTTCCCCCTTCTTAACCTCCTAATTTTCCAGGGATTGAACTCCTTATCAAAATATGGGAAAACATACAAACGTTTGAAGAGTTTCCGATTTTCCCCCATTTTTCCTGCACCATTTCCCCCTCATCACTCTCTTTTTAACATGTATCTCTTATTATAGGTCTCTTAATATACTTGTCATCTTTGCATTCACTTGTGGCTTGCATTTCTGATAATGATTGTGTAAGTGAATAAATCAATCGAATTGATCATGACGGATTGGGTGAGAATTGAAGTGTAGATATAAATTAAAAATTGAAGAAGTGGATATGAGTATAGATATTATAATAATATTATAGATATTATCATAATTTTTGTGAGAAAAGAAAACTTTGCCACAAAGTAGAAAGGAATTTCTACTTTGTGACTTTGCTTAGTCATTGCCATATTGCACAACTGTTTGCCACTTGTTAGATAATTTTTGAAAGCGTTTATTTGAGTAAAAAAGTTTCCATCCTCTAAATTATAGTTCAAGACTTTTTTAAGTACTGACAGCACATTCTTATCTATAATGTTTGTAAGTCATCGCTCTACGTTACTGTCTCTTCTTATCAGTATTTGAAGTTATGACCAGTTCAAAAATGTACACGTTCACAAATTTCAAGGAGTAATTTACCTGTTCACCGATCGTATTATTATCTCCAAGCTAATCGATAGTGTAATTCTGTCTTATTTAGCACATTTCAGTAGGAAATCTTGATATTTTGTACTGAATAACTGAAAATAAAGTAAGTATCAGTGATGAAGGAACTTTATAATTTTTCCTAGTAGGTAATAAACTTTTAATCTGTCACTTTTGATCGGAAATCTCATTATTTCGAGCATTGAACATCGTGTTATCGTTTATTTTGTTTTAATGACCGTGAGAATGTCTTTCAATTCTATTAAAAGTAAAAATTTTCCTGATTTTTCGTTTTCAAGTTGACTCTGCAACTTGCATACCTTAGAATATTAGCTCTACACAAGTTGTTGGGCAATTCCATCAAGAATTCGGAAGGATGACCGCTTGAAAGCAAGTTCTATATCTACTAGGCTTTACTAGATTTCCAGATTTGAAATTAATTCTCTTCTAGGTAGTTCAAAACCTTCCTAAAACTGTAGGTCCAGTCATCTCATATCATAATCATCCTTTTCATTCATTATTCACAATAACAAAACAAGACTAGAAATCATGTGGGTGAAAGAATGCTCTGTTTTATTATTACAAAACAAGTGAATTTATGATATTGCTTACAGATTTTATTTTCCATTGATTCATCATACTTATTTATCTCAATAGAGATTAGGATATCCCACGGCTAGTCTTCAAATCAATAAATAGCGTTTGAGAGGATTTAAATTGAATTATTCATCTCTTACAATCATTAACCTAAATTGAGTTATATTTTTTGAATGTATTGATAAAATAATTGAGGGGAAAGTGAGATTCTAATTTTCCATAGTAATAGTGAAGAGAAATTATTCGAATACAAGAAATCCAGTATTCGGAATTTATCATTTCAAGATGTGGCCAATCTCCTGAAAACATAAATGTAAAAACTATTTAGAATACTATCTTCTTCTTCGTTGGTTTATTGTTTCATCTATACGGATTCTATTGATTTAGAAATACAGATTTCAGTTACATTCAGATTTAAACTTGTATAATTCTATCTTTTTGTTAGGTGATTGTGACAGCAAATCTTCTACTTGTTGCTGATTAAATTTCAGTACAAAAACAACTGTCCAATGTTTGTCTAAAAACGTGTTTGTTGATCATCCCATAGTTTATATCTGTAGCAACCAATCTATATCAATGAACGCAAGACACGTGCTAACTTCTAAATCCCATTGATGGCCTATTTTTAAGCCCACGAAGCTCTGTATTCCTCTTTATAACTACTAATGAATCTCTCCCTCTCCCATTACACTGTCTCTCTTAACTTATTCTCTCCCGAAATTCCGGCTCCCTCTCTCTTCTACTTCCAATTCTTCTCCTTCTTCCTGTGGAATGGGAGACAGTTCCGGTACTGCCGGAGCTGCGGAACGTTCCTATGCCGGAACTGCAGAACGTTCCTATCGTTTGCAGGGTGTTAATTGATAAAAATGACTGCGTTCTGCTCTGTTACTAATTTGTCGCCCTTGTTTATCGATTCCTTACGATTCTTCTATTTTTCTTATTCGTTTCAACTTTTGTCACTCTTTCCCTCCTTTTTCAATTCCTTAACTGTCAATACATTTTTATATCACAGCTATCGACTTTATTATCCAACGAATACAGTTATTGAATGCAAAGACTAGAAGAAATATTGTCAAAATCACTTGTTTTTTTTATAAAAACGAGGAGATGCTGATTATGGTTGTTAGACCATATATAAATCTCTGGTAAACTGAAACTTAAATAACAAGTGGGGGAATGGTATATTATTATTTAGAGAGCAGTATCATTGGTAGTATTAGTGAAAACTAAAATGAAAAATTTCTCAGTCTTCAATTAAAATTGAGATTTGAACTTTGGGCCTCTATTCTTTTCATGAGAAATATATTAAAGTATTTTTGTGATATTATTGCATATTGCACAAAAAATAATGTAATTTGTATTGTTCTTTTAGGTCACTCTGCAACACCTCTCAGAAACTGAGCTGTGTAGGAAGCCTTTCTGAATACATATTTTTTACTCCTTTCCTCCTCGACAAACTATCTTCTATCAAGTAATAGATACAAGCTTAGTTACATGCTACACTTCAACTCAATTATCATATCCGAACTGATGGTTGGTGTTCTCTGAACGGCATGGTACGCTTACAACAATATCAGATTATCTTTGAGCCTATTATGTAAGATGAGTGTAATTTGATGCAAAATCTCCCTCACCTTCGGGTTCAAGAGATTGAAACAGCCGTTGGTTTGAAACAGAGTTTTATGAACAGAGAAGGCGAATTTATAAACGAAATTGAAATGATACCCTTCACGGTTATTTCAGGAATTAAACCCCATTGCCATATATTTCCGAGTAGTATTAAGAATGCTTCAAATAAGCTTGATCTTACAATTTCATCTGTTAAACATCGTTGTACAACTGGTATTCATATTTTGACCACTTTTTCAATATGTATAGGCTTCTTCATAATTCCAATAATACCATTCTTCTCTAGAAGAGAGAATAATTCCCATTGAAAGTATTTTCTCTGGAATCAGGACCCTTTATTCCTCGAAATGGTTGAGTTCATTTCCATTTCCTCGTGAATGTAACTGAAAGCAATCGTTAAATTATCAAGGGGTATTGACTTTATTCTCGTTTCTTTATTATTATTCAGCCATCTGGAGTACACACTTTATGGAGATTTTGATGATTAGTATAATCGGTACAATAATTGTACCGGAAGTTTTAATTGAATGGAATATAAAACTTCTTGCAGTATACATCTTGATAATATATTCCTTTTTGTATATTCGAATGTAAATTCCATTGAATTATTCACTTTAGTTCAAGATTCAGATCAGCCATAATACTGCACTCTATTAGGATATAGGATTCGATGCAGTTCTTCAGTGATGACTTTGTCTATTCATTTACTCTTTCTTGCATGTATTGAAATTAGTAGTTATAAATTATCTTGTTGAATTTTTCCAACAATTTTTAATTGACTTGAAGTTTATAAAATCTTTTTCATAATGGGAATTCGATTATGTATTACATGAAAGAATATGTGTTGAAAAAATACAGTATTCTATTTACTGGTTCACAGACCACACCATTCTTATCTCTCCATGTTTACTTTTTATCTCAGTTTCATGCAATTCAGTCTGGTGGAGAATATTATTGTGTAAAGCAATTCTGTTTCTGCAGTTTTTATAAGTATCGTGATTTCTAGAGCTGTTCATTAGTGAATAATCTTCAGTAGTGAGTATGATATGCATCGTTATGGAGGGAACTCAGCGAAAACTGATAATCGAAAACACGAATACTACACCATGACATAGTTTGAACTAATTTTCCACGTCGCAGGAAGATCCAATTAATTTCAATGACTCTTATTCAAATAATTTGATGGAGGAAAAGTTCTTGATTGGATGAAACTAGGAAGAGGACTCAGACGATGGGATTATAATTCAGAGGTTATTAGTTATGATGTTTAAAGAGATGATGTCTATTTTTAACAGCCCTTGACCCAATAACAACTTTGATTTTTTTTCTATGTCTAGAAAATTTTTCCATTGTTTGAATCCTTTACAAATTAGAATTCTCAAATAACAAAACTGGAGCGTCTTTTTCCATACTATGTCAGAGTGTTGTTGAAGGAAAGCTCTAAAGGGCCCTATTAGCCGAGAGCGACTCGGTCGCCGATTATATGTATGACTCGGTCGCCGAGACAAAGTGTCCCACGGCTAATAGGGAAGGACACCTAGTCGCTGACTTCGTTCTCGCTCACTCCCAAGTACCTCTTTCTCGCTCTTCCCCTGTGCAACACATCGGCAGCTAAACTCGATGTGTATCTCTTTTTTGATACACATTGCAGATTTCTTTTATACACATATCATATAATACATATTATATAATATTTTATACTACATATCACATGTAATATTTTTTCTAAACTAATTAAATGGTATCAAGTGTATGAAATGAATTGTAAGAAACTTACATTAAGTCAATGACTCTATTGATCAACAAAAACCACACACACACCAGTCTTAAAAAATAATTATTATTATAGTCTCGAAAAGATTAATTAATATTTATCTTGAAAGGTCTGGAAGCTACTATCTACTATGTAAACATCTTGAATAATCAGGAAGGTTCAATCTATCAATGAAACAGCAAAATGTAAACAGTTTAACTGTCAACAACCGGATGACTGGCGCCAATCTCCTGCCTTGCAATATTCACATTTGTTTTCTCTCTCTATCCTATTCCAAAAGTAAAATTCATCCCATATTGAATTATGCTTCTGCACTTCATAAATAAAGTCTTTTTCGTGTTCAGTTTTTTTTTTCAATTGAAGCGGTAAATTTTTCACTTTTCTCCTGATTTCAAACACACTCCATTTTTTCACGCACTAAACTGTAATAAATTCGGCTATAAGCCTTATTATATTACACTAGGGAAAAGAATGAAATCAATGTTTTCTATTCCACAATGAATATATTTAAAAACATATTACTCAAGTTTCGATGCTTATGGCAACATCTTCAGTGTTGAGTTGAGCCAAAACACTCAACACTATGTAGGTGATGCCATGAGCTTGAAACTTAAGTATGTTTTAAATAATATTCATTGTGGAATTATAGACAACATTGTTTTCATTCTTTCACCTACTATGGAGAAATTCTACAATATCTGTTATTCAGGTGTTGATTTTACATTACACTTTACTTACAAATGAATTTATTAAGTTATTCAGAAACAATTCACGCAATAAGTTGTAGAAATATGTTTTACTCCGGCAAAGGATACGGAGCAACTGTACTGTAGTGAGACGGAGAACTGAAGTGGGAGAGAGAAGGAGATGAATGGCTGTCCTTGTCACTCCCGAGCATGCGCATTGAGTACATTTTTTGTTCGAGTCGGCGGACCTGGTCGCTCGCGGCTAATAGCTCCCATATAACCCAATGCCCCACGACCGTTCTGGGACACCAGGTCGCCCAAAATCGGTGTCCCACTCGGAAGACAGCCCGAGCGACTTTTTCTGTCGCCGAGACTTGTTTCTGACGGCTAATAGGGTCCCATCTAACTCAACGCTTTTTGGCCCCCGGACACCAGGTCGGCCGACCTGGTCGCTCTCGGCTAATAGGGACCTAAATTTCAGTTTATTTTCCAATATTTTTGCTCGGAATGTTGTTTATTATAATGGAACAACAGACAAAAGCACCTTCGCGCATTGTATCACTGAAGGTATACAGTATCACTTAGCTACTCTCAAATTCAAATTCAAAAAATCTTTATTCCTTCTCATATTTTTTACAATAAATCAGAATTCAAAGCAATTATTACGTTACACGGGATTCCTCCACAAAGACCAGTGTGGAGGAGAGTTCCATACAAATAACACATGCAATCACAAAATAATAAAGTAAAACAATAATAATAATAATAAATGTAATTTAAGTTAAGATCAATAATTCATAATACCAAGAAATGTGGAAGGCCCATATAAACTCTTAGTACTTATGTTTTCCAGGCTTTCTGATCTAAGCTTTCATAACAAATTTTTTGCATAAAGGCTCAACATTTTTGAGGCGTTTTTGAATTCTGAAGCCGCAAGCAGAAGCGAAATATTGGTCTGATAGAATCATGCACTTTTCCAGCTATTTGTGAATGGAAGCCTACTTCCAGGACCAATCTCGTTTTATTCCGTCTAGACAGGAACTTCTGCTTCAGTCTGACCTTGTTACGGCTGGACTGTGATGCTGTAGCATGTCACAGAAATTAAGTCTATTCGTTCTGCTCTCCAAACATCTAACTACACCCTTGGAGCCCCTAGAACACATTTGCGTTTTTTGCTTAGTTCTACTACTTTGTCCACTTCCTCACATTCTCCACTTTCCTCTTGTTTTGTGTCTTGTTATCTTCATCACTCCTTTTGTCAAACATTTTCTACGATCACGTCCTTTTCTTTTTTCAACGTCCTTCTCAATTTTCTTATTAGTTACACTTATAAATTTGCATAAGAATATTAATTTTGTAAAATCCATCAATATTAATGAAATAATTATAATGTTATTATAAATTTATTATTACTCAATTAATAATTGATATTAAAATATTAATGTAGTAGATCCCTCAATCTACTAATTACTATTGCTTTTAGTTCACACAATTCTTCTCCTTCATTATTGTCTCACACGAAAATTGTTCCAGTTTTTATTTTTTTCTGATTAGCTTACAATATTTTCTCGCAGTTTTTTTTCCATCCCTTACTCTTTCATTTGTTAAATTCAACCATTTCCTCTTAAAATTCACCAACCTTCTTTTTTCTTGTTCGTATTTTATCTGAAAATTCTCTGCAAAGTTACCTCATTCGTCTGTTATCTCTGGAGTTGAAACTCGTCTATTCTATACCAAGACTGTATTGATCTTGTACTGTATAAAGCACTAGGAAATGTAGTGAAGAACTAATTGTATCCATAGTGATTAGTAGATTTGGGGATGATTTTACAAAATTAATATTCTTATGTAAATTTATAAGTGAAACTACTATGAACATTCTCAACATCAGTCATAATTACTCATCTGTGTGATAATCAATTGAAAATTTTAATAATTTTTATTCATTCATAAAAATGAGGAAAACTGAGGGCTTTACCAGTTTATTATTTGTGGAAATTCGCCTTCCAAGAGTGCGGTTACCAATCAACTATTCAAGAACATTGTCATAAATATTATCAATAAATTATTTAGTTCCTTCGATTATAACGCCAATTGAGCTTTAATTAATAGCCTACTTTCCACAATTCCTTCTCATATTAAAAAAATTAAATCCCTTAGAAATGTATTGTACTACTTGTTGTACAGTTCAGTAGAAATGTAAAGAATGCTGTGTGTTCTATAATGTATAACAAAAATCTATGAACAAGTTAGAAATAAGCATTGTTAATATATTTTTTTTCTACATTTATTCATAGATCAAGTATGACTCATTATCCAAAACGTCTTCTCTTCCTAATCTTGTTTCATATCTCAAATTAAGGTTACATTCACGATTGATAATACATTAATTATGAGATGATATTGTATCAATTATTACAATATTATGTCCATTGATTGAATTCATGAATTGCATTGTACAAAAGTTAAGCGTCCAATTAACCGACTAGAAAGAGGAGCAGAGCGGCGTCCTTCGGACCGGAAGTTAGCCGCACTCTGGATGCTCCAGCAGCAGCAGCTTCCGGTTCCGTCGGGCGCGATAACGGCGGCCGCGGTAAAACGCCAGTGTCGCCATCTGTACGCGGTGATTGCAACTAACCAACTATACTTGACCCGACGCTGGTCTAGCTATGTGGTCACGCTCTACAGTGCACTAACATTTTGTTTGTATAGCAGGATCCAATTAACTTGTCATAAATCAGCTGATTTAGTAATAATTAAACAGTGATTTCGACACAATAATCAAAAGGCTTGAAAGTCTTAAAGACCTTTAAAGTCTTTAAAAGACCTTTTTAAAGAAGACCTTTCAAAGAATAACTTTTTAAAAGACCTTTTCAATAATCTGCGAGATTCAGCATTTGTAGATTAAGTATTGTGATCATATGCTCGTCGATCATATGTTTTATGACAAGTTGAATGGATCCTGCTATACACATGCTTCTTATTTCTATTATGATCTTCCGCTGACAAACTAATATAGCACTATAGAACTGTTTCTTTATGCACCTTTCTATAAATATAGATCTGTAAATATTTTCTTGGTTCTATATTTGCTTTTTATAGCAGGATCCTTTTGAATTGTCAGAAAACACCTGATTGATGTACGCTCGTTTACTAACGTTAAATCAGCTGTTTTCTGACAAGTTAAAAGGATCCTGCTATAGCTAAACATATTAATTACTAAATTCGTCCATATTTGTATTCCGACCAAATTCCTATATTTGCTTTTTGGCTACACTCATTGACTAAATTTGTATCTACCTATGCAGTATCAGAAATGGCTTAAAAAAAATCTATACTGTAATATGATATTGTCTAACAATATCTAAAAATATAATAATCTAATTTTATACTTTCTCATAAATTCTGTACAATGAAATATAATTATTATACATATACCCACGGTATATAGAAGGTAATGCTCCTTCAATATACCGTGTATATACCTATATCTACATAATATACCTCTACTACTGGTAAGGTTGGCAGCATTCGTTTATAGCCCGCCAAATTCAGCCATGCTGCTCCCGCCATTATTTCGTATGCCGGCCGGCTTCAATTCTTGGCTACCATTCAATTCTGCTGGTTGCTTTTGTTCTCACCTTGTAATTGAATACATTGAGCTCCAAAAATCAATATCATTGCTACCTGATCGATGATATAAGATAAATACCAGGAGCTTTGGTACTATCATTGAGGATAGTGGAATTTCCTCTGTAAAATAATGGATAGCTTATGTTGCTTGTGTGGGATTTTCAAAGATTATGAAAAATAGACAAATAATGGCAGCATTGAACTTTAGGATTATGCATTCTACATTTATTTTCACTTACATGTTCATTCATTTACTTATCTTTCAGCATACTTATGTTATTACTATTACTGATTTATTATTACTGGAAGGTTTCTCAGTAGTTAGCAGGTGACATGTTTTTACAGTTTTCTCTCATTCAGAGTCATTCATTTATTGCTACAAAATATAGAATGATAAAATTCTATAATTATATGAATGAATGAATAAAATTCAAGTAAATGTATACTTTCAATGATAGATTAATATTTTTAAGGTGACGGATATGGTCCAGTAACAACATAATTCAATTTATGTTGTCGCTGCTAAAATCTTATATTGAATAAAATAGCTTATATTGAATAGGAAAATCAGTGTTGTCTGTCATTCAGTGGGATAAGTAAGATACATGAATGCTACATTTATTTCAACATTTTTTGTGAGTTTTCCATGATTACAGTTTACTTCAAGTTCATTGTATTTTAGATGACATTCTAGTAAAAAATGAATGTGGAAAGTCATTTCAAATGAAGACTTCATCTGAGAAGTGATATTAATTTGAAAACGTAGAGAGAGCAATTTATCACAATTTTATTCTTCTTCTAGCGTTTTAATAATAAGTAGTTCTGATGAATTGTGTACAGAATAAAAAGTTGGGCACGTGCCATGAAAATTGTATTCATATTGCTCTTTTTTAGTTCTGTTGCTATGCAATGAAAATCACGGAATGCAAGAGAAGGTAAAGTGAAAATTAAATGTCAATACTATATAGAGGACACATTTGACCGCTCCAAGCTACATTTTAACCTATACATTTTAGAGCGGTCACGATTCTCCAAAGTTTACCTTCCAAGTAAAGTTTCTGTGAATTTATTCTGTCGATTTTTAAAATTATTCCTCAAAATTTTGTGTCCTCTTTTCTTTATTCTTTTCTGTTTCCTTATCCTTTTTCATATGCCGGGTGAATCTGACATGGCACGGAAATTAATATTTAGTTTCATTCAGCAGAATCACCTATTTTGCTGTTAACATTTTTTTTTTTAACATTTTCATGACACTCTCATGTAGATGGATTAGGATTATGATAATTTTCAGAAATTGATAAACAATAAGTCAACATGATGAGACATTCATCCGTGGCGGTCCTGAATTTCATTTCGGAGGGAGGGGAGGATGAACACTAGAAAACGGGGGTCCCCCCCCTGAGAAATATGTGTAATTTAATGCTCAAAAACGTATTTTTATACGTATTTGAGCTCTGAAATATTATGCTAGAGCTAATAGTATTTATGTTAGCAACAGAATAGTTTCTCATTTAAAGTTTATTCCGGAGGAATAACAATACAAAACACCCATATGTTGTGTTGCACCAAGCAGAATAAATTTTTATCCAGGATCAATACAATGCTAATTAAATTGGATCAGCTGATTAAAATGTTCCTGGTTGTTACAACCCAAAATAGTTGTAGGGTGCAATAATGCAATATTGCAGTTATGCATTAAATAGCTGCAAACACACTGCAACCTTGTAATGAGATCATTGTCAACTCATGTCATTACAATATGTTGAAGGGTTTAATGCAAGACTGTAACATGATAACGATTTGAATTTGTCTAAACAAAGTAGATTAGGGCACTTGTTAGATTTCAACAGCCACACCATTTCAAGGAGGGTCTTTGAATCCAATAAAGTACATTGTTCCCACTTAGCCTACAAGATTACAAGATAATACCTTCGCATGTTCTTTAATGAACGTTTTTATTATTATTTTCTTAGATTTATGTAAAGCCTTACATTTCAAATCTAGAAAGCTTTCGGGTTTTAATTTCATTGCAGATTTCTGTGGGTGGTTTTGAAACTTTGAATGGCATTTTTTTTAAATCCGTAAATATCCCAGGTTTGATTACCAGTTTATTTGTAGATTTCGAAGTGACTTTTAATAATTTTACAATTGAATTACTTAGTTCACAAAAAAGGAGAGGAAAGAAAAACCCTGAACTATCTTTGCTTAGTTTTAATACGTCGCTAGAAGTGCCCTCGGCCTGGTACTCGAAAATAACAGATATATAATGGATATTATTAATTCTTTTCCGAATGATATAGTTTCAAGTCCCTAGTAAACTTACTTTATCCGTCTGGTGCGCGAAAATAACAAATGAATCAATTAATTCTATGTCATCATGTTTGTTTATTAAATATATTTTCTCAATAGATTTTGAAAATTTCTCTTACATCCTAGTACTCATATTTTTACAATACTAACTTACTAGATAAGATCAGAAAAAGCTGCTTTCTTTTTTTGAAGTGCTTGATGGGTTGGGCAGTCAACAGTCAATTAAGCAGTCAGCTTGTGTCTCAGTGTCATCCGGTAGCAGAAGTAGAAGAAGATGATGATGAAGAAAAAGAAGAAGAAGAAGAAGAAGAAGAAGAAGCTGAAGGAAAACAGGTAGAAATAGAAGTGAAAGAAATAGAAAAAGACGAAGTAGATAGGAGTGTGACGTGCTCAGGTGAAGTTGAACTTTTATCGTGGTCAACAATCACGTGTTCCTCCGCAGTTGGCTTCTTCATCCTTCTCCTACTTCTCCGTTGTTTATTCTACTTCTCCATCCTCTTCCAGTCATTTCCTCTTTCTTAGACTGGAACTGCACTATCACACCTCTTCTATGATAATTTACTAAGTGTTTCTCTCTTCACAAGTCTTTTGGATATTTATTTCTCCTGTGATTTTTTTCGTTTATTTGATTTCTGAACAAATCTTGATTATTGAAATTTTTCATGATTCCTTACTGTCTCATTTACAATGTATTTGTATTTTTTGGCATTCGTTTTCTACCTTCGCTAGTTTTTCTTCACTATCGTTTTGTTACATCTACTTCAATAATAATTATTCTCTTCTAGGTTCCTTTAACTATTCACAACTTCCTTTTCTCCATATTCCCTCTCCCTCTCCTCATTTCCTTTTCGTTTTCTTCCTGTTTTTTTCTCCTTATATACTATCTTTACTCTATTCCTAAAATCGGTTTCTACCGATTTCATGTACCTTTCTATACTTCGTTTTATCTCCCTCATTCGTTATCACGTAATACTCCCCCATCTTTGATTATTTTCTTCGTCATCCTTCTAAGGTCAACTTTCTAAATTTATTTCTTCAACTCTTCTTCTTCTTCTTCTCTTCTTTCTGCCTTTTTCTCAATAATCAGTTCACTGAGAACCGGAAACTTTGTAATAAAGTGTGTAAATTGAGGAGGAGAAGAAGTAGAAGGACAAGGAGAAGAAGGAAATAACGAAGAAGAAGAAAGCGGATGGAGCAGAAGTAGAAAAAGGCGGGAAAATTACTGCGAAAAGGAAATGATCCTTGGAATTGTTCCCACTTTTTCATTTCTGTTCTGTTTCTCTATGTGCCATCTTATTGTCATTCTTGACGTACTATTAGAAGAATTCATTGTGTTTCCAGTCCAACTTCTGCTAGAAGAGAAACATATTACACTACCACAGTTGGAAGTTGAAACGAAAGGTGGAATAATTACACATTGTTGAATGCCATTTATTCTTTTATAGTTATCGTACAAAGTTACAAGCCACTGCATTAAATAACATGCAACAGCACAAAACTTTTCTCAAAACTTGTAAACGTGTCATTCTACTTTCCCGTTGTTTCTAATTTCTACTATAGTACAACAATTATAATTTAACTAGAACTGTTTTCTTCTAATTTCCAGTAAAATTCAGGACAAAATAATATTCTTGAATGTTATATGGTTATTCTGTACTGTTCTGATGGTGAAGAGGTTTTACGAAAATTCTGTTGGATGGCATTATGCTGTGTGTATAATTTCCTATTTGTTCGATAATACAGTGTTACTTCATGAGTACATCATTAGATGAAACAAATAATAATTATTATAATTATTGATGTTTCATCAGAGTGAGGAAAATAAGGGTTATTCGAAGACCAATGCTCTCCAGTCTTCAAGTTTTGCGGGACTCAAGAATGAATGACGTACAGTTTTTGAATACTTGATGTTGTACAAATGTACATGATCCACAATATAGTTTTGGGTTATTCAATTTTAAACATTCCATAAACCTCGTTTATACAATTATTTCAAATTATCAAAAATGTTTTCATGTTGAGAATAAAGTTTTCCATTTTCAAATACCGGAATGTTTTCCATATACCTGTGTTGATTTTCAAAAAAAAACTCATCATTTCTAAATTAGTGAATACGGAATTATTCAATTTAAAATCGATCATTGGCAACCTGAAGTGTTATGATATTAGGAAACTAGTCAATACGAAATTATTCAATTTAAAATCGATCATTAGCAACCTGAAGAGCAGCTCTCATACACAGGAACATCGTCCACACAATAC
This sequence comes from Laodelphax striatellus, assembly GCA_017141395.1. Taxonomy (NCBI): domain Eukaryota; kingdom Metazoa; phylum Arthropoda; class Insecta; order Hemiptera; family Delphacidae; genus Laodelphax; species Laodelphax striatellus. The sequence goes on along the minus strand of CM029535.1, from coordinate 11,829,074 downwards.
ACAGGACTGTTGCGGATTATTGTATCGGTTAATGTTATCGTATAGCAATTAAACATTCAGTTAATGCCATTCTGTGTTGTATGGAAGTGTCAGGATAACATCTATGGGATGTATGACACTAATGACAAATTGAACGAACATAAAGAGACCGTATGATTACATGGAACAGCGGGACATTTGTATGTTGCGATACAGCCAAAGCACAGGTCTCTCCTAATTATTATCAACCTGCTCGAAATCGGAAACATGCTAATTATGAGATCCAGCATTTATGAGATCATCTCTGAGATGATGGCATTGTCCAGTAATTAATCATTGAATACAATATGAGTGCAAGTTGAAATCACCAATAATAACAATAATTCCTCCAATTGGAGGAACGCTTGTTATTTTTGTCAATAATTTAATATATATTCAATATAATTGAATATAGTTTTGGAAATAATAGAAATTCGGGTTTATGGAAATGGATTTACGTTAGATGTAGATGTAGGAATCAACATCATTCACAGTATCTAAAAGATTGTGAATGAAATTTGATAATATAATTATTGTAAAACTGTCCAAAGACAGGTATCAAAACAATCAGCATCATTTATACAGTATAATAATTTTTCCATCGATTGTGTATGAAATTTTACTGGTATATATTTTAATAATTGTAAAACTGCCAAAGACAGGTCTTTCTCCACTTCTCACTGTCTTGAGCAATTTCCTAGGTCTTCATAGGTCCTCCCGTCCATGTATGATAATGCTGTATAATAAATGGGAATCAGTATAAGTTTTAAGATAACTTTTAAGATTCCTCCAAACTCTTTCTTTTACTTTGCAGCCTCATTATAATAATTGAAAAATCAGGCAGGCATAGAGTTACTTTTCTCAAACGCACTCAAAATTACATAAAATTGAAATTTTTATAAAAAAACTGGTCAACTCTCTAAAAAATTTCATTTAAGCTTATGCTTTTTAATCCAGCTAACTGGATTGTATGGACTCGAGTGGCGGACTCGAGTCTGGGACGCGCAGAGTCCAGAAATCCCGTAGAAAAACCATGACTACAGGACTCCCGTGGCGGTGCTACATGTGATCGCCATTACCAAGGCTGGCCGATACAACGGCTTGATTTATTGAGTTTTTTATAGTTCCTGAGCTGGGCTTTAGATGCTGGATCGGTCGCCGTAATAGTGTTTCCTGGTCACTCATTACCGTGAAATGCTACTGACATAATTAAATCAATGAACGGCGTTAAAAAGGGAAGTGGTTTCTGCGCCTCTTGTTTTTGGTGCTGGGAGGTTTTCATAGTCGACACAGGCAGCATGGGGCATGCTATAATGTTATTTTTCTATGTTGAGATTGAAAAAATTGATTTTTGGGCTATGCTACAATGTTCTTTTTTTATGATGAAACTAAAAAAATAAATCCATTTACTGAGATACAATTCAACCATGAAATACAATGATAACAATTGGTTATTACGACCTCAGCTAAAACGTAAATTCGACTGCGATTGGAGAAAATGATATTTTTGTACAGTATCATTTCTCTTTCTGTATCAGAAAATGGAATTTGGTGAACTGAGTATTTACGTATGCCAAGCATTTACGTATGCTTTCTCTATGTTACAAGTCTACAACAGGACTAGAGTACAAGTGATGATTTTTTGATTATCGAATCATCAAGTTTCAATTGATGTCAATTATTTGTTCAAGCATTAAAATTAATGTAAACTACTGTTGCAAACTATCAAGTCTCCATTCTGGAGACTGTTGTGAATTGTTATAGGTTGATGTAAGCATTAATTAGGGGGGAAATGTGTTACAATTATTATTCAAATTACTCTAATTTTATCAAATATTACTCTAAATCTATCCTACTGCTCTTACTCAATTCACAGTAAAATCAAAATAGAGTAGATTACTGCGAAAGTTTATGCACTTCCAGAATGGATTTTGCGGCTTTCACAGGAAATTCACTAGTTTCCGTGTGTTATTTTCGGTTGCTGATAATCATATTATCACAATCTTCCTTGTTCAAGTTACATGGAGATGGTTATTCCCAAGTTTATTTGTTTTTGTTGTACTGTAATTTACACAGGAAATGTTTTAATGTAAAGCAGCTGACATAATAACAATGGATTGATATTATTCAGAGGTTCTATTCCTCTGTCACTATCTGGAATACAGTATTGTACAGTATATTATATTTTATTTAATAGTTTCAATATTATATTCATTATTGTACAGTACTATTTTTGTTTTTGTACCACTATGGGTCTTATCAGATTCAGTGGAAATGGTCAAATTTAAATAAATAAATAAATAATAACAATGAATTAGTATTTGAAAATTTATCCATAAGAAATAAGTGTTGGTGGATGCTCATTAGTGGTTTAAATGTGTAATCTCTTCAGAATGTTCAAGAATATTAAGACGTAAGAATTGTGTAATCAATTTTCTTGTTTAGAAACATTCATCTACAAGTCCAAGTATGAAAATCTTGTTCTACAACAGTGAACATAGTGATAAATAGCTATGACATTCCTCTACATGCTGCGTTTGAAAAAGTGGACAACCAAAAAGAGTTGAATGGAACACTGTTTTAAAAAAAGCCAATAGCCTATCTTGTCATCATCCGTATCCAATACGAATGAATCCACTTTAATGCCACTCAACCGAAGTCATTCTTTCACCACTTACCATGGTCGTTAATCTTTTTCCGTTTTCCAATATTCTCTCCCCTTTGCACAAGAGAAGTTATTTGAATTGGAAAAATTGTGTGCCTGTATAAATCCGTAACGAATCTTTGGCGTTGTACATGAAATGTGATGGGCTGGCTGGAAAAAAGAGATAGAAATTTGAGAGAGAAAGATCAGAACAAGGACCAAACCATTAAGGAACGTCACAGTGGATGGATTGGGGGGGGGGGGAGATGGGTTACCGGTTGATATCCGGGAATTGTTAATCAATCAAACTTGTTTTTGTAGAGAACGTTCATTGTTTTGAAAAACCCTTAATCGAAACCCGTAATCGAGCTCTAGTTTTAGCGCCTCCATGGTCAGAGGCCGCAGGGTTTCATCTAGAGTAGGGTGTTGTGGAATCACTAATTCTCTCTCACTCTCTCTCTCTCTTTCTCTCACACCACCACACGGTGGAGGATTGGAAACCTCATCATCATCCTGATTCATCAACTGGATTCTTTCAAGCGCTTAACTAGCCCTCTAAGCCCTGTCCACTCACGTAGGCAGCTCATCCATTTCAGAATATGGTTTAATGATTTTTTAAACCATATCGTTCGAAAATATTTTCACAGCTGTTGGTGTTTCTCGCAGAGCGCGAAACAGACTGATGCTACTGGGAAAATTTCTAAATAAACAGTTTTCGCGTTGGTTCATTTGCAACACGCTTTGGAAAACAGAGACCTCAATGGTAATGATGCAGAGCTGACAAAATAATTGTAGTTTTCTACCTCTTTGATACTACTGTTTGTAGCTCTTTCCTTGTACATTATTACACAATATTTTTGTTGAATTCAGTCATGTGATATCCATGTAAAAATGGTGGGTAAACAGTGTTAACGTATTTTCAGATTATCAGCGTCAATGTTTTGTTACGTCTGGTTCTCATCTGTAAAACTCGCATCCCCTGTTTAAAACAAGCATTAAGTAAATACATTTGTGGTTGTTTATTGTTTTCTAATCCCTCTGCATGTGTTTGTGAACGACTGTGTGAGGTGAATGAATTATCATTTTCCAACATAATAAGTTTCTTCTTCTATTAATGACATATTTTTCCTATGCTTTCATGATGAACCTTCATTTGTGAGAGAACCTTCATTTGTGAGAGAACCTTCATTTGTGTGTCAAGCATGGTAAAGAACTTATTTCTTATTAGTGATTTACCCTTTGTAAATTACCCTTCTTCTTGTCGTCAGGAGATAGATTTCTATTTATTTTTTGGGATTGAAAGTCCTGGAGTTCGATTTTATTAATCAAGCGCTTATTTCAACCATAGAGTATATTTCTTTAGAAATGGAGTTTTTTTTTGGAAATAAGGTTTATGCTATTCGAGATTGGCTTTAGTATGTATTAAAAACTGTTACGTTCAATGTAACTTATCTACGATAAGTATTACTATTCCAATGACTTGAATAAATTTTTTGGAATGATTCCTACTGCAAAAACCTACAGAAGAGTACTTGAGAGACCTAATAAGACCGAGTAAATCCATCAAAGTTGAAGTGCATTTGCCGTATCAAATAACTCATTACACTGGAGTGTAATTCATGTGCTTCAGATGAGAAACTACAGCCTTAAAATTACCAGGTTTATGTCATACGAAAAGTACATTCCCTTGTGAGAGGTCTTGAAAATTGCCAGCTTTATGACTTGTGAAAGAGTATAATGTCTCATCAGGATAATAAGGGTGGGGCGGAGTCATGCTCTCAACGTGCATTAATCAGCCTTTCTAATGGCGTTACGGAACAGCCCTTACACGTTCAATGACATGGCCAGGGGTTATTGTTACTTGTTAGGGGTAGTTCGGCTGTATTATAGCAGGGTAACTGTATTTTATTATAAGTTGGCGCTTGCATCTGTAGAGATGGCTACCATTTGAATAAAATCCCCTTAAAAAAATATTTTTCAAGAGTTTCCAATTGTTTTGTTTCGGATCTCCTTTATAAGTTCATACACTAATAACAAGTCTACTCATATCATTATCAAACATTTCTATATTCCTGGCTTTTCCTATTTGATACAACTATCTAAGTTGAATGACACATCACATATTCCTGTAATAATTTAAGAGGTCATGGACAATTTAGTTAGAATTAGGGAGTGAAACAGTTTTGGGAGAATGCCTGTTGTTTCTTACCACCCATGGTGTAGCCTATGTATTGTCAATTCATGAAAGAAATGAATAAATGAATATCTGATCATAATCTACCTTTATTTATAATGATTCACTTCAATTTTTGAAGAATGCTCATTGCTCAACTCAAGGGCGTAGCTAGGATTTTATTTTGGAGGGTGCTGAAATAGGCAGGAAGGTTATAAAGATGTAATAGTTTCATGAGATAAAAAAGCGAGCAAGAGACAAAATTACGACAAATGTCAATTTCGGGGGTTGCTGAAGCTCTTTAGCACATCCCCTGGCTACGCCCTTGGCCTCAACTTGGATTTGAATTTGAACTCTGCTTAAAAACTGGCTTTCAAATATGAGTTTCCCAACTCAATTTTTCCATTCAAATTTGATTCAATAGAAGTCATTTTCACATAATACATCTGCAATGAAAATCTATTGCTATTCAATTCACATGATGTTCAGGTTCAATATCTAAATTTGAAGAAAATTCAGTCGAATATTTAACTTTACGCTATAAAAATTTACAATAATCTACTTAAAAATTGTTATTGAATTTTTCTCTCGTGAATTACAACCAGATTATTCTACTTCCCCATTAGAATTTCATGTTCGCTATTTTAGGTTCTAAATTACCTCAGGTCGAGAGTCTCTAGAGATGCGGTTACTCATTGTGTGGTGTGTTAAGACTCAGTTAATATAGTAGAGCACTAGCTCTTCATTTTCTGTTGAGGTCTCAACTGCGGCATTGCGTTCTTACGTCACCACCATCTGTCTTGCCTTCTCAGTTCACTGGTATTTAATGCTTTCGGGGCTGAGGTGAACTTGATGTGCAAGTAGAAGAAACCAGGAAGCATCATCATCTTCACAAATAGACGAATTGTTCAAAAGGGATCGGGCATTGCTTGAGGGTGGAATCTATTTCTGAGCCGGAAGTTTGTAAGCATCTGGCGGGTATGGGTGAAAGCAAAAAGCAGGAGACAGAATTACGAAATAAACTTTGCTGGGAAGGCTCACAAGGATCTGTTGTATATTCCCGGTTATAAGTGGTTTTTATAAGCGGCAAGAACGTTTTGTTCCGACTTGTTTTAGTTCCGTCTAGAAGGGAACACGGCCACAAACCCTGTTATCACACTTTTTTATCCCGGAACATCCCCGAAAAGCCGCTGGTTTGTTTTTTTCATGTCAGGCTTGGAAACTGATGATGACGTGATTCACTGTTGTTATTTTTGGAAATCAGAGTTGAAGCGTTGAAGGATCAGTAGTGTTTTGTTAATAGCGTATCACACGATAATATTTAAAAAAATAAACAACATCATTAAACATTTATCCAGATTCAGGAAAAAACAATAAATATCACTGAAGAATACTACTTTGCCCAGAATCTAACACCCAATTTTTTTCTAATTATATTAATTTACTAGTTTTTGAAAGATAATTATTTAATCTGTTAATGCTGATTATACATATTTGATATATATTAAACATATGCTGAATGTATTTTTGTGGAGAACGTTATTGAAAGTTCATTATTTTACATTCCACTACAAATTTCATATTAATCAATAATTTTATTAACAAAAACACATGATAAAATGGTTCCGCTAATAAAAGAAGATTTTTTGGAGTTTCAGCTATGTTTAGTTTTGAGAGTTGGAGTTTTATGTTTAGCATTAGTTGGAGTTATGGGGTTTTAGCAGTTCTCTATTTTACAGCAGAAAACAATAAATAAAATGGAATGCTTAGAATATGTTTCAACAAAACGTTTGATTACCTCTGAATAAAATTCACAAATCATGATTATTTAGGTTCAAAGTCAGAATCGACTTTGAGAAATAATAAGTTATTGATATTATAATGTATTCACTATCATTAGTGTAAATTCTATGGAATTGAAATTTTGTAAAAGTGTTTGAAGTAAGAAATTCTACTATTTCTGTATGTGAAATCATTTTAAAGTAATAGGATTTTCTAAATTCATCCATTGCATAACTTCATAGACTAATTTTAATCTATTTGTTTGTTACAGGTAATTGAGTTCACAAATTCTTTCTATGGTATGAATATTCTTTTTCGTATGGATATCAACCTCCTTAAATCTATGGTGAGCTCAGTCGTTCAATATCTCTCTATCATGTTTCTAGTTTCTTGATTTTTGATTGACGCTATATTTTTGTTTTGAAATTACTCGTTTAAATTGTGAGAATGTTGAATTTTACACTCACAAATATGTAGAAATTCCATTTTGTAATATTCCAATATGTAACATCCCTAATTTTAAAATTTCGTCACTTCTAGCTTATAATATTTTTGTAACATATTGAAACAAAACTGCGTGTATTACTTTGGAATCAAATAGATTCAGATGATGATGTGTGTCGATAATATTACTACTGACCTAGTCTAAGCTCCGTGTCCCTGACGACTGAAGAGGAGATTGACGGTTTTCGATGACGTATTGCATTGCTCCCAGGGACACGGAGCTTAGACTCGTTCAGTACTGAGTGCTTTATAACTTGGAATAGATATATAGCATGACATTGTCCTCTATGGAATGGAGATAATAATAGAGGGAATTGAATTTCGTTGTTCTATTGAGACTTCAGTAGAATGATTAATGAAAATTATCAATGCTTCGCGGGTGAATTGAATAGAGTATCTAATTACAGTATATATATAGTGTATTGAATTCATTCATACGTGAGGTGAAATTGGCAACTTTGCATAGAATTATTGCATTGTCATTCATCCAAACATTTTGATTCAGATTTTTAAATATCCATTCAATGGCATTCCTTACGTTATGGAAATAACTTAAGGTCAAAGATCACGGGGTCAGCAAGCACTTTTTTGCAATGTTTTATTTTTAGTGGTTCATTGACCTAGAACAATAATGATAAACAAAAGATTGAAATCAATTGATAGAAATGTTTATTACGTTTTCAAACAATGTCCTGCTACCTTTTTGTTTTGTCTGTCTAGAAAATTATGTTTACAAAGCCTGCCAGGTTATTCTGACCTTCTTTAGGATTAGGTTGTATTGAAGGAGGCTCATGTGAAGTTACCATTCACTTACTGGAATTTTCATTGATGAAAATTAAGATCTTGATCAAATTAAAATTGAGTAGTTGAATTACAATAATGTAGCTCTTACATGCAATCAAACCGAAATGGTACTTAATCTATGCAGGAATATGTCCTGATGAATATCAGAATGCTCTGCAGTTCTATTCTCTTCTCTTGCTTCCTCCTTGATGTGATCCTCTTTCTTTTAAAGACAAAAATATTTCAAAAGGCATAAGTCATAAGTAACTGCCGTAAATTGTCGAAAAGTTCATTAGGGATTTTGATGCTTTGGCTTTATTATACTTAGGGCCGGTTCATGAGCTCGGGATTTAGCCAAGTCCTAGACTAAAACGGGTGGCCACCGTAGCATCGACAAACGTTAGCCACGAAACTATGTACTAAGGGCTCTCTATACTGCTAACCCACTAACCTGTCGAGACAAACGTTTGTCGATGCTACGGTAGCCACCCGTTTTAGTATAGGACTTTGGTAAATCCCGAGCTCATGAACCGGCCCTTAGTCATTCTATTCTGTATAAATTCAATTGGCTTGAGTGCTGTGCATGATATAATATAAATTCGTAGTAAGTATAAAATCTTTGAAATTAAACCGATTTGTTGAAGAGGTTTGCCTATATTTTTGTTGATAATCAACAAAAACAATTAACACAAATGTCAATGGAATTATTGTTTTGGGAATTATTATTCATTGTGAACACGATTGGAAAGCATTTGCAGTGAACAGACGAAGAAGAAGACGACACAATGCATGACTCGTAATGTGCGTTACTGAGTGACTTGATTGATAGCTGATGAAACATTTCCATACACGGAGTGACAACAAAGTTACAAAGTTCAGATAAACAGATGTTTCAATGTCCGATTGTCTTCCTCGAGAACAGTTTTCCGTTCAGGTTTAGGTGTCAAGTGACAGCGATGTGTAAGCAAATTGGCCGAAACTTTTTGGAACTGGAAACGTTCATTGAACGGAAACGAAAGACTCTCGAAACTTGCACACACTTCGTGAACTTGCCGAGTAAATAAATCAAACGATCCGTTCATCCGCCTCCTTAAACGTGTTCCAATGCTCGCAAACAACTTCTCTCGCATCTAATAGCTGTCGAAAATAGAATCCTGAGAAATAGTTTGTGTCAATAGAGATGAATGTGAGAAGATGTACGACTTACGTTTCGAGAATAGATAGGGAGGTTAGTTTACAAAGGAATTTGGGTCTAAGTTAAAAGTGACAGAATTTTTCAAGTGAGGATGTATTATTTATGATACAAATTCGATTTATATTATTGATTTTGAAGGTCTGTCATTATTCTTCAACAGTATAACTGAAAAACTATTTCGAACAATAAATACCAAATTATTGAATGAATTTCATATAATTATTGTGATTATTATCTCTATTATAACAGGGAATTCTCACAAGTCCTATTCCCATAATAGGTGTGGATGAAAAGCTAACTAACATGGGAAGCAATAATATTACATCTTCTCTTATAACATTAAACTCATCAACTACTTGAGTTTTTTATATGGTCCCTTTAATCTATATTCTTTCTAATAATTAATTGGACGAGATTCCTAATTAATGCCATATAATATTCTGAAGACTTCTGCTACTGCAAATATTGACAACAGAAGCAGTAGCAGAAGTCTTCAGAATATTATATGGCATTAATTAGGAATTTCGTCCAATTAATTATTATGATTCAACAGCAACTGTATAGTTGCAATATCTCATTTCCTTCCATCTTTATATTTTATTCTTTCTCTATATTCTCTTTAACCCTGTATTCTTCAATGATTATTCTATTGCTCCCGCTTCATCCTAACTTATTCATCCTTATTTATTCTTAGCATTCTGGGAAAAACCTAGTTGGATTAAATATGAATGAATGAAACGATGAGAATTGACAAGTTATCATGAAAGTAATCCCAACATGTGGGCTTACCCATGTTACGTGAGTACTGTATTGATAATTTAATATACAAGTATTGTATTTATACATTGATATTGTATTGAAACATTGTATTGACAGAAGACATATTCCACGAAATTCAATCAAATTTAACCGTCATAATAAGTCGTCATCTAACCGTACTGACTCAACTATATCACAATTAATCTCCATCAAATGACGTTATTTCATAGAAGTTGAATTCAGTTGACTTTTGTGTAATCGGTCTTATGAATGAAGAAATGCTCAACTCATTAACCAACCCACAAACTCACGTCATTGAGAATAGTTTCATAGTAGCACTTGCTCCAGCTGTTGCCACTTATCAAACACGAATCAACAGTCCAATAGTGGTGCCCATCTCCCTCGAGAACAGCTATTCTTTGACTTCTATGCCTTCTCTGTCATATAAAAGGTTAATTGGACCAGTTGAGTCATCCTCGGCTATTGTAATGGCTCGAGCTCACCCTATAACTAACTGCCGGTCATAGTCCGAGTCTTTTATTGACTGAGTCCGAGGAATGAATTGCTTCACGTTCCGGGTCATGATCTTCTGAATGACGAGAACGTCGAGAACGAGAAATAGCATGATGAGCACTGTTGGAGATCTGTGGACATTGTCACGATACAAATTCTGGCAACCAAATAAAGCCTCAATAAAATATTGTCAATGACCACTAAGTGCTGGTATTATAATAGATAGCACAATTAACGGTAAGCTGACCTAATTTAGCAGTACTCAATATTGATAAAATAATGATAACAAGGAAGCGAGCTCCGACTCACCACCAAAAGTCTCTGACTCATATCACATTGTATATTTATTTGTATTCCTTGATGTTAATTTATGTAATTGAAAATCCAAATCTTGAAGATGGCCATAACCTTCATCCAAAAATATCAAAACACACCACTGCCTATATGGATCATCTACTGAAAGATGTCAATGCCAATAAAATCATTGGAAAAATTATGATTCATCAATTATTTATAAAATGTATAAATACTTAATCCACATATGTTAACTTGCTATTAAATAATGCATATTATTATTTGTACTCACCAAAAATATCATCCCAAGCCGGTGAAATAATGTATATACAGGTCTCATATCTTCGGTGGTTTCACGAACATAGCAATATATTTTGGAAATATTTGTTGTATATGAGATTATACTATTTTAGGAGTCAGTTATTTTTATAGCATAAAATATTTGGATGTATATTAATTTAGCAATAAACTTTCAGTTCACCTTTTGAATTTGGCAGTGGAGTTGAAAAGTAAAGAATATTTTTAAAGGCATCTTCCAAAAATAAAAATAAAAATTGAAAGGATTTTAACGTCCTATATGTTATTTTGTATTATATATAATATATCGCATATTATTTAAATGGTTATTGTAGCTAAATGTTGGAACTACTTTGTGCATTGTACTGACGTCAAAAAAACACGATATTAAATTGACCAATCACAGCCCAGCATTTCATTAAAAATTCTAGAATGTTCTATTGAAAATTCTGTTTCCTTGAATTTTAGCAAGGGTAACTCTCTTCCGTTTGAGACTCCTTAGAGAGCAGTCACTTTGAGCACATACGTGCAGTTTAACTGTTTTAAAATGTAATCAGTTTCATTTTCAATCTTAATGTTTTCAAGCTGTGATATATTAAGCTGTGGCAATGTATAATTGATTAAATTCATGTAAAGTCGCGGAAATGTTATAAACCATGGTCCAGAGCCAAGCAGTATCGTGAGATGACACACGGAATCCAATCTACCCCTGAGATGGCTGCCTAAACCAGGATACGGTAACCAACGTCGAAGCATCGCCAATACTGTGAGTGATCCGTTTTATTAATCCTTTGGCCAAAGGCGCGAAAAGCCTCTTTAAAGTGAAATAGTGGGGAAAATTATCATACTGCGTGAAGCATAGAAACATGAGCTCATGGTCTAGTATTTAAGACATTCATAATTTTAGAGATTTTGTACAATCTTATTTGCCAGGCAAAATACCCACACCTACGCTCTACCGAAAATATAAATTTTGTAACAAGCTATTTATTGTTATTAACAATTATTTACGAAACTTGTAAAATTCATTTAATTGTCCAAGTTGTGTGTTCTAAAGGAACAGGAGAATATACTCCAAGTTTTTCACCTAATTACTGGGTTTTCTAGTCGTTCTTGCACCTGTCTTGGCAATCCCAATTGATACATTAAATTTATTTAATTTATGAAAATATCAGTATCCTGGATGAGCCCTTGCAAGGCCAAATTTTGACATGCCCAGTCACGTAAGGAGTATGCTTAGCCAAGTGTGTTACGTAAGTGGATGGAGATCTTGTCTTTGATGCGTGACTATAGTCCATCACTTAGCTCTCCCTTATCTTGTGACACATTTGACTATATTTGCTTGATCCTGACGTCACGGGACATACAAAAATAATAGCGTTACACACATGACCCACAACATAGTAATGTTACACATGGCACCCAACATGGCGGCCTGACGGAGATGTACAAGATTTCTTTATTAAGAAAGCCAAAAATTTGAACTCAGAAATCACAGAGTTGATGGTTGAAAACTTTTTGAAATTGAAAATATACCTTATGGAATTGCCAAGCTTTAATAAAGTAATTAATTAATTTGAATATTGATTTCATTATTAAATTATTCCTGAGGAGACGTCGAGGAAGAGTATACTCAGATATATCGCCAACAATTTAAAGAGATATACGCACCTACTGCTATGAATCACACTCTATGATCATTTGAATAATTATTTTAGGTAGCCTAACAAGAAAGCCAGCTTATTTAACCTTGAAATTAAAGCTTTAAAGGTACCAAAATATTATTAGTTTACCAAGAGCATTAAGGTCTTGGGGGCTTATTAATTTGTTAATTAATCTATTAATTTAAGCAAAATCCCCAAAAAAGCGATATCATAGGCAAGATATTAGGAGTATTAATTGTTTATTTATTGTTTATCTGTGATAGTGTGAAAATCGCCAGATTATTAATGAGCATTGTATATAGGGCTATTTATTAATAGTTACCATATATAAAAATTTATTTACTGGTAATTACCAGATATCTATTGATTTAACTATCATTGCCTGTTTATTTTGTGCATGTTTATTTGTAATAAGTCTTGGAAAATTTATTGTCTCACTGTATATATCACTTGTCACTTAATCCTTTTGGTCAACATTTCACTGCACTTGAGTCACTATCGCACTCACGCCGCGCATTCATTTCCACGCCGCGCCTACACCCTTCACGCCGCGTTCACACCATTGGACCACGACATCCTTGGATTTCACCACTAGCCCAGCTGTCCAAATCCTAACTCACCATCATGGAGAACCTCTCAGCCAACTCATCTGTGTCCTACATGGAGCTGGGAGACAACAACACTCTGCGAGAAGCGACCACACCCAACCCCGAGGCAATAAACAACACTGATGAGACAGCGCCCAGGGAGCGAGACGCAGGAAGTATAACTAGCGCCAACTTCGACCCTGAAAATCTTCGTCAGCTGTCTTCCACCCGCCTGGAACCAGAGGTCGTCCCGACAGAAGTGCCTCCACGTACACCGTCACATACCACTGTCAATCCCACTACACAACTCTCGCCAGATGAACTGAGTCCACTGACTTCCAGATTGATGAATGACACTCCAACCGATTTGGTCACCCTCATGCTCAAAATAAGTAATGACCTCAAAGATTCCCAAGAGAAACTGGGTAGTCGAATGGATAGTCGAATGGAGAAGATGGATAACCGAATGGAAGGAATGGATAGTCGAATCAAGGATCAAATAGAAAAAATGGATGGAGGATTGAGAGTAGAGATCAGAGACATCAGGGAAGAGATGAAGGATATGAGAAAGCAGTTAGATGACACTACTGTATGCCTCAACAAAAGAATGAATGACATGCAGGTGAATTTGAGGAAGGAACTGAGTGAAGATTGGAGCAAGCATGCGATTGAACTGGAAAACAAGGTCATGCAAAACGTAAGTGAACACACTGATGGATTAAACAAAAAACTAGAAAATCTTGAAAAACAAACCAAAACCGACATACAACAGGCAGTAGAGAAACAGAAGACAGAGTGTGTCACCACCTGCAAGAATTTGGAAAAGCAAATTAGAGATTCCACCCAGCCATTAGAAATCTGTACAAGAAATTAACACTCAACTTAGCCTAACAAACACATCTCTAAGTACTACTCAAACCCAAATTGAATCTCTAGTAAACAAGCATACATTAATTCACAATAGAGTTAAAGAAACCGAAAAGAATTAAACCAACACCAAATAACCATCACCCAACTAGACAGCGAGTTGCAAGATACTAAAATCGATTTAAATAGTAAAATAAAACAGACACACACAAAAATATCACAACTTGAAATGAATATGAGTAGAGTGAGAGGAGGAGGTGAGATAGAAGCGGTACCAAACGCAGAATGTGTCGCAACTAATCAGTGGATTAGGAAAATTTGATAACACAAAATTCCATGACACCTAAAGCGTTTGCAGAACAACTAAAAGTGGTACAGGACTTAGTTCCAATCAGTTGGCCTGTATGGAGATTCCGGCTATCCTCTCTTTTAATTGGGGAACCTCTGCTCTTCCTTCATGGACGTGCACATGAATTCAACAGCCTAGAAGAATTTCTGAGAGCTTTCCTCGAACAATATTGGAGCCTGGATAGACAACAAGAATTGTTATCTAAAATAATATCCTCCAATTTTGACGAAAGAAGTGGTCAGACATATACCGCATTCGTCTCACGGTTACGTTATCAAAATTCGCAGCTAGACAACCAGATTCCCGATATTACCTTAGCTCACATCGCACTTAAGAAGATGCCGTATCACGTCCAACTAGCATTGGCCACCGCCTCCATAAAAGTTTTCAAAGACCTTAAAAACCCCCTTTTTTGTGTTCAAGCTGTCTCCACAAGCAATATACAGCATAATAACCATGGAAATAATAATAATTTTGTACAAACCAACCCGCCACCAAATCAATCAAGAGAAAATTCTAACACTGCTGACAATACAAATAATAATCCACAGGACTTTGAAATAGAGTCACCACCACCAAATAACAACTATCGAAACAAAAATGGGTTCAGAAGGAATCAAAATAATAACAATTTTAATAGAAATAAAGATCGTAGATACCATGATCAAGATAGATTCTATGATGGCCGAGATTACATGAACTCCAATAGAGACAACAACACAAGTAGTTCTAGAAACGAATCAAATAAATCACCATCACCAAATACCACTTTTAATACAGATAAAGATAATAACCCACCACCTTCTACTAGTACACCATCAAAAACAAATGGAAAATCAAATAATCCATCAGGAAAAAATTCCGCAATAACCATCGCGCATGACTAGAAGGGAGAAAACTTATAAGACTCTGACGGTTCAAATTCCGGCAGCCCAGAGCAAGTTAAACGGCAGTTGAGCAAAATAAATAAGAGAGTGTATCATAACTCTCATCTTCACAGGAAACATGCTCGATATAAAAAGCCGACAGCTTTTGAGCATTATGCATGTTTTCATCCGCGACATATTCGCTTTAAGCCCGCCATAAAGTCAAGAGACTGCAAAATGACATCATCAACTCAAAGTATAGTTAGTGAAAATACCACCAGTTATCAGAATCTAACTACGTTTTCGAAGATCTCCGTGACACTATTCTAGAAGAGAAGGATCATGAGACTAGATCGGCGAATACGCTCAAACTTATATCCAGGTCGAAGTATGTGGAATAAAGTTACATGCTCTGATAGACTCAGGCGCGCAATGCTGTTTAATACAGAATGATTCGTATCACAGGATCAGAAGTAGGGTGGATTTGGCTATATTACCACTTACCGCTACTTATTTGTCCGGAATAAATCCAGGTCGTCGTGTGAAAGTTTCTACACAATGTCTATTAGAAATAGATATAGAGGGAAAGAAGTTCTCTCATACATTTTAGTGTTACCAGTCAGCGGACCACACATCATTATTGGTACCGATTTTCTGAATTATTTCAGGGCTACTATAAATTTTGATCCGCCTTTATTGCATTTAACTCATGATGAGGATAAAACAACTGTTGTTACAGAAATTAAGAAAGAAGTTTCAAGTGTTCCGAGTCATGAAATAAATTTAATATTTCAAAATGGACCGGTAGAGAAAATGGGGCTCCATCACATGCAAGAATCATTAGCATGCATGACAGTGTTGAATGTTACAACTTTTTCGAAGATAAGGGGATAACAATGGATGATACAGAGATATTGCTCCATGAACTATTTGATCGCATTGATAGTCGTGAAGAATGGGATGAAACCACCCGAAAACAGATTTGTGATATGTTCATGAAAAATAGAAATGTATTTTCAGAACAACCAGGTTTAGCCAACCACTTTAAATGCAAATTGGATGTAAAACCGCATGAATCGTATTTTAAGAAGTCATATCCCATACCGTTTGCATATCGTCAAGCTGCATTGGATGAGATAAGTAGAATGGAAAACTTGGCATAATTGAGACGTCAACTTCTCACTATAGCTTGCCGATAGTGTGCGTGATTAAGAAGGACGGCACTGTTAGACTATGCCTTGATGCGAGACAATTGAATTTAGTTCTCGACAATGACCGCGAATCTCCCGCAAAATCGAAACTGTACTCCAGACTTTTCACGGAAAACCGTGTATTCTACTGTCGCTCTCAGCGCTGGGTATGGGCAAGTTCAAGTTGAAGAAGAGTCGAGAGATTACCTGTCATTTTTATTTAACGGCAGAAACCTACGCTTTACGAGTTTGGCATTTGGAGTTAGGAGTGCCATTGCCGTATTCACACGTTGCTTACGTCAGTCACTGGGCGAAGACATAGCCGAATTCTGCACTCTCTACGTAGACGACGGCATCATCTCATCTAGTAACATCCTAGAACATTGTCAACATTTGAACGTCATATTCTCCAGATTAGCTAAATGCGGATTGACGTTGAAATTGTCAAAATGCCAGTTCTTCGCACAAGAAGTAAAATACCTAGGCCACATCATTTCTAAAGAAGGCATCACACAAGATCCGAGCAAACTAGAGTCAATTAGAAAATTTCCATCACCTGCTAATCGCAAACAATTACAACGATTCATTGGCTTCCTGCAATTCTATAGACGGTTCAATTCACAAATGGCTCATTTCACTGCCCAGCTATCACATTGTCTATCATCAAATAAACCATGGACATGGGGTGATAAAGAAGAAGAAGTCTTCCGACAACTGAAAGAAGCTTTCCTAGATAGAGTTGTGCTGAAACATCCCGACCTCTGTAAACCTTTCTACTTGAATACAGACGCTTCTAACTATGCAATCGGCGCTGAAATATTTCAACTTGACGAAGATAATCAAAAGGAGTCATAGCTTTTCAGTAAGACGTTGAATGCGGCACAACGCAGATATTCTGTTACAGAAAAGAGTTGTTGAGTATTTTGGAAGTGTGTACCAAGTATCGTACTTTGTTACTCGGACAGAAGATCTTTGTAAATACAGATCACAAGGCCCTCACTTTTTCAAGACAGCGAAATTAAGTAACAATAGATTGTCACGATGGTTTCTGGCTTTACAGGAGTTTGATTTGGAATTGACTCACCTACCGGAAAATATAATCAAACTGCCGACTTTCTATCCCGAGAGATGGATGCTACATACCCCATGAAACAACATACCGTTGCTATGCGCTTGAAGAACATGAATCTGTGCCGTATCCAGCTGACATCACACCGCTAATACACAAAGACACGCTAACTCCTTCAAAAATAAAATAGCACAGTCAAGTGATAATAAAACAGCCAGCATAATTGAACAACTGAAACATCCAGGTCCAAATACTCCTGAACACCTGAGACAGTACACCCTGTATAAAGGATATTTGTTCTATCGACCATGCAGAGATACATACAACTGGCGGCTATTCATACCCAGTGAACTAGAACGTGATGTAATACGTGAATCGCCACGAAAGATGTGGGCATTTTGGGGCGTTTAAGGTCCAACAAATATTGAAACAAGTTTGTTATTTCAAAAACATGGATAGAAAAATAACAAAGCTAGTAAGAGCCTGTGACGTCTGTCAAAAAACAAAACACTCACGATATAACATACGAGGTGAAATGATTGCTTTGGTACCCAGTAGGCCACTTGAGATAATATCAGCTGATATTTATGGTCCATTACCACAAGCTAAGCATAGGAAAAAAATACATATTCGTATTAACTTGCTTATTTTCAAAGTACACCATGTTATTCCCAATCAGTAAAATCACTGGTGAAAAGTTAGCCCAATGCATCAGACAAAGATGAAAGATTACCGTCGGTAAACCAGAAAGAGTATTATCTGATAATGCCACATATTTCTGCAGTGCAAAATGGAAACAAATACTGGGCCAAGAAGGCATTAAGCTATCCAGAACGTCTGTTTATCATCCAAATTCTAACCCTGTTGAGCGAAAAATGGCAGAGATATCACGATTTATGCGCGGGTACTCTAGTAAAAAACATCAACAATGGTCAAAATATCTACCCTTCCTCGAGGATTGTTTAAATAATTGTGTGAACGAAAGTACGGGGTACACACCCTATGAAATTATATTCGGACACCGAAACCTAACCTTTCTCGAGATGTTGATCGACTACCCACTACAAACAGGCCTACCTAACCTGGATCGTACACATCTGGTATATGAAAAGTTAACAAAAACAGCCCAGAATCGTAAGAAATATCACAATAAACGCACAAAACATTTCAAATATGAGGGTGGAGATGAAGTTTTAGTGAAAGTACACAGACTATCAGACGCCTTGAGCAAGCTTACTAAAAGTTTTTGAACTATATAGCGGACCACACCGTATCATAGCAGTTTCAAATGTAAATACTGTGCAGCTTCAAGACCCTGAAAACATTTCATCTATTTGGTGCGAGAACCTCGCCAACATTAAACCCTACTATAGAGAATGAACAATATCATTCCTAAGAACCACATGCTTCCGGTTTGGAGATAAACGAAAAAAGTGATTTTTCTACAACAGGATTCAAACTAACATGAGCCAGAGATCGTCCCAAGGATGTACTACGACGCCTGACCGTATTAATTACGCAAAATAAGTGATATTGAACTTTTTAGAAAAATACACAGTTATGTTAATAAAATAATTGATGGCCAACGATCGCCATATTTTCTAATCAAACCAAACGGAATCCTAACGGTAAATTATTACCAACTTCAAATATTAGTAAGAAATTACCTTCTTTTCCAAGACTTACTATGTTATTATATCATATATTTGTTAGTATTAGTAAATATCTGAATTTTTTGTTAGCTTCTACGAAGTCATACGTTATGCACATAACCAAAAAACACATATGTTATGATGTCTACTTGTGTAGCGATATATTGTACACATACGATAGGCCAAGGCCACACAAATCAAACAGCATGTATATATCCCATACTTCACAGCTGTGAAAGTGTATAATCAAATTGTTATAACGTAGCCTGTATTATTAAGTAAATTTTGTTAAAACTAAGATTAACACATATTTTGATATTATTATTGAATGTTTATTTATTTGTAACCATAAATGTTTGCATGGCAGTGAATATTGAGTCAAGTGGTGAAACCACAGATTACGATTGTGAGCCCTAGGCTAATAACTTTGTCAATCGATAAAACAAGTCGGCACCCATTTAAGTTACCTGCTATTTCCTTCAGATCAGTTACCGGAGTTATTGTGAATCTATCTGTGTAAATTGTTTGAGAGCCTTATTTATGTCATTTATTGTCTAGCAGAACTTATGAGTTTGAATTGTATTGTATTTTCGAGTGTTATCTTATATAACCTCACATACCTTTTGTGCATCAGCGCTTGTAGAGATTCCTTCGACACCTGGCATACTCTTTGGTTTGACATGTCGTCATCATAGTATTGTTTTAGCCGCCAACTTTTGAATTCTCATATTGCTCTTTTAGATGTATTATCTTTGCTCTATTTTTTCTCAGCTAAATGCTTGATTTTTTGTGTAAATCACTGCCATGATTAGATGTTACGCTTCTGTAAATCTTATGAGTAGGTAACGTAGAATGTTTCCGTACCGAATTCGAGTCGGGAGGTAAGCTAATATGAGACAGTTGTGTTCACATATTTTTTAGAGCCTTCTTTATGTTATGTGAGATCTTAGAAAATTTGCCTCGTTTTCTTTGTATAGTTATACAAACTCGCTCTATCTGCAGCTTATTAAAAGCTTATTTATTCGCTCATTTATATAACTATAGGGGGCTTCTGTCACGATACAAATTCTGGCAACCAAATAAAGCCTCAATAAAATATTGTCAATGACCACTAAGTGCTGGTATTATAATAGATAGCACAATTAACGGTAAGCTGACCTAATTTAGCAGTACTCAATATTGATAAAATAATGATAACAAGGAAGCGAGCTCCGACTCACCACCAAAAGTCTCTGACTCATATCACATTGTATATTTATTTGTATTCCTTGATGTTAATTTATGTAGTTGAAAATCCAAAGCTTGAAGATGGCCATAACCTTCATCCAAAAATATCAAAACACACCACTGCCTATATGGATCATCTACTGAAAGATGTCAATGCCAATAAAATCATTGGAAAATTATGATTCATCCATTATTTATAAAATGTATAAATACTTAAGCCACATATGTTAACTTGCTATTAAATAATGCATATTATTATTTGTACTCACCAACAATATCATCCCAAGCCGGTGAAATAATGTATATACAGGTCTCATATCTTCGGTGGTTTCACGAACATAGCAATATATTTTGGAAATATTTGTTGTATATGAGATTATACTATTTTAGGAGTCAGTTATTTTTATAGCATAAAATATTTGGATGTATATTAATTTAGCAATAAACTTTCAGTTCACCTTTTGAATTTGGCAGTGGAGTTGAAAAGTAAAGAATATTTTTAAAGGCATCTTCCAAAAATAAAAATAAAAATTGAAAGGATTTTAACGTCCTATATGTTATTTTGTATTATATATAATATATCGCATATTATTTAAATGGTTATTGTAGCTAAATGTTGGAACTACTTTTGTGCATTGTACTGACGTCAAAAACACGATATTAAATTGACCAATCACAGCCCAGCATTTCATTAAAATTCTAGAATGTTTCATTGAAAATTCTGTTTCCTTGAATTTTAGCAAGGGTAACTCTCTTCCGTTTGAGACTCCTTAGAGAGCAGTCACTTTTGAGCACATACGTGCAGTTTAACTGTTTTAAAATGTAATCAGTTTCATTTTCAATCTTAATGTTTTCAAGCTGTGATATATTAAGCTGTGGCAATGTATAATTGATTAAATTCATGTAAAGTCGCGGAAATGTTATAAACCATGGTCCAGAGCCAAGCAGTATCGTGAGATGACACGCGGAATCAATCTACCCCTGAGATGGCTGCCTAAACCAGGATACGGTAACCAACGTCGAAGCATCGCCAATACTGTGAGTGATCCGTTTTATTAATCCTTTGGCCAAAGGCGCGAAAAGCCTCTTTTAAAGTGAAATAGTGGGGAAAAATTATCATACTGCGTGAAGCATGAAACATGAGCTCATGGTCTAGTATTTAAGACATTCATAATTTTAGAGATTTTGTACAATCTTATTTGCCCCGCAAAACACCCACACCTACGGTCTACCGAAAACATAAATTTTGTAACAAGCTATTTATTGTTATTAACAATTATTTACGAAATTGTAAAATTCATTTAATTGTCCAAGTTGTGTGTTCTAAAGGAACAGGAGAATATACTCCAAGTTTTTCACCTAATTACTGGGTTTTCTAGTCGTTCTTGCACCTGTCTTGGCAATCCCAATTGATACATTAAATTTATTTAATTTATGAAAATATCAGTATCCTGGATGAGCCCTTGCAAGGCCAAATTTTGACATGCCCAGTCACGTAAGGAGTATGCTTAGCCAAGTGTGTTACGTAAGTGGATGGAGATCTTGTCTTTGATGCGTGACTATAGTCCATCACTTAGCTCTCCCTTATCTTGTGACACATTTGACTATATTTGCTTGATCCTGACGTCACGGGACATACAACATAAAAATAATAGCGTTACACACATGACCCACAACATAGTAATGTTACAACATGTCAATGGGACAATAATTAGAGGCTCTTATTGGCTCTACAGCTGCTCAAAAATGTGGCTGTCATGTTGGATTAGAACCTGATGAATCTGGTTTTTTTCTTGTTTTTCAATTTATTAAAGTTTTATCGTACCAGAGATTTGTATCAGCGTAACAACCGAGACCGATATCTCTGTGTATTAATAAATTTGTGGTTGTGACAACTTCAATCGATCAAAATTGGATGAATTTATTTGCCATAAAATAACAGGAACTTGCAATAGAATAACTTCTTGTTTTTCTACTATCTTTCTTTCTATCTACTATCTATTTTCTACTTACTTTCTTTCTATGGATAACTACTACTACAATGTAGCTTCACTAATAACAAAAAAATATCAATGATGTAACTTTAAACCTTAAAGTTAATTTATAAATTAAATTTGATAATTGTGATACAGTAACAGTACCCCATCGTCTGTGGTGCAGTATATGGGCTTTCGTGTTATATACTGTTTGTATTAAAACAGTTCAATTAATTAGATTGAAGATTACAATTTATTGACTGAATCCCACATACTGCATGCACTCTCTCCATATTATCATCATCATCATCATCATGATTTATAGCCTCGTGCATACCAATGATTGGTGTGATCTCACACGTTATGATTTCTTTTTTCATGACATTGAAATTTTATTAGCTATCATTACTATCTATAAAATACTACCTAAAGAAATTTATTCGACACAATAAAATTACACTTAAACCATTCACAATTTCTCAACAATGGGGCCAATATATTCTAAACGCTTTACACCATCATGATCATGGTGGGAGTGGAGAATACAATTGTATACAAATAAAAGCGATCTAAGAATGTTATTGAGAAGAAAGGAAAGTCTGGGACTTAATAAACTGGGGTAAGGGTACTAAAAGAGATTATGGATAACCGTATGTAATATTAATAATACAGAGGGGCTGCGGGATATTTTCCATTCAACTAATAACGAATTAAGGGTTCTTTGAAAGTCGCTCAGTGGGTAGGGGTGACTCATATTTTGAATGGGCTCCATGATACTGCAATAACTTGCTTACAAACACACGCACACTTGCACACGCACGCACGCAGAGTGCGCGAAAGTCATCACAGATCTCGGTCAGTTGAGTTGAGTTCCTGCAGTCAACTTTCTGAACAGGGAACTAACTCTTTCTCTGCTCTTTATCATTCTCTTTCTCCGTCCCTCAATGTTCAGTTGCACTGAAACGGAATCAAAACTTCCTTATCTGTTGCAGACTCGATCAATGTTGAATGTGCCGAGATGTCAACGTTCCAGTTTAGTTCTCTTGTGTGCCGTTTCAATTATATCTGCTCCTATTATTGCAACGCTGCAACAATACTACAAAAAAGTTCAGTTTATCAGACTGATTTCTTGAAGCGCGTATCGATTTCGTCTCCTTGGCTGTATTTGATAAGCGAGATTCACTTTATGGAAGTGACTGATATCCGAAGTAGTTCAACTGCAAAACTAGTTACAAACTTTATTGATTTGCTTCATTGAAATGTTTTCACAAGAGATTCGATTTGGAGATATAAATATGGAAATCCCTTGATGTTATTAGTATAATATTCCTTCAAATCTGTATAATATAAATTAATCTCTCTTCATCACCATCATCATCATCATCATCATCATCCTACCCATTACCCACGCACAAGCCCAGAGCTTATGTGGGCATCATCCCCAGCAAAACAAATCATTCGTCTACCAAAACTTATACAAATTTAGAAAAATTGAGAATTGGAAATGGATTATATAGGATGTTAATTATTTTTATATGAAAATTAATTCTATAAGTTGATTGTACAATATTATATTGATGTAGTATTTTAATCTTGATATGTGATTTTGACTCTGAACATCATACACACTCCACTATAGCAGACATCGCCCTTTCCGAGAGCATCTCTCATAGATGCCAGTTTACTAATGGATGATAGTTGGAGAGTAGAGCAGAGGGAAAAGCGGTCCTTCACCCAATCCGCCAGCATCCAGCATCGCCTAGCCGCGTTTGCTTTCGATCGGATGCAAACCAAATCTGAGATATGTGCCAAGCGGCGTGGACCACACGAACAAAACACACATTAATTCCACTTTCCTCATGTAAATCACGTATGGTAACAATGATGTGTTGCCAGGAATTACACTGTCATAACACTAAAACCACCGTGTGATGTGCAACCAGAGTCGAATTTCGGCTTTGCCACGCATCGCAACGCAAGCACACACACATGTGCCAGCCTCTGGAACAGTTATGGATTTTCGTTACGCGTTAATGCCAGCCGTATTAGCACCGAACCGTTCACACAGCACACGTCGTATTGATGCAACATCGTGTTTGACAACAGTGATTACAAGCGAACCATTCCCATATTGAATCATTTTTCCACTAATCACAGTACAACAGATCAAGACTCGCAATAAAAGATTTCTGAGATAGTATGAACTATGAGATATGATACAGTATTATGAAAATAAAAAAACTAATTTATTTAGACTTTAAAATATTACTTTTTAACATATTTTTTTATGTGTGACCGACACAAAAATAAGGCGAGGTGGAATCTATCCGTAAGGGTCTTCCCACCGATTAAAAGCCACACGAACATATTATATTTAGTATATTTTCTACTTTCAATCTGTAAACTGATAAAGGTGCATATCATGTTTCAACAGGTTGAATTGTCCTTACAAGAACAAATAATACAGAAAAAATAAGACAAAAATTAGATTGATGAGTCACTTAATTTCGTAAATAGCTACAACTTCGATGATTAGAGATTTATAGTTATCTGGAGTTAAACAGAGTAAATGAGGATGCCAATATTAGGATTGCCGTTCAATAAATTCTTATAGATTCATTGTTTTTGGATCAACATAGGCTTTTGAGCTTTGGATTTACAGCTCATTAAATTTCTAATAAACATAATACGTATGCGTTCAAATAAATGTACAAAATGTATATTCACTCAATGTCTATAACCCAAGAAGAGGAAATTAAGGCCTCCAAGGCACAGCCATTTTTGAGGTTATTTGAGTAACAATCAAGAAAACAAAGATAATAAGTTTATCAACTGGGAATAACAATAACATTAAAACGACAAACGTTCTTCAATAATACAAAATCTTGGCTCTCAATTATATAATCACAGTAAACAATTAGAGCTCATGGAATCAATTTTGAAAACAGGAATGAGTTTTCAATCGACTTTTCCCAACTATATTAAAATCATTAAATATCATTGGAAATATGCAATAAGAACATATATTTTTACCAGTGTGATAAGAGTGACTCAAAAAGGCTTGACTTGAGTACGTCATGTGACTTGATGAAATGGAATTTCATCGGATTTCACTCATCTGCACTAGATGGAGGTGGAATTTTAAAGCCTGTAGAAGAGAAGGAAGGGGTTGATTCATTGAAAAAGTTGAGTGTCAATTAATTACGGCTTTATAAAAGCTTTTTTCTACTCTACGCAATGAAGCGTTCAGTGAAGTAGTCGAAAAAACTTTGCTTTACGAACGCGATTTATCATCGTTGTGTTGATGTCAAGTAAAGTAGGATTCCATTCAATACAAAACATAATATCATGCATGAAATTGGATAACATCAAATTATATTAGTCCTTGAATTTGGATATTTATTGATAAGTGAATCAAATTCCATCAAATTATAATCCATAAATTTCAAATAACATTCTATTATTCCGCGTCATTTGTCCTATTACCTTCTAGAAATATCTATAGACTACTAGATAGTTGTTTTTTTACTAGTTGTAAACCATTATTACTAGTTTATTTAGGAATTCGTACCTCTTATAAATAGATTTAAAATATTTAAATTACAGATAATAAGAATAATGTAAGAATTTTACTAATATGAGATTGTTGTTTGTTCTCTATTCATTATTCAGGTAATATTCATTATTATTTATTTATTCAAAAATACAAATAAAAGTAATACAAGGGAAGGAGAACAGGCTTTAGCCGAAATCTTTATCTAATCCAAAATTTAGTTGAGAAATGTCCAAAGTTTATGTCATTCGCCCCTTCTTTTCTCATTTTTTTTCCAGTAGAAAGAAACACAAAGATCCTCCTTTTCCTCCTCGAATCAGCAGCTAACGAATTTTTCTCTTACGGTTGAATTATAAAGAAGGCACTTCAAAAGACCGGGGATGTCCGACGAATATAATGCTATTGCCCGATGTTTGAAGGGGGGAAACGCTCGTTTTCCTAGTGATTTTGACTTCCCAAGGGTACAAAGTACTGTTTGAGGGTGGGACTTTTTCATGCGCGAGTCATTTTTTTAAGAGGGTAGTTTTCCTTGTGAGAAGGACGCCTTAGGTGGGAATGTTTCTGGATGGTGGGGGGACGCGACCCCCTGGATTCCTTTTCTAAAAGGGTTTTCCAATCGAACCCACTTCCGAGCAATTTGTCTCGTCTCGTAGCGACTGCAGGCATTCGGGATGGTGCATTTGGTAGGCTATCTCTGACGCGAGTCGAAGTTAGGGCATTGAGTGGATGAGTCCTCCCCGAGAACAGAGCAAGACTTCCTTTTTGTCCTTTCGTCCGTAACTTCCACACCTCGTATTATTTATTGTTAGCTTCTCACAGGGTACCATTGCTATCATCACTGGTGATAATATTCATCCCCTTTTGACTAACATTCTTCTTCTTTTTTATCCAAGGGTTTTCTTCACCTATATTGTTCTCTAATTTAAGTTTTTTTTTATATATTTTTCTCTTTTATTCGATGCAATCCTTCTATCCTACTCTTACTACCCTGTACTCTCTCTCCGTCTACTTTTCGGTTTGTTGTTTTCACCCAATTTATTCATCCTCTTCCTCTCCATATATTGCCTCTCATCCATTCTTCGCCACTCTCTCACTTTTTGGTTCTTCTATGGTTCTATGGTCTAAGTGTTCTATGGTTCTTCTATTTGGTATTTCCTGTTTAGTGATACTGTACTTTCTTTCCTGTTCGTTCTTTCCTTTTTCTCCTATCTTTATACATCTCCTATCTACCTATCTCTCTTTATCTAAATTATCTCCCATCTTCTATCTACCTATCTCTCTTTATCTATCTCCTTTCTGCTATCTACCTATCTCTCTTTATCTATCTCTTTAACTCACAATCTCTTTCCCTTCATCAGTCTTTTCTTCACCATTCCACCCTTAAGCCTCGAAAAACCAATGACGAACACTTTTGATTCATCCATTCGCTTCACACCATCCTTGTTTTGAAGACGCGTGATGTCTTTCCTTCAACGCTTCCTCAAAACCCTAACCTTTCCCTAACTTCCCCTCTACCTTTCGTTTCGTCATCTTCTTCTTCTTCTTCATTCCCTTCTCCTTGTTTTTCTATTCTCCTTCTCAGTCGCCCTTTGCTTTACTTTGCCAGATGCGAAGTAAGCGTCCCTCATCAAACACTGTCAGAATAACTAATTCGTTTTATAATTCAGTCGGCTTATCTCTTCCCGCTTGCTTTACTGCTTGCCGCTAACCTAGCGTCGTCTTCTTTCTTTTGCACTTTCCTCTTTCCTCTCCTCTACAAAGCCTTGCAATGAACTGAGTGCGTTTTCTTTTTTCGTAAATGCGTACACCACATGTTGTGAGCATTCACTTTATCAAAAAATGTGTACTTGGGTCCTGACCTTGCCGTGTTATATGCTCGTACCAAAAACCCCCGTAGGAACTCATCTGAAACCCCCTATGGAATGGGATCCCCCCGAAGGAACTCATCTAAAATCCCTTTGAAATTGTTGCAGAACTTTTTTGAATTGTTTAGTACTATAATCCAGTCATCTTAGAGTTACATTGATTGAAAATATGAACAGTGTTGAAAATATAAATGAGTATCCGATGGATTATCAAAATATTATTAACTAAAGTTTCCTTATCATGTAATTTTACTGACTATCATATTATTTTCACTCATTCAATAATGTTTTATTTCAAGCAAATCA
Source organism: Laodelphax striatellus (assembly GCA_017141395.1). Classification (NCBI taxonomy): domain Eukaryota; kingdom Metazoa; phylum Arthropoda; class Insecta; order Hemiptera; family Delphacidae; genus Laodelphax; species Laodelphax striatellus. The sequence continues at coordinate 11,800,941 of CM029535.1, read as the reverse complement.
GTTTTATTTATAAAAAAGTAGGAAATTGATAGTAAAATTTATTCAATAACAGTGGAAACATTTCGAGTTCTATTCAATATTTTTGAATACTCAATTGTTTTTTGTTAAATTTCGTAAATTTTTAAATAAAACTTGAAAAATTTCCATGATTACTGGATGAGTTACTAAAGACGATATGCCAGTATAAGTTATTCTCTTGTAGTTCATGACTTCCAAGTTCACGAAACAGGCCCAATAAGTATTTATATCTTGATATTATAATAAATTTTTGGTTATGCTAACTTATTGATTTCTATTCAAATACCTATTAAATACTTATTGATTTCTTTCAAATATGAATACCTACCAAAAGATCACCTTCACTAATAAATGAAAAGTTGTTGAACGCCTGCTGGCTGATTTTTACTGAACTGGCTGATCAGAAATATTCATTATGATGGATCACCGAAATAAGCTTCAACGTAAACAAACATGTCCCTGAGCGCCTTTCAAGAAAAACAAACTCGTTACCCAGTTTTATCCAACGTAAATCCCACGAATATTAATTAAAAATATGAATTTCTTCCACTGGCTAACATCGTATCTCAAGTGTTAAAATTCGTGGCGGATTGATATGCCTAGCAACTTTCTGTTGCTGGGAGCTGGAGGGAGTGCCTTACGGGACTTGTATTCTGCATTCGCACAGAGCCCACCAAACATGGAATTTCATTTTGCTCATCTGTTGAGAGAAAAATTATCTCATTTCTCGAGTTCATTACTCAATTTTAATCATCTCCGTTCTCCTTCTTTTCACACAGCTGAATGGCTGTACTGGCGCAGGCAGTGAAGGAAGCCTTTTCTTAGGCCTGAATGCTAAGCCCGGCAGTCTTAATAATCCCCCCCGGTGTTATGAAATTTTCAATTTAATGGCTCTTCATTTATATGAATTACTTAGCCCAGGAGGAGGAGGTAATGTTGGTGATGGGGAATTTACGCGATCCGGGGGGTGGGAGGAGTTGATGGGTGTTGGAAGGGGTGGGGGGTAACGAGACGTGTCTGGGAATCCTTCGGCAATTTGTCTTGGAGGAGAGTCTGATACTGAACAGTCATCCCCTTTTATTTAGTTCTCTATCTTCCCCTCTTTCTCTCTACACTCTCACTCTTCTCCTTTCTCTTACTGTCCGCTGCGCAATCCTAATCCCGTCTGCGGCGGGCCTGTGCGTATCTGCGTTTATAGGTAAATCCGGCATGCAGCAGCTCGACCAGACGGACTTAACTTTTTAAGCCGTTTTCGTGTCAGCTTTTGCGCATGCCTTACACACACATGTATAAGACGAGAAAGCGCACTGACAAAACTAAGTCGATAACAGAGCACAACTTCGCATTTTTCTCTCCATCTCGAAAGTTAGCTTCCGCTGTGAGCATTGCTCTTCTCTGTAGGGATCGTGAAAAGTCTGGACAAATCCTACCCTTGCTAGAGCAACTTCTTAGAAGTCTAAAGCCTCTTGTTAATATAACACGAGGATGTTGTATGCAGATAAAAATTTCGTTCATGTCAGCAATTTTCGCTTATTTACAGTTCGTTCACTTTGCTAACGCACCTGAATTGACAATGAATTACCTCTCAGAGCATTGTATAATGGAAAAGTGTATGAAAATTCATCCACTAAAATGCATAAAATATTAATATTGTATAGTGGATGACATCTTATACACTTCCAAAATACTAAAAAGTTGAATCGATGTAATCGCAACGATTGAATCCCAGTTCAGATGCCTTATCAAAGTTAACGAGCTATACATAACTGCTGGGCTGTACTGTGTTAATTTTACACAAAAAAAAAATGTAAATAAAATACATTTTACTTTCCGTGTCCGGATTTATGTTAGAGTGTTATATTGACCAAAATCGTAAGTAATCTTTGAAGTAATTAAAGTAGTAAGTACAATCAGATTCATTTAATTTGACGCTTGGCATTAGATAGATATTATTTCTTTGCCATCGTACCCTACGCTCATCAGCAACTTCAAGAAATAATATCTCCCTATCTATCTAATGCCAAGCGTCAAATTAATTATTTGTTGATAGATATGTTTGTATCATTGCACATCCAGCATCTGCAATGAACCACGATGAATTTGGAAGAACTTTATTATCAAACAATAATTGGGTGACTAATGACGAGAAAAAGCATGACGGAATGGCTTTCATTTCTAACTCTATTATGATAGTGGAGAGGAAATGCATGCTCAATTTGGTACAGATAGAACTAGTCAAGGTCTGTTTATGGCAAAAGATTGGCAGATTAGCACACTGAGTATGGCCATGATTGAAGCCCTGTTTCTTAGAACACATCTATGAATAGCCTGCCGGGCCGCATTTTTATATTTATGGTAATTGTGTTGGATGTACTATTGAAGCTGTAACAATTCCTTACAGCACACACATCAATGCGGTGGAGTGGTAGTATAGTATGTTCATGCTTGTCGACCTTGAAATAAATTGGCTACTACAATTTTCTTTACCTCATTGACCTGTTGTAAATACTAAAATAGTCAGTCATTCTTCCGATTTAAACAATGATTTTCATGTTGAGGAGCGGATATCTCTCATCAGATAATTGGAACAGGTACAATCTATTTGCTGAGGGTGATGCTCACATGAGCTCTAGGCTTGTACGTGGGTAATGAGAGGGGTGAAGATGAGAGATGTCGACTACTTTTCAAGCGGTCGAGAGTGGCCGACTAATTCATTAGGCTATGGTAGAAAAATCACTTATAACTAGTAAGTTGCATCAGTTATTTCAGTTGTACAGTACATCAATCTTAATATTTCATTTGTTTTTATTCTTTTATGACATATAAAAATGTTATCTATATATTAAGTTTTCCCTTTTGATTATTTTCTGAATACAGTAGAACCTCGGTTAACCGTCACCATCGGAACCGTGACGGATACCGAATAGACGGATAACAGAAATAACATTATTTTAAAAGAGGTATAAACAAAACTAAACAAAGTTCAAGTGAATAATACAAATTATTTTAATAAGAAAAGAATGAAATATCAACTACAGTATATATGTACTGTACATTACTGTAAAAACTTACGTGACATATTGAAAAAATGAAAAAAAATTGCGCTAGGGGGGTGGCGGTTAATAGAGACTGACGGTTAAAAGGGTGCCGGTTAACCGAGTTTATACTGTAGTATGAAATTTTGTTAAAGTTTAAATTTAAAATTGTTGAAAATTTGTAAAGTCCCTATATGCAGATATATGCAGATAACACAGTTTGACCCAGTAAGTCAACATGTTAGTGGGACTCATGAGTGCATCGATCTAGCTAGGGCACTACTAGGTTTGATACAAAGGTTCGCGGTTTATTTAGTGGTGATGACGTCACGATGTGACATACTATCGAGCTAAATGTGTCACGTGTTGCCTACCAACGACTCCTGACGTTCTGACAGTACACTACAAATGCATTCACCATCATCCTTCCAAAACCCAGTGTGTTTCTCATTTTCTAGCTCTGTTATACTTTCGCACTAGCACTACAAAACGTGGGGATCGATGCTGAAAATTTTGGGTTGGTTTTAGAATATTGATGAATTTGGAGAATAGGTCCTGAGCACTCTCACAAAAAATGGATATTTTGTAAAGTTTGATAAAGTCTGTATTGTATACTATATTAATTTTATCTACCCCAATTAGGATCTCCTAAAGGGACTCACATCAGGGAAGAATCTGTTTTTGTAAATAATGATTTATTATTTAATGATTTAATGATTTATTTATATAATGATTTATTTCTTCTGTTGTAATATTTGATAAGCTCGATTGTAATTTTTGATTTTGAACTTTGAATTAATCAAATCAATTTGGTTTTCTGGAACTACTGTAATAGAGTAGTTGAATTAAAAAAATTGGAATTGAAGTTTAGTTTTATGAAATGAATATTGTGGTCAGCAAGAGAATTTATGTATTTGATAGATTCCCATTGATTGATAAAAGGCCTGATAAAAATGAATTGGTTAAAATAGAATCTAGTGGAGACTGATATCGAAGTCCTCTTCGTAAATCGGACATAATCCACTTAAAACACTTCATAAATGATTCGTTCTATTATTATCCATGTACTTTATAAGTTTTGCAGGGATGTAGGTGACATTCTTGTGAAAAAGACTCGAATTTATCCATTTTTTTAGAAACGTCATGTGGAAGTCTCGCCCACTTTTAAGTTCTCAGTTGAATGTGGAACAAAAAAGTGTTTTGTACATCAAGTGTTGAAGTATTTTCCTATTTTCATATTGGATTTCATATTTCCAAAAAAAATCTATACGATTAGACTGCTACCGCTCCAAAAATGACATCAACGATTCTCTTTATTGCTTCAATAGATTAAATTGCTATAAGAACTATTGAGTGAGATTGCTTCAAAATTTAGAACTTCAGATATCTATGTTTTTTGTTGTTTAATTCGTTTGTTCTAAAAATGAGATTAACGAACATTTTTGTAGCATCAACTAATCAAATTTCAAATTGAAGGAAAAACTGGGTCAGATGAAGCCAAAAATTTCATCCAATATTTCAATTAACAACAATTTCCACTAGGAGCACTTTACAACTGTTTGCTGACCAAACTGACACGGAGAGTAGTAACTGGATAAACCCGTTAATCCCCCCATGTTATTGCTGTTTCCATTGAGAAGAGTGAGTGAGAGAATGCTAACTGAGATGTCAGCCATTGCAGTGACGTAATGGCGTAATTGGCGGGAACGCTAGTTATTGGACGAGGATTTCTGTACGGCTAGTGGAGCGCGGGAAAATGGGTACGGAAAATAGGCCTCTCGTTTAATGTAAATGTGTTATAGCGGTCATGTGCTGCGTAACTGCGTAAATTTCCACCTGACTGCAACTTTTGTTTATCGGTTACGTTTGTATTTTATCTCTACCGCTTCAGAACGAACCGTCTCATTTTTTATTTATTTGGGATTTTTATTTTGTGGAGTGGTGGGAATGGGAGGACTATGTAGGAGAGGTAATAGGGAGTGGGAAGTATTAAAGAGGAGTAAAATAGGTAGTAGAGGAAAACTTACAAACAGTTCATGGGGCATACCTTACCTTGGGCTATGTTTGTTGGATGGTCGATAGTTTGTCGACCCGTATTTGATCATTTTGTTCAATTAGCTCCTGCGCCCACTAAGCAACTGCTATCTGATTTCAGTCAGCAACCCAGCGTTGCCAGATGACTTTGGCTGATAGGTTAGATTACCCGATTACCCGAAAAACAGCCAAATGTTATCTGGCAACATTGGGTTGCTGACTGGAATCGGTTGCTAAGTGGGCGTAGGGCCTTAGCCGACTGAGTAACTGTACAACTAAATAGCGTGATAATTTTTATTTGTGTAAGGTCTCCAATTTGATTGATTTAACTAAAATTATGATTTGATGAATAAAGTTATTAGGGATTTTGTTGTATTCAGAAGGGAATTGGACATTAGTTGACTATAATGATATCATGTCACATAACCTCAAATTGTCATAGAAACAAGCAGTATTTGTAATGAAACACATACAAGCAGCACAACGCAATATAAACAAATGAAAGTTTGAAAAAAACACATACAAGCAGTGAAACGCAATATGACCAAATGACAATTCGAATAATCGGTATGCCACCCAAGACCATAGCGCAAGCTATTCTAATTGTCAGTGTATTTAATTAAAAAATATACATAGGCTACTTAAATTTATAGCTTACCCTTGGCACTAAAAGTGCCCAACAATATAAAACAGTTTAGGCGTGCCTTGGGCTACAATCCAACATAATCCTGCAACCTCTAGTCTAGAGCACCATAGAACAAAAATATTTAATATATGGTGACTAGACACTAAAAAGAATAAATCTTACATGCAGAATTATAAGACATGATAGGGATTAGAAAAATTGCAAGTCGAAATAGGGGTTGAATAGATGAGGGGGAAAAATCAAGTGACAGAGTGGGGAGGTGAACAGAAGGAGTAATAGAGAAGAAAAAAGAAAAAGGAAAACAGATAAGAAGTTAGATAATAAGGAATTAAGAAAGAATTCCAGGATAAGATAGATAGGTAGTAGAGGGAAAAAGTTGGGGAATGTAAACAGAAGAGTTTGTAGAGAAGAGAGAATGAAAAGGAAAAGACAAGATAAGGAGTAAAAATAAAATAAGGAATAAAATTATGAGAAAACTCCATAGATAGATAGGTAGTGAAGGGGAAAATTAATAGAGGAAGGTGCGGGAAAAAGGGGTGGAGAAGAGGGTGCAAGATTGGGGGTATAGAATAGAGAAAGAAAGTGGAGAGGAAAAGTATCAAATGATGAAGTTGGAGAGAAAGGGACGAGGAAAAGAAGAGAGTTAAAAGAGAAGAATAGAAAGAGGGAACAGGAATGGTGAGGCGGAAATAAACTGTCGGTTTCCGAGAAGGGGATCTGTAAAGCATACATCGGGCCTTTCAATTACCGACCAACATTTTCCAGGCGACTGCTTGAAATCCATACATAAAACAGTCACTTTCTGACGTATAGGCCTACAAATTGGTACCGACCAGTTTAACACACCACATCATCCTACTCCTGAATTCTATTCCTACTCCAAGTCCTACGAATACACATGTACTATAATCAAATACGATGAATGAAATGCGATGCCGCATACACGACAGTTACCCACCACACACTCTCCTATCATTTACTCATACGTAAAAGCCATTAGTAAAGAGCCTGAGTTCATTCAATTCATGCGTATTTTGTTTCAAGTACAGTATTTCGTTTTTGAAGTATGAAGTACAAATTTTTAACACTGAATATCCCCATTGTATTTCTTTTAAACTAACATTCTATTTAAAATTTTACATCTATTTTCACTTCAAAACCACTGCAATATTCTTTGCTTTCTCAATATTCTCTCTTTATGAAACGAGCTTCTGGATTCATAAGAATCTAGGAGTCCTGTGAAACAGTTAGAAGACGGATTCACACTAACTTAGACATGAATACTACGACGACATACGACTTACTAGGAAGACTTACTACGCAATAAACTTACGAGTCTACAGTACAGGGTATTTTCCAACGGGTTTTTCAATGAGTTTAGGTGATATCTACAGTTTTCACAGAGTTATGATAGTACGTCATTGAAGCTCGAGTTCTGTAACCTTTAATATTGAAATTAGAAAACAGCCAGCGACTTCAAATTTCAAGATTTGAATTCAAACCTCACTATTCAGAATTATGTGGTCGCTGAAAACTGCTCCCAATCCCAGGTTATTTGGTTTCAATACTTCGTTTTTGAAGTATGAAGTACAAATTTTTATTTGTATCGGGTGTGAAGAAAATATTTTTTCTCCTCACCTAATATTGCAATCTAGTCTAATGCTAGTCTTGTTCAATAAACTATTGAATCAATAATTTTCTTGCATTTGAAAACACATTGTCATTGATTGAATACTGCTATTGGATCCATAAACTGTTTATTGAACGACTGAGAAACCGGGCATACGAAGACTAATGAGCAATTTTTGTTCTAATCTAATATTCTTCTAATCGATAAGTTCAGCAGCTCTCACTAGGACTACTACTTTTAATCACTAACAAAATAACATAGCTTGATAAACATAATTACATAACATAGTGATGATAATAAAGATTAATAATCATAATCACATAACGTAGAAATAATTAGCTATTTGTGCTATTCGCTCAGGTGTGAAAAAATTTAATGAATTTTCTTTTTTCCAGGTATGTTCTCCCTAATCTTCTCGACTTATCAAACACTATGTTGTGAGTACAAAACAACAATCTTTTTTCATTTCAGCCTTCATAATATTCTTATGCTTTATAAGTGCCTTTAATAATAGTCGCTACATGCTACAATAATCCACAACATTAGTCATTACAATAATGTGCTGGTCATTCAGCTTCCCTAAGTTTATCGAGGATTATTTTCATTGCACATTGATGTTTCCTACCTACAATGAAACTCCTTTCAAACTATTCTTCTCCTATCTAAAGTGAAAGTATTTTTAAATGTTCTGATGATAATTTCATTCTTCTATTCCTATAGGCTTATGTCACTCTAGAATAATTCAAAGATCGTTACGGTTACAGTGCAATACACTGTACAACCCTGTAGAACACGGACATATTTGGCTTTATTGCGCTGCGTTCGACAGGTCAAGTATTCGGCCATCGCACGACCATTTAATTTTATTTGGCGGATTCCACTCAATAATTGGGTGCGCTTTAATTACATTGTTCACTCGACCCACCTTATGGCCAGGAAGCTCCCACCCACCTACGCACAGAACTGCCCCTTGTTTCCAAATTTGACCGGCCATTCAACTAAATTAGATTCCACCCGGAGAATAATTTCATAGATGAATGGGTTGAGTGTAATAATTGACGCGCCAATGTAATATCTAAATAATTATCCTTTACTAATAGTAGTTGCCACTCCAATTCTATCATTAATTGAGCGCATTCCTCGAATTTAATATGATTCCAGGAAACGTGTTCAAACCTCGCAAAATTCGAATCTGTAAAATATACATGGGAATTAGTGAACGATTATTCCAAAGAACGCTTCAATGTTGTTTATTGTGATGTGAAAAGATTAAAAATGTAGTTACTAACTCCTTTTCAGCCTAAAACTTGAAAACTTTAATTTTGACTGTATCTTGAATGTTGAATCAATGCAATTTACTATTTGGTTTTGAAATTTTGAAGTGTAATTTCGACTACCATCAATAGTGTTTCCTCTTGGAGGAGTCCTGTTGGTGAAATTTGCCAAGGAACCTTGTCAAAAAAATTTATCACCTATCCATATGGAAATAGAACTCTGACAGAACTTTCAATAATAACATAATGTATACAGTATTAATTTATTACAGTACAGGAAAAGAATAACATACTTGAAAATTTTACATAATTTACGTAATTAGCATAACAGTACAGTAAAAATAACGTTGCTAAATAATAATTGAATAATAACAGAACAGCTCGATATACAATCAATGAAGTTTACCAATTAAAGTGTATATCAGAAAAATTGTTTTTTAAATTGGTTCCTTTTGAAAAAAATAACAACAATTGTTTCCTTTTGAAAATTCACATCACTCAGTTTAATAACCGGAACTGGACTGTTTATTTAAGATAATAAAACTAGAGAAAATCACAATTTCATGGTTATTGACCGGATACTGGCAACAGAAATACAGTATTACAAACCTACTGTTGGAGTATTTAGCTCGGTTGAATGGTTAATTATATTTGTCGGAGCTACGTGAATAAACTACTCTTCGTGTCTACAACTGGGACTGGCTGCAATTAATAGACTGTGAACATTGTTTCATTCAGATTTATAGCCATGATAAGGAGTACACCATTTATTTATAGACACATTCATTGATTGATAATAGCTAGACGTTCCTCTAATCAACATAATTGCTAGAAAGCGTTGAACAATAGCATTCCTGGTTTTATATGTTTTTAGAATAATTCCAACTAAGCGTTGTTCCAATAGTATTCCTGGTTTTATATGTTTTTAGAAGATTTCAACTAAGCGTATGATATTGGTATTTTTGCACCTCAATAGTTCCTTTGTACCATGTAGTGGAACTATGTAAATTAAGAATAAGAATACAAAAGAATTAATCATGAAGGATAATTTTTAAAATGGAATAAAATAAATTCATTATTCAAGGTTCATATTCTTTTTCATAGACTAGAAATTTTCCATATTCGTGGAAGAATATTTATCTTGACACTTTGGAAAAGTATTCATAGCCATATTAACTGGAGATAAGAATACCTCAATCACTGGTTAGAAATTACACTGAAATATCGTTACATGTTCTCAGAATATTCATTTTAATATTGCCACTGTAGAATTGATAAAAAGTATCTAGTACGAATATCAATTTAATCCTTTCCTCTCATAGTTACACAGGGAGTACAATTATTCTGATTTTAAATTTAATAAAAAGTAGAACATTCATTTCAAACAGCACAAATCCTGATATTTTTGCAGGGTGCTCATTTTAATGATGGAACCTGAATATCATGTGATACAATGAATAATTTATAATCATCACTTCCATATCCAATATCATTTTTGTACACGTTTTTTCGTTGAGTTTTTTCGCCAACCAGTACTCCAGATCAAATATTCCAAATTCCCATACAATACTATCTATTCTGGAAAAGTCAACGAACCACGCACGCTTTGGCTAACTCATTATTCATTTTCCTCACGCCATTTCTCATTTTGTCTCTCTCTTTCTCTCTCTTACACTTTTTTTTCTCTCTCTCTCTTCCTACAATTTCATCATTGCTTTTTTTAATTGCCACGCTCTGTAGATGTAATCCGGTTGCAATCCATGCTACGTGCGACTGCATACTAAATGCACTCGGTCTGAATTTTTTGTCTCTGATAATAATATTGCTTGAAAAAAAACGCCGCTCACTATTGAATGAGAATCCTAGTATTATTATCCCAGATTATACTGCATTGGTCTGGCACATATCCCAGTCGCTGCTTTGTCTGGAAAGTCTTGATATCTCATTGAGGTCCCCCTTTCCCCCCCATCATTTCTCTCTCCCAAAAACACATCTGAACCATACTAGGCCCCAACACATTCGATGTTATTTTTGTTTTCCCCCCTTTCATTCTTTTCTATCTCACTTCCTCCATTGCTCTTTTTAACGGCGTCCTCTTTCTCTATCTCTCGCTTCTTTTTCCAAGAAATTTTCTTGTATTTCCTCCTTGATACTCTCTGATTTTGTCTTATGTATTCATGCATACAGTCTTTATATTCTCCCATTTCCACTCAATTTTTACTTTCTTTTAGTTGAAATTTCTCTGTCTTCAATTGATATTTCCCACTTCCACTCTGTTTTTCTTTCCTGGCTACGTTTTTCTCTCTCCAATTATTTCAGCGTCTCTCTTATTTGTCTCGCAATCTATTTCCTCCTCGCTTTTTTCGTTTCTTCCTCACTCACTCTCACTCACTCTTAATGTAATTTCCACTACTGTTTGTTCTCTCCGTCTCACTCCTCTGTGCAGATTTTCTCTCTTATTTTATCCTAATAACGTCTTTCCCTTTTTGCATCCCTCTTTTTTCTGTTAGTATATCCCAATGTCTTATACTCTCTCCCTTCTTTTATTGTCTTCTTCACACTGAATTCCTTCTACTCCCAATCTCCTACTCCTTTCTCTCAATTTTCGCTCAGAATCTTGAATTTCATCGTGACTATTTCCTATCTGATTCTAATTTTGTATTGTTTTTTTCAATTTTCTATTATGCAATAGAGTGACACCATATTCAGGCTATTGCGAATTGTATTATTGAAACTGTATATTGAAAATTTGAAATTGGAACAGAGTGCATGGTACTTATCCAACTTTGAATGTTAGATTCTGGAAAAATTAAAAAAAAGATCTGCTTCCATTCACATTCTGTTATTCCTTTTCTGGAATCTCTTCACTTATTTTTCGAACAGCCAATGATCATTCTTCACAAAACATTTTAAAAGCTCACAGAGAACCAATAGAGTTCGATTCAATGTCATGAATGTATTAGGGACGGGACTATAACAGCTTGATAAAAGTGATTCATTTATGAAGTTCCCAAATTCCACACAGATCATTCCAAGAAACATGAAGAGGAAGAGTTGAAATATTGATTTTTTCCTCATGCTCAATGTAGGGTTTTACTATGTAGAGTCTACCCATTTCGTATTGATTATGGATATTATGGGAGTTTATGATGATGTTGATGATGATGATGATGATGATGATGATGATGATGATGATGATGATGATGATGATGATGATGATGATGATGATGGTGATGGTGATGATGATGATGATGATGATGATGATGATAACTCGGTATGGTACAATATTTATCAATATAATAATAACTTCTTATATCCTAACCGTTTTATACAATAAAATTGTATTTAGAGGGCTGCAAAAGTAGGAATACTGATTTATACAGCAGTGTTTCAACTGTGGAGGTTTTAACACAAGAGGGAGTAGGTGTATTGGTCAAGTAAAACATTTTAAAGAATTTATTCCTGTTTCTATACACATTTTAAATAGATTGTAAAAGTTTAGTTCCAGTATAACTAAATAAACCTACATTCTCTGTGGAATATTCCATTACTGTATACCTATTTCGCTCTGTGTATATCATCCTTCACATTACAATATTATCATTGTATATTTTCATGTAGGCCTTTTATTTCATCCTATACCGTATAATAGGATAATCAAAGGATAATCTTCTATAACCATTGTTTCTAATCACACATAATTTTGAATACCCACTTTAAGCCCTTGAAACATCGTTACCAAGATGTAGAAAAACCAAAACCTCGCCATCGATTATCCAGTCATTTTGTATCCACAGTTGGAGCCAGAACATTGGAATGAACAGTGGCTGGGAACTTTCCCGCCTAAAGAGGGTGCGCGGCAAAATTCATTGAGAAGAGATAGGCCAAGTTGTATTTGCACAGGGTCAACTTCCGTGTGGTAGAGAGTGGGAGGCGAAAGGTTTTTGGGCAAACTACAGGAGGGGGGGGTGGTTGGAAGACGGGATGAGGTGAAACATGATGCCTGAGGTTAGCAATTTGATTATTCAGCCATAGCGGTAAGCTGGCAAGTTGGTGTGCGTACGTGAGCGATTGTTTGCATGTGTGTGTGTGTGTTCGCATACAAAGGTTGTTCATAAATGCGGGTGGAAGTATGGCGGAAAACTGTGGTGGTTCAACGAGACTAGTGCATCAGGTAGCCTTTCTACTACTCACTCTGCAACCCTTTATGTGGACTCCCGTACGCGCGCGCACACACACACACCCGCTGGCAAACACTCAGTTGTTTACTATCAGTTGGGGTTGTGGTAGTGAGTTCAAGCAACTGAGAGAAGTCGCCATGATATCGCTGTTCTCGATTCTAAATGCCTAATTTACAACTGATACCGAGTGATATTGAGATTGACTTTGTTTCCATCAGGTTATTCTTTCAAGCTTGTGCATGTGCAATCTATGTGATATTATTGGAACTGTTACTTTATCTCAACTTTCTCTGTTCTTCTCATGTCTCTTTTCTTTCTCTTTCTCTCATCTATCTATCTCATCAATCTCTTTTTTTCCTCCTTCTCTTTCTCTCATCTATCTATCTCATCAATCTCTCTCTTTCCTTCTCCTCTTTCTCTCACTCAATAGAAATCTCTCACCATCAAGCGTAGCTCCGCTCATATGTCCACTTGTCCACTTGAAGCAACCTGAGCTTTTTGATTCCCTTTTGAACATTCTGCATAGTTGCAATACTTCCGGCTCACATCAAGATACGATTCGTGGAAACTTGTCTGTTTGCTGCACGGGAAATATAATAGTGGACATCTTCAAGAGGTTTTTGAACTTGAAACCTTCTATTTTCCCTTGATCTATCTGAACTGAAATAGAGATTGACTATGTCTGTCTTTGTCTACCCAACGGTCTGCCACTTCTGCACTAGTTTTTTCAACCTCCAGCTATCATTGCATTTTATTAATTCTCGATATTTGGATGATATATTGAATATTGTACACTTAAATGTGATCTCTTATACAACTTTGTATTCTTGTAACTTTGTATTCAGATGTGCTTTTTTGATTTATTATGAGATCTCATATATTATGAGATCGAACTTACATTGTTAACACTTTGAGTCTCTCTAGAAAAATATTATTATTGACGATCAACGATAGACATGATTATTATTATCATTCTAATATTGCTCAAGATAGCATATTATTTCTGCTGGTACAAATCGAATGATTCCCTTCTATGCAATCTTGTGTAATTTGACTACGTCTTTTGATTTGTTATGAGATCAATCTTACCTTTTATGTATATTTTGAAAACATGAATACTCTTGTAAAAATTATCATTTTTGAATAAGTTTATGTTTAATTGTAATGATAGACATAATCATAGTCCTTACATCAGTTTAGATAGCATATTGTTGCTAGTATAGTATCAAAGTGTAATGAGGGAGGAAACATTTAGTCTAAGTTAAAAAGTAATGCGTGAAAGATATATAAATAGATTATTGTTTAATGTTTGTATGAAAGTTGAATGAGGTAGGAAAATATTCATTCTAAGTGAGATTATTAATGTATGAAAGATAAGTAATCATTTCAGATGAAATATGACAGAAATGAGCAAGAGAAGCTCCATCATGCATAGACAGTACAGATAGGCATGAATAGGTATTATAGGCGTTCATAACTCCACCAATAGTTTATTTAGCTGACTGTTGATAAACACAGGATGACCTAGTTACTCAACGATCATAACCATCGTACCATGGTATCTTCCCATGGCTGTTATCAGACACAACGATGAAGACAGAGAACCATAGAGTGCCCTCCAACCTCCAAGCTTCTGTTGTTGTTCTGTGGGGTTCCTGGAATTTCAGCCGGAGTCTGTGCAAACCCCCCTTTGGAGGGATTCGCGGCCCCCCCCCCCCTCCACAACCACCGCTAATCGCCTGGGGGAAAGATAAACATCTACTAACTGTGCGGCTTTAGGCCATCCTAATAAAATTTACATCCGCCAGTTGAGTAATTTGGTTTCATTGCGAGCCAATGATGGAGGCGGCAAGCTCTGAACTTGACTCTATTTCCTAGTAGTTGCTGTTCGTGACTCTTTAGTATCTTTCTCTCTCACTCTCACGCGCTCTCTCTCACCAATCTCTCTCTGAATTTCTCATCTAATGTATATTCTTGTTCTCACCCACTGCCACCATTTCTTTTGCTCCAACTATGAAGTTTCAAAACGACAAAGTTTCGAAGTATGAAAACTCTTCAAAACTCATTACAATAGCGTTACTCAATACTCAATTACTCAATTACCAATTGAGTTAGAATTACTTAATTACCAATAGATACTCATTACAATTAAGTGTACTGAGGAGTGGAATATCAATATGTCCTACCTATAGGTTTCATCATTTATAAGTGTATCATAAGTATATCTTTCATTTCATTATATCGAAGTCATTATTGGAGTGGCCAGTTAGCCGAGGTAGCTTATCGCTGGTTTGATGATACATAGGTTCCCGGTTCGATTCCTGTTGACTGCAACAGATTTGACCACCGACGGCCACTCCCCTCTAATTTTAAATGACGTTCATTGTAATAACTATCATGACCTAGAATTTAAGCGACATACTTTGTAATCTACATGAATAAAGTGAATATTCTATTCTATTCTATTCTATTCTATTCCCTCTTTCGGAGGAGACCGATGATATCTCTCATTAATCACGTTCAAGCCCCATAGCTCATACTATTGAATATTTGGTTACAGTTAATAAAAAATTCGAATTTTAGACTGTATAGTGATCATGTTTTACTCAAATTTGAATATACAACAAAGGATGTTCCTGAAAAATAAGTAGTAGCCCTTTTCACATTTCAAAAAAAATTTAATTAAATAGTTATGAATTATTGATCCCGTTATCAAGAAATGAATTGAAAATTCATTGAAAAGAAAATTCAATTGGAAGTTCCATTTGCTATGATATAATATTCATTTGCACTATTCTTACTGTTGGATCAATTTCTGTGTATTTCAATTACCACAATACAAACAATGCATTGAAGTCCATAGAATACATTTTCAAAGGAGCTCTTACTGATTACATTGTACTAAACTGAGATTCAATCAGCCTTTCTCCTTTGATGGAAAGGTTTCACCTCAATGTTTTACTGCAGTCTTCTACAACATCATCAACTTCCTCAATTCTTCCAAGTTTTTCAATTCTCAACCTACTATATTAATAAAAAATACTGCGAGGCTATGAAAATGAGATTATTTCTGAAAATATTTTTTCTTTTAAAACTGTCCGATATCAGCCATGAATACACTATTCTTTGCAAATATAATGTTTCACAACTTACTCATAAGCAACAAATTTGGATCTCCACGCTTGTTTTTATGACTATTGCGTTTGAAAACTGCATGTCTGCATCCCTTAACAAACTAAAAGTTTCCCAACTTGTTTTATTGTTCAACTTGAACAACCTTGACTCACTCGAACTAACGAATCTTGTCAAATGTCACGATCGGAGACTTATAAAAAGGAATTGTGGGGAGGAAGTGATTGATATCGATGGTTTAGATAGGGACCAAACCACGTCGTTCGATTTACAGGGCAATGACTCTGTAGTACTATTTGACTTGATTTTGCATCTCGCCTCTTACCGCTCTCCTAAGTAATCCTCTCCAAATTACACACGTTCTAGGACACCATCCATTCCTTTTCCATCTCTGTCCTTGGTAGAATAGCTCCTCACATCCCACGCTTCCTCCCCCACCCCTCTCCCTTTGATTTCCCCCTCCTAACCACGGGGCACAAGCCAATCCTCTTTCCAAATCCAATCAGACGTGATGTCGCTCCTCTGGCTCGTATAGAATGTAATTAGGGGAACTGGAAAACAATTTTTCAGTTCGATAAGCCGTTTGAAATTCGAACCCGACTGTCTGTCATTCGTTGAATCGTATAGGGTATAGACGTCCCTTGGCGAATCTCCTATTCTTTGTCTTAACATGCAGCGATAAAAAACGTATAGGAAAAATATCAGAAACATATCTTATTTTCCCATGTATCGTTCAGGAATTGATCATCAATTTTAACCGAAGAAATTCTGTCTTGGACTCCATCTGTATCTTGAATGTGTATGCTACAGTAATAATTTATTGTATATATTTTTTAAATCCAGTGTATTGGTTTAAAGAGGAAATTGAATAATCTCAATTTCACTGTTTGATACTTGCATGAAAATCTATTTTTTGATAATTTTATGTAACTATCAATTTTTATACATCTTCCTGTCTTGCTGTTGCTCAAACTTTGGACACTTTATTTTTAAATTACAGTTAATGATTACAATATTCTTAATTTATTGGCTTACAATGAATCCTATTTTCGATTCTTCAGTCTGAATATTAATCTTGCATTAAATTATTTTATAAAGGAAAGAGTCTTGTCAGAATCAGTTATGATTAACACATCATGAATTGAAGGAGAATATAATTTTTGAGGAAATTTATTTATTTATTTATAAAGTAATGTAGAAATAATACTAAATGAAAGGTTCAACAGGTTTGTGCTCAAAACTGCCCCTCTTCCAATTTTGAAAACAGTCCAAAATCAAGGTTATGTTGCATATTTATATTTCAAAGTCACAAACTTTCAATCCAAAACCAAACTCTAAGAACATTTTGTATATGTAGAAGATAGTATGGTAAAATTCTCATGTTTGATGATATATCCCTTGAAAAAAAAATAAATATCATCAATGAATAGTATTATCTCTTGAAAGCTAAAAACGTGTAAGGGATTTACAATACTTGAATTAATTTTTTAGAAGAAGAAATATGTAAATATTGAATTGCTCAAGAAAATTGAGGTTGCTCAAAAGTTCCAACAATTTCTCAATTTCATAGACCACCAAAGATCGAAGCTATTGAAATATATACTATAATTTATTCTCTTTTCGAAAAACAAATTACTCAAAAATGAGAATCGTATTTCAAAAACTTCTAGAAATTAACGATCACCTTCCTAGCCATGACGTATGAAAAATGTGCGCCTTATTGACTCCTGTGAATTGTGTAAGTTGAACGTAACTTTCTTTAAGTGCTGATAAAACGAATACACTGCAAGATAAAACACGGGTCATATAAGGCGCTTGGCCTGGTGTGTTAGCTAGATAGTGTTACATGGATTTTGGTGGGGGTTCACGTTAAAGGGGGGGGAGGGGAGTTTCTAGCGCCGGCTCCAAGGTGCATTGATAGTCCTCAAGTGGCGGATAGGATGGGACGTGTCATTCATATCGCTTTTGAAACGAAAACACACTTTCCAAACCGTCACTCGAAAAGCTTAAAATATTTACAGTATCTTTATCTTGTTTGCCCAGAAACAATCCTATTTGTAAATGGGCGACGGTGTTTTTTTGTGCACTGAAAGCTCATATCAAGTGCTTTCCATAGAAAGCGGGTCATTCATAGAATGCTCGTTCATGATATTAGGTAATAGAGTCAATAGTTAGTGGAAATGCTCGAAATATAATTATGTGACTAACTTGTGTACATAATTGAGAAACTAAAAACCGATTTCATAATATTGGACCATATCATTCAAGTCTGTTTTTTGGTACAGTATTATGCTGTTAATCAAGAGTAAATTGTACTTCTATTCATTATGTTTATAATTGAATCATATTCCTTATTATTATTATCTGATCCATTTTGTTTCTATTATGCAGTATTAATTTTATCCATACAATTCTAGTCTTCACTAGAGATAGTTTTATTTTTGTATAATATTCATTGACTAGTAAAATATTCTGATAAAATATTAATAAAATTTGAGATCTTTTTTAAAATTCAATAGAGACTGATTATATACTGTACTTCCAATAACGTATAGCTATCTGTTTAATAGCTAGCTGAGTCACCATTTGCAATTACTGCAATACTGTCATTTGCAATAGACAACATCCCTCACAGTGTTGGAAATATGTGAGAATAATATTCACTATACAATTCAGTCCAGGTGTTGAGCAGCTTGACTGACAAATAAATAGTTTAATAGTAGAATTTACAAAATCCTTGTGTTTTTATTTTAACTATTATGGAATAGTTCTAAAATCTCAATAGTGACTCTTTAG
Organism: Laodelphax striatellus; assembly: GCA_017141395.1. NCBI lineage: Eukaryota > Metazoa > Arthropoda > Insecta > Hemiptera > Delphacidae > Laodelphax > Laodelphax striatellus. Next base: position 11,782,195 of record CM029535.1, on the reverse strand, counting down.
AATTCGTTTAATTAATTAAATTTATGTGAAAATCAATTATGTCAATAGTTTTCATGGGCAATAGTAGAAGCTTGGCGTCAACGTCCGTCACAGAGTCACAATGGCAACAATCTCACAGACGCCATTAACTGGTTGAGAGTGTGCGAATGGGTTGGCTTGCCTGGCAAACTTGAACGAGTTGGAAATTCGACCCGCTTTTGATATGAACTCCTGTGGTTTGCTTGAGCACAGGACGGTGTTAGTCTCAAGTCGATAGGGTCTGGCTCGTCGTAACTTTTATAATAGACCAAGTTCGATGGAAACTAACGTAGGCTCTGGAGCGGGAAGTCTGAAAAAGCAGCCGTCTAGTAGCTGTAGGTGGTCCGTCCAATCGCCAGACTTATCTGATCGTTTCAAGCACTGGAAACCGACTGCATTATGGGATACTGTGTCAGAAACAGTTACTGCTCAACTCTCTTGCCCTCTGCTCTATCCTTTCTCTCATATACACAATCGTACTCCAAATATTGCGCATTGAAATTCTCCAGAAGTGGTTTTTGGTAGCAGTTTTGACTATTCGATGATATTGAGAAATTGGAGATATTTGAGAAACTGTAAAAAAATACTATGATCATTGGAGTTTGATGTTGAGGTTGAGAGAAGATGAAAGGTAGAAAAAATCATGAAATTTTATATTCTCGGATGTAGAAAAAACGCTTAATTTGTCAAGATTGAATATTTTAAGGTCTGTAGAATTAGTAATTAATGAATACACAATACATGCATCATCAATGAATACAAAGCATGTATCAAGTATTGGAGAGAGGGATTGAGAAAGCTATGAGATTCTACGAAAAATTAAAAGTATAGAGTGATGATGAAAATAATTCTTTTAATGAATAGATCAATTAATGAATAAGTTCTTTCTTCAGCAGAAAACTTACATGATTATTATTAATATCAGAGATAATCGAAACCATATATTATATGGTGTCTTTATGTTGATAAGGAATGAACTGACAGCAATCCATTCCCAAATTTTAATGAACTATCAATGAATAAGTTTTAATGTTAATAATAGATGTTAGAATTAATTTAGTCCTAGGGAATTAATTAATCAATTATTTATAGCTCAAAAAATGTGTTATCAATCAATTATCATTATAATGTAAACACTAGATCACATTGATGCTGAAACATGTTTGATAAGTTTTTCAATAAATCAAATGATATTTGACAACATTTTTGAGTTTTCTTTCAGTTTAAATAACTTATTACAACATCTCACCGGACACTGTGTCAGAAATTATCTGTATTTTGAACAAATTGAAATCCAACGCAATTATGATATTTTATTGAGGTTATATTTTACAATATTTTGGGGGATTTTTGTCTTATTTCGTGTTTCTGTTGCAGGTACGTAAAGCACCGATTTAACTTATCAGCTCTAGAAATTTCAGTGAGTGAGGATTTACTTAAGGCTTTTCAATCAATCATGCATGCGCATTTTTATTCAGATTTTGATTGATGATTTGAAAGGAACATGGATAAATGTTTGCAAGATTTTGGAAGAGAAATAATAATTTTTTCTCGGTAATAAGATTGGGTAATAATTATTTATGAGATGTGAAATCTGAAGCTTGATGCAGATCAAGTTTGAATGCCAGTTGAGTCATCGCTATTTGAGAGTGATTGAATCACTCTTCAATAAATCAGAATCAACATTCCATTATTTACGGTCACGTTTTTCGAAGCTGCAGTTATGAATCAGTCATTCACGGAATGAATGACAAATATTTCATTGCGCTGCATTTTCCTGTTTTGACTAGAGAGAATAGAAGAACAAAATAGAATAGAATGTAATATTCTTCTTTACTTTCTGGTTTGACTTCTTCAACTTTATCAATATTGTAAGGAAACATTCGTTGAGAATTTCATTAGAACATCTCTTCTATCACTCTGATAGCATAATATCTGTGTGTGCTTTTTCTGTAATTTATTCATATTTCTGAATTTAATACCTCAAGAGACGTTCACAATGTATTCACACTGTAAAAGTATCAAATTCTGATTTAATTCGAATTTTTTGTCAAGTTTCTCTTGAAAAAAAACCAGTAGCGTTCTACTGATTCATTTCCTATCTGTGTTGGGTTTTTTCATTCACGATTTAGGTATAAAAACGTTTGAAACTGATATGAGATTTCCATTTTACTCTCTATGTCGTTCGAATCACTATCGTTGCTTTGTTCCACTTATGAACTTAATATGACTTTTTAGGAGTTTAATCAAGAGAAATGTTTGATTTACTATGAACCGCCTGATAATTAATATGACTTTTTAGGAGTTTAATCAAGAGAAATGTTTGATTTACTATGAACCGCCTGATAATTAATATGACTTTTTAGGAGTTTAATCAAGAGAAATGTTTGATTTACTATGAACCGCCTGATTATTGGTTGCCTGAATTCTCAGTACTGGTGTACAATATTTCGTGATCACTTTCTCTTACTTATGATTCTTATGTTTTGATTAAAATTACCATAATTTAAGTTTCTTCCAAATGTCATTCATAACATACTCGAACATTACAATGCTTATAATGCCTCACACCCCTTACACCCTTCTCCCCTTTTGGAGATTACCATAATTATATGAGGACTTAACAAACTTACCACAAAATATTTTCAAGAGGGAAATGAAATTGGTAGAATCCATCTCAGGACATTTTTTCAAGTTGTCTTCCAGGAACTATCTAGGAGTAACTATCCGAATAGTTTTATCCAAAAATTATCTGTGAAATGTGTTCGATAAATAGATTTTGATAAGCAAGTAGCAGTTTTGTCTCCCAATTTTTGCTTGTTGATCGGAAACCCACACTTCAATTCAACAAAAGGCCAAAACTGATCACAATGAAGCAAATAGCGGGAAGGATCATATAATAATACAGAAAAGTGTAAGGGACGCCCTTCCACAGTACAGTGGAGAAGAAGCACCCGATAGGTAAACGAGGTGGAAGTTGAGAGGTATGGGTATTAAATAGGGTGCAAGTGTTGAGAGGGTAAACTCGATTTAGCGCTGGATAGAATTTCCCCCAAATTTTGTTGCTCTTCTTGTTGAACCCTTACGCACAGACGCACGCGCGCGGCTGAACACGAGCCTCAAAATAGGCCTCTCGCACACGCACTGAGGTTATCGGCGAAAACAAAGAGGTGGGAAAGAGAGAGAGTAGAGAGAGAGTGAGTGTGAGAGAGGGAAACTCGTTGAATATGCATGAGACCGTGGTTAGTCATTAATACACGAAGGTAGGACAATTAATTACACAAAACACACTCCGGAACAAGTTGGGAAATCTGAAACAGAGCTCGCCGTCTATATGAAGAAAAATGGCCATCCTTTTTCCCACGCGGTATAATGGCAAAGCGGGCTAATTGAAAAATATACAGCCACCAATACTTGACTGCCGTATATAATAATATGTAGATTCGCACAAACAATGCTGCCAGTATACCACCACACTACTTTGTCCCGTTACTTTATTTACAGAATAAGTCTCGGAATCTCACGAGAAAAAAGTTTATTCGGAATCTTGCATAATAACTATGGCGGTTTCACAATACTCTTGTGTGCTATGTAGGTGTAGTTAGTTATTTACATGCAACCAGTCCGGAAGCAGAAACTAAACCAAGGTGAATAGTTCCGGATGAACTATTTTCTGATGATTTGTACAGATTTTCATTCACAGTTTGTATTGTCACAACTTAAATGTTCTGTTGGATTTAATTTTAATTTGACTCACAACATTTTGAATAATTTAGAAATTACTAATAAACTGTCACAGTCTTGAACAATTGTCTTGAAAAATTCCTGTCGGAAAATTAGATCATGTGCATAGAAATTTGTTCCTATTAACATTTTTTACACTCTTGTGAAATAATAATTGCAGTTTATCAACAACTATTCAAATTGTTGGTCTTCTGATCTTGTCTTGATGTATCTAAATACAAATATACAAAAAATATTCAAAAGGGCATTTTCCATTCGTATTGGCTGGATTTCATCCGTAAAAAATCACCGTGTGTAGGCTATTGTATTCCTTGACTATATTGTATTTCTAGGCTATAGGGTCTTTGAATGATTGATTTTGTTGTAGTTTCAGTTTGGAACAATATTGTATCTTATACCAGAGATTAATACATGAGTATAATTATTATCTCTCACCAGAGATAAAAATCAATCTATTTCGAAAGAATAAGACTTTCGGTTGAGTTGAATTCGAGTTGAAATATACTGTCCATTGTCCAAGTAATGTCAACTATCGGACGCAATTTATCAAGTGTTATTATTGCGATTCATATAGCTAGGGCGCTAGGCTATGCTATACCAGAGACAAATTGGAATACTTGGAATAATCGGAATAATAGTTCCTATCGTCTTTGGCTATACCAAAGACGATAGGAAAATATTAAAGGAAGCATTAAACTATTTAAGTATAGGAAACTATTATTAATATAAGTATTCTAATTGTCTTTGGCTATACCTAAACGCTGAACCTGTTGCCTAAACTGCCAAGTCATTTTAAAACCAAGTCAATTGAATAGATAAAAGTATATCTCGTCTTCAAAGAGCGATTTGTTCATGAAATTCACTAGGTTACTCAATTTACAGTTTTAGTCGGTTTGTAGTTTATAACCAAGTGTACTCCTCAATTGTTTCAATTTCAAACAATTCTATATTCTCAGTTCTTGTACTTCGTTCCAGAATTTTCAGTAAACGAAATTATTTTGAACTCAATTATAAAACTAACTTCTCAATATGAAACATTTTCGAACAGCGATTCATTTATGATCTGTTTGTAATCACTCGAGTTTGACGATTGTAACAAAGTGTATTCCTCGCTGCACGATGATTCGATTCTGATTGAATGGAGCAACAGAATGGCGGATTTAATAATTAAAATATTGATTGGCAAACGTTGAATGCGTACTGGATGGGGAATATTGAATATTGCATCAATATAGATGTTTTCCAACCACCTATCTGTACAATTACGGACAAGCGACGGTTATTTATCAGCTATTTTTGGAATGAAAAATTCATGGAACGACATGATAAAAATCAGGACAGGATAGCGGCTACGAAAATATTCACGAATAATTGATTGATTAACTGTAGTCATGTGTGGCGGACGATGTGAGATCAAAAAATGACCCATTAAGTATGGATGAAAGTGGTGTAAAATAATGGATGAATGATCCCTTCAAAATAATGGTAAATGGGCAACACGATACACAGCATATATACGATAACAACGATACATTACCTAACTGTAACGTGTAGCCTACGTACATACTTAATGATTACATACGATATGGTAGCAAGGCCGTTCCCAGGGGGGGGGGGGTGTTTCAGGGGAGTTGAAACCTCCCCCCCGAAATTTTCCAGAAATATATAGCCTATTTTGAAATGAAAACACAAATTTTCACAAAAGTAAAATTAAACACAAAAGTATAGCTAATGTATTGCTAATGTGCATTGCTAATGCTAATTATACCATTATGGTAGTATATACAGGGTGATCGTTAAGTCGCGCAACCCAAAATGATAACAGTCTTAAAAAGCTGTAATGTGTTATTGATTTTTCTTTCAAAGTTTATGAAGAGACTTTTTTGGAGAACGAGTGAACATTTCACTTATCGTCTGCAGTCTGTCGTCAGACACTTGGTCGGCCGGTACGATTACGGTCATTCACGCTTCCTGTATCCCGAAGTCGATGAAACAAACGACATATATGGTCGATTTGTTTGGTACTTTAGCATCTGGAAAGGCATTGGAGAAATGTTCTTCACACTTTGCGTAGGATTTCGATTCACAGTAACTCAATACGATAGAAATACGTTGTTCTTGCTTAAAAGACATTGCGACTTGAACTGAACAAACTGATTTCTGGCTAATTGTCGCCCGATGGCGTGATCTGGCAGTGCAGCCACCTTCTGTACTACTGGACGAAAAATTCCCATATACAAATGATACTTTACAAATTCACCTGTCATTCCTACACGGCTTCAAACATTGGGTTGCGCGACTTTTCGATCACCCTATATTATGATAAAAACAAGACTAGAATGTGTTTCTCATTCCACTCACAATTTTAGAAAATTATTATTATTCAATTATATCTCTCAAAACATTAAAAAAAATATATTTGCCCTTTTACTTTTATTAAAAACAAGCTGTCCCGGCGAACTTCATCCTCTTACAAATGTCTCCCTTCATGCCACCTTAAAAATGTCTTTATTCTTTATTCTTAAAAATAATTTTATTTATTTTTATTTTATTTATTTTTATTTTATTTTATTTTATTTTATTTATTTTTTATTTCATTTTTATTTTATTTTTATTTTATTTTATTTTATTTTATTTTATTTTATTTTTATTTTTATTTTATTTTTATTTTATTTTTATTTTATTTTATTTTATTTTTATTTTATTTTATTTTATTTTTATTTTATTTTTTATTTTATTTTTATTTTATTTTATTTTATTTTATTTTTATTTTATTTTATTTTATTTTTTATTTTATTTTTATTTTATTTTTATTTATTTTTATTTTATTTTATTTTATTTTATTTTTATTTTATTTTTATTTTATTTTATTTTATTTTATTTTATTTTTTATTTTTATTTATTTTTTATTTTATTTTTATTTTATTTTTATTTTATTTTATTTTTTATTTTATTTTATTTTTTTATTTTATTTTATTTCCGTTCTTCAATTTTAATATTTGAAATGATAGAACATGACTGTATTATGATGAACGATAACTCATCTATATTAATAAAAGAGAGTTGGTGTCTGTACGCTCGCTTATAACTCGAGAACGGCTGAACCGATTTAGATGATTTTGGATTCGTTTGAATTTTTAAAGCACTGGTTAACATAATATGTATTAAAATATAAGAAAATCTCTTTATAATTAATAAATAATTAGTAAATTAATGACCTAACCTATCAAACATGACATCCATTTTGATCCAGTCCAAACAATAATGCTCCTATGAAATCGATGTGTAATTGAAGATGCTACAATATAGGTCTTCCCAAAGACGACCTCGGTGGTCTGTTGGATAGCGACTCTGCCTTCCACGCAGAATTCTCGGGTTCGATTCCGAGACGGGTGAAATTTTTTTGGCAACTTTCAGCATTGATTAATATTGATTATTATCCACTCGCTTTATAAAAATTAGTATATTGCAGATTTCTTTTAATTTTCCATCAATAAAGCGAGTGGATATAGATATTTTTACTTCGTGACATTTTTTCGTGGGGGGGGTGATATGAAGTGGCTACATTTGGGGGGAAGAGGTGGGTGTCATGAAGGGGGTTATTTGAGGGTGACGTGAAGGGGGATATTTGGGGGGTGACATTTTTTTTGGGGGGGGGGGGTTACATGAAGGGGGCCAATTGGAGGAAGAGGGGGTGACATTTGGTGGGAGACAGGGGGTTGACATGAAGGGGGATTTGTGGGGGAATGAAGGGGGGGCATTTGGGGCATGACATTTTTTGGGGGTGGCATGAAGGGGGAACATTTGGGGGGGGAAGAGGGTGATACGAAGTTCGCCGGGACAGCTAGTTCTTAATATTGATGATTCTAGCGTAAAAAATAATTAGAGCAGAAAACCTAGTACAAAAAGAAATGGTTCGGAGCGGGAATTGAACACCCAACCTCTTGGTCGTTGGAAATCCAATTCGTGGATAGTCCGAATCGCTATCCACTGGGCTATTGGGACTTGAGATGATATTGCTAATTTTGTGATCTTGAATCACGACGATCTTTCCGGTCTTCGGTAGCTGGCAAACTCAAAACTTGTTCTGTAAATGTTTGATAGGGTATGTCATGAATGGAATAACTATTTGGCAATTATAAAGTGATGTTCTTATATTTTAATAGATATTATGTTAACCAGTGCTTTAAAAATTCAAACGAATCCAAAATCATCTAAATCGGTTCAGCCGTTCTCGAGTTATAAGCGAGCGTACAGACACCAACTCTCTTTTATTAATATAGAAGACATGCAATGCTTGAATCTGATTACCACCGACTTCTGAAGGGTGGGGAGGACTAATGCTGTGTCAACAATTCTCGTCTCATAATTAATTATAATGCGTTATTTACCAGAGAATTTTTAGCGTCATAAGTGTTGAACCTATGGCCCACCTTCAAAAAAAAAAAAAATACTATTTCTATGATAGTTATGCTGAAATAATATCTCAATTACTTGGCCTCCTACAATCCTTGTACTAGAAATAGTGTATTTCACTTTCACCGAGGTCTTACTTACAATGTTCAAGAGGATGTGCTAGTTTCCACAATAGTTTCTGCTGAATGACACAGAAGATTGTTTTCCCACAATCTATTTCTAAATTGACTACTGTCTGTTTGCAAGAATTATTGGAAAATGCTGTTCACAAAAGACATAGGAAATGGTGGCTGTAATTATCACGTATACAACTGCAATTTAGTGATTATTTTCCTTTTTTTCTGAGGAACAGTGAATAGTGCACTAGTAGTTGATGGTCTTATTCGACTCCTGGGAATTTTTCTGTTTGTAGTAATCATTACGTAATTCTATCTAGGTTACAGCAGTGGCTTTGAATGGAAAATTGTTGGAAATTATTATTATTACCGATTATTCAGAGTTATTTTGCTTGCTAACTGTGAGAAAACTTAAGTTTCCAATTAACTGTGATATAAGAACTGTTTTTGATGGTTTGATAAAAATTATATTGACTTGAGCTATAGTTTCATAAGTGGAGTCTCAATAGAATCTGACGTTTCATTCCTATAGTAGTTTTTTACTTGTTCAATTCCATTCATGCGAAGATTTTCAATTGAGATCTCCTATAGTCTTCTTATTCTTTGACTGTAGTTGTGTTGTTGGATAAGCCATGCTGATCAATGGTCATGGTATGTTATGTTTATGTTTATTTTTATGTTATGTTATGTTTCAGTCCCATTGATCTAATAAATAAATGATGGGAGAAATCTCCACTGTGTTCGTCATGTTCTATTGAAAGAGTTTGTTTTTCGTATTATTGTTCCGCTGTAAGTTTTTCTGTGGAGAATGGATTCTCATGATAATAATCATCATTAGTAAATTACAACAAATATCAGTTAGAATTGTAATCGATTGTTAGGTGTAACTGACTCATGATTGATTGAAGTCTTCCAAGTTGTTTATTTATTTCCTGTCCATCTGAAATGAATTTTGACTTGTACTATTTAAGAGTCCATCATTCTGACAGGCCTTTGATCATAAATGTACTTGTTTCCTTTTTAATCAAGCTTTCAAGTTTGAGTCACATTGATCTGATAAATGATGGGAGAAATCTCTGAGTTCGTCATGTTCTATTGGAAGAGTTGGTTTTTCGGATTTTTGTTCTGCTATAATTTTTTTCGTTGAGAATGAATACTCATTTGTAAATTACAACAATTATCAGTTTGAATGATCGATCGAGAATTTCACAGTTCATAAAGTTTGTTCCAAATGATTATTGACCACAAAAACGGGCTTTTACCAATCATTATACCAATGATATAATGATATTCTCCTTCTTCCCATTATTCACTATTATTGCATCATCACTAAAGCTTTTTATTACTAGTCTATCCTTTCACCAGAATTGGAAGTGATTAATTAATTATGTACGCGTTTACACTTTGCGATTCATATTGGCATATTCAATGGTTCAATACTCAGAAATCTTGTGCTTTTTGTCTTTGTCTTCAAAAGGGATAACTATTTTTAGGTAAAAATCTTAAGGTGAAAATCTGTAATCTATTGACTACAATCTCCATTTGAAATATTCATCGAAATTAGGAAGATCAGGACTCTTTTTGAACTCTTTGACTGTGTATAAATTTTTAGTTAAGTTATTTGTACTTGCTTGAATAAATTCATATTTATATTTATAGATATTTTATAAGCCTATTTTTTCATAATCTATAATAGAGGTTATAGATCTATAATCTATGGTTTGTTCTGTTTAGTGGATACGTCTAGGTTAGGGTTCAATTCTATTTTAATTTCACTTTGATTCAACCATGTTGCATGTAACATACGAGAAAAATTGAGAGAACCACCATCGCCTGAATATAATACGCGTGTGAAGCACATTGATACATAGAGAAAGAATCAGATAGTAAATTGGTCGGATCCATGTATGAGTTCGAGTGTGGGTCTCACCACAATAGTAGCAGTGTATTGATATAATAGGGGACGGACGAAAGTTAGACGATGCTCGCGTCTCGTTGTGAAGATGAGATTGAAATTTCCGTCGTCGCCACCGCCGTTATCACAGCACTGACAAGACAAGAACACAACTCAACCGAACTGTTTCCTCTCTCAGCGCCTCTTTGCCCATCCCATTGATTCATCATCACTTCCTCCGCACGGAATGAGACTGGAGTCAGAACACAGGCGATGCCATCCAAAGTGTACTGGATGAATCTGCATTGGCTGCAAAGTTAAAGTGTTCCAGACTCTCCACAGAGATGGAAAGTTGGGTAGTATTTAATTCATTTGGAAATAACAAATAGCAGATGAGCAAAACTAAATAAAGAATAGCATAACTAAATGTAAATCAAGTTCATAGAAAACAGGAAAAGTTTCAATCTAGGCACGGACAAATGACTCATACGAATGAACCACAGACATTGTTACTTGTTGATTACCTATCGACTGGAGAGTTATACACAAAATTACTTAGAGGAAAGAAACACATTGTTATTTGATGAATAGCACCTACCTATATCACCTACCTATATACGTGACCTATTAATCATACAAAACATTATTTCCTCAACAATTGATTTTATCTTGTAATGTCTGAAACGATTGAAGATGTGAAACTCCGACTTGATTTTGGAGTGTCTTGGAGACTAGAAGATTCATTGATGTTATCAATAAAGTACCTTTTCTTTCCGGAACGTTGCTCGTGACAAATCAAGAAGAAATTGTTTCTCTATTACAGAAACGTTTATTTGGTGCTGATAGAAAAATGAAAGATGTTTCTAGATTGAATTCTTTTTCTAAACGTTCTTCTACTTGCTCATATCACGTTGATATTATCCGTGTTGGAAGTTGACTTTTTCAACCAGTATCCTATATTCCATTAAAAAATATCGAACTTTTTATGAAGCTCTCAGTTTTTATATTGGTTCAGCTGAACAATAAATCCAATTACATCCTGCAATTTTTCTTCAATAATCCTGTTATACCAGTTTTAGAATCCAGGAATTGGATATTATATATAGGATATGTATTATCATATATATAATAATATATAGGATAGATTATAATATATAGATAGAATAATAATATAGGATAGATTATATATATTATTATAAATTGGATATTATATTATATATTGGATATTATATTATATATATATTGGATATTATATATGTATTCTTCCTAACAAGAATATTCTTGAATACTGATTGAAGCAAAAACTAATCAATACTCAATGAAGAATACTGATTGAGGTTTTACTGATTTCTGGAGATTTTTTGGTTTATCATCTTCCAGTGAGATATTGAATCAACGTTATTCATTATAGTCTGTCAAGTTGCTGTTACATTATTTATCTTAGTGCATTCTCTTTGTGAAAAATGATTTCCACTATGATGCTTCACAATTCGTCGATTGATTCGCCTCTAAAACTCAATGAAAAGGAGATGAACAAAATAACTATAATCTCCCTACAAAATGTTTCATGGTCCGTAACTTAGATTTTCTTCTGAAAACAAGAGAAGATGATTAATTATTAATCAAGGAGTTATGAATGAATGAACATTCGATTGTTTATTCACAATTCACCTAAGTTGCACAATAATGGTTTCGAGTAAAATAGATGTAACATTTGAAATAGGAGTTCGGTTATTCTAGGTTGAATGATTTCAGTTACTGATTAATCTTTTACGTCTTTTGCAGACGAACCCCACATTTGATTTCACTACATAGGCCTAACTAGAATCTAATTCAAAAATATGAGACTTTATCCTGCTTCGTCCAATTCACATCAAGAAGTCAGTATTGTTTATATGAGGAGCATTGATGCCAAGTTTCATTGAGAGAGAAAGAGAAAACTGCGCCAAACCTGTTTGTTGGGAATGTGCGACAACAATGTACAGTGCGGCCAAGATTACTAGACAAAGATTGTCTAGTAATCTTGCAGTGCGGCAACTATGCACAGTGCGAATAGGATAGAGACATCAGCAACTGCCTTGTGCTGAACAAGGATTGCAAACTCCCATCTAAGCAATGCTGACTTCTTGACGTGAATCGCACTTTAGTAATACCAGCTCTAATGTGTTATTTTTTAGACTAATCTTATTATCTGTATGAGCAAAAACTATTCAAAAAAATCAAATCAGTCAAACAAATCTACTGCAAAAGACAGGAACTTTTATCAATGTTATGATTGATTTTATCCCTTGATGTGATCCTAATGATACACTGACTGACATCCTGAGCTGTTATCGGAGTCAATTGCTCTTGACTTGAGAACTTGGAATTTATGAGTTGATGGGCTTTTATTTTTATGAGATTGCCTTTTTATGTTCGTGTTTTATTGAGTTATTTTATAGCCTCACACGAATTGCTTCTCATATTAGCCGTTGTTGAACTGGAATTCAGATATTTTCTGAACCATAGGAATAGAACGGTTGGAGAAAAATAGAACGTAAGTAGAAATAGAACGGAATTTATGGAACGAAACTTGTTTTATTCGATTCGAATTGGAACGTTCGAGATTGATTTGGTCCTTCGATGGTATAATCGATTTTATATCAGAATCAGCGATCATTCGAATAAAATCATAGTACGGATTAATTATATGAATTATGTGGTTGCTGATCAGAATAACTTTATATTTGTCCTGATATCCAATAATTTTTTTATATAATGGAATTTGACTGTAATGTAGCACTTGGCTATAATGAACAGTCTGCCTAAAAACAGTCGTCATCTCTCATCATCCGACATCATCATCCGACTGCATCCGACATCATCTCCCGACTGCCTAAAAACAGTCGTCATCAGTCTCTCATCATCACCTCTCTCATTACCCACGCACAAGCCTAGAGTTCATGTGGGCATCATCCTCAGAAAAAACAGTTCAGTTCTAACTTCCCATTAATAAAAAAAAAACATTTTTAAGTACAGGTGTATTAATTAAAATATTTACATTTAATTATAATATTATAAATTTCATACAGTTTATGTACTTGTTATAGATTTAGATGAGTTCTATGTCTGGGAGACTGAGCCAAGTTTATTCACAAAGACATCAGCTCGGCCCTTTATTCCACTGTCACAAGGCTTCCCCTAATCAAATTCAGTCTATGATGTGCGACATACTCTAGCTGCGTAGATTCATTAGATTCATAATGCAGTCAGTAGATTGAAAAGTGATTCATTAGAACTGTTGGTACGCCATAATAAACTGTAACAACTTTTCCTCCTCAGTAAACGCCGCTTGCTACATCAACAAATAATCCACCTTTGGCGAGCGTACGCGACGCAAAAGCGAGAATAAATTCGATTATGGAAGAGTGGAAGAGAAGTGATGTTGATGGAGAAACAGTGGGAGAGAGCGAACGAAATACATTTCCTTGACGCACGCTCTCAATGCAGCTCCTGAGTTGACTGTATTCGTCATGAGTGAAAATGCGTTTTCCTTGTAAGAGGACTTACTAATGTTGCAAATATTTCAAGTAGCTGGAATTTGTTGTCTGTCTCACTTGCACAGCTCTCCTCCCACCCCACTTGGAGTTAGTTTCAGTCGTCAACAGCAACTTTACAACACTTTTTTATCTCTGAATCAGGCAAATGACTTTTCCGCACACTCTTCTACAATGTAGGTTCGTTCAAACATTGTCACTTGACTTTTTTGGAATCTACAGGGGAAAGTCGGCCACTGAAGGTTTTTGCAATCTTTTTTCTCTACCTGAATTTTCTATGAGAAAAATATAATATTTTTTCATTTATCTTAGAGTAATCAATGAAATATTCATGTCATGTGAATCAAGAATAGTAATAATTTTATCTCTTCTAATATGATTCATTTCAATGATTCGATTAATCATTTTGATATCTCTTCATTCATATTTTTATTAATCATAAGTAGCTCATATTTGGACATTTTTCATTGACTATTCGTACTCCTCAATGAACATTATTTTGGATATTTAATATAATTGATTGACTCAATACGTAGTTCATTGACAATGCGATAGATTAAATGCATAATCTCTGATACTTCAAGATTAATTTTTTCAAATTAAATTTTTTTTTAAATTAAAGACTAATTTTATTATTGAAATACACCATACGAAATATTGATATGAGGTAAATAAATAAATAAACCTTTTATCGCATCCTCACATTTACATAATTTTCACATTAATTTGCTTCTGGTAAAAATAACAAGTTTTAGCAAATTAGCTTCAACTTAAGTTCCACCTGAAAGATAATAATCAGTATAATCTTTCAAGAGATTATTCAATTCACAATGATTATGAAATCTGTGATCATACTAGATATACTTTTAGTAGTATAATTTAGTAGTGCTTTATTAGTACTTCAGTAGTTCTTTAGTAGTAATCTAGTAGTACAGTACTTTCAATAACATAGTAGTAGATTTCATCATTCAGAACAAGCTTCATGCTCTGTACTACTCTCCAGTATTCTCTTATCCATCATCTCTTCTCTTTCGTCTTCTCTTTCTCTTCCATTCTCACCGTCTGACTCACTCTATTTTCCTCCTTGTTATGATTTTGTTTAAAATCTCTTTATTACTTTTTTCTTGACAGTTCATTGAGATTTTTAATTATTTATTATATTAGCAACTCTTACCTGCCCCCAGGATTTTCCCTTGCAGGTAAATAGATTTTGTGATATTCTTGAACATTTATTTTGTAATTATTCCGTGAAGACCTGAATTGTTATTCTTTTATGGCACACGTTTACAAGAATACCCATTTCAATCCAATGTTTCCTTCCCTACTCACTATATATTAATTTCTTTCTTCAATTTCGATTTTTTCTTCATCCACGACTCTCTACCAACCTACAAATAGTTTTTCCCCCTCTCTCTCATTCTTTCCCTTTCTAACTTTATACCTCCATCTCCTCTCACTCATTCCTCCCTTTTTTAAGATCAGCTTAGTCTACTGTCGTCAACAGGGAACGCTTTCAATTACAGGGAATAATCGTCCATGCAATACTTATTGAATCGACCTCGAGACTGGAATTTTCGCTGAAGAGGAAGCAGAAGAAAGAGTATGTGGAAAGGAGTAAGCGAGAGAAAGAAAGAGATTGGAAGAAAGAATCTAAGAGGGTTAGAAGGGGTTGAGAAGTATTGGATGTCTCCCCTCCTCCCCAACCATGGGATTTATAAGGTCGCCCAGTCAACTTATGTACTGGCAACTAATGTCTTTCTGATAGCACTCAGTTAGCCGTGATGCGAAGTAATTTCTAGAAGATTACCAAGTGAAACGGGTAATTTCACTAGTCTTCAATAACTGATGTACTTTCAGCTACACTCTTCCTCTTTCAGGATCACATCTAAAGTTTCAATAGAGTTTACATTTGTCATACAGCCTCCCAATCGAAAAATCCAACTTTTGTTCCTAGAACTCTCCTTATCAATAATTCTTGAGAAGTCTTGTAATGCAAGAGAAAGCCGTACATACTCTACAAATGAATAGCTCGGCGAAATACATTCATGGGTCTAGTCCTAGTGTAAGTTCATCTCTTTCTTTGATAACAGGACTTGAAATTTTCATAAACGGGCACCTGATCAGTGATCACCTCTTATATTAATTTTTTGTCTTTTTCGAAATAATTACCGTACATCACCATTTTCGATTCCAGATTCAATAAAAAATACTTGTTTGTCTTTGTCTGAATACTAAAGACACACGTGATCATTTAAATCTGGGCTCCTTGATTAAATTTGAAAAAAAAATGAAAAAAATTATTAAATGAAATAACAATTATTCCATTTAGTTACTCAAGCAATCATCACACGAAAGTGTTAATATCAATATTATTCCATGAGTCTTGAGCCATGATGAATAATATTCTATTATCATTCTAAAATTAGGCTACAAAGAATTGAATTGTACAGATGTAGTACTGTAGAATTTTTTTAATCTGGCGGATGGCGAATGATTGATGAGAGACTCCATATTTCTGTTTCCCCAGCTGATTCTTTCGCCAAATTAATTTATTAACTATTTTACAATTTTTCTTTCATACCAAAAGAAGAAGAGCGAACTTCAAAGCATCATTTGATGTTTCGTTTTTGATTATAGATAGTACAGTACCATGATTGATTTTCTAATAATCTAAACCAAATAGAGTGTAATAACTACCAACGTAATAAAACCTCAGTCATCGAGTAGGCTTCCAATCGATTTGTCGCGGGTATTCTGACAAGGACGTCCATGTCTTTGACTATAGAGTGTGGTAGCCGGGCCGCCCATTGACAGTGGTCTCTCAATTTGACCCAAGGGCACTTTCGGTTCATTGCTCGAGTGTCGCATTCCTAGGCACGCGCATTTCACTACGCACACACACACGCACACGCGCCCGATAGCATACACGTGTGATTGTCAAATCACATAACACACTAACACGAGCACGCTTTGATGGCCTCCATGGTGACGAAGAGCTGAAAAGGGTGCAGGGAGGGGGAGAAGAAGCGAATGATGAGGAGAAGGAGCGGATGATGAGAAGAAGGAGAAGAGGAAGCAGAATGTAGGGGAAGGATGATGAGCGAGAATAAGAGAGTTAGATTAGATTTTTTCTAGATTAGATTACTTTATTCATGTAGATAACAATAATTATAACTGCTTAGATTCTAGATTACAGAAGTTGTAAGTAAAAGTAATATAAATTTTAATTTTATGAATATAATTATGCAATATGGAAAGAAGTGGAGGAAGCGAGTGATGAAGGGTTAAGAGAAGGGGAAGAAAAGTGGAATGAAGATAAGGAGTAGTGAAGGAGAATGAGCGGGATAGGAAAGAGAAAAAAGAAGAGGAATAGAAAGAGATGGTACGACAAAGATGAGGAAGGGTGAGAATTGGGGGAAGAAGACAGAAGTAGGGGAAAAGAGTAAGAATAACGAGTTAGAATAGACAGTTAAATGTAAGAAGCGAAAAAGGTGAAGAAGGAGAATTAGAGAGAGGAGGAGGAGAAGATAGAGGAGAATAGAAAGATGATGGAAGCAAAAAATAGAAGAAGGAAACGAGGAATCTAGGAAAAGAGGAAGAACAAGAAAACGTTGACACAAGAAGTTGGTAAAGAGAATGAAGAAAAATGATGATAAAATGAACAATCGGTAAGAGAAGAAGAAGAATGTGTAGAAGTTATAGATTGATTAAAATAAGGGGAAAATATTCGAGGAAGAAGATGGTGGTGGTAAAATTTGATGGAACATGAGCTGGAAAGAGAGAAGAAGAAGATTGAGTTGGTGCTGAAGAAGAAGACGAGTGAGAGATGGTTTAGAAGAAGAAAGCTGGGTAGACGAAAGAGAAGGGAAAGAATGGTGAGGACAAAAAATATAAGAAGTTGATTGTAAAGTTTATATGGTAGGAGAAAAAGAAGAAGAAGAAAAGAAGAAGAAGAAGAAGAAGAAGAAGAAGGAGAAGAGGAGAAGAAGATGAGGAGGAGGAGGAGAAAAAGAAGAAGAAAAAGAAGGAGAGGAGGAGGAATAAGAAGAGAAAGAAGAAGGATTGAAGGAAGAATACATGATGAAGAATATTGAGAAAGTGATGGTAGATGAGTAGTGGAAATGTCAACGTACCCTAAAATGGTGCGTGCTTGAAGAGTATAATATGTTTAAACGCATGCATTGTAATATGGGCTCAAAAACAATGAGGAGTGTAGAGAGCTGGACAAATAGAATAAAACATCGAGTGTCGGCCTAGATTGGAGTGTGAATATTGATGATACTTGTTGACACGTCTATAGCTAGAACCTAGATGTGATACATATCAGAAAAGAAATTTCAGAAATACTCATGAGGACGTAGAAACAGAGTAGAGAGAGAATAAAATGAGACTAGGACTAGTAGGCGATGAGACTAAAGAATTAGAAGTAGTCAATGATAATACTGTAGAAAGGTGAATAATTAGTTTTGAAAATATGAGAAATGGTTGAATGGGAAAAGGGAAACCTTTTTACCAGGATAAAAATTAGGACTCACCAAGTACAGCAAGGACTTGCATGCATTTTGTATACGGTTGTGTGTGAACGGGTGACACATGACAATAACAACATAACAAGGTATTGGTTGGAAGAATGAATAAGAAGGAAGTAAGGATATGGAATAAGGATTTGAGTAACACATGACGCCAACAAAAAAGGCCATGTATATTCATCCTGCCTATTGTAAATAAATACAAGCCAAAGGATGTTCGTTATGGTTTCCTTCAAGTTTTTCAAGTGTGACGTTTGTTGGTTTCTATTTTTATTCAAATAGATGCAGGATCAAAATTCAGGCTACGTCCTGAATCTTTGTCCTGGAACAAAATATCGGCCTGTTAGTGGATATTGTTTCTACTGTAGTTCATTTAGGCGTCTTCGACTGGAAGATAATAGTGGTTTGCAATTATTTCTCTGGACAACCATTTCTATTTCCGTTCGTTTGCATTTACAGGATCGTTGAACTTCGTTAGAAACAATATTGGTTCTTCCTCCATTTTTATCTTCCTAAACTATTTAGAATGATAATCCATCCACTACGGATTGGTTCCCGAGTTTTTTTTTAATTGAAATGAAATCTTGTATTTTTCTAATTTGTTATTATATTTCTCAATGTGAGTATTCTTGAATACTTTTTGTATTGACTCTATAAAAATCTGAAATGTCTTTTTTGTATTTGTGTCTACTTTTTTAAATTTAATTTTTTTTTATTTTTGTTTCAGGTATGTGCTTGTAGTTTCCGTGTTAGTAAGTACACATTAAAGATTTTGTTATTAAAATCTTCATCTATTTGAAATCTATTAAAATCTTTGAATCAAATAAATGTTAAATAAACAAATAAAATCTATTGAATCAAATAAATAATCGTACCAAATAAATAATCAATATAAACAATTAGAAAACCAAATAAATATTAAATAACAATAGAAAATTATTTCTACTACTACTTCAGGAAGAAGCAGTCCATAGAGTAAAAACTGTACGATTCTAAACAATTCCATAACAATCCAATCTGAGGATTTACCGTTTTAGTATTTCTAAGGTATCTAGCCTACCCTTTTATGGTACATCTATCCAGCATTCTTATTAGTACGTTAGCACAGATTTATTTCTATTTTTCTATGATTATTATATTTTATAAAAATTCATAGTGATATTTCATTATTATTATTATACTATAGTTTATATTATACTTCTTATATTTAGCATTACTTGTTGTTTTTGTTTATTACTAACAATGATTTAGTGTTGGCCATAGGTCTTGTCAGACATGGCAACGTAAGGTTGGGCGTACACCGGTTAGTCAAGACAAGACAAGACGAGTTTAGTCACGTTTAGTCACAGTACTTCACATGGGTGCTTTTTTCAAGCAACACACACCGATTAGTCATTGCATCAGTGTGTGCTACGGTTACGCCTAGCCTTAGATGTGCAAAATAAATATCAAATACCAATTATCTTATATCAGGTTACTACAAATTTCTTCTATGAAAAATTCTTAATATTAGATATCATTAGATTTAAAAGCCAAAAATAGCAATTAGTAACGTGGTTACAAAGCTTGTAATCTGTAAGAAATCTGATCCCTATTATTATGTCAGAAAATCAGGTGACAATATTTCGTTTGATACCCCGCTTCCCTATTGCTTCCTTATTTTGGCTACTAAACGGTTTCAGATGGCATTCAATGAACAGCTTTCGTGTTTCTATTGAAGCGTGCCGCCGGCTTATTTGTCGCTTCGAGTGACAGATTTGTCAAAGTCGGCTAGGCTATATAGTGGCACTTAAATCGCAGGTTGTTAAAAGATCCAACCCCGAATATTTTGTGATGCTGCAATTAACAGGAATAATAACTGTAATTAAAGCCGCTTCGCGTTCCAAATGAAAACGTAAATCGGTTCTTTCTCACTCTACTCTTCTACTCAGGAATTTCAACTTCTCCGTAACCTCTCCAACGTTTCATCAGCTACTCATTCCCCTTCTCTTCCTCATCCTTCTTATTCTCCTCATCCTCCTTTCCCTCTTCTTTGTCACCGCTGTCCTACTGTGAAAAGAACAGCAGGATACCTACAATGTCTTCTGACTGTGAACTGATTCTCATTCTTCTTCTTACATTTTGGAAGGATGACTTTTAATTAAGTCGTTCATTATTCAGAGCACTTCTATACT
This sequence comes from Laodelphax striatellus, assembly GCA_017141395.1. Lineage (NCBI taxonomy): Eukaryota > Metazoa > Arthropoda > Insecta > Hemiptera > Delphacidae > Laodelphax > Laodelphax striatellus. The sequence continues at coordinate 11,761,768 of CM029535.1, read as the reverse complement.
GTTTTCACCTCTTTATTTATTCTTTCTCTCTCTCTCTCTTTTATCCGTGAAGTAATGTTTCTCCGCATTTTCCTCCTTGTTGTTACAAGCTGAAGCGAGTTGCACTGTTCAGGTGTGGACTTTTAATTGAAATTTGTTGCAACCAATTCTAGCTCGAGAATTCAGTATTTTTGGTTTGAGTTATCTCAAATGGATAAATTTGTGTTTCGTTTTAGTGGCTGTTGAAAGTTAGGAATTAACTTGAATTACTCAACGTTTTGCGCTGAATTTATCCAAGATCTATTCTGATGCACTAATTTCTAAACTATGCCGAATTTTGTCGAAACTCAATCCTGTAAATAACATTGTTATTTTAATTGTTATAAAAGATGTTATAACAAGTCATCATAAAGATTAAAACTTGGATTCCGGACTTGTTGTTTCTTTTGTGATCTAAAGCCACAAAATTGTCTGGCTATCTCTGGCTATGTTAAATTCTCATTTTCGGTTGTAGGCTAAAAAATCATCACCATGGTTTACTTTCAAAGTCATGCGTGACGGCAATGCCCAACACAAATATTTTCCTAGTCAACAAGGATTAAGAAATTTCAAATTTTATTCCTGCTGTTTGTATACCCTCCTCCTCTGCATTAATCTTGATATTTTCTTTATTTCCCGTTTTTTTCTTAAACCCAATGTTAAAATTCAAGTGGCTTACATTCTGACCCATTCTAACCTATATCCTTGTTCCCTAGAGTAGCGAATACCAGAAGACTTCCCCTCTGAGTCTGCAGTTTAAATAATAACTGGAATTCAGACAATATGAACTGGATAATATCGTTGTTTGTATTTAGCTCACGTTTCTGCTATACGATGTGTATTATAACGGCGGAGAAAGAAGAAAAATTTTTTTTTGTGTAGCAGTTTTTCTCTCGTTAAGTGAGGAGAGTTAGCGTTGGTGTTGAAGGCTGATTTATATTCAAGCCTTTATTACCTTATTATTCAGTCAAAGTGTTGAGCTCTCCTGATCGGGCTCTATTCTTTGTTGGTATGCAATGATTTATTACATAGTTGGGAACTTGTTGTCAACTATGGAACGGCTTCATTAACTGAACGATTGAAAGGGAGGCGGAAAGGGCTGGGATATACCTCACACCTTTCCAATCCCACCTTTGATTAAGGCCATGCCTAATAATGGTGAATCAAGAAAAATCGTAGTCATTTTCTCTGGGCTGTCATATCTATCCTTCCATTTCGAAATTGAAAGTTCTTTTTAACTTGGGTAATGTGAAACATCGTGAAAGTGAATCATTATTTGAAATACATATATCCAAATTAGAAAGAGCCGTTTTTAACTCTACCTGTTGCTTCATTAAAATGTATTTGTAATAACTTGAATTAATAAATGAATTAGGATTCAATACTTGAATGATTATATCCTACAATATTAATATATTTGAATAATGATAGATGATTCAGTACAATAGGAAATTGTTCTCACTTATCTGATTTCTGAAAAGATTATATTTTTCATTCATTTTCTTATTATCCTCTTTTGATCAGGACTGCTTTTAGTAATCTTACATTGAGAGATGTATGTCTCTAGCATTTCCTTACTGTTGAAGTAATATATTTTATATATTTCATTTATTAACATTATATATTATGTATTAACATTAACAATATATTAACACTTTTTTGAATTAGTCGATAAATAGAAAGCTATTATGAGTGAGATTGATGCAAGGTTTAGGTGAAAGATTGTAAGGATTATTGTTATATTGCTCTTGAATTTTTTTTATTTATTGTGGGGATTCGTGTTTCTAATATTCTATAATCTTACTAACTCGTTCAATAACTTATTATCCGATGTCGATTTTTGCTTTGCAATTTTTGTTAAAACTAATCAAATCTTATGAGCAAAGTTCGTCCTCTCCAAATTCGTGACTCTCAGACAATAACCTGATTACTGATGAAACTCATGCAAACACGATAAACTTGGAAGACTGTGGATATGAGCAGAACTGACTTCGTTTCATACTTATCCACATAATCATTTCCAGTCAGACGCGGGTAGAGTGCTTTCAACTTTTATCGACTGAATTTTTTTTAGTTTCATTCCAATTGTGAAAACGTTGTTCGGTTTCTTTTCAGAGCCAGGCAACAGAATTGTGGCACCCTGTGCCGCCATTTCCTTGGAGCTTTAGACAGTAGTAGAAAATTACAGGTTATTAAGTCGGCGTTGTGAACTGCAGTAAAAGACTGGACGGCCTACCTAATACATGCAACTGGAGTCGCTTAAAAAACATCTGGCTCCGAATTCATTGGACCTTCTCAATGTTTCTCACCAGAATTAACATGACAAAGAATAGGAAAATAGGTGGATTAACTGAATGAGAGGGGACGTTAACAGGAGGAGAAGAGGGGAGTTCTTTTCCCCGCAATTGACTCACGCTACCATTGCAAATGATTATTTTCATTCAAAGATACCAGTGCTGTAGCGGTATATCTTCTGCGAATTATTTTGAAGGCTTTCAAAATGACCAACAAAAGATCAATCTTTTTTTTTCAGAATTTATTGAAGAACAAGCTATTAATAATTTTTTTTTACTGTAAAATGATGTCATCTTACAGAACGAATAGGCCTACATATGAACGAATGAACAAATCTCACGCCAATGCAATGACGTCATTTTACGGTGGTTAAAATCAACGTGCTACTTGCCGTTAATGTTCCAGGTAACAAAATTTCTGTTCCGCTTATTCTTCTTCTGTTTCTCTCTCTAGTTGGTTTGTAAAGCAATTAACTCGTGGAAAATTGTTAGGCTCTAGGTGTTTTTTGTCTGTTTCTACAAAAATATTATACAGTAGCAACCATTGATAGTGAATCATAGAGAGAAAAATATCGGAAAATTTGCCAACTCAATCACAGGAAAACTGGGCTTAAAACTGTTTGAAATAAACAAATTTAATCGACCGTGACAACCAGATAATATTCAAACTGAACAAACCTCTCACTTTGATGCTTTGGAACATTTATCCTTGTATGCACTATGCAATTGCTTTAAACAAAGACTTTGAGCCTTTTTCTGCACAAAAAGCCTACTACAGTTACAAAGAATATTTTTATACTACATTATTTAGCCGTTCGAAAATTCATACATTATTCTGAAACTCATACAGCATTCTAAAACTTATCGCATTCTAAAACAGTGTGTTAATTAATATTTTGATCCGAGCACTAATTTGGATAAGGCAATTATTATTATGGTTTAGGTTATTGTGAAACTTCTCTTCAATCTTTCATTTTTTTAAAGATTCCACTCTGTAATTTATTATACTGCAATAATTCAATTGTTTGTTTCCACCTTTTTTCCAAACAAATATTCACGCACGTACACTCGCTAGCATTCACGCACGTCCATAGTTGCGTTTGATAATATCCGATCCAATGTCACTCATTTGGAGGCCGTATCTGCTCTGTCACTAAACTCTGACTAGATTTTAATACAATGAATAAAATTGCCTGCTGCCTTCCTGGAGTAGATGAAGGCTAGCTCATTTCACGGAAAACTAACAATGGTCATGGGGTAATAATGGAGTAACGTTTTCAATAATCTATTCAGGCCACCTTGATGACTGTTGCGTGGAAATTGACGCTTATAAAGTGTGTAAATTACAATAGTGTCACTTGTAATTTTCTTACTACAATGAAGTACTTTGATAGTAAATTTGTAAACGTAAAGATAGTAAAAAGTACTGTATCAAGTTTATATCATTGTTGATAAAAATTGAATATTATTATCTTCGTCTTCTGAAGTACTTAACCGAATCACAATTCTTAAATCCGTTTTGAGAAATAATCTGTCCTTTTTCATTTTTACAGGGTAATGCTTTTTGAAAAATGATAATTACCACTCTGATTTTCATAATTCAATATGATGTTTTTGAAAAATAATGAGCTCCTTTTTTATGTGAACAATGCAACCAAAACCTACAAGATAACGTTCATGACCAATCTCAAAGCATTCTTGAAATGCTTACTGCATTTCGTAAGGAAAACAATGAAAAACTTGACAGTGTGCAGGCTCATCTGAATAAGGTTAGTAACGATGTTAGTGATCTAAAAAAACAGTTCAAGGAGGTAACGGCTAAGTGCATTAAAAACTCTGAAGAAATAAACAAACTGACTATCGATAATCGTAAAATGTCTAGTGAAATTAAAGACTTGAAAGTAGAAGTAGCAAATCTCCAGCAACAAACGCGAAAAAACAACATTGTTATCTCGGGTATACCTGTAACGAAAGGTGAAAATATATGTGCTATACTTCAGAGTTTAGCACTCACACTCAACATCCCCTTCGATAGATATGCTATTTCTGCGGCACACAGACTACCAAGTAGAAATAAAGACTTTCCTCCTTCAATTGTTGTATGCTTCGTGTCGCGGGTTGTGAAGGCGGAGTGGCTATATGCACGAAGGCAGATGAAAACTTTGTCCGCTAAAAATCTTCATGCTCATTTCCCGGAACAAGCAATTTACATCAACGAGCACTTGGCTCCTCATACTGGGTCTATTTTCAACCATGCAAGGGCTCTCTACAAGGCTGGCAAGCTGGCTAGCGTTTGGGTCAACGAGGGCAGAGTTCTGGTTAAAAGAAATCAGACAGGACCGGTCATCCGTATTACTTCAATGGACCAAATGGATGAATGGGCCTCACAGACTCTTACAACTGAAAGTCCACAAGTGTCCAAGTCCTTTCCAAGCCAAGCTCAATAAACATAACATTATCTGGTGCTTGTGATGATAAATACTGAACTTATTCTCATACAACTACTTCATTATCTATATTATTTTAATTAATATCATTTCTCACTTCTCTTCTTCTTTCTCAAGCTTCCTAATAACTTTTCCTTAATCTAAGAAAAACGAAAAAGTAAACTGAAGATACTGATGTGTAAAACTTATATTGTTACAAACATAATAACTAATACCCATTTTTCGAAACAGTAGTGCATAGCATTATTATAATTCGTAGTTTCAATCTTTATACTATTACTCCTGCTATTTTTTTTTCTTCCTTTTTTTTTGTATTATTTCTATTTTTCCGAAGCAGTAGTGCATAGCATTTATATATATGATTCGTAGTTTCAATCGTTATACTATTACTCCTGCTATTTTTATTATGTTATTATCCATTCTCATTCAATTATGTCGTCTCAGCAGTATTTAAAAATAATTATCTGATGTGTAATAATATAAATATACTACTGCCACTTGACCAATCAGCAAACTTTATAATTTATAAATTACCATCTTACTAAAGAAAGTTTGGTGAATCACATGTGCTTCCCAACAAGTATAAATTATTTATTGGGTGAAGATCAATCAAAAGAAAACCGCAACTCAATTAGTAAAGGTAGAAAGAAGAGATTAGATTGGTTTTATTTGTTAATGCAGTAGATAACAGAATATAATTGCTAGATCTAGATCTAATAAAGTTCTAGATACAAAAGAGGTATGAGTACAGTAATATTATTCTATAATGAGATGAGAGAGAAGGAAATATTTTTAGTTGTGGTATTTTTATAATGAGAATAGTCTTAAGTTCAGGCTATCTATTGTACTAATACGGTAATAGATTAAGCATTATTATTTCATTTTTCAATTGTCAATGCACAAGTGAGTGGCAAACAGTTATTTTTTATACATTCTTTTTTCTCCAAGTATCTTCCAGTATGATTCATGCGACAGATGCGTATGATATTCCATTAGTGGAATGTGTGAGTTGTTGTGATGTTAAGGATTTTATCAATATTGATAACGGTAACTCGGCAGCATTCAGGGTAATTCATCAAAATATTCGAAGTTACAATAAAAATTTTGATTCTTTTCTTGTGTTATTGGATGGTTTACAAGTCAAGTTCGATTGTTTAATTTTAACTGAAGCATGGCTTAGGGATGATAGTGACCTAGTTAACATTCCTGGTTATAATTTATTTAGATCTTATAATAGCTTGAACAGTAGCGATGGTGTTGTAGTTTACATTGATAGCAGTTTATCAGCTACCTGCAGCCAGCTGTTGCTGGGCGGAGTGTCCACCAGCTTATCTCTTACATTCGATTGGGAGGGGGTTAAATGTGATTTGTTAGCCGTTTATCGTAGTCCTAATTCTAACTTTTCTCTTTTCATTGAGGGCCTTGCTACGTACTATAGCAACGACATCCGACGCTCGAATCTATGTATTTTTGCGGGGGATATAAATTGCGATCTATTACAACCAGTCCAGAATATACTACGCGATCATTATTTGGATACTCTCTGTGAAGCTAATATGATTTCATGTATTGAAAACATTACAAGACCAGACAGTAACAGTTGTTTGGACCACATCTTCTTAAAAAAACCCAATTACATTTTTGCTAAATCCTTTATTATTGAGTCCGCAATAACTGATCATTATGCTACGGGACTCATTGTGCACTCCAATAAAAATAAAAAAACTTGTCACAGGGAGATCAAAACTACAAGAAATTGGAACAAAATAAGATCTACTATTTTAAATCAAAATTGGGACCATGTAACTAGTATTGACAATGTTAACTCATGCGCATCTGAATTTATTGATACTATTCAAACAATTATCACAGTAAATACTTCTCATGTAGTGCAAAACGCTAAACGCTCAAAGATTAAACCGTGGATCACAGCCAGTATAGTAAATTCAATCCGTGAACGGGATAAATTGAGAAAACAGTTACACAATCAGCCATTTAACATCATCCTTCGTAATAAGTATATCCAATACAGAAATACTTTGCATTCAACCATTAAACGTGCCAAATTTAACTATTACAAACATAAAATAGATTCAGCTGAGGGTGACCCTAGGAAATTTTGGTCAGTTGTTAATGAAATTGCGGGGCGGCCCAAGCGTAATGAAGAATTTCCAATTAAAGCTTTCACAAGTAGCAATGCTGTCCCTCAGGAAGCTTATGAGATATCCAACTCATTCAACAAGTACTTTGCCTCTGTGGGAGAGCGACTGGCCGGGGCTATTCAACCGCCTGGTCCATCAGAGGTGAATGATTCTGATTATGTAATCAATGCTGCATTTGAGTTACGTCCCGTCACTGAGCTTGAAATGACAAATATAATTAGCAGTATGAAGGGCCAATCGGCACCAGGCTGGGACTCCATTCCTGCCAGACTGCTGAGGGACAATTTGCATGGACTCCTTTCTCCAATACTACATATCACTAATCTTAGTCTATCTTCAGGTTTTTTTCCGGATGCATGTAAAATTGCAAAGGTCATTCCAATTCATAAGTCTGGCACAAAAACAGTTATTAGTAATTTCAGACCCATTTCCCTTTTAATTTCCCTAGCTAAAATTATTGAAAAAAGTGTTAAAATTCAGGCAAGTATTTTCTTAAATAACAATAACATTATATCAGACAATCAATATGGTTTTAGGTCCTCTAAAAATACTACTGATGCTCTCTTTGATATTACAAAACACATTTCAGATCAATATAGCAACAAAAAAAAACAGGTGCTGGTTACATTCTTAGACCTTGCTAAAGCTTTTGATTCAATAGACCGAAACAAACTTTTCTACAAACTTCAAGCAATAGGTTTCAGGAATAAAACACTTGATTGGTTCAAAAGTTATTTTAACAATAGGAAACAAACCGTATGTCTAAATGGCATAGAAAGTGACTCTGTCAATGTTGATTATGGTGTAGTACAGGGCAGCACTTTAGGGCCACTCCTCTTCCTTATCTACATTAATAACATTTCTAAATTGAATCTTCAGGGACATTTGTTTCTTTTTGCAGATGACACAGCTCTTGTGTCATCAGGTTCTACATGGACAGAAGCATTTGAGCATGCTTCATCAGACCTAGTGAAGGTAAAAAATTGGTTAGATAACAACGTATTATCAATCAACATTGCTAAAACAAAATGCCTTCCAATATATCTTCGCAGTGGTCCTCGGCTCAATGTTCTTAAAATGCATTCATGTGGTGACCCAAAATCCGAAACCTGCAACTGTGAATGTATTCAGCAGGTGACTCATTATAAATATCTGGGAATTGTTCTGGACCACAAATTGAGTTGGACGGCTCATGTACAATTTCTCAGACAAAGGCTGCGAAAATTGACATATGCTTTTGGCCAGCTAGGACAGGTTCTAAGTCCAGGACATTGTCGGTCGATATATTTTGCCTACGTCCAGTCTTTGCTTGAGTATGGCATTGTTGCTTGGGGAGGTGCCTCGGCCAATACCCTTCGGCCTGTCGCGGTCTCACAGAGGGCATTGATAAAGGCTCTACTTATCAAGAATCAGAGATATCCCACTATTTTACTATTTCAGGAGTTTCCAGTTTTGAATGTTAAACAATTATTTATAAAAAACCTTCTGATCTTTCTATGGAAAAATAGCTTTAACTTCACAGAAGTACAACATAACTACACGACCAGGAATAGACTCAATACAAATATTCAATACCCCCGCCTGAATAATTCTATCCAACTTTCAAATTCTTTTCATTTGGCACACTGGCTCTACAGAAATATTCCTCCTGAACTGGTACCAAATGAGGGTTGCACTGTTGCTGCCTACAAGAGGAGGGTTAGTGGGTGGCTTCTTTGCATTGGGGCTGAAGCTGCGGATGCTCTACTCAATTCACCCTATGTTTGAATTGAGCCTGCTTTCCTACAATCTTTCCACTGTCTTCTTCACAAAGTCTTGACTTCACAAAAATATCCATCCATAGTTTTCCATAGAATTTAGTTTAAAATAGATATTTTCAAATAATCCTCTAAATAATATCATTATAACAAATCTGCACAAATCAAGTAGCTTTTATTTTATTTAAGTTTTTTTTTCTCTCTTTCCTTTCTCTGTTGATTTCTACCCCTGATTGCTGTCGAGTAGGAAGAGGGTTTTTGTTTATAAAATTCTTCCCTATAAGTTCTATTCGTTATTTCGTTATTATTAATATTATTTTGTATTCTTTTTCTAATAATTGTTTTACAATTTACAAGCCTATATTGATTAAAATTATTAATGAAACTTAATATTGTATTAAAATTTTGTTGTTTGCTAATGCGACTCCTCCCCGCACACGGACATGTCATCCAAGCGGGGAGTATATTCATGATATTTTGTTTATATATTTTTCTTGTGTTTATTTATTTGAATAAAACAAAATTTGAATTTGAATTTGAATTTGAATATTTCCATGATGGATGGTTTTGACATTTTTTCAATGTTTTTGAAAATAATCAGCTCTACTCTGATTTCCACAATCTGATGTTTTTGAAAAAATATTAGTTCTTTTTCGATGTAGTGTTCTCAGAAAATAATCACTACTATTTTGATCTCGTATTTCAATAGCACTATGCAATAGCACTTGCAATCCCAATCTCATACACGCTTCAGTACGAAAGCAAGTATTGTTTACCAATTTGATAAAAAAGGGGATAGGCGCATCCTCATTCGCTTCCCTTACACAGTTCAGTACATTCAATTCGTAAATTTATTTATTTTATTCAGTGCGAATGAATCAATCATCCCCTCTATCTTCGCGTGTTGCGTAATCTATCACTTGTCACTTCCTACGCGCCTCCTGTTCTGTTCTGTCACTGCATATCCATTCCTATTTCTCCACTTGCGATGGAGGGTTGAAATTTCTAAGAACAATACAACGTTCTACGCACAATTGAACACTCTTGCCAGTCGATAGGGTTAATAGTGTTGGATTCCCGGTCTTGGAGTCGTACAGCGAATTCTTTCGGTCTGTGTTAACACCATTTGTAACTGTCAGCCTCAAAGAAGCAGGAAGTTTATATCTTCTTGCCCGTTTTTATTTGGCTCTTCCTCTTCACTCTGGTTCTTCCTTCGATTCTGCCTTCTCCTCTTCTTCTCCATCAAGCCTTCACCCACCAGGCTTCTTCTAGACAAATATGGAAATAGCGTTTTTATTCCATCAGCCGTTCTGTAAACAAAATTCCTTTTCCGCTTTTTATTCCTTTTTTTCTCTCTTAGTTGGTTTGCAAAGCGTTTCTGTCGGCTGATTTCAATGGGCGCTGGGAGCGCGGATATCTGGAATTCTCAGTTGCTCGATCCAAATCCTACCACAGTGCTCATGGGAGGTCAAATCACTCATGATGAACATGATAAAAAATCAAGATTGAGGTCGAATTCTTTCTTCCTAACCTGCATCTTATTTTACACAGTTTAATAATATCTCTTTTGCGAAATCCACGGAATTTAAATCTACCTTCTACAACTGAAGATGATCATACAAAGATATATACTGTATTGGACATTGATGAAGATTGAAAATCATATTTGAATTGTTTCAATTATTCCATATCATTATTATCATACCCCGATTGTGCCTAATCATTTTAATTTTCAACACACTAGAAACAATTAAATACAGCAATAGATAGAAACCCAGTCAAAAAAGAATTCATTCATAATTTTTCAAGTTGATATAACAAAGTAATCAAATTTTTGGTCACATTCAAATTGTGACTTAGTTTTTGAATGAAAATTCTTTGCACCATCAGGAACTTAATTCTTGATAATGATTATTGATACTTGGAATTTTTAAAATATAATTATGCCTCTTCAAGGTATGAAAATACAGAACAAAAATCACCTCAAATTTCATTTTCAGAATAATGATGTTTCAAAACCAATAATCTAGCTGTTTCAATTAGCAAGACCTTACCGTACTGATTTCTTGCTATCAACCTAATACTGTATCGTGTTTCCACTATGTAGAGCTGGGTAATATAAGCCCGATTCCAAGTAACAACAGTTCAATGAAAATTAAATGTATAATTTATCGCTTTACGGTCGTTATTTATTTACCGCTAAAGAATTACAGTTATACAGAGTGTTGTGCATTTATAGCTGGTTCTATCTATAAATTTAGTGTCGTAAAAGCCTCTCTCTGTTATGCAACCGTTTATTGGTGTGTGTTGCCAGCTGTTCTAACACTGTGTTCTAAGTTGTAGTCTTGTGAGGACTTGGTAGATTGTACTCCCGATGCAGTATCAGTTGTCTTATTATCCTTATGACAGAAAGCTAGATTTAATCTATCAGATCCTTATAATATTGCATAGACTATATTAAATGCAGTTGATTTATTCAAATCAGAAATTTTACTGGTCCGGCAAGTAATAGACTAATACTTACACGAATATTTTTAGACTAAATCACTATAGAACAAATAATATGTATATCAATGATTGTAATATTCTTACCAACATAAATGATCTATCAATTACTTTTTCTGAATTCCTTCTGTTACATCATTATGATCCTCATCTTCAGGTTTCTAGAAGTACAGAGAGTTAGACCATAGAGAAAGTATTATTGCTAGAAGTATTACTTGTGTAATGCTTTATCTATGGTTAAACTTACTTCATGATGCACAATGATTCCACAATTGTTTTTCCTTAACTCCTAAATTTAATGAGTCTAACGCTCGTCTATATTAGTTAAAAACTCAATTAAATATAATTCCTTGAATGTTGGTAAATTTTGCATAGATAAGGTTTTTGAAATATCAGCTATAAAACTCGTTCATAACAAAGGTATTATAATAAGTGTTTACAGGACACCGGACTCTAATATTCAGGATTCTCTTAGTAAACTAGAAGAAGTTTTAAATCATATTACTGAGAGATCCTTCTCTTTCATTGCGATTGCTGGAGACTTCAATCTTAACATTCTTGAACGACATAGACCTGAGATCCAACAATTTTTAAATGTAATGAGATCTTTTAATTTATATAACGTACACTCCCTACCAACAAGAGGAAGAGCAAGTCTGGACAATGTTTATACATGTGTTAAGTCAGAACGTATCGAGTGTAAGTTGTACAAACAGGACCTGATATCAGATCATGCAGGTATATTTGTTGATCTCTCAGTTGATATTGTCGATGATTGTAGAGGTAATAAAAGAGAAGCGGAAGTCCACAAAAGGCGTCTCATTACGACTAATAGATTAAATAACTTCAATAAATGTCTCTCAAGTCTTAACTGGTCATACATAATATGCAATCTCTGTGATACTAACTCTGTGTTTTCTAGGTTCATGAATGTTTTAACATTTTACTTTGATACCCATTGTCCTGTAATAATTCATAAGTGTAGATCTAAATCTAGTCAGAAATCTAATCAGAAAAATTGGTACACACCTGAATTAAAGAATATGAGGGTACACCTAATGTTGCTATATAATGTTTGGAAGATAACTGATTCTGAAAGTGCCAAAGTTATATTTAAGAATTACAAAAAACAGTATAATATAGCTATTGATAAAGCGAAAATTTCAACAAATGATAATATTATCAGTAAATCTTCTAATAGATGTAGAGCAGCATGGAAAATTGTAAAGAAGGAAATAGGGCATGACTCAGCTCCTCAAAAAATTAATATTTCACCGGACACACTCAATGACTTCTTTGTTAATGTGCCAAATACTGCAAACAAAGGACAAACCCAATCTTCGGTGACCTATGCCGAACTATTGCAGAATTTTAAGTTTACCGAGGGCATTGATAGCAACACTCTTAAATTCTCATTTGAAATGATTAAACCTGAAACTGTGAGATCCATTGTCAATAATTTAAGCTCCTCAAGAAGTGAAGACTGTTTTGGTCTATCAAATTTTATTTTAAAAAATATTATTGAATCAATTTTGATACCACTAACTCTGCTGATAAATTTAGTCTTACTCACCGGTGAATTTCCAGAATGTTTGAAACAGTCATTGGTTAGTCCAATTTTTAAGAAAGGTAATCGAGACTTACCACAAAACTACAGGCCAATAGCGATTGTTCCTATCATCAGCAAAATAATAGAAACATGTATATTCTATCAAATGTATGAATACTTCACAATCAACAAATTGCTGAATGTAAACCAATTTGGATTCAGGCCTGACTGTTCAACTTCAATGGCTGTTGAAAAAATTGTCAACTACATCCTTGATGAGTTCGAAAAGAGAAGGGTTGTAGGGGGGAGAATGTTGGACCTCAGTAAGGCTTTCGACACTATCCCGCATAATATTCTCTGTAAGAAGCTTGAACATTATGGTATCAGAAACAAAGAGCTTAAATTGATTGAAGACTACCTTAGCAATAGATATCAATTGGTTAAACTTGATGATAAAAGATCAGAACCAAAGAAAATATTGGCTGGAGTTCCACAAGGTTCAGTCCTAGGGCCCTTTCTATTTTTAGTTTTCGTTAACGATTTTAATGATAATGTACCTTGTTTTTCTGTACTGTATGCTGACGATACTACCGTTCTAGATACTAATATTAATGTAGACAATGTGCTGGACAGGCTAGATACTTCAATTATCAGTTGTAAAGAATGGTACAGTGCAAATTGTATGGCTCTCAATGAGGGTAAGACAGAAAGTATTATATTCACACTTAGAAATAACTTGAGCGATGTACACCAAATTTACCTAAAACCTGTCAAACTGTTGGGCATTGTATTGGATAGTAAATTAAGCTGGTGTAGTCACATCGAACATCTGTGTAAAAAGTTATCAAGAGTCATGTTTCTTCTTAGAAAACTAAAATGCTGCGTTAGTAGGGATACTCTGATTCTTACCTATTATGGTTTGTTCCACTCGCAACTAAATTATGGCCTTCGACTTTGGGGAAATAGTAGCGAGGTTAAAAAGGTATTTATATGGCAGAAAAGGGCGATACGTTGTATTGTTGGGTTGAAGAGTCAGGAAACATGTAGAAACATCTTTATAGATTTGAATATAATGACTCTTCCATCCATGTATATCTATTTGAATCTGATCTATGTAAGAAAAAACCTGAATCTTTTTCATAGACATGACCATCAACATGAATATCAGACCAGAAACAGAGAAAACCTAGTAACTCCATATATCAGATTACACAAGTCATACAAAAGTCACAAGTACCAACAATACATTCTGTTCAACAGGTTACCTCAGCCAATCAGAAACTTGCCATACAATAAATTCAAGCTTACTGTATCATATTGGCTCAAAAAACAAGCGTTCTATTCAATTGAAGAGTTTCTTGACCATGACTTAAGAAGTTTGACGAATTGTTATCAGAGATAAAATATGTGTTTTGCTTATATGTTCTGTTTTGCATATATGTTATATTATATTTTGTTATACAAATTTTATAATATGTTATGTTTTCGCAATTATGTTGTCAGTAATTTTACTATGTTTCTTACGCACAGACTGAGTTTATATTAGCATATTGTATGTGCATACTCTAATCAATATAGTTTCCTTTGACTCGACTGTAATAATTATAAGTCTTAATAGTTTAGTGACTAAGTCCTATTGTACGCTAGTATAAGATATAATTGTACTGTACTTAATGGCGAATAAAATCTTGAATCTTGAATCTTGAATCTTAATATCTACAGAAGTAAACGCAGCTCTACCCACTGTTTATGGATTACCAAGTACTGTACTAACCATAATAAATATTGTAGAATCTCTTTGGCTTGGCAATGAAAAGACACATTTTCATTCATTTTCTCTTGCCAGACATAGTCGCGTTTCCTCTCTCACTCCATCTCATTTACTCACTTGACAGCTCTCTCACTCACTCTCTCTTTCTCTTCCCGTGTCATCTCGCTATTTTCCCGCTCATTACAAAAGCTCTTTGTTGAATTGTTCCCTTGTAATCCAGTGCTTTATTCGCAATCCATCAACATCATATTTCCTTCTTTATTCTTTTGTCTTCAATTCGTTTCTTTTTTATCTGTCTAGGAATTATTTATCCTGTGGCCGTATCTTGTGGAAGAATTTCGTAATTTTCATATTTAATTCCTTGTCACACTTCTCAATTTTTTTACCACTGTACCTCATTATTAGTAAGAAAACAATGTGTTTGTAAAGAATGCACAATAACAAAATGATATATTGGAACCTTATTGCATATTATCATTGTGTGATAATATTACTGTTGATTCTAAATTTATTCATTTAAGTTTTTAAAATTACCCGACTATATTCATCCATTCAATCCTAAAGAATCGTGATATAGTGTAACCCTAATAAGATGTTTTTGAACTATTTTGATATGGCTTTTTGTAGCCCTAGTTTCTCAGCTGAAGAGAAACATCAACAGAAATTCAGTATTACAAAATAAAACGTTTAAGAGTGTACTATGCAAATACACATATTTGAGTGTAATCCAATCCCGCCCTCATAATATAGGCTAAGCTGTATAGCCGGTGTGTAGTGTTTTTTTTCGATAATGTATCTTCATCTCCAACCTCCATTAGTGGAAAGTGGAATGAATATGTTGAGTTATTGAAACCACATGTTAATGAACAATACATTACATGACAGTACACTTATCAAAGAAGTCAATTATTACTGCCCGATTGTAAGCTCCGTGTCCTTGGGAGGAATGCAATAAGTCATCGAAGAACAGTTTTTGTAGTGTATAAAAATGCACTTCGTCTTCGTCTCTCCGCTTCAGCCGTCAGGTACACGGAGCTTAGACGCGGGCAGTACATTTACAGCACTTGTTACAATTAGCGCAATTACTACTCATCAGAGAATTACTACTCAACAAACATTGAAAATAATTCGACAATAATGTTGGTGAGAGGGTTGGTTGTTGAGCAATATCATAAAAAAAAATCCATTGAGCTAAGGGGAAACCTTGTGAAATATGCTGAAAAGGAGATAGGATATATTTTCTGGGAAGTTTGATAATGATGTAAGAACTTGAGTTGAATGTCTCTGTAGAGTTGTCTGTATCTCTTGATTAGTCAATCATTCTTTTGTGCGTGGAGCAATACCAATTGAACCCACTTTCGATTGATATGCTCAATTTAACACTCTCGGCCCACGCGTGAAATTAACGTTATCAGGTTGAAATATCTTTGTCCCATCTTGGGGCGTCTATCTTTTAATAAGCAGACGTCAGTGGCCTGGACCCCGCGTTCTTTCTGGTAGGGAGTGATGTGCTGAAGCGGTGCGGTGCGCTACTTCCCTGTTAATCATCAATTTCTATCTCTTTCTTTCATCAGTCTTCTTCGCTCTTTTTATCTTTCTCTTCCCTCTCACCAATCCCTCCTTTTTCTTTTAGACCCTCTTTTTCGTTCCCGCGCCCCTTCCTTCAGTCCTTTACGCCATCCCACATTAGCGAACTGTCTAATTACTTCGGTGCTTGTTAGTTCCATTAATAAAGTGCTTCTCAGTCGATGGAGTGGGGGGAGGGGTGAGCGTCTGTGAAACGCTCAAAAGTAATTGACCCACTGTAATTTACTCATCACTTTAAACGGCTGAAATTTCCAGTAATATAATTAAGGCGTCGGCAAGGTACACGTGTAAGGGTCCTAGTGACCGATAAGTGGGACGGACGGGTCCAATAATACGGTCTCAGAGACCCAGGACGGGGTCATACAGACCGATGAAGTGGGTGTCTGAACTGCCCATAACTAGTGTTCAGAAATTGTTGCATCTAACTTGGGAGTAACGTACTACAGAAGCCTGTTAACTTATTTTTGGCATCAATTGGGTCAAAGTTATTGATGAATTAGCTCGTGGTTTCACAACAAACAGCAACATCAGCAAAGTTCTGGTCCTGTAATGCAGGCTGCGATTATTAGAGCCCGTATAGCTGCGAAATTGAAAAGAATTCAAGTCAAATACAATGCACTCGGAAAGTCAATAGAATGGAAACACGGAATGAAATTTCACACTTTTGTGGAAGCGTAAAAAAAATAATGAAATGTTATCCTCTATATTTGTCTCTCTTGACAAAGTTTTTGTAGAATGAATAAAGTTTGCATGAATAATACAAATAATACTTATGAAAAATACTCCATGAACAGTCCATGTGGACTATGTCCTCCCTCCACCTTAACTTATTTTTCCTATGGTAGGTAACTTGTGAACCACCTTTAAGAATCTAAATTCCTCATCCACAATAGAATTTTATTAGTAAAATACATTAGGTATATAATAGGTAATCCGATTTTTTGTATCAGATAATTGTCAGTATTTCTTTGAAAAAATGATTACAGTACAGGAAAAATACAATATCATTCATTCTCTGATCCTAACATTGAATTCTCCTTTTTTATTAATTTCAAATATAAAATTAATTACTAATTTTGATGAAAATTTAATAAATGAAATAATTTCATGAACAGTACATGGTCTATTCACCAACTTAACTGATTTTTGCTATGGCTGGTATCTCTAGTTCAGATAAAATTGTGTGTTGTATAGTTATTCCATCTACACACCAAGTAATCATCCATCAGTGCTGCCTCGGCTTAAAAGAACTGAATTATATTTCCACAAATAGCAGTAGAATTACTTCAAAGCATGGATATAGCCTAAATATTTCATTTGTTCTTCCTCCACTAACACCCCCGAAAAAGTAATTTTCCCATTCACAAAGACATGTGTCCGGGCCCCGGCCAAGTACGTTTACATATTCTTTTTTCGAAAGATCTACTGTGGTAGCCGGTTCGTTTCTCGCCCTCAGATCTTTTTATTCGACAGTTGGTAGAACACAAAAATGTCCTCTCAGCGAGTTGGGCATTGAATTATTTAGAAAGGCCGCTCAGGCTGCTATGCTGCCCCCATCTCCTCTCAGACAGCCGCGAAAACCGAAAGAGCTCACACTGAAACAGAACAAGAATGTTGTAATAACATTTGAATTTTATTAGCTTGCAACTTGTTTATTTTGTTTTGTGCGCCGTTATATTGTCGCTCGCACATGCGATACGGGTCGCTCTGATGACTGGCGGAGTTGCGAACAGACACCTTCATGTTTCTCTAGATACTCATGGACGGAGTTAGAGGATATTTCCTGGGGGGGGGGGTGTTTCCGACAGGAAATTTGTGCTACAAACTATTATATAACTACATTTATAAAACTTGCTACAATAGCTACAATAAATTGGGGCGGGGAGCTTAGCCCCCCAAGCCCCCCTTTAAATCCGCCCATGTAGATACTGTACTCATAATTCCAGGACCACTTTTCTAAATTTCTATTTCCCACTTTTAAATCATCAATGAAGATTGAACTAGCAACATGCAGCTGAGGTCATATATATTCTTCCAAATGTATTTTGTTTTTGAGAATAAAGATATTTCAATTCAAAGCTCAATTCATAGAGTATTATTGAAAATTTTATAAATCCATGAGTCATCTATTGCTTAACGTCTCCAAGCTTTTCAAGCCTTCGTTTTCGATTTAAAACATTCACACTTATTTATTTCTTAGTTATTTTGAAAGTTATTGATTTTAAGCATTTTCCTCATTGCCAAATAATTTATAATTATTATATCATTTTTTTTTTGTAGATGTATTTCCATATCTTATCTCTTTCCAATTATTTTTTCTAAATAATGCATCGTGTTCATAACAGATTAAAGATACATAGATTTACGTACGGTATGAGATACTGTTAATAGAATGATTTTAACATCGTGTGGAAAAACGCAGGATTTACCATAGTAAGAAGGGAATCATTTTTTTTATTCTCTGTCTCAATGGAAAATTAATATAAAATACGGAAATAAATCCAAGAGTCATGTTTTTCCAATATAATATTATATAACGTCTACAGGATTCATCCAGCAGTATATTTTGTTCTCCACAAATACAATCCACTGAAGAAATAATTAACATTCTTCCCTCATCCACGAGTTATTTTCTTTGAGACACAGTTTCCCTGTCAGACTAAATCACAAAATCTCTTCCAGTTGTCTCATATTTATTACTTTTTGAATGTTATGGCCGCAGGCGTTTTGCTTATTCTCTTTGATCCACTCGAAATGCATTAAAAATTCAGCACTTTTCACGTGATGGTACTTGACTCGACTTTATCTAAGAAAATATTCTCAGCTCGACTTTTTATTTTGTTATTCCATGCTGCATGTGAACCAAATAAATCAAGCTTTCAAGAACTTGAACTCTAAGTATTATTTTTGATAGTTGAGCTCACTTCATCTCTTTTATTGTCACCATTTATTATGCATGTTAGTATCTTTCACTTCTCAGACTCCTATGGACTATTTTAATAATAAATGATTGTGATGGATTTATAAACTGCAATCCTTTTACTGACCTAAAATGGACTACATCTTTCCCCAAGCTCGAGCTTGCTCTTTAGTAGAAGTAGTTTCTCATGTTCTTATTTGTATAATATTGTGATTGAGTCATTTTTGCTGTTTATTTAAAAAAAATAATTGTATTTGTAGTTTTATGAGAAAAAATCTAACAATAATCGTTGTACCATCAGCTTGTTCTCAAGCCCAACTTTGAAGTTGATGAATCGATTTAATTGATCACACTTATTTCACTTGATCACTTTACTGAAATGACTTATTCCACTTGGAGTCATCTATGGTACTCCATAGTACTAATAAAGAGTGAGTCAAAAAGCATCATTTCTTCTTTCCAAGTATTTCTATGTGAGTGGAATAGCCTATTTATTTCTGTTCTACCTTCAGTATTCCATTCTATTCTTCAAGCAATTAGAATCAGTATAAAACGAGTAACATCTCATTTGGGTGTCACGCAGGTCCTGTCAAATTTAGGATAATGTCAAGTTCGTTCCAAGGCTGCTAAAAGGCTTGATGCCGCTTGAGACAATGGATCTCGTGTCGTTTATAATCGTCTACGGAATCACGTAATTGATAACTTGATCCAACTTTCCCGGAAATTAATAAAACAATAAGCTGCAGTCACTCTCTATTGTTTCACATCAATTCTACAAATATCCTTTTCCCGAGATATTTTGAACAACTTATAATAATTGTATTTTAATGGTTTGTATACCAGTCTCATACTCTTTTGTAATGAATGATGTAGATGATTTTTAAGCAACTAATGATATATCAATTGGAATTTCAGGTTCACACAAATTCTTGGTATAGATGTGGAAAGGTTCTAAGGAAGTTGAAGAGACAGATTAGAAAATATTCATTAATTATTTTTATTCTTCATCCAACTCCAGATTAAACTGATCTAATTTTCATCTACATAATGAAGATTCCGTTGTTTCAATGAAGTATACTGAAACCACTCAAAAGATTACTTTAAAGTTGATTTGAAGGGTTTTGAGAATTATATATTCATTCATTGATATAGACACAATGATGATAACAAAAACTTGAAATATGATAATGATGTAAATATATTGCAAAACTCTCAGTGAATTATCATGTGACTTTGAAAATAGGTAGGATACTCGTCTAGACAGATATTTTTCTCAAATTATTCTACCCTATCACATTAGATCAAGTTACAAGCTTAGTGGTTATCCTTAGTAACAGGAACATCAGATGTATCATCTCAAAATGATCAATACGTTCAAGGACATTGATTATGAATGCATTTCCTCGTATCGTTATATTGTTAGCACTGAACTGTCATGCAGAGCTGAAATCTTACTCAATCCCACATCTCCTCAATCTCTCCTTACTTCTTTCTCCACTATCTCTTTCTCTCTGTCTCCCTGTGTGTATCTTTATCTATCTCATTCGCACGTTCACCTGAAGACACAAACACAGCCTGCTTGGAACTGATTAAGTTGCGCTCTAATGAATACGAATGCAATATTAAAAGGAATGTAATTGACAAACTGTTATGTGCGTCGACGGCTTGCCTATTATGGCGGTGGCGGATTCGATGCCTCTTAATTGTGCTGCAGTGCCAAGGCGACATCCATAGTTGAT
Source organism: Laodelphax striatellus (assembly GCA_017141395.1). Lineage (NCBI taxonomy): Eukaryota > Metazoa > Arthropoda > Insecta > Hemiptera > Delphacidae > Laodelphax > Laodelphax striatellus. Next base: position 11,741,019 of record CM029535.1, on the reverse strand, counting down.
TTGTGGAATAGGAGGAAGACGGGGAGGGAGGAGGAGGAGGAAGAGGGGAGGGAGGAGGAGCTGGACGTGGAGGAGAAGGAAGAAGAGGAGGAGGAAGGAAGGGGAGGTGGAGGAGGAAGAGAAGACGAAGAAGAAGGAGGAGGAGAAGAAGAAGAAGAAGAAGAAGAAGAAGAAGAAGAAGTTGTAGAAGAAAAGATTGAGAGAAAGGAGAACCAGAAGAAGAAGAAGAAGAAGAAGAAGAAGTAGTAGAAGAAAAGATTGAGAGATTGAGAAGAAGGTAGAAGCGTTGCATAAGAAGGAGAATTAGGAGGGGAAGAGAGAATGTTGAGATAGACAAAAAGACAGAGACGAAGAGAAGAACGAGGATGGAGAACAGAGAGGAGATAAATAGCAGGATTATGACAAAGCGGAGGAAGACGGAAAGGAAGAAGATGAAGAAAATGAGGAGGACGAAAAGGAAGAGTAAGAGTAGGAGGAGGAGGAGGAGGAGAAGGAGGAGGAGGAGGAGGAGGAGGAGGAGGAGGAGGAGGAGGAGGAGGAGGAGGAGGAGGAGGAGGAGGAGGAGGAGGAGGAGGAGGAGGAGGAGGAGGAGGAGGAGGAGGAGGAGGGAGGAGGAGGAGGAGGAGGAGGAGGAGGAGGAGGAGGAGGAGGAGGAGGAGAAGGAGAAGAAGAAGAAGAAGAAGAAGAAGAAGAAGAAGAAGAAGAAGAAGAAGAAGAAGAAGAAGAAGAAGAAGAAGAAGATAAAGAATAAGGAAGAGAAGAAGGTAAAAGTGTTGAATAAGAAGGAGAATTAGGAGGGGGAAGAGAATGTGTTGAGATAGAAGGAAAGACGAAAAGACGGAAGAAGTACAAAGACGAAGAGAAGAACGAGGATGGAGAACAGGGTGGAGATAAATAGCAGGATTCAGACAAAACGGAGAAAGACGGAAAGATGAAGAAAATGAGGAGGACGAAAAGAAAGAGTAAGAGGAGGAGAAGGAGGAGGAGAAAGGAGAAGGAAGAAGTAGTGGAGGGTGACGAACAGGATGTTAAGAAGAAGGAGGAGAAGAACAAGGTAGAAGGAGAAGAAGAAGTGTGTAGAGGGAGAGAGACAGTTTGTACAAAAATTGAGATTAGAACAGAAACATCTTCGGGGAAAAAGAAATGCAAAGAAAAGAATAGAGGAAAGTAGAATGGAGAAGAATAAGGAAATGGAGTGGAATCAGATTGAGGCAAATCAGAAGAAGAATGAGGGGAAGAGAAAGATGGAAATAATGGCAGAGAAGAAATGATTGGTGAGAGGTGAAGGAATGGCTGAAAAAAGGAGCGTGGGAGAGAAAAGGGTAAAAATACTAAAGGCGGTAGTTGTTAATGAGAAGGAAGAAGGGGAAAAGTAAACTTCAGTTGAAGGTGAAAGAGAAGAGAAATGAAGAATCAGATGGCGATTGAAGAAGATTGACTTATAGTTAGAACAGGAGAATGTGTAGATGAGCAGAAGTGGATGAAAAGAGGAAGTTAAAGTGGTGTGAATTAAGAATTCACACCACTGTGAAATGATACAAAAGTGTTGAATGCAATGGAAGAGGTGCAGCGAGAGAACAAGGTCGAAAAGTAGAAAAAGTAGAAAAATAATCAGATAAGGGAAGGATGAGAATAGGAGAAAGGCTGGAGGAATGAGAAGGAAGAAGAAAGCCTCAGAAGGAAAAAAAGAGAAAGAAAAGAGGAGGAGAAGAAGAAGAAGAAGAAGAAGAAGAAGAAGAAGAAGAAGAAGAAGAAGAAGAAGAAGAAGAAGAAGAAGAAGAAGAAGAAGAAGGAGAAGAAGAAAAATTATGAGTACGAAACTAGACGGAGGAGTCAAGGAGTTGGGATATGGGAATGCGGCAAGATATTCATAGTTGAGACAATCTCACCTGTCTCAGGTCTCTCAGGTCTTTGATTATCGTCATTAGGATGAATCTGGCGTTCAACAGAAGTGGCTTCCTATGCTCAGCTTAGCTTAGCATGATAATCATAATGGCAGTGGCAAACGGGCTGAAGGCAAATGCCTGCTTATTCACTGCCTCATGAATTAATACGTCACGTACGATTTCTTGGAGGAAATCCATATTCTCCACTATTATCTCTATTATTATTATGCCATTCCTCCGACGCTGTAGCTCTCGCTCATATTGTTGTTACTAGTATTTTCTTATTATTATTCTTTTCATTCTTCTTCTTTTTCTTCTTCTTCTTCTTCTTCTTCTTCTTCTTCTTCTTCTTCTTCTTCTTCTTTTCTTCTTGTCATTTTTCTTCTATCCTCTAGTTATTCTTGGAGTAGATGAATTTTCTAGCACTCATGGGTATATTTTTTTAGTTGTATAGTTTAAATTTACTATTAACTTATACTTTTTTCTTGATTTGAAAAAATCATTGCTTCTTCCACTATGGGTCGACTTAGTTTTATAATTTTGTCTGTGACTTAATCAAAGCCTGTGTCATATTGAAGGTGAATAAAACACTATACCGAAAGAACTCCATACTTTGAATTATAATAGATAATCTCATATTCTTTCCCTTTCTCTATTCCACACTGATTTTTTAGTTTTATACTCCTTGTTATTGGTTTCCTTCACTTACTTCGTTTATTCTTTCTTCAGTTCTGGCACCCATCTTCATTATTTTCGAAATCATTTCTTATAATCAGTCTGTGACAGAGAAAAGTAAAACAGAAATAATTTCAGAGACAAATATATGATAGGCTTTACACAAATAATTTGAAAGAGACAAATATAAGATATAATAGGGTATTCGATAAATACAAAATGCTGTGAGAAATGATGAGTGAATAATGGTATTGATATACGGCAGGTAGGCTGAGTAAATGTTTGAATTAATCAGTAAAGATTGGAATGTCTAGTATCATTGGAGAGGCCGAAATGGATTAAGTGAGAGAGAACTAGGATGTAAGAAGAGAGAGATGTAGTGTAAGAGAGATGAAATACGAAAAGGGGATGGTATGAAAAGAGAGAGGGAATGAGAATGAGAGAGAGAGTGTGAGAGATGAGGTGAGTGATAATCAGTGTGTAGAGGGTTGAGACACCAGTTCACACATGCATCTAACAGACAAATAAACAATCAGCCCTCAATCGCTCTAAGATTGTCTGCATTTCTAGCTTTGTGCCACCATGTGTGTGGTAGTTAGGAGCACCCCAAGTGCTCGATAATGGGCACTCTAATCAAGCCTTGTTGATCTGCAACTGTTGTTTGCTAACGGGAAAATAATACTTGAAATCAGGCCATTTATATCTCAATACATCCATCAGTGGGCACCATTGTAAACATGGACGTGACTTGGGCTCCCTATTGTTTCTCAATAAAAATTTACGATCAGCGCTTTCTTTCTGGAAAGTTTACTCGATTTATAAAGTACTTAGCCATCGGTCTGTCAACCGTTTTTAGGCTATCAATGTCGGAATTAGGCTTACAAAGGCTGTAGGTTATAGGATATAGGATATTTAGGATTGTAAGGGTGGTGATCTCGTCGGTGGTGATTCAAATCACAAATCTGAATTTGTAAAAAGGATTAGACTTTTTTAATTTTTTCAAAAATTGCAATTTTCATAACTTTTTTCAAAACTGCTGTGATTTTACTTTCTATCTAGTAGAAAATCGGCTATTGATTTTTCCATTATTGTAATCATAGGTTCTTGACGAGCGAACTTCAAATTGTGATACTCTAGCGGAATATAGCTTAATCAAGCAGGAGTCATCATTCTTTGCTTATGATGGGATTTTGTTATTATTGTTCAGCGTAGGCAATTTAGGCCAGGAGGTGAGAGATAGGTCTGGCCACCAATAGAACTATTCAACTTTTTTACCAAATAAACTCAATACTCAATTGAATACTGTCATTCAATTTCTTGAAAATTCAAGATTAAATCTCCACTAACAGGGCAGGACGAATCTCATGTATTCGATGCAAATTCTTCTAGTCTATTCTCTCCAAATATTCATTTATTTACATTTTTCAATATCATGATAATATATTATGCCAAGAGATCAAAAAGTATCAGCCTGTAGGCTATTTATTAACAAGCCATATCAAGCAGAATCAATCAAAAGTGAGCGCTCCATGACAAGAACAAGTTCCTAGAAATTTCATCTAAAACGTCATCATGATAAGGCAATTCTTTGTTATGATATGGAATTTTTCTGAGGCAGAGTTTCTCGCTGGTCAGTTCACTCATAGTCACGTCGGGATGTAGATTGAGGAGGGAATGGTGTTATGCGTATGTGTGTGTGTGTTGGAGGGAGTTCCGGGTACAGCCCCATGGGGGTCCCGGAAGCGTAGAATTGAAGGTCTGGGTGGTCGGTTTGATTTCCCAGGACGCTGTCCCATTGCGCCCATTCTCTCTAGTCGGAAATGTCCGACACTCGGACTCTCCAACTCGGATTTTGCTCCCTGTTCGGATTCTGACAAAGTTTTTCAGCTGATATTGCATTTATTCGTGCATCCGATATTTTCCACGTGTTATGATAACGTTAGAATAGTAGCAAGTCTTCTATCTGATTGTGTTGACACTTTCCCGTGTGAATAGAGATTGTTGATTTTCTAGCTAGATGTTTGGATGCTTTGTTTCTACGAAGGTAGGATTTATCAGGATAAGAAATTGATAAGGATTTATATTGATATAAAAAATATATAATGCGAATATTTTGAGAAAAATAATAATTCAATAATTTTCTTCGAAGTGTGTTTGATAAAAAAAGCAAATGATAAAAATTGTTTTAAAATTCAAAATTCCTAAATGATCAACTGTGATTAATTATAATTTTTCTCAATGTCACTCTATGTCATGGTATAAACATGAGATAGTAATTTCATAAATATTAAAAGTAATTTAATATAAATTCTAAATTTCCAGCTAATTGATGCTCATTGGAAAAATTCTTCGCGAACTATCGTTCATCAGTGCAAAGTGAATTAAAGAATCCTAATAAACTAATATTAATCTACTATTTCACTAGTAGTGATAATTATAACAATACATAATCTTATTCTTGATTTATTATTTTCAATGACAATAAATGTAGTCTACAGTTGTTCTATCACTAGCATAGAATTGCTTATAATATGTTTTAATATTATATGATAGTGACTAGTTGAAATATAATTTGATGTGGTTGAGAACTCGATCAATTGAGATTTCAAATTTTCATGTACAATCTAGGATTTGTTTTGTAATTGAGTTCATAACAGAATTGTGTAACCTTATAGATTATCATACTCTAATCGTAAACAAAAATGACAATGTAAAAGTCTGGAGAAAAGAGTCTCTATCGGGAATGAGGACAAGGTCCTTGTATCACAACGAATGACCGGAAAATGCTTAGTTGTTTAGCTCAACATTGTCTTGTAGCTGCTATCTCCACAACCGTAAACAAAGGTAACAGGTGATTTAGAAATCCTTCGAAGGTCTTACAGGCTGAGTCGTTGTCCTGATCATGATTATCAGGCAAATTTCAAACTATTCTTCGCTGTAAACCTAGAGCATTACACGATTACTCATCGTCTTGTTGAACCATCCTATAATACCTGCAACTTTCTACGATGACTAATGCAAAAATACTGTACTTGTAGCTATAATAGTCAAAGTGATAAGAAATGAAACGACTGGGAAAAATATAGTATTTCGTGTTTGTCTATTGCACAACAATTTTGTAGTTTTATGGAATAAGTTGAAATAATTTCAAGTCAGAGAATCTTCGAAATGAAAATAAATATAATTTTCAAATAAGAAAATGTTCTGAAACAACCTTAGAAGTTATAAGAAATGAACAACTAGGAAAACTTTATATTTTATTATTGTTTTTTGTAAAACAAATTTATAGTTTCATGGAATATGATACAAATACTTCTAGGTCGGAGATCCTCGAGAAATATAAATAAATAAATAATTTCCAAACTAGACTTTGTTTCAATTGTTCGTAGATTATACTTTCTTACAATAGATTGCCGTGGCGAAGCGTTGTATACTTATTTGGTTACGCTTCGCCACTAATAGATTGCTACACTTTAATACAGTTTGGATACCACATTATGAATTCCACATTTCACATAACTACATTATCATCATCATCATCTAGATTCTAGAAGATACATTCCGAAGACAAATTCCAAACTCCTGTTTTAAAAATGGATATTGAATATAGGAAGACTAATTTATTTTTTGAAGGAAATGAAAATTAATTTACATTTATTGTCTGAGATCCTGAGGTAATCGCCGAGTATTAAACATTAAAACCAAATGGTCGAACAGTAAGTTAAAGTTATATTCACAAGGTAAATGGAAACTCGTATATGCGAATGACAGGTGGCAGTCAAGATTAGGATAGGTTGCTGTCAAGAGTGGAAAGTGGAGAGACGTGAGAAGAAAATGGTAGATTTGGAGGAAGAAACAGGACTAAAGAGAAGGAATGAAAGATAGCTGCGTGAGTGCAATTAGGGCTTATGAGGAAGGGAAAAGAGAAAAGAGCTGGAAGGAACTCCTTAACGAATAGAAATAGGGAACATTATACCTTTGCCCAATCCCCTGAGTCTCACGAGGATGACAGAAGAAGTCATTGATGGTAGAGGGTAGAGAAGGATGATGAAAGGGAATAGAAGTGGAGGAGTAGTAAACAACAAAATCAAGAACAACAGAAACGCAGAAATATAATATTCTTTCAAAATAAGCGGGGGGGGGGGGTGTAATTGGATGATTAGGGATTTGGAGCATGAATTAAACACGATTGAAGGGGTGCGCAAAGATGGAGGAAGCAAAAATAGAATTCGAAAACGTGACAAGTACAAGTGCGAGAAAAAGAAAGGAAGAGAGATCACAAGAAAAACACTATCGAACAATTGCATGAAAATCCAATTGCAATTTTCCACTGAAAAATTACGTCATTCCATTGGCTATCGGTGTCAAATTCCTTCATTGGTTCTCGATTCATTGTTTCCGTTAGATGACATCATTTAAAGGCGGTAAAATTCAAAATTCTCATGGAACTGGCTAAAAGCAATGTGGAACACCATGAAACAAAGATCAGGGGAGCGAAAAATAAACAAAACGCAAGTGAAGAACCAAAGAATGGAGAAGAAAGGAAGCAATGTATTCGAAAGAAAATACAAGAAGACGAAGAAAATAAGAATGCGAAAGAGTTGTTCAATGAAAGAAAGGTGAGAATAGCAGAAGTGAAGTAGCAGACAAGCAAATTTAAATGAGAAACAAAGGGGTAAGAGGAAAGTGCCAAGCTCAAATAGATGGAAAGGAAGAAATGACAGAAGTGGAAAGAAGAATGACAGACTGGATGGAAATGACAGAAGAGAAATATCTGGGGGAGAAGAGGAGGATAAGACGAACAGAAATAGGATTAGATAAGATTTTTAGATTAGATTATTTACTTCATTCATGTGGAATACAACATAATGTCAGCTTAAATTCTATATCAAGATACAGTAGTTATTTCAATTCATTGATCGTCATGTAGTAAATGTAATACTGTACAAGTAATGAAAGTAATCACAGTATTCGTTAAGTACAAAAGATAAGTTAAGGAAGCTTATTATTAAAATGATAATATACAATGAACGTCATTTAGAATAAAAGTGATAGGATAGGATATTCAGGATAGGATAGGAACAAGAGAAAGGGGAGAGGAGAAATTTAAGGGTGAACGAAAAAAGTGGGAGGAAGGAGAAGGAATTCGAATGGAGAGGAATGAGAAGTAAAAGTGTTTCTGGAGAAGTATGAAATGAAGATGAAGTTGAAGGAGAAGAATCTGGCAGCTGGCAAGATGTGAGCGCAAATAGAGACGCACCACCGTTTTGTGCGGCGCAAATTAATATATTTGATTTACAGTTTGTGTGATGGTGGCGAGGGAGCTACTGCGTGTGATTATGGGGGGGGTGGGAGGGGGTCTCACCTCTGATGGCAGTGTGCCATCACAGACTTTGGCCGCCAACCAACCAGTAGTAAATACAGCTCCTACAGTTATTGGCACCCTTTAGCTCACAGGAATACCATCCCTCATCCCCCTCTCCCTCTTTTCACCTCACCCCCCTCCCCCTTGCCCGTTCCCTCAGTTCACGAACTGTTCAGAACCGTCAACCATGAAAACCATTCCACCTCTACCACCAAAAACAGTTACCGAGCCCTCAAACTCCTCATGATGGATGCCGACTCCTTCAACAAAACACCATTCGTGTCGTTTATTCCCCTGGCAGGGCACTTTTCAGCTATAACTATTCATTCAGGAAATAATAATTATTTGACGCGAACTTGGCAAACTTCCCCTTCAATTATACGACCTTTTGATTTAATGTTATATTTTTTTCACTTTCATACTATCAATACAGATACTCTGAGGATATTACAATGATCAATAAATAAGTTGAATTTTTAAGAAAATGATCTATGTAGGGTTACAAGTTACAACCAGGAAGATCAATATTTTAATCCATGATCAGCACATTGCTAAGTAGGCATGTTGAGCTCGAAAATATAATTGTTGATCTCACCTGGTCCAACCCAGCATTAGAGTAATAATGCTGTTTTATATTGTTGGTTTCATATATTTTCTATCATTGGAGGTTAATTAAACGAATTATAATAATATTATTATTTTTTAGTGTCAGGATAATTTATCACAAAATAAATTAGATTCGACTTAGTCCAGCAACATTGACTACGTCATAGCGTAATTTTATATTTCATATTGCATTATATTTGTGTAAATATCTAATCACTGCGTGTCCGTTCTTTTTAAAATATATAAAACTCAAAACCAGCTATATTAATTTCCCTTGTTAACTTTGACATGGAACCCGAAAAAAATAATTTAATTATGTTCTCAACATTACCTTATCAATGCTTAGAGCAGTATTCCAAATCCTTTAAAAGTATCCTTGTTATATGTAAATAGGCCTATGACACTCCTTGGTATACAGACAATCTTTGTGCAAAATTTCAGCTTTATCAGTCAAGTATTCTAGGCGTGATGGACCTAAAGAAAGACTGTCAGACAGACACCATCTCATTTTCATAATAGTATAGATATAAGAGGCACCGTGTGTTTTTAACCAAAGAATAATCAACTCATTTGAAACATTGAATTTCATGATTTTTTCTCATATACTTGCTCCCCTTTGATACTGAAACAACGTAAAGAAAGAAATATTTCACGTGTTTCCACGTTAGTTAATAAGTAGCCTCAAGGCTGATGAGTTTGTCGAATTTTGATATTCGAGTTGATGCAGTAAGTATTGATTATAATTCTTGGTAAAGGCAGGTGCTCGTTTTGCATAGAGTTTTCCTTTTGTCATTTCGAATAAGCTTGTTGAATGAGGAAAATTCCAAGGCTGATGAAACCTCACACATCAATTCAATATTGCAGTTAGAAAGACCATAATAGTCTTCATGCCTCCCGTTCTAGCTTTATTCTCAGTTATAAGTTCATAAAAGTTTGCAAACGATCATTTTCTGATAAATATAAATTTAGAAAAATTTGTAAATAATTGGAGATAACTGGTTTAGTTTAATTTGATTGGTTCATCTAAAAAGAGTGGCTTTTCCTGGAAGAATCGTGAAGCAAATACAAAATTTAAAAATGTACAAAATTCACATTAACACAATAGAAAGACTTGAAAAGACTAATTACAGTACGACATAATTGAAGATAGTCTGTCAGGTACCGGCCCTGCTAATATAGAATATTTCATTACAAATTTTGATTTAATATGATTCTGTATTAGGTACAGTATTATATGAGATCTGATTCGAAAATCATTATTGAACTTGATAATTCCAAAGTTGCTATAACAGAGAATGGGTATAATGAAAATATTATTTTGCTATAAAGTAGCCATTTCAGCCATTTCGTTTTGTTAAATTACGTCTTCAAATTGATCGACTTCCATTAGAGAATTCCATGATAGAATGACAACAACATTTCCATTTAGCATTACTTGTTTCTAGGAAACTGCTGCCTTCAAAAGCAGACCGGCCCACCGGTTGTGACAAAATCGTGTCTGTATGAACGCTTCCTGGAATAAAAGGCGAAAACGATACGTTCAAAGACAGTTACGGACTTGGGGAGAGAAAGAGAGGGTAAATTAAGTCGTCTGCCTTATCCCTTTGCTCCCCTTTTAACGAGGCAAAGTAACTTTACACCTTTCCCACTTCGCAGAGGGCTCCTGGGAATCGGGAAGACAGGAAGGATAGCAACACGAGTGCAAAATTAATACTTCTGATTTACTACTTTCGTGCCTTGCCAGGCGTGAGAGAAAGAGTGAGAGGGAGGGAGACCGTCCTCTCCGAGCAGCTCTAATTATCACGATTGTGATATTCCAAAGTATTTGGCAACGAACCAGAAACTAATTGTATCGATGTAACTTCATGGAGCTGATGTCGGATCTTCAAGGGGATAACCTTTGTTGGCGTTGAGCGCTGCTGTGCGTGGCAGAAATTCGAACTGAACGAGATAACTGTTGAGCCGTATCAAATGTGAAACTTGGTTCGTGAGGGTGTAGCACGAGCTAATGAACGAGTCAATTTATTTTGGAAATGAAGAAAACAAATTTCAAAGTTCATCTTACCAGCCGAGACTATGTGGAAGTAAATTGCAGAATTCTTCGGAATTATCCAAATATCTTGCTTTTGAAATATCTCTCTGTTTTATTCTCTGTTGATAAGTGAAGTCGAACTTTCGTATCTTATCATTCCAGTACCGTACCAAGAACATTTTTGTGATTTTACATAACGATTTTTCAATTTTTATAACATAACTTATTTATCATGAAAAAGGAAGTGCATAGGACACATAAAATAAACTTTGAAGAATGTTTTAAAGTAATCCTAAATCCAAAATTGGGAAGCGGGTTGGTCCCAGTGGCAGAGGCGAGGCTAATCGTTGAGATTAGATAAGAGACAGCGCCTACCACTCCCGTTGTATCGGTGACCGGCTCCTCTAAATACAAAAAATTTCTAGCTTCAAAATCGCTTCCCGGTGGTTCGGAACACACCTGAAGCTGTAGGTCCATTCATATCTCATCATCATCATCCTTCCCATTACCCAAGCACAAGCTAGCTTATGTGGGCATCATCCCTAGCAAAAAAAAAATCCTAAATCATGGTTTACAAAATTGCAAAAAACATTCTGAACTGTATTATTTAAGCACCCATTTCCAATGAAATAGATATCATCTGATAGATTGAATCTCTTAAAATCAATGAGGAATATCAATATAAATATATTATTTAGCATGTCAATATCAATACAGTATAACACAGACAGCACTCCCAGCATGGATTGAGGAATGGATTGACGAATTTCCACCATATGTAAGTCTCTTTATGTTTTTTTTTTCTATCTGTGTTAATATTAATACATGTATAAATAATGTGTTAGTTAATTAATAGTAAATTGGTAAGTAGTAAATCAATAGTTAATTAGTTAAATAAATAGTTAGGTATAAATACAGTGTATAAATAGTTACAGTGTATAAATACATTAATATAATATGTCAATGAGAGATACATTTATGTATTAATATCAAATTCATTCAGAAAGCGATATTATTTCAATGAAAAAGAAAAATTGAAGACTTTTCGTTGAAGAACAAAAAGGATGGATTGAAATTGAAAATATTCATAACCATGCTTCCGGTATTCCAGCTGAAATATTCTGTTCGTATCACGAACGTTGTTTACCTGTAGGTATGCGTTGGGACATTGCGTCTGTTGGGCTGACACGTTTTTCCACGTATTCTCTTACCGCGCAACCCATTCATGGGATAAATGGAAAACGCATCTTGCGTACCCCATAAGAATGCTCATTTCGGTAGGTGACGCCTATGATTTAAAAATTCAATAGTGTTTGTACGTGCTGAATTTGTAAAGAGAAACAAGTTCCCTTCCTCAGTGCTCATGTATGGGGGGTGGATGAAAGTTTGTGTTCTTCGTCTGCCAGTAGGCTATCATTGGTTCGTCTCTTTCCCCACAAATGATGCCTGCCGAAAAGATTCGATTCCTATAAAATGATGTACGTGAGAAACACAATACTCGTCTCCGGGTTTTAAGAAGAAGATGAGATGTCAGTAAAATGTATAACCTACAATATACGGCTCATATCAAAGTGTCTCCTGCTCATAATTCAAGCGAACGGTGGGGAGGGGAGTGGAGGGGCGAGATGATACCGTTGATCTGCCATCCAGCCCTATTTCACGTAGATAATATATACTGCAAGAATGAGGAAACAAGCCTGCCAGGCGCACCCTCACATATGCTGTGTCGCGTTTCGCAAATTCGTCTTCTTGTGAATATAGATAGAAAGGGCCGCTGCAGAATTTTGAGTACAAAAATCAGAGGATGTTCATTTCCTGAGGATCAGCACTACGGGTACATGGTGGCTACGTGCATGCCATACAACATCTCGCAGCCTCTTTTTCTTGAAGCCTCATCATTCTGCCACCCCTTCCAAATCATTCGCCATCTTTTTTTGGCGGGCAAATGTGATGCAGAGACAAGAAGATGAAATTCGAACACGGGCCACGGGTACCTGGACTGTGTTTGGAGGGTGGAGAGATCGCCTTTGAATAACAAGTGACCACCAGGCTAGCCCTAGCTGCCACTTGCCCCGGCTTGCGTGATAGGAATACTTAACACATCCACGTGTGTGTGATATCCCATACATGACTGTTATTGTTGTTATCATTAGAATGGGTCTCGTCTCTTTCTGCAAAGAACCGTCATAATGATACCCAGAACAACCCTTGTAGTACCCTGTTAACTTAATTCTGTCGTTCTCTCTTGACAGCAAAGACGACGATGACTACTGCATGCTAGCGGTATGTTTAATGTTCTTGCCACCCCCACCACACTCCATATCAAATTCAAGTCGCACAGCGAGCCGGCCATTGCCACCCATAGAAATATATCCATGTATATAGTTCTATATAGCCACCCGGCTGGCTTTATTTCATCCGGCGAATGGCCTCGCGAGTAATCGACGCTGCACTGCTCTCTCTCTCCTCCTTGTCACTCCTCTGCCAACTCGCATTCACTTTCTCCACCTACGACTTCCTTTGATGTACTCGTCACTCATTGCATGCTAATGATCTTCAAGCTTCTATTGTGAATTTAAATATGTGCATCGAGTGAATATGATTAAATATAAACGTGATTGCTAACTCGATGATGACTGTTTAAGATTTTTGCAGATTACTTGAATTTGATTAAATTTTTATTTTTTGTTGATTTTTGACAAATTCGTTAATTTGATTTGAAAGTTTCCTATTTTCATTATATTACAACTATTATTAAGCTTATGGCTTTTTTGGCGGAGAGACCCTCTCGGGTGTTGCGAATCATCCGTGGTCACTAATGGGAAATAAGGAAAACATATTGGTTCAAATAGTCCAATACTCAATTTCAACTTTATATTCTGAAATTCATTATATTCATGAAATAGGAATTCGTTGTCCTAGGCGGAAAATTAATTCGGAAATTAATTGATGTGTGGGAGAAATCAGTATCAAATTTCATGGACTCTGAAAGTGTATGAAAAAGGGGGACAATCAGAAGTAGAAAATAGAGATTGAAGATACATTGGAACTTGGATACATGTGGTAGATATGTCCATATCAAAACAAGATTCCTGTATTAAAATACAGGACTTTATTTCATCCTAGAATAAATTGTATAAGGAAACTACTTGTTGATTTCACAGTAATGTTATATGATGCATAAAGTATTTTTTCTTGAATATTCAAGCAGAATTCAAAGAATATTCCAAAGAACCTCTTATTTTTCTATCAGCGAATTAATACTATGAAGTGTAAACTGTCAAATCTATGATCAAGATTACCAAACCTTTTTTACTCTATGCTTTCGAAAAGTAATAATCACGCTGCCTCCCTAACTTCCGGACAACCACAGCTGATAGTGACTAGTGACTTCCACGACAATGAAGCAACTTTAATTAGCTACCTAACACACTGACGAGACGTGTAACAACCATATATACACTTACCTGTATAAACGCTGTATATACCTTTAGTACTGGCTAGTTTAGAGCCTGTTGTTCTGACATTGATGTGGTCGTCTTCCGTGGAGGGTCAGAGAAGTGGTTGGGGGGGAAGTAAGACCGGAAGTGAGGCCAGAAAGTTATGGGCTACTGTATTACCAAGGACCACCTTAGAGAGAAGAAAGGGGTAAAGAAGGAGAAGGATAGGGCAGGAGTTGAAGGAGAATAAGGAGGGAAAAGTGTAGGAGGAGGAGAAGGTGTGAGAGGAAGAAAAAAGAGAGAAGAGGAAGAGAATAATAATTACAGAAAGGAGAAAAATAAAATATGGAGAAGGAAGAGGGGAATATGAGGAAGAAAAGAGAAGAAGATGGCGGAGGGATAGAAGACTCGGTTGGAAAAAAGGTGGAAGGATATTAAAAAGAGAATTTAGAATTGGAAGAAGGTTCCTGTTTTATAAAAAGTATAAAAGAGAAAAAAGACAGTAAAGAGAAAGGTGAGACGAAGAGGAAGGAGAAGAGTTTAAGTGTGAAGATAGAGAAAAGTGGTAAGAAAATAAAGGAACTGTCAAAATATAAGAAGAAATAACCAGGAGGAAGAGAAGAGTGGAACAAGATTCGTGGAGAACAAGCAGCAAAGAATACAAGAGGGAGAAGAAGAAGAATGTGGAGAGGAAGGGGAATATGGAAGCAAAAATTGAGAAGAATAGAGTAGGTAGAAATGAAAAATATATATAAATAATGAGCAATAAAACTAGACATATTTCACATTTAAAATTGATGAGACTATTGCAGAAGTGTAATGAGGGGACAAAGACGATACATGGATGTAAAAGACCAATGGGGAAGATGAATGAGGAGGTGAAGAAGAAGAATATGATGAATAAGAGAGAAAACATAATATAAGAGATTAAAATATGGTGAAAAAGAGAGAGAAGAGAATCAAGGAGAAGAAGAGCACAAAGATGTAGTAGAAGGTGGAGAAAAAGAAGAAGAAGAAGAAGAAGAAGAAGAAGAAGAAGAAGAAGAAGAAGAAAGAAGAAAGAAGAAGAAGAAAGTAAGAGGTAGTGATAAGGATGACGAGGATGCTCCCCTCATGTCTCGGACACTAGAGAAGATTGGATGTCACTTGCAGATCTTGGACCCAGCCTATGGCCCAACCAAGCTGTTAAAGGTTCCTATTCTTTTATATTGCCAGACCGGACGTCTCCTTCTTCTTCTTTTCCTTATCCTTGTCCCCTCCTCATCCTCCTCCTCACCTCCTCCTCCTCCTTCTCCTTCACCTCTTCTTCTTTTCTTCTCTTCTCCATCTTCTCGTACATCACTTGAGCTCTCCCATAAAACCCCCCCTCTGTCTGCTAATTCCAACCAACCACAGCTTAACCTCTAGCCTACTATCTGTGCTTCACGCTTGTCAATGTCCCATCTGCAGGCGAATTAGAAGTGAAGCTTACTTCCCACAGAACAGTCCAACTTTTTCTAATCCTCTCCTCTCAATAATTTGTACACTGAACAGGATGAAATGTCCAGGTCTCTAAAATTTTTATATTTTTGGTTGGCTTAATAATTAATGAAATTGTCTATAAGTTTTCGAAAATGATTTTCAGTACCATAATTACTTATTTTTATATTTATCGTTGGCTTGATATCTTATGAAATCATCACCGTTAAAAATGTATGATTTACAAAATTATAAATTTTCGAAAATGATGATTTTAGTACCAAAATTACTTATTTTCATATTCCTGGTTGACTTGATATCTAATGAAATCATCACCATTAAAAATGGTACAAAATTATCAAGGCCAAAAATGACGTATTTATACATTTGTGGTTGGCTTAATAGCTGATGAAATTGTCACTCGAAATTAACTTCAGTAATAACTGTCAGGTTGGTTCTCGCTTCTGCGGCTTCGCAGCCGACTCCGGCTGCAGTTTTGTTTGTTTTCAAACAAAAAATTGTACCTACTCGTATATTAAATACTGAGTATTTAATATACGAAATGGTTCCTATTTTTGCATGGTTATTATTGTATATTTTCATTTCAAGTTTAAATTAGTTGCTGTTGTGGCTAACTGCAGCTGGGTTCGGAAGCGAAAACCTACCTTAAAATTGTACCAAAAATTATTTTTTCCCATCACAATTATGTATGAATGTAAATATTCAGTTTTTGACTCGCAATCCCGATAAACATTATTCAGGTAGTTCAGAATGTTGTTCACCATAACATTTTTCAGGTGAAATGAAAGTGAAGTAAAGGGCAATAGGTCTAATCAATAATTAAAAACCCGTTGTCATACAATTTTCTATTTTCCTGACAGTATTGTTATCCGTTGCTCAGTATGTCTAAGAATATGAAGATTTATTAAGGCTGTATATGGTTTTGGGCTGTTGAATGAGTATTTTCAGAGTACTGTATTACTTTCATAGTATTAGCATCATAAACGTTATCGAGATTCTCTTCACAATCAAATTTATTTAATCTTTAAAATGAAAACACAATGATCTTGTCAATTCTACTATTAATTCAATAGTATCATTAATTTATAAATAACTTAGTAGGATTGACAAAATCGTTGAGTTTTCATTATGGACCAGTTCTACAATCTCAATATTGGCTCTTTAGGATGATTTAATTTATCAGTTAGGGCCCTATTAGCCGAGAGCGACCAGGTCGCCGAGACAAAGTGTCCCACGGCTAATAGGGAAGGACACCTAGTCGCTGACTTCGTTCTCGCTCCTCCCCCTCTTTCTTTTTCTCGCTCTTCCTCTGTGCAACACATCGGCAGCTAAACTCGATATGTATCTCTTTTTTGATACATATTAAAGATTTCTTCTATTCACATAATTATCATATCATATTTTATACTTCATATCACATGTAATATTTTTTCTAAACTAATTAAATGGTATCAAGTGTATAAAATGAATTGTAAGAAACTTACATTAAGTCAATGACTCTATTGTTCAACAAAAACCACTCCAGTCTTAAATAATTATTATAGTCTCGAAGAGATTAATTAATATTTATCTTGAAAGGTCTGGAAGCTACTATCTACTATGTAAACATCTTGAATCATCAGGAACGCTCAATCTGTCAATAAAACAGCGAAATGTAAACAATTTAATTGTCAACAACCGGATGACTGGCGCCAATCTCCTGCCTTGCAATAGACACTCTTGTTTTCTCTCCTTATCCTATTCCAAAAGTAAAATTAATCACAAATTTCTCAGCATCCCATATTGAATTATGTTTCTGCACTTCATAAATAAAGTCTTCTGGGTTTAGTCTTTTTTTTCAATTAAAGCAGTAAATTTTTCACTTTTCTCCTGATTTTGAACACACTCCATTTTTTCACGCACTAAACTGTAATAAATTCGGCTATTAGCCTAATTATATTACACTAGGGGAAAGAATGAAAACAATGTTTTCTATTCCACAATGAATATATTTAAAAACATACTTGTATTACTCAAGTTTCGATGCTTATGGCATCTTCAGTGTTGAGTTGAGTCAAAACACTCAACACCATATAGAATTATTATAGATGATGCCATGTTTGAGCTTGAAACTTGAGTATGTTTTAAATAATATGCATTGTGTAATAGACAACACTGTTTTCATTCTTTCACCTACTATGGAGAAATTCTACAATATCTGTTATTCAGGTGTTGATTTTACATTACACTTTACTTTCAAATGAATTTATTAAATTATTCAGAAACAATTCACGCAATGAGTCGTAGAAATATGTTTTACTTTGGCAAAGGATACAGAACAAATGTACTGTAGCATAGACTAACTATACTGTAGTGAGACGGAGAACTGAAGTGGAAGAAAAAGAGATGAATGGCTGTCCTTGTCACTCCCGAGCATGCGCATTGAGTACATTTTTGTTCAAGTCGGCGGACCTGGTCGCTCGCGGCTAATAGCTCCCATATACTCCAATGCCCCACGACCGTTCTGGGACACCAGGTCGCCCAGAATCGGTGTCCCACTCGGAAGACAGCCCGAGCGACTTTTTCTGTCGCCGAGACTTGTTTCCGACGGCTAATAGGGTCCCATCTAACTCAATGCTTTTTGGCCCCCGGACACCAGGTCGGCCGACCTGGTCGCTCTCGGCTAATAGGGACCTTAGCTCTTCATTATACAAAATTTCTTCCCAATATCATTTACGATTAATTGGGACTAATTTGAACTAGCTACATTATTGTCTCGTCCTCATAATACTTATAGCAACGTACTGCATTTTGTTTCTATTATGTTCAAACCGAAAACCTTCTACTATCTGATGGTTAAGGTCTAGTGATCAATTCTGAACCGTTCTTTGTGTGGTGTAGCAATCACATACTGTAGCACCATTTCATGATGTGTGAAGCTGAATAATTCGCAAATGAAATCATTCAGTAATGACCCGTGAACATTATAGCATGTGTGCGTGATGAACTGCGAACTAGAGTCGGTGAAAGTGCCGAATTCACGTTACAAAAAAAACTTCGCTCCCCTCGTTTGCACAACAGTTCCCTTGTAAAAAGCGATCCGGATAGTTGGTGACTAAATCGTATGATTTTAGATTGAAAAACTTTTTCTACCGTCTGGTTTCAACAGTTTGCTGAAGCTCAGACCTCGTTAGGGCAGAACTGCGAGTTTCTACGATGCAAAAGCGTACAGGCATTGTTGCAATATTAAACACTGACGCTTGTTTGCTAAACTCAACTGTTTCCTTCAGTTGATAGATTCCGGTGAATATATCGTGAAATTATTTTCAGAAAAGGTGATGATCTATAATGTTATATGATGGACCTAGCTCTTTAAAGAGCTTTCTTCCAGGAATTTCTCATTCTCATGTATTATAAATATCACTATAATATAGAATGATTAATTAAAATCATATATATTAATATAATCATAATACTATATCATGCTCATTACAAATTATTGAAATTGAAATTAATTGGAAAATGAGTGAGAGTGATAAGAAAAGAATAAATAGTAACACAATTACTTACAAAAAAACGATTTTACCTCAATAATTATTTCTCAAAATTCATCCTTATCATTCTACTTTTCTTTTGTCACCTTATCACGCCACCATATATATATTACCTATATATTATATATCACGTTCGTTATTTCCACCTCCGTCTCCTTGTTTCTTTACAGCTTATCAAGTGTTATTCTAAGCAGCTACGTATTTAGATATTTTCATTTAACACATTTTTAACTAACAAAAAGTACCAAGTCATGCACATTGAATTGAAGAACGTAATTGGAAAATACTAATCTTGTACTGTACCTTATTAAGTTCAAGTATTAGATTTGCAAAAGGTTCTTCTCTAGTGTTGAGTAACTGCAAGTATAAATAGGAGCAAGCATAGTAACAGGAGCAACTATAAATTCGATTTCCCCTTTCTCTGTTGATAATAATGATCTCAACAATTTCTGGCGCTGAAAGCTGAGCTGAGAAAATGAATTGATGCTGAAAGGTTGGACGTCCAGGAAGCAGGAAGGCCCGCCCAGCAGACGGCCGTGTATCATT
Source organism: Laodelphax striatellus (assembly GCA_017141395.1). Lineage (NCBI taxonomy): Eukaryota > Metazoa > Arthropoda > Insecta > Hemiptera > Delphacidae > Laodelphax > Laodelphax striatellus. The sequence continues at coordinate 11,721,457 of CM029535.1, read as the reverse complement.
TACATCGTCAATCGCTAATTTTCAAGTAAAACAAAGTTTTAAGAGTCTCATTTAGCGAAGTTTTAAACTCCAACACTTTGTTACTACTTTCCTCCACAGATAACCTCCCTTCAGATCTTGTGGACCAATTTCAGAGAAAGATGGGCGCCCTCTCCATCACACTCACACAGCCACACACCAACACCAATCTGGCTTGTTCCCCTCCATTTGTTCCTTTTTCTGTTCGTCCAACTTTCTTATAACTTGAAATTTCCATTTTCCGAGATCGGCGCGCGCTTCTCTTCTGTCGGCAATGTTATCATTTCTTTCAGTGCCAATCAACAACTTTTCTCGCCTTCTTTGAAGATTCCAAATTGGATCTCCACGGCTGGGTAATTGAGTTGAATTCTTTTCGCACGTATCGAAATAACAGGGATTCGCACATAATCCGGCCTTTAAAATTTCCTTATCGCTAGAGAGCGTGCTATACGTTTATTTTGCCAGTTCGCGTTGTAATAAGTGTTGTGAAAACGTAACCTTATTTTGGACTACATTATTAATCAAATTACAAGAGAGAAGCAGTTTTGGGATGAACCTGTTTTTTTCTCTCTCGAATAATATTTTTATGACTTTCTGTACCTGCACCGATGAATGAAAAAGAAAATGTATATTGATAATTTATCTCATCAGTAACGGTTCCTGACTGGTGGGCAAGGACTAAAGCAGTGGCAGCAAAGCAGACCCTACAACCGACTGCACTGGGCGGTACCGCAACTGCACCGTAGCAAATTGGAAGTTCGCAAGCGAGTTCTCCAGCCCAAGGGGCTTACTAGTTACACTCCTTAACGTATTTCGCATAAATTCTGAAAACAATGATTACTCTGTATGTAATGATGGATATCGTAGTGATGGATTATTTATTTGTTCAAGTGAAAGTTATTATGAAGTATATTGATTTTGTTACTTTCTCTGTTTCAGGTGAGTTTGATGAAGAAAATTTGCAAATTTTGTCCAACTTCACTGTCGAATTGGGAACAGGTAGAATAAGTTTATACTATATTCAATAGTTTTAGATTTTCAATAACAATTCTTATTCCTGTAATACATTACTAGATAGCAATAGTATTTAGGAAAAATAAGATATTTTCAAATTTATTGAGAAATATAAATGCAGGAAAATTAATTTTAAAGTAGAATAATAATTATGTAGAAAAATCCATCATTCAATTGAACGGAAGATCAGTCATGATGTCTGACGTATACAGAATCTTATCATAATAATTATGACCACTGGGTTAATTATTCAGTACTTGGTTCCTATTGCATGCTGTTGCATATTATTGCAATACCTGTTGCATACAAGATCAGCAGGGTATGGGTAATCAACAGACGTTCCCAGAACTATCTCATACCTTCTGCTTGAATTCATGCCTTTCCATGTTAGTCACATACCTTTATCTTCAGATTGTATTTTGTGCATTCGAAATCAATTCTGTTGGTAATATTGATCATAATTACTGATTAGTTTTACAAATTACAAATATTATTCAGCAATTATTTATTATTCAGAACTTAACAATCTGAAAACAAAATTTAGTCGCAAACTGATTATTGAACAATAATCACTGATTCCGTGGTATTACTAGTATGGTGGCATCACTTGCAATATCCATACAACATTTTCTGTTGACTAAAATGCCTCATACAATCACTAGTTCTCTCAAATATCCTAATCTTATGAAAAAGTAATGAATACTTAATTTACTGAGAAATCAATTCATTACAATCATTATCAATGAAAATAGAATTTTAGAAATAAAATACTCGTAGAACCATCAAATAATGTCAATGATATAGAAAGTTATAATACAAGAATTAAAACAAAGCAGAAACAGATGATTATAAAGAGCCCAGAGAATACCTGTGTATTCCAATAAAATTCACATATTTTCTCTTTTACATATTCCAGATTATTTACTATCATCAGTTCTTAATTAATAATTTTCTTTTTTTTATAGAAGAATTCTTTAAAAATGAATGAATGGTCCATCTCCGTGTAAATGTATTCGTGATACCCGGCGAGTATAGAATACGAATCACAGTACATAATATTTATAATAAAAATAATATTAATATGATTAATAATATATAATATATTGATATTCAATATAGAATAATAAAAACTAATATTTACTTCTATTCTCTCTGGTGATACCAGTATAAAGAATACTGTCAGTTCTCCTATCCCTTATCGAATCATTAGCTTTGTACACAAAATAGCTGCCTGATGACTGTTGCCAACAACTGCGAGCTAAGTTAGCTTGCCACGGGCTGAAATCGAAGCAAGGATAAGGTTGTGATCGTGCTGAATTGCCGATGCCTGGGATTGGCTACTGTCAACACCGAGCACTAACGTCGGTGACTGTTGAAAAATCAAGATGTTCGCGTCGGCTGAAGGCACGTCTGGTGCCGATGAAAGCAGCAACTGAGTTCGTCAAACACGGCCTCTGGAGAAGACTGTAATCAGTAACTAAATTCACACACTTTGTGTGACTTTTATTAATAGATGATTGGATTTTTATTATCAGAAGAATTGGAAAATAATTGAAATATTTAGGAAAGAAGAATGGGAAATCGCCCTGAACTTTTTTTTAGCAGAAAAAGCAGATTTTAGCAGATATTAATAAATATCTTAATGCAGAGTAATATTACATCTTAGAGAATTTGCAGAATATGCAGAGAATATAAATATCTTAATAAATATATGCAGAGTAATATTGCATGAAAAATGTTACATATTAATGAGAATAATACTTAGATATAGGCTTCATAGAATAGATTGTTGCAAATCAATTTTAAATAATTTAATCCCCTATCGTTCCCTTATAGGATTATTTTCTCATCAAAGAGATGAGAAAATACTTCAAAATTACAATTCATCAATTCACAAATCACCTATTTCCCAGACTTTAGAATCAAACTTCTAAAATAGAATGAATTCTTTATTTTTCTGATGTAGCGAAGTTTGGGCAGAAATGTTCACTCTACCACTCAATCACGTCGTGAATTACAAAGCAATATACAAAATAGAAGGTTTACAGACTTGAAAGGGTGAAATAATACAAAATAAAAAATTCTAAAGGGTAGCTTCAAATGTGATACTAGCATCAATCAGTCCTATTCAACGAGGACTATGTACTACAGCATCCCCTAAAACTCCACTTACAATTTCGAATTTATGATACCGGCCAGAAATTTTGAATTTAGGATTTCAGCTAGCTCAGTGGAAGGCCTGTGCTCAAATGTTCGTGTTATCAGTTTGGGTTCGCGCCGACGCAGTTGTCTGTTTCGCGGTTCAACCATCCACCAGTCTGGAACGGCTTCAACTCGTAAATTATACCATTCATGCTTGAAGATTTGTCGTGGTCCCTTGGCGTTCATACGCGTCATACTCCCACACAATCACACATTTACATATAAACGCACAAACACACCCATTTACGTGAACGCACGTACGCAACACACCACGCACCAAACATTTGCGGAGCCCCTGTTCTAGTTGTACAGTAGTTTACGCAATTGCACAATTTAAAATTTTGTTCTCAAAAAAATATGTCATACCCCATATAGCATATTAATAATGGGAAAAATAGAGAAAATTTTTTTTTTCATCTTACTTACCCTTACTGGTCCAAAACAAGGTTTGGGTCTCCTGAGACCCATTGCCCATATGGAGGTGTTGGGCCATATACTCAGTAATCTTCTGCTTGCACACTATTTACATGGTTTTGTTACTATTACACTCTTGTTTCTCATATTCATAGTTTGTCTAGTTGAAGAAATTTGATATTGCTTATGATGATGATGATGATGATAATAATAATAAAAATAATAAAAAATCGTAGTTTATAAAAATTGAAGTTTATAGCTATTTATTCAAATTTGATAATCCATATAGCCTACTAAAAATGTAGAATGAAAGTCCTACTGTATTTCTGTCTTTCCTGTTTCCATTATTTTATTTCTTATTCATTAATTATTATGGTAAATTGAAAAACAGTTCTTCTTATTATTGACACAAAGGTAGACATTACATTTTGTGCACTTTGAAAATGTCTTTGTGCTGCAATTCGGGAGTTTACATCGCTGTCGAATCTCACAAAATTCTGGCCAATGACCTATTTGATCCAAACGGACGTCTTTTGGCGGTGCTGGTGTAGTTGGTCCTTTTCTCCTCTTCATCTGAATCTGCTCTTCTATTTCATTCCTTGGCCGGCCTCGTGAAGAGGTGATAGACTCACCATATCTGCAAAGACACACAGCAAGCTCTGTGCGAAATTCAGACAATGATTTTGCTTTTGCTTTAATATTATTGTCTTTGAAGCATCTCTTCTGTAGCAACCAAGAATTGACTACTGTCAAATCTAGAAGGTGAAAAATAATCGAAAGTACCATTTCTTGCTTTTGATTCGGTTCCGGTATCGTCCAATGTGACTATCTAGTAAATCAACTCCCCCCATATGTCGATTATAAGTACACACTATTTGAGGGCATTCCACATTCACCGTTTTACGTTCTTTCCTATCATAACGCGACACAATTGATTTTGGATTTACACCAACAAAGGATGATGCCAGTGTAACAATTTTATTGTCTTTCCATTGAACTGCTGTTATTGTCACATTTTCAATTTCAGTAGAGCATTCTTCAGCATATCCTCTGGATTTCTTCTTCATCTCAGCTTCACTTGAAAATTTGAGACCTGGGAAACGATTACATCTGACTGTTCCCAGGCTATGTATTTGTCTTTTTTCCAATTCTACAAGAAGTGGTAGAGTTGTATAATAATTATCAAAATACAACTTATAATGACAATTATTTGGAATAGACCTAGCCATTCTCAATACAATATTAGCACATGCCCCTAGGTCTGGTTCTCCTAGTTGTGCTCTGAGTAGAGGATCATCTTCAAGGCCGCTATAAATTTCTATCTTATATGCAAAACTACTTACACCAGCCAAAATGAAAGTTTATAGCCCCATTTGTGGGGCTTGGCAGGCATATATTGTTTCAAAAAGTGTCTACATTTAGTCGCACACATTTGTTCATCTATAGAGAGTGACTCTTCCAAAGGAACAAGGGATAACCTATCATTGAGATGATCAAGCACTGGCCTTATTTTGTGCAGTCTATCTTGATTGTTCACAGCCATAGCATTATTATTGAAATGTAGGTAGCGCTTGATGCTTTCAAATGTTTTTACACACATTGTCTCCATGACAGTTTTGTTTCCAAGAGTAGCATTCCAATAACTACGAGTGTTGGGCAAGCGCACTAGTGACATTATAATACAAATCCCTAAGAACTTTCTCAATTGAGTTTTGTCTAATAGAAATGCCTTGTTGGGGTCAAGCTGTACGCTATATAGATGTGTTTCATTACAAATCCTATCTAAGAGTTCATCATTGAAAAAAAACTGGAAAAACTGTAATGGAGTCTCTAATGACGAAATTTCATCAGGTAATTTTAAGCTGCCACTGAAATTGATTTCTTCTTTTTTTTCAAGTGAATTGACTTTCCAAATAGCATTTCTTGATATGGAATTACGTGTGGGTTTACCTGGTTTGTGAGAAATCTGTCTATTGTCTTCTGTTGTACTAGTCTGTGCTTCTGTGCTGCTGTGTTGATCTGATGTGGTTTCATTATTTCTGGATCGCTTATTACGGGTAGGCCTTTTTGATGAAAGATTTTCATGTTGTGGTTTCAGGACTTCTAGCGGTTTTTTTCTTTTCATGGATGAATAATTATGTTCTTCTCTGATTCCTGGTGATAGTTCCACATTCAATCGACTTACTGACTGTTCTATCTCAGATTGTGAGTTTGAAGGGGGTGCAGGAGGGTCAGATGATTCAGGAATGTGTGCTAAGTTTGGAATTTTTATATCTCTGCTTGAAGAATTGATTGTAGTTCCTTCATCATCATCCGATTCTTCAAGCTCATCCTCACTGAAGAGTGGAATAACCAAAACATTTTCTAATTCAGCTAATAATTGATCTTCTGATATATATTGGTCATCTGACATTATGATGAATAATTTATATTGCAGGAAAATATAAGAAAAAATCGTTCAATTTCATCACACAACTTAGTAAATGTTCACTGCACTAGCCTAGTGATGTTATGGATGACAGTCTTACAGTGTGAACAATAAAATCTACACGAAAACTAAAGAATAAATTTGAAATAATATCACCTCAAGTCTTACTAAGAAAAGTTGGCACAATAGATCACCATTGATGACAAAAAATAAGTTTATTCACAGTATTTAGGCTATCAGTTCACAAGAAGACACATAACCTACAAACATAACCTGGCAACTTCATTCATGTCTGACCGGTGACCGGACTGCACAATGGGTACAGGAAGGAACAAACTGTTTTTCATCGATAACTATTCAATTCTTCAAATTTACAAACAACTAACGTCAGAAATAAAATTAAAGCAGACAATAATGAACTCTCAATATTTTTCCCGAATAATCTCAAACTTCTCATAACTTTTCAAGCACTTTCAAAATCAACTGTTTCACTCGATCACCTAATGCATAGAGCTACAGAAAAGAAGAGTACCACTTTGATTAAAACTGAACTCTAGCGGACAGTTCTTGAACTAGCTGGTTTACCATGCTTTGGGGATCAAAAGGAACAACATCCCAATGATGCAGAATTAAATTGGAGTTGAGCAGATGTGATAATATGGTTTGGGTCTTGTGGTACCCATTGTGCAACTAAGGGATACGCGTCATACTCCCACACAATCACACATTTACATATAAACGCACAAACACACCCATTTACGTGAACGCACGTACGCAACACACCACGCACCAAACATTTGCGGAGCCCCTGTTCTAGTTGTACAGTAGTTTACGCTGGCGATATAAATCCGGGCATATTGTTCATAGCTCAACATGATCTTGGTACAGTAATTGGCATCGAAAACTATTGGCTGGGATTGATATGCACTTCATCAATCATGCATTTCGGGATGGCTTGATTCCAGCTTAGCAAACGATGTTTGATATTTGCATGAACCAGTTTGGCATGCTACTGTGCGGTAGGTAGGATTTAGTAGTACTACGAATTTCATGCTACGGTATTTCGCATTCCAGAACAATGCTGCTTTGAAACCATTGTTGTTGGATTGGTTGGATTGTCAGTATTATAACGTGCATCAGAACAAATTAACAGGAAAAAGAAACAGGCAAGCAGTCCAAAACTTATTTCTTCCTGATTTGAAAACACGGTTGGAATGAGTTTCTGTCGCGCTTTCCACTTCTAAATAGGAATATGTCTTGAATATAATTCATTGTGTTGATCAAAAGCTCATTAACCACTTGAGAAGTTTCTATCAACTATTTTCTTGAACAGTTAATTGTTGAAATTCGATTTTTGAAAATTATACATGAACAAACTTAAAAATGTAATTTTAAAAATGATTATTTATGAGCTATCAATTTTATTATTGAATGAAGTCTCATAATTCCTTATTAGCTACGATATTCTTGTAGTTTTCCTTATGACAGATGGTTAATAAATTATCATTAATATTCTTAAATTAGCATGATATCAATGCAACCTCTATTCCTTCATTTAACAAATATTTGAAAAAATAATTCGTTTTTTTTTTAAATTGCCAAGTATATAAAACGCTTATTTTGATGTTTTGCATTGCAGAGATCATAATCTCTGAAACACAAAACCTGCTCCAATTTCTCTCATAGAGGAAGAACCTATCTTTGTCAGGAAACTATATATTTTTAAAAAATGTATAGAATATTTTTATTTTGATATTTTTAAAACTACTGTTGTTTTGACATTGGAGTAGCTATCTTGGCTCTTGGCTCAGAAAGATGTATCTATTTGAAAAAGGGATGATACAGACTATATTTATTGAAATTAAAAAATTATAATTCACATACTCGATTATTATCGAATAAAAAATTATTTTGCAGAAAGTTTGCCCTATATTCATAATGTTACTGTAATATTTATAACGTTCCTGTTTGACTGTTCACTGTTGTTAGATTTTGCTCCTCCATTCTCCAATAATTCAGGTAAATGATTATTTGCAGGGATTATATTTTATAGAACATGTTTTGTGAGGCATTCGCAAAACTTGACTCGCAATTATTATTGAAAACTTATTGCAAATAATTTCTTGGAATGAAAGTGAATCGTAGAAGTTCTGCAAAAAATTCAAGACACATACACTTTGGCCTACCATGAACTCACGGTTTTGCCATGCAGTTATTGTCAGTATCTAGCTGAATGAATGACTAGAGAGTCAGTTAATAAGAACAATGACACTCTTATCAATTCCAAGCATGTAGCTTGCAGTCGGCACAATGATTGGATGGAATACTGATATCTGCCATTGCTGGAAGATATCTATAGATCCGTTGCTGAATATACCTATAGATAGGTTTAGAGAACATGTAGATATAGTGAATAAAAGAAGCACAAGAGAACTTTCTCCATTTTACCATTCCTACCGTTCTTCCAGTATTGGCAGAACAAGTGTACAGAAATGTTCACCGATAAAAGATAAGGTTACCTTGGACTGGGATACGTGAGAACGCACGCTGCAAAGTGGTGAAGTGAGGCGAGAAATCGCAACTGGTATTTGAGTGATTTTTGATGAGCTTTCCTCACGCTTCAGTTGGCTCAGACGAAAGAAAGCCACGTGAATACCTGCCACAAGAAAAGTTTTTTCCTTGGCTGTAATTATTGGTTGGAAAATGTATTTTTGTCGTTGGATGTTTTGATTATGATTCTGCTATTCGATAAGAATTTTGAAAAAATTCTCATTCAAGCCAATATTAATAACCCTTTTCCATAGACATCAATAATGTCTAATTGACCACGAATACTGGATAATGTGGTCAACTGTAGTTCCTATTTTTCAAATGAAAATTTTTGTATGATTTTGTTTAAAGGAATAAAAGTTCATTATTCATGTTTGAATACCGAATACCAAGAACAACAGACAAGAAAATAGTTTTCTGTTTAAGCGTATCTTTCCTATTTCATATTGTAATCTAGAATGTTCTACCGCTTGTATGTATTTCTGAAAGGAGAAAAAAAAGTTGAATTCGAAGAAGGCCCACTTTTACCATTATAACAGTGTTGAATTTTTAATAACATTATCATTAATTTATAAATAACGATGTCGATTTTTGAATTATTTGTCTGAATAATTCCATAAATTGAATTAAGAGTAGCTGCTAATACAAATAAACAATGTTGAGAAAAATAGTATCTTCATCATGATATTAGAATTTGGATGAAAACGGAGTGATGAAAGATTATTTTCGCTGTTATTAGTTTTAAGAAATCGATTTCAGAGCTTTGTATTTAATAGCTTTGAACTACTGTATTGGTGAACTCAGTAATTATAAAATTGTAGGAATAATAATTTTTCCTACAAATCAATCCTAATATAATTTATAAAACAAAACAAAAATTCTGAATCGTAAATGAGTTCAAATGCAAATAACTCATTCAATGAAAAAGATACATTACACACAAGATACATTACAATCCCACACCTATTACACTTACAATCATAGAAATATTAGAATGAATATCTAAGATATTAATGTGTGATGCATAAATAATAATGAACAAGCCTTCTATCTTAGATTAGAAGAATAGATTATTATCTATCTGATAAACTGAAGAAACTCTGAAAAGGCCTTTCGCAGATTTGATACAAGAAATGAATACTGCATAACATTATGTTCTATGACAAAATGTGAGGGACCTATAGATTATGAAATATTGAATAACTAAATTTATTATCCAGGTAAGCGATTCGCTAAGTGGATGAAGCCTAAACACACATGGATAAAACCTTCGTCCTTGAAAATGGCAAGCGCCGTTAAAAAGTTGATATTGTTTGAGAACCAAGTTCCCGAGGACATTAAAAATATGTTTTAATTTTTTTTCTGTGCCATCACTAATGTTTAGATACCAAGAACAACTGGAGAGAAAGGAGAGATTAAGAGGAAAAGTGTATGTAATTATGATAGCAAGGCAGGGAGACTTGAAAAATGCCCTTCTTTCTGTGATAATACCACTACTCGGTTTTTGTACCCCGTTCCTGTTTTTGCCTTTGTTGATGATGAAGTTTGAAAACGATAGCAGAACTACGTCAACAACAACAAAGACGCCAGAGAATAGAATAATAAAGAACATGGAGTGGAAAGACGAAAAAAGGCGAGTGCTGTTTTTGGGCTTGTTTTTTATTTCCCTTGTTATTATCCTCACAAGAAATTAGCAACGGTTCCTTTCAGTGGTGGTAATCTCTCTATTTTTCATCAAGTGCACGGGAATCAGTTGCTCGGAGAAGAGTGGGGTACTTAAGGAGAAAAAGTGAGCAAGAATGAGAGAGTGGGGGAAATATTGAGAAAAAGGGAATGAGTGGAAATAGTATAATCGACACGTGTATTGTCTTGTAATGTACATTGTTGAGCACTTGTAGCGTGGCATCAAAAGTAAACTGCTATTAACAACAGCGTTTCTGGAGATGTTTTTGAGGGCGATGGCGGGGAAAGCAATTGGATGGCGCGAAACAAAGCGTCTTCTCGCCTGCATTAATGCACTTGAAAAGGTCTGTTGAAGTGATACATTTTGTGCGCGGGGAGGGGGGAGTGTACTGTAATTTTTGAAGTGGTACGCGACTTTTCTTTCACTTGGCGGCGAGAGAAAGAGAGGGTGAGTGGTATCGTTGTCGAACGCCAAAGGGCGCCTAAGAGACTTTAAAAGGGTACAGCGTTAACTGAGGGGTTCGCGCGCTGCGCGTCCCCCGCTTGTGGAAGGAGGTAGCAGGTCGAAAGGAGTACCCAGCTACGTTTTTGAGAATAATTACTCTCACAAAGAACACTCGTTCCGTCAGCTGCCGACGGCTGGAGTCGACTTACATAGTGAAGGGTGTTCTGTTTCCAAAAGCATTCTTTCCTTGATCCCCCCTCCCCCCACTGAGGTGATTCCCTCACTCTTCTGCTCGCTTTCTTTCATTTTTCTCCGTTTTTTTCCTTTTCACATTCGTTCTTAATGCCTATCTCCTTCTTTGTTTACATATGTTCCCACTCCTTTCCCATCGCACTCAAGCAAAATATCAAATTCATCTTCACACACTCTCTTCTCATCTCTCTCACTCATTCTGTTCCCCCCTCCTTTTAAACATTACTCCTCTCTCCTCCCTTGCTAACCTACTTTCTTCCGTTTCACCTCACCCTTTTTCATTCGAGAGTCCTCTTTCCATTCGTCATTCTTCAGTGTCTTCTTCCTTCAGTGCTTTTCTTTTTCGCCCGTAATACATTTCAAAGAGTTGAACCCTGCAAAAATAATTATAATTCTTCGCTTCTTGACGCTATTTTTCATACAATTCTTAACTCTCTTATTCTCTCTTTCTCTTTATCTCTCTCTTTCATCATGAATTCTTAGCCCTCCTTCCCCCTCTTGTCTTCCACCGAAAACACCTTGATAAATAGGCGACGATCTCAGTTCTTTCGTCTTTGGTGGAAGGATGATGTCCCCTGACAAAAGACCCCGTTTTATTCCGTTACCTCACCTCATCATCAACCATTTAACTGCTCGTATTTATCCTTCTTATCTCCATTTAATTTTATATATATAAAATATATGTATACTGTATTTACTATATCGTCATCTTCTCTTATTTCTCGTTTTTTTATCTTCTTCAAGAGACCTTTCTTCTTCTTCTTCTTCTCTTCTTCTTCTTCTTCTCTTCTTCTTCTCTTCTTCTTCTTCTTCTCTCTCCTTCTTCTCTCTTCTCCTCCTCCTCCTTCTCCTTCTCCTCCTCCTCCTCCTCCTCCTCCTCCTCCTCCTCCTCCTCCTCCTCCTCCTCCTCCTCCTTCTCCTCCTCCTCCTTGTCATGTTCATGTTTTCTTATCCTCACTGCTCCTCCTCCATATCCGCATTTTTCCTCGCCTTTCTCATTTTTCCACTCAACTTCCCCTTTTCCTTCTCCACCATTCTCTTTCTCTCTCCTTCAACTCCTTTTCCTCCATCACAAAAGTGTAGAATGAAATTGTTTTACAGTATTTATTAAATATACGAACAACTTCTCAAATTTACCCATCTGACCAATTGAAACCACTAAATATAGTACATAATCTCGATTTAGACAATTCTCATAAAGAGGATCAGAAATGGGTGAAAGCTATTTGTACATTTCCCTAAGTATTAATTTCTTATTACTGAAATGAATAAAATAATAAATAAACTGCTGATCTCCGGCATTGCTTTTCGTTTATTCAGACACAATATTTCGAAAATTACCCGGAAGCTTATTAAACCCGGCGGTATCAATTAGCAGAGGCCCGATAAATTGTGGTTTCAATTTCCTGTACAAAATGCTGATTCTACAAAACGCTTTATTCAAGTCTGAAGGGGAAGATGGGTTAGGGTCGGTCTGAAAGCAGGATGAAGACTTGCCGGCAGCCTTCACTCTAAGTCTCTTTAGTCCTCATTTCTTGTAAGTCTGCAACGGATTCAGTCAGGGTTCATCCCAATTTTCGCTTTCCGGCCTGTCTTTAAGCTGGTCTTCCATTAATTTCTTCTGTCTTCATCGTGCGCCTACCCTGGAAATTCTCAATAAGCCTGTTGTATTCACTCCGTCTTGTTATTTCGTTGATAATTGATGACTTTGAATAGAGTTGTGGTGAGTAATGTTGAGATCAAGTGTAACAATGAATTTCCTTGAAACGAAGAGTTCTAATTTTAATTCCGCACCTATTTCAGGACGGTAGTCTTCGATTAGGGGAGGCTTTCATAGTTTTCTCAGCCTTCAAAGAAAATTGATTACATGTCAGCTGGATGTTATTCATATCATGATCGAAATTTTTCCACCCAACCAGATATTTTCATATCATTCTTCGTAAGTGTTCTCTATATTCTATGTGGAATACTTCCTATTCTTATGCCTCGATAATACGTTGCCAATCGAATGGCACCCATCCGACTAGGTTTCAGAGTTATTTCTAAAACTTCAGGTACAGAAATGCTAATTTTTCTTATGTTTTCAAACATTTATGTTTTTAAACATAATGTTCAATGTTATGTAAATGTTTAAAAACATTTATGTTCAATTGTTTTTCTCAGTGACTTTTCAAGAATATTTATGAAATATGATCTTAGAAAATATTATAATTATATACTGCTTGACGCAAAGACATATTATTTAATTACTATCTCTTCGAATGTCTAACTAAATCGTTAATCGTTATATCCAACTAAATCGTTGTTATTAACCAGATAATTAACTTGATCGTATGATTAACTTATTAACCGAATCAAACAAATAATATTACTTAATCAATAACGTAATAAAGTGTTTATCAAGCTTTAATAAAATATTTCAATCGCGTGTAATGTATATGTATAATGGAAATAATAAAAGAAAACAAGTTTGAAGAATGAAGACAAAATGTCGTGTGAATGACCTCAACGCTAAGAATGGATTCCATTCAAATAGGGGATGATCCAGTTTTTGTTGACCCAGTCACAGGGCAGCCGTAAGTTTTAATGAATAAATTAGACCATCCGAAATTAAAAAGTGTACTAGCATTCGAAGTGAAGATGAGTAAGAGTCTGAGTATTACTGCAGTGCGGAGGATTCCTGAGACCTAGCTTTTCGTTGGTTGGTTCTAATCTGTAGCTGTGAGCTAGAATTTATCCCCAACTAATTACGCTACACTAGCACACTCTACTGTCGCGAATCGCTACTAATTTCCACCGCCGTTCTTAGCAAACTAACCTACAAATGGCAAGTGGTGTTTGTACACTGTGTAGAACTTGTTATAATTGCTTGTCATGAGTGGAAAGTGGTTGTGGTTCTTGGAACACCATGAAAGCACTAGTTAGTAGAAGGGTAGTTGGTAGTGATAGAACTTTAATAAAAGTTCAAACAAATACCATGTTCTAACTTGGATCAAACACTTATGAAATCATCCATTCAGTATCATTTTTAAAGTGACATCTATTGGTTAAAATAAATCCTTGAGATGAATCCCTCAAGGTGATAAAGATTATGATTATGGAGAATATGATTATGATTAGCCTATGATTAAGACCTATTGCCTAAGACCTAAGACCTACGATTAAGAGTAAAAGTAGGTATTACAATACAAATAACCCATATCAGAGATCATATAACAGTCTATATTAATATGAACAAATATGAGTATGATGAGTGAAAGAAAAAAGTTAACAAAGAATGTCGAACATTATTTACAACTCCCAAGATACATCCGAGCATTTAGAGGAATTATATACAGTACTTCCAAGTTACTTATTTATGGGAGTCAACAGCAGCAGCAAGTTCCATTTTATTAGATACAATAATTGTTTTATAATTAGAAATTGTTAAATTTTAAGAAAATCAATTTTTCCATAAATTCTGTAGGAAGTCCAATTCCGCAAACACTAATCAAGTTATTATATATCTATTCATGATACTGTATATAGATATTTTATTGCATATATGGAATATGATAAATGCATTATGATTGAGTTTCATGTGAGTGGATGGAATAAAAAATCGTACAAGTGGTCGATGATTTTTGTATATGTGTTGAAATATGTGAAAATACTCATGTGAATACATCTAAAATATTTTAATATTAGGTTTATTTAGTCCACCTCATGATAAAATCTAACAATTAATGACAAACCTTAAATACGACAGTGGAGGTTTGTCGGACTGTACGACTGATGAGAATTCGAAGAAATAAAAGTTTATGTTTTAGTGAAAAAGAGCTTACCATGTAGATTTCCAAGTGTCAGATAAGTAATAATATACCTGCGTCAAACAACAATAATTATACTGTGAGTAGTTGACCACCTCCCTCATTTTCCATTAAAACTTGAAAGGATCCCGTGCAATAAATATAGGCTGTGCGTTTTCCAATTTTCATAAACGCCGCATTTCTCATGTTCAGTGCAGCAGTGTATAGCACTACTACGATAATATAGTGTATAGTAAGTGCATAATATGGTCAGGCAGGTTTTGAAGTTGGCAGAGCCATCTATTAGAATAATTACAGCCGTAACGTGGACAAGTTGCGGATGTACTTTTGGTCGTAAATTACGCATTGTTATCGGGGAAAAAGAGAAATGGAAATGTTTGGTGGAATGAATGAAAAGTACCTTATATTGTTGGAGTTTCGGGTATTAAAACAAGAGTAGCTACTTAGTTTGGCACTGGTGAATACTTTGTCCGACACAGACAAACAGCAGTCGTTATTTTCAGGTGATGTACGACCTCGGTAAGCTTTAAAAAGCATGTTATATCCATTTGCAGTTCTCCTTCTTATCCCCCAGCACACGTGAAAATATCCGATAAGAGCCTTTCGCAACAGGAGTGGATACTTGAAACTTCTAATTACCTACCTATCGACTTATTTCATGTTGTCCGAATTTGAAACGAAACACCTAAATTTGTTCTGTTGTCGTACAATTGCATGACTCTTCCTCATATTTGTGGAATGTTGCTATTCTTAATATTTTTCAAAGTTTCCCCTTGAAATTAAATAATTTTCTTGTACAACCCTAAAAAACTTATTTTAGAAGCAACTCATTCTAAACCTTAGCTACCCTTTTATTATAGAAATTATTTGTACGGCAGGCCTGTGCAATGTCGTTATTTTTTAAACTTTCCTTGTACAAAGTACAAGGCCGAAATGATTTGTACCTCATTTTATAATTCAAGCTCGAAAACTACCCTCATGTTTTAGACCTAGTCAGACGTGTATTCATGAGTTAGGAAAATGGAATTTCGATCAAAAGTTGTTTTAAATGTGAAGCTGTGAAATTCCATGAATCATCACAATTATCTTTCTGAGTCACCCCATTGTAATCCATAATTTGATTCCATTGTTTGATTCTTGGAATATTGTTTGTTGAATTTCGTAAAATAATAATTGAAAATGAGACCTTTTGTTCTGGTAAGAATTCGTCTTGTTTTATTTCAATTCCTAGTAATTATTTAATTAAGATAGGTGTTTTTCATATACAGTATTTTTGCGTCAACCTACTTCCCTGTATATTTTCTGCTATTCTTACATTCCTCTATTATGATTATTTTTATATTATTACATAGTCAACTGAGTTTATTTTATATTTTCTGCTTTTTATACTCGCTTATAAAAATTGTTCTATGTTTCTGCCACTTCATCTGATATGAAAATTTGAATAAACCCATTTCCATACATTATCACTTGGATAATTGTTTTGTAAGCCTTCATTTCCAAAAAAGCAAGGGTGTTTTTGTTTCTTAATAAATAAATGATAGAGAAACAATAATATTCAGTCACCAATACGAAAACTGAATTAGAGCATAGAACACTAGAGAACATATAGAACAAATAGAACATTAGAAGGTAACTGAATTAGAGCATCTTGATTATAAACAACCTTTCCTTACAAGAAATCAAATGTAATGAAATCATTTTTGAAACAATAATTTTTATAATAGTAATAGATCACTTTCACATTAATCCCATGTACGAAGAATTGTCACACAGAATGCCTGAAATGCCTACTACTTTTCTGTCATTATTCTAGTGAGTGTTTTTGATGGCTTGTCCATTTTCATCTGTAGTGATCATCATGTATGTGGGGGGATGGGGGCGTTTGTGTGTGAGTGCGTGTGCTTGCGCGTGCGTGTTCGCACTCGCACTAAAAGGCAGGAAGCAGTACTGTGACGTACAGGAAACTTCCGTACTTATATTGAAAACTTCCGCGCGTTGTTGGTTTAACTATTCTACACTACATGAAGTCACTCCAACCCTTTATACCTATGTATAACTGAGTAGTGTATCTATCTATACAATCTAAACACACTATATAAAGTGTAGTCCGTATGTTGGATTATAGCTCAACATTCCAATCAAGCATGAAGCGTTCGCTACAACCATTTATCAAACGTACAAGTTCTTCATACAAGGTACACACATCACTGAAGCATTAATAAAGCTCCCTCGTAGTTGCTTCAAATGCTAGTCAATATGGTCTTTGATCATAGCTATTTAACCACTCATGTCAAGCGTTCTATTTTCACTTATTTTTTTCAATTCACTGCAATGGGTTTCAGGGTGATAAAGTGGAATAGACGTGCAGAATGATGAAAATGTTTTTAAAGTTAATATCGAGAGTCGGTTTCGTGCTTCATCTGTATAAATTTTTATTTTGTTGCTCAATCGTAATTTTCCGTAACTCTACCTCTCAAAAAGATCAATGCTTTGGAGTTTAATGAAATTTTTCCTTTGTGCCTTTTTTGTGTTCACTCACCAATCTAGTCTATTTTACTACAATAGTATTCTAGATTTTTTGCAGTATTATCAGTTGGTCAGTCCTCTATGTTCACTCTTGATTTGGTTATTCTATTTGTTAGTACTTCGAAGTATAGCTGATATGAATAGCTGATTCATTGAAGTTCATCAGACGGATAATTTGGGATCTTGTGAGACCGGTCTCTCATTTAGTTTTTCTTGAATCCTACTAAATAAATTCTGTTAATCACATTTAAATCCTGTACAAACTTACAATATTGCGATATTGAAAACAAAGTATTCTCGTATCTTTCATGTAAGTGATGTTTTATGTCTCGGGTCATGATCAATAATTCTGCTGCGTATTCTAAAACTTTTGGTAAGTTAGGCTCCTGAACTGACAATAATTACGCCATCACCGCCTTCCACAATTTTCATAGTAATTAAATCATTCAATATATATCATCTATTATAATACAACAATGCTAATATCGTTTGATCGATCAACACCTTTCTTATGCACATTGTAAAAATCATTCCAATGACATTGATTCTATCTCAATCCAGTTTCCATTCCAAATTCCACAAGTTCTATCTCATTCTTACTGGAGAGCAATTTCCGACTTGAATTTATCTAGAACTCAATTCATATCATAATATGAATTTTTGAATCACTCCACTACAGACTAGCAAAACTTTAGTAGTCTCTATAATTTTAACGCATTAATTTTTCTCATACTTTTCATGCGTTTTTTTCCATTTGCATCTGACAACAGAAATAACGAAATCATTTTTTCTTATAATAGACCTCTTAACGAAAATCGAATTAATTGACCCGCACATGTAAAGTGGCGAATATAATGCATAGAAAATGGACTGCATAGCATTTGGATGGACGCGTAACAAAGTTGATTAGGGCATATGTGTGCGCCGCATATGGGTTGCAGACTGCATATTGCGTGCACTGCTTATGCATGTATTACTCCATTGTCGCACGGTGATTCCAGCTCAGCCCAGCTCGTAACAGGTGTGTGTTGAGTGCCGCTTATTTGAAAACTGAAATTCTGCTCTAACCGAATCAGGCGGGCTGATTCAACCCACACGATATCGTCTCTGCTCATCGCTGTGCGTGCGAGCGTCCACATTATCGCTAGTTCCACTCCCATCTCATTTGAGCCGATCTATGTGGCTGTTGATGAGTATAAACGTCATTTAGAAACCTCACTGCCATTCAATTTCAATCTGACGGGCGATAATTTTCCTCTCGTTTAGCGGTACCTGCCGTTGATGGATTAATTTCAATGAAATGAGCAGTTTTTCAGGGCGCAATCGGTTGTTCAAATTACTTTGTAATGTGCAATGTGTAATGTTATGTGTAGAGCCCGGATGTTAGGCAAAATGCCTTAATTTTGCCTATTGTGCCTTTTTCGGGTGTTAGTGCCTATTTCAATATCAATAGCTTATTTCATCCTATTTTATATGTTTTGCCAATATGATTACCAATTTTTTAATTTGAAATATTTAAAAAAGTATTAGATGACTGGAAAAAGAAAATCGAGCGTACATATAAGAATGTGTACATGAGAATAAGTCTATGATCTTTCAGAAAGAAAACAATATTCAGAGTCAAAAAACTTCAAGAAACACATACAGGGACTAATCAATGCTATAGGGACTAAAACAATATTCATGATTAATACATTGCACATGTATTAATCATGTGCAACCAGTAGAATATAAGTTTTTCAATGTTCTTGTATTATTTTACCAAAACTGTATAGGAATTCACTATGCCTTTTTTCGATTTTAAAGTGCCTATTTTTGTGTTTTTTAGTGCCTTTTTGCCTGCCTATTTCAAGTATTATAAATGCCTGAACATCCGGGCTCTAGTTATGTGTGTTTGCCTATGAAAGCTTACATGAAGAAACTCCTATTGCAATGGACAAAGCGTTAATTGGTTTAAGCGGTGCAAAAATCTTTTAATCTTCTTTGTTAGTGGTATGAGTTTGTATACAGTAGTGGGAATCCATATTATGTAATTTAAATCTCGTTCGATCAAGTTTCAAAATCATGCTATAAGTATGATTCTGTGATGATATATGTAATGCTGTATGATTATGTATCTCGTTTCTGTAATGAATACAGATTCAACGAGTACTGAATAAGATAATTTATTATTATTGTGAAACTTTCAATTTAATACACAGAATATCAATATCATAGAAATTATTCATATTTTTCTAATATTTTAGGAATAATTCCAATAATATCAAAATATAACTCCAATTCTAAATGACTGATAAGTTTTTCGAAGAGTGGAAAGTTTTAATTAATTGTGAATGTGAACATAATCTCCATTTGGAATATTCCAGATTTGTGAAGAGAAGTTGCCCAACAATGGTTTCATTCCTATAGTGCGATTCACGTCAAGAAGTCAGCATTGTTCTATGAGTAATTTGTACTTATTTGTTAATCAGCAGGAGTTCAGTGGTTGATCAATAAATAATGAAGGAATGTAGAGAATTTCTACTCATCCTTAAGAAAGGAAATTGGATGGAAATACAACAATAAAAAAACAATGTCGATGATGGGATCCAATCAATTTCAGAAACGTGTCGATTATTTTCCCCCGAATATACTGCAGTACTGGTTACTCAGTTTTTTAATGTGAACGATTAAACTTATAATAATTATGTTAAGAATTGAAATCAACTTATGATTATTGGAATTGCAATTCTCCTGTTGGCTTCATAAGTATTCTTGTCAGCTGTTGGCAATTATCACAACTGTAACTGAAGTTTAGAGAGAATCCAGCTGACTTGGAGAGAACGACTTGGAAGTTCCTTCAAGGTGTATCAACAAACAATATGACAGTGTTCAGTTCATCAGGTCTGTTGCTGAGTGGGCAACCTGAAGTTAATTTAATGAACTTCCAAACTTCTTCCTTCTACCCCTCTCCACCCCGTCCTCCACCCTCTTTACTCTTCTACCACCTCCTCTACTCTAACTACATCTTCTCACTCTTACTCAAGTTTTACTACTCCTCCTCCTTCTCCTCTTTACTCTTTCACCATATTTCTTCTCCATCATCGTTATTATCCTTCTCATCCCTCAATTCCTGATTCATTCTTGATACATCTTCTAATCCCCTTTATCCTCCATCTTCATTATGTTCTGCCCTTTTCTTCACGTCCTCTTTCTTACCTCTTTTCTCTCTCTATCTCTCATTTTTTCACCTTCTTTTCTTGCTCTTCCTTCCCTTTCCATCCTCTTTCCCTTTCTTCTTCTTCTCTTCTTCTTCTTCTTCTTCTTCTTCTTCTTCTTCTTCTTCTTCTTCTTCTTCTTCTTCTTCTCTTCTTCTTCTTCTTCTTCTTCTTCTTCTTCTTCTTCTTCTTCTTCTTCTTCTTTTGTTCCTCTTCCACTTTCTTCTCCGTTTCTCCTTGTTTTCTTTTTCTGTTCTACCCCCTTCCCCTTTTTCTTACCTACCTTTCTCCACCACCTCCTCTTCTTTATCCCTTACACCCCTTTCCACAACCACTTCTCTCTCTTGCAGTCCTCCTCATTCTCTCCTTTCCTACTCTTACTCCTCTACATTTCTTCCCTCCTCTTTCATTTTCTCTTCCTCTTCCTCGCCCTTGTTCTTCTCACCCATTTCTCACACTTTTCCACTTTTCATCTTCTCACTTATTCAAGTTTCATCTTCCCCTCCGATTGCTCCTCCTCCTCCTCCTACTGCTGGAACTCCTCCTCCTCCCATCTTCTCCACATCTTTCTGTCATACTTAGTTTCTCCTGTCACCTATGCTCACTAGTTGTCATGACTTTGTCATATGCTGATATGCTGCAGAAATTTCATTTCTGAAAATACTTCCATGTTTACCCTGACATTGTATGACGCCCAACTTGGTTCCAAGTATTATACTAGAAAGCACTTAGCTGTAGCAAACATTAACTTCCTTTGGCATAATTCTGGTTTCTTTATTTTGGCATAATAATTCTGGTTTTCATGAGTGCAATGCTCTGTAAAGTAAAGAAATATTCATTTAATTTGGTGGATGGCGAATAACTTTATTTTAACATTTCTATGGTAACGGGTGATGCTTAGTTGATTCCTTTTTTTTATCGTATGGCTTTTATTGGTGGGGAGACCCTTGCGGTTAGGTTCCACCTCGCCTCATTGCACAATTTTTCGTGTCTTTTTTTTGTGTCGGTCACCCATTCGAGAGCGGTCTCGAATGTTTGTTACTTAACCACATGATTACTTAGCAACCGCTCTCACCGAGTGACCAATATAAATACTTCTTTACTTCTTATATACAGTATTCATGTGAAAACAATTCAACAGAAGATCCAGTTACCTTCGAAATGTTGAATGAAAGTTATTCAATATCCGCCAAATCAAATAAATACTTAATTATTCAATAATTAATATTTTAATATACAAGGAATACGTATACCTACTTCAGTATATTTTCCAGCTTCTATGGCGCGGTTTCAAGATACCAGTAGACGGGTAACAGATAGGGCAGTGCACACCAGTCAGTGTGCATTGATCTATTTGTTTGTATAGAGTGTAAGATCATATGACCAAACTGCTGGACATTTGGAGTCCTTCGTTCAAGTTCCTTTTAATTGTATTTAATTCCTCTAATACTTACAAATTCATAATGTATTTTCAATTATAATAGTGGTCAGTAGTCAAATTCATTAATTATTATCAACTTACTCTCTATCAAACCTTTGTGATTCTAATTGATTCTATAATTGAAACATCGTAGTGGAAGTTTTTTTTGTTTGTATAAAATTGAGAAGAAACACTCCAAACAAAAATTGATAAAGATTTCTATATTCATAGGAAAATGGATGTTCCTATGGATGTTGATGGGTATGATATAAATAAATGATTTTTTTTCGGAAAAAAGTAGATCCTTCAATGAAAAATCCAATATTATTCACTCGTATTATGGCTGTGACAAAAATAGATTCCAATCTTTTCCGAACTGTTTTTTCGCCTTCTGAAATTAATTACGAAACATTCCATTCCCACATTGATTCCCCTGCAGCTTGGATTTTCATTTTCCCGATGAGTGAAAAGGATTTCTTATAGAGAAGTTTTCGTTCTCAACAAAAATAATATACTCTATACACCCGGCCATCCTCTCAATGCGAATGAAAATTGATTCGGCGAAAAAGGTGCTGATAAAAACGAGGAGCATAGTGTATTATATAAAAACGTTGATAGCAGGAAGTATATAGACGAGGCGGGGGTGACGGAGGCCGAAAAAGATTTGCAGGCATTAATAAAGCTACTTAATTTCTGCAACTGCCTGAGGCTTGTTTTCTTTCAATTTCCCTTACGTCACTGGAAAAAATATTCTTTCTGCTTATTCTTGGATAAAATAAAGTCAGAGAAGAGGGAAAACTCACGCCAGCTCTCGAAAATTTGTCAACGTTCTTTCCTCTAAGAATAACAGGGAAGTAATGAGCAGGAATGTATCTTCCATAAATACTGATGAAAATAAATAACTCTCGCAATAAAAACGCGTATGTTTTTCTTACAAAATTCTCTTTGGACTCGTGCGATGATGGACTTTGAAAGCCATGCATTTGGAAGGGACTGTAATTTTCTATTTGATTTTTTTTAACACACTTTTTTATTTCACTTGAGTATGCAGTTTTCTGAGGCTGATATGATTTCCTCCGTTGGAAATAATTTAATTTTCCCTAGAGTAGGGCTCTATGAACACGAATGAAGCCTTACCCTAGAGCAAGATGAAATAGAGATGAACATTCGAATGAGCTGTCTGGAGCTATCATGTCTCTTTTAAATTTCAGACATCCTAATTATCACCTGCATTGATCACATTAGAAGAATGGAACCCTTCCTTATTATGTATTCTGTTACTGCGTTTAGTAGCAGGTATTGTTTCCACTGAAATTGAAAATAGACATGTGTTCCAATCTTTCGATGTTATTTTCTATTTCTGGATCTCTTGAAATTTTTATTTATAAAATCTTGTTCACGGTCACATAATTCCAAAATATCAACACATTATTTGAGTATAAACCAAGAATGAAAACTGAGATTAAATAATAATTGAAATGAAGATATTCTAGTTACCAGGAAAGAAGATGAAGACTTTTTAAAGTCACAGATATCAAGGATCCTTACCCATGGCGAAGCGTGGTATACTTAACCGGTCATCGCCGGGTATATGTCCTATAGGAAATATACACGGCGATGACCGGTTAAGTATACCACGCTTCGCCACGGATCCTTACAGATCTCTTGGGAAGGAGGCCAAAATTGAACATGACTTTCCGGAGTGGAAAAAACAAGATCCAGATTTGTACCTTTTCCCAAATTCAGTATGATTCTGAAATCATTAAAGAAATGAAAAAGAGCAGGTCATCTTGAGAACGAGGATGAAAAAAAAGAAGATAAGAAGAAAGAAACAAAGGATAGAAACACGGGGGAGAGTTGAAGAGGAAGTAGAGCGAAATCAACAACAATACAACAATAATAGAATAATGTAAAAAAATCTTAGGAAGCGAAAGTAGAAAAAGGGAAAAATAACGAAAAGACTAGGATGAAATAATATGAGAAAGAAAGAATAAAATAAATACGTGGGGAAAAACAAGAAACTCGAGGAGAGAAGACTTATTAGAAGAAGTATTGAGAGAAAATGAGTTATGAAAATGAGAGAAAAGTGGGAAATAAGTTGGGAGTATAGTGAACTGAACAGAGGAGAATCTGGAGGAGATGATTAGAATAAGAATGAAGAAGACAGAGGAAGTAGTGTTGTGGAAGGAAGAGAGAAGAGGAGAGAAGAACACATTCAGCCATTGGGTGATAAGTTGGATGCAGGGTGACACACAATACTGCCCGAGGACGAGGATTATCGCTCTCTGTGCTGTCTGCTCTGCACTGAGTCTGTCTACGCTGGTTGTCATGGCAACTGAAGCATCGCCATGCTGCCACAACTGGAGAAGACAAAACATCGATATTTTGAAGATATCAATCAATGTTAAACATCGATATTTTTGTTGAAAATGAACAAGCTTTTCTAGGGATTCTCAAATTTTAATGTTGATACATCGATATTTTGAAGATATCAATCAATGTTCAACATCGATATTTTTGTTGAAAATGAACAAGCTTTTCTAGGGATTCTCAAATTTTAATGTTGATACATCGATGTTTTGGGGTCGATGTATCGAAACATCGATGTTATGAGAATTTTCCATCACAATCCAATGCAAAATTCAAGAGAAACTACCTTAACTAGATACGACAACCCGGGATAAGTCACGATTGTTGCATAAATTTTCTTCTGGTGATGAACACTTGAATTCTTTCTCTGACTCTGAGTTATACCTCATACCACAAGTCTACCACAAGCAACGTTTGTAAGGTTATTTTACGGTGAATCCAATCATCGAGAGACTCCAGTATCTAGCAAATAAATTCCATTCTGATTCATTTGTTTTAATTCAGTTATTCGAAAAATCAATTTTCTGGTCATAAACAATGAATAAATTCCATCTCACTTTTAGAACCAATGTTGAAAGGGTGATTTTGCAGGTAATCAATAGGCACACTCCAGTTTTTGGCAATCAATACGCAAACGAAATTTATTTTAATTCATATCTTTATTTCAATTATTTCTAAATTTTCTGGCAATCAACATTTCTGAAGATGAACACTCTGTAAGTTTGTGAGTCTGCCAATGTTTGTTGGTTGAGTTTGTAAGTAATGTTTGTAAGTGAAGGTGATTCTGTTGGTAAAGTTCAGTGCTTGGTGAAGACGATGACGGTAATAAGTGTCGAAAGGCCTCTCTCTAACTGGTAACTTGTTCCTTAACGTGCTGTATAACGCCTAAATGATTCCATCAGTCCAAGTTGCACCTTACCTAGCAATATGTGGTGTGCATTAACAGCGTGGTGTCTCTATCAAACCGCCCAAATCACAGAGGGTGTGCTGTCATCTTCCTTTCAGCGCACGGGGTTTATGATGACAAGAACACTTAGGTTATATTATGGAATCGAAGGGTAGGTAGGGTGTGTGTTACGCTTATGCTTTCCTGAACAGCAGTGGTGTCACAACTCTACCCCCACCCTCATCCTACTCCCACGATAACATTTCACCAGCGTTATATTCCTAACTGATAAACGATAGAGATTGATGGGTATTAATATTGGATGGGCCAAGTTATGTCAGAAGTGTGATACTGTTCATGCGCCAGCGCAGAATTGAGATGGAGTTTTTGAAAGTAAAACTGTCAACAGATTCCGTTTCTACAAATTCTAATTATTTTTTAACAAAAATTTGATGGTTTAAAAGAATATTGATAATAGATATGCACTCGTATAATTCGAAAGTAAATACTGTAATATGTAATAAATGTAATCATATTCTTATTTTGTTATTATACCAAGCGAATAATTTATGTGTGTATCTATACAAATACAGAATTGATGAATACAGTATAATGAACAGAATTGCGTATTATTGACTCTTGTACATCAAAATTCAATTCTGATTATTTAGATACTCATTGAAAGAAATCAATGATTGTACAGAAAATACTTGAAACTACCAAAGATCCAACAACTTTCATTTGCAAAGAAAAAGTATCTTCGCATTGCAAGGGTTGCATGAGTTTTTGAATCATTTATGTGGAATGACTTTAAATTCGATTATTTGAAACCTCATTTCATGGATGAATGAAAGCATCTGTAGGAGAGACTTTAATTAAACCAACAAGGATCAGTTTCGTTTCAATCATAGATTCGACAAATTCAGTTTGTATAGCTGCAAGTAGAGAATACCTTTTCAAAGCAGGACTACTTCTGTTGATTCCTTTTCAACCATCACCATAGACTAACTATATAGTGATAGACTAAATGTACAGTCTCTGCTATCACATTTCTATAATTATTTTCCTAGTGACTCGTTTATTCCTTCAAGTACTCAGGTTTCCTACAAGCTTTAAAATTGGACTGGAATTGAAGTAAATAGTATTCTATTAGAATAAACCTCAATCGTTTAGAATGGAAATTAATTTTCAGCATCTGGGTAGGCAGAGATTATTAAACACAACAAAATCATTAGAGGGCTCAGTTTTATATTATCATCATGATATAATTCATTGTTATAAATTCACATTATTATATTATAAAATTGAACTTGACTTGCCATTTGTGCACATTTATTTCATTTTCCTTAGAGAAGAATCCATCACTAGCCATTCTTCCATACTTGATTAACTGAGAACTACTTTTTAACTAGAATGTTTGATTGCTACCGATATTATGTCACATTTGAGAAGTCTTATTTCAGAATTATTTATCATATTTCTTCACTGTATTTGGAGAAACTCTATTGAAATGAGGAGTGATAGAAGTCTTTCTAATATTTTCCATACTTATTTTCAAACTTGGCTGTCCTTGAAAGTTTGGAAGTTTTTTTCATAAGTATCACGACTTGAGTCGTTTCTAAGGAATCTCTCAGTCTACTAATGACAGTTTCCTATGATTGGGAAGTCTGAGGACAGGTAAAGTAGTCATAACGTTTATCAAACAGACGTGCGTTAGCTGTTGTAGCGATTCTCTTCCTTGAGACGTTCCTGTAATCTTTTGTTGACAGCCGTTATCGGCTCCTCCCCCAATATTGACCAGTTTCTTCATTTTCCTTATCATCCTCTCTTCTTTCTTCCTTTCCATTCTTATCCGGCTTCTTTCCGTCTTTTGATGGATTTGCCGGCTGAAGGGCGAGAATCTATCTCGATAACATTCCTCAAACATATCTGGTTTGGCTTCTTCTGTATGTATGAAATAGGAAGTAATGGGGAAAACATTGATATTTTGTACATTAGGATGCCCTGAAGGTCTGGAGATAAACTCTAATGATGATGTATTGGTTATGAACATTCTTTGTCATAATCTGAAAGCCATCTTAACTGGGATATTCCTCACTTTCACTTAAGAGAAATTTTTCCCTCAATTTCGGTGATATATTCTTTTAAGATGGAAGTAATAATCGATTTTCCTTCTAGCTATTATTCTGTTGTCAATATTCGCAGTAGCAGAAGTCTTCAGAGTATTATATAGCAATTAATTAGGATTCTCGTTCAATTAAGTATTATATGTTTCTAATATGTCATTGTCAATCATTTTATCACATGCAATTTTAAAAACAGATTGATGTTCCACATATCTACCAAATAATATGGTAGATATCATTAAAATGATAAAATATATGATAAAACGATATGGTGGATGGTCATTGAAATGATAAAATATTTCCGCGAATCTCACCGTTATCTTTGTAAAACAAGTAATGTACTATGCAGTAGGGTCATTATAGTTAAATATTGATATATTTCAAAAGGATATTCAGCGTATTGCTCTATTTGTCCCCAGTAAAATATTTTTGGAGCTTTGGAGGTTTACGACGGTTTTTTCTTCGTCGTGGTCAATTTCCTGAACAATCATGTAAACGCTAAATGTGAGTTGGAACTCGTAAGAGTACATCTCCTCTCGTGCTTACAAAATAAGGCCGGGATTTCATTAGTAGAATTAGTGGTAGAGTATACTGAGCAAGTTCTAACTTTGTTGCTCCCCCTAATGAAAACATACAATGGAAGAGTATAATGGTGGCACCATGGAGAAATTACTCACTTAGTTTTAGTATGTCAACAACTTACATTTCTCCTCCTTGATTCTAATTCTACTCAATAAAAACTCGACACAAGAGTGAAAGAGATTCGATAATAACTATAAGGCTGCGGTTACATTAGATGTGAGTTGAGTGCTATTTGCAAGTACAGTATTACTTATCATCTATTCTTTTGTATATCCTGACTTATTCTCATTTCCATAATTTCTTTTCTCTCTCAGAACTTCCAGACCTTTTAAAGTTTGCTGAAACTCTTTGTAAGACTTAAAACTCTTAACAGTTGAAGTTGTCGCATTCATTGCTCGGCAACTCTACTATTCAATAACGAAACTTATTCCAATCCTTTTGTTGCCTTACATTGTAAGAAGTTGCTGACATGGCAAATAGGATTAGGTTGTTAGTGTTGGGAGGGTGAAGGCGTACATCTTTCCGGCTGCTATGTTGACAATATCGGTCCACAGAATTCGATCAATCATCACTAATTGTCTTTCTTCGTTTGCATCTGCGATTTGCTGTATACCAAGTTGAGGGCAAACTCCGATTCGCCGGGCAATAATGAACGAAGTTACTCGGCTTAATAAGCTATTTGTTCAACTTTACTTGGGCCGGCTCGACTTGCTGTCGGGTAAGTAAGTCTTTGGGGAAGCTTTGCTGCTGCTACCAAGAGAGAGACAGAAAATCGTCTTATACCGATTGAAAGACGCACAAGACAACGACAGAGATGATTATTGAGACGAATTACAAAGAAGTAGAAGAGAGAAAGAAATTGGGAAAACTCCTTTGAAGATGAATATAAGACGAAGACGGTAATAATGATTGGGATGAACGACAAAGAATTAAAACAGAGAAAGAAAAGTTGGAAAGCACCTTGGAAGGCAGTAGCGCTAATGAATTGTGAAAGAGTAGCGTTTAAGTCCCAAGTTAGAGCGGATATACAAATTGTAAATATTGTAATGTTCGAAAGTTTTATTTCTCATCATTTCAAGCTCTCGCTCTTAGTTGTGAAAGAAAGGAGGGGGGCAGCTAACTAAATTAGGCCTACTTGGAAACTAAGTAACGAAGAAAAGATGCTCGTGACGAAGTAGGCGAGAAGAAGAAGAAGAATCAGGAGTGAAGAGAGGATGAAGAAGAAGAAGAAGAAGAAGAAGAAGAAGAAGAAGAAGAAGAAGAAGAAGAAGAAGAAGAAGAAGAAGAAGAAGAAGAAGAAGAAGAAGAAGAAGAAGAAGAAGAAGAAGAGAGAAGAAGAAGAAGAAGAAGAAGAGAGAAGAAGAAGAAGAAGAAGAAGAAGAAGAAGAAGAGAAGAAGAGAAGAAGAAGAAGAAGAAGGAAGAAGAAGAAGAAGAAGAAGAAGAAGAAGAAGAAGAAGGAGAAGAAGAAGAAGAAGAAGAAGAAGAAGAAGAAGAAGAAGAAGTGGAATAAGAAGGAGAAGAAGAAGTGGGATAAGAAGGAGAAGAAGAAGAAGAATGAAAGCAGAGGGTGAAGAGATAAGGAGGATGAGAAAAATAAGAAAGGAAAAGTGGAATTAGAAGAATAATGGGAGGAGGAGAGGAAAATTGGTGGCGAAGGAGGAGGAAGAATAAGAGGAAACAACTTTGCTGTGTTCTTAATCTCGGAAAATGTTTTATTCGAAAACACAAACTCTAGCAGAAGCGTTTCCAAATTGAATTTTCTTCCGCTCTTAAAGTTTGCCACTAGCCTAAAACTGTCGTAGAAGGCTGGAAGGCAATCCAGATGCAGTCTAGGCTCAACAAGAATTTTTGATAATATTCTCAATGGGGTTGTGAGCAGTTAGGCGAAGAACTGTTACAATGTAGTTTGAAAGATCCAAATCTTCCATATTTGAGGTTCGCTTCAGGGAAGAGAAAATGTGACAAGTTGAAAATATTATGTTACTTGCAGTTTTTGTTCAATTCAGGGATGGAAACTTGATTGAAAAGTTGAAAAAATTGAATATAAGTCACGTCAACAAACCTTTAGAAACTTTGATTTTAACAAATCTCAACCAGTTTGTAATTGAAAAAGAAATTCTCGACTTGTAACATATTATAACATACTATAGATTCAATTGTTCAATAATTTTCTATCATTTGATTCCAAAATAATAGATAACCGTTATTTCAGATCTCATTCTAAAGAATAACTAAATTGATTATTCATTTCAGTTATTCTTTAATACGCAACTATTACTATTGTTACCTCATTTTTTCATTTTCAATATTCTCGACTGGTAGTAATCACTATTGTTATAAATTTTTATAAATCTATCTTATTTTTTCAGGTAATGTCGTGATCAAGCTATTCCAGTTTCTGTTGGAAACCTAGATGGTAATGTCTCAAATTACACACTATTACAAGTATATAGTTCGTTACAATCCACAGTTGTTTTACATCTATTCTAATGTCTGTTTCGATTTTAAATCATATAATACTTATGATATTATGAAACTACTATTCTATGAATCTTTTATACTTATGAATCTACTGTACTATGAATTCTATGAATCTATTATACTCATGAGTATTATTTCTTAAATATCGTTAATTCTTCGAAAATACATGACAATAAAAGTTAACATGATGCTATTATGCTAATAAACAAAACAAGATTTGAAGAATCGCAGATTATATGATATACAATTAATATACTCAAAAATTAGTAGTAGGCCTATTACTTGCAAACTACTTATATAGCATCATCAAGCATTTGAAATTTGCTAGTAATATTATATATATTTATTTCTTATTGTACATAATATTATACATTATACTGAACATGAGTATTCTCAACCTTATCTCCACTTATAGATATTATTTAGTCTTGAAGAGTGAGTCACTAGAATATGAATCGCATATTTGCCCATGTCACACAATCGGTGAATTGGGGTTCAGTTGATAAAAAAAAAAGAAGTTCAAGATTGAGATGGAAAGTGGGATTTGGTGATAAAGAGAGGGAGGATGGTGAGGATATCCAGAAGTAGAGAAAGGCAAGAAGGAATTTGGAAAGAGAGAAATTGACGAAGAAGAAGAAGAACAAGAAGAAGAAGAAGAAGACTAAGAAGAAGAAGAAGAAGAAGAAGAAGAAGAAGAAGAAGAAGAACAAGGAGAAGAACAAGAGGAACGAGACGAAGAACAAGACGAAGAAGAAGAAGGAGAAGAAGACGAAGAACAAGAACAAGAAAAGAATAAAAAATAAAAAAAAAGGAAAGGAAGATGAGAATGGAATCAAAGGAAAAACGAAAAATAAGAAAAGGAAGAAGAAGAAAAAGACCATGATGAAGAAGAAGAATGTGAAATGAGAAGAGAGGAAGGAAGAGGATTTGATTGGGTTGAGAACAATTTGTTGAACGCACAATGATAAAGCAGTGGAAGCAGCTGGACTCATGCCCTGCAGGTTTATCAATGTCCACATGCGTTGCGAATCTGTGGGGAACAAAGTCCTGACCAACGAGACCAATGTAAGATTAAAACAGATCGGGGAAGACCTTTGTAACCTCCACAATCGGTCTGAATTTTTATAAATGAGTCCTGTAATCTTATTCGGATGACATTAGGAGAAATGTTTGTCGTTTGTATGATAAAGTGAAGTGGGGTGGCGAAGGAGTTAAACAACCATTTTGATACATTTATGACCTCAGGATATTCGGAAAGTTCACTTAATACTCAGCTTCAAACCAGTTGATTCGCCATGGAATAGCAGAACAACTAGACAAAATACACTAATTTGAGGATAATTTGAATAGCATAGATAATCTAATCTCTTACAAAATTCACCACCAATTTTTACCTGAAGCATGCTTGCGAAAAGAATTCTATTCTATTGAAGTGAATTATCCTTGCAACCAATTCCGAACCCAACTTCAAGGATGCTTGCAAGAATGATTTTTCCAAAGTAAATAATCCCTGCTGCAATTCTTAAATTCCAATTCTAAAATATAACTTCATTTTTATTTTCATTGTGGACTTTCTCCCTACCATACTGTCGAGTATTATTTTTCATCTGACCTTCCATTCCGCATCTACCTTCTGTCGTTTTATCTAGGCTTTCTCCAGTTCTATACAACGTACTATGTTATGTGGAGGAGAAAGAAGTGATTCCAAGTGAATGGCCAGTGAACGACTGTAGTGCAGTCACCAAGCAGGTCGAAACCAATTTAATATTGAAAGCAATAGGGTCTACGCAGCAAAGGTGTAAATATTTGTAAACGTTGGAAATAAGTTCGCCGTATTTATTTGAAACGGAGGGGAGTGTGGTGGGGGAAGACGCCAAGGGGTGTAAATTATTTAAGGGAGGGCGTTTCCTGCCGATTGCGAGTTTACTGGATTGAGGGGGAGGAGCCTCTTGTAAAGTTTGTAGGGAGATGGTGGGAAAAGAAGAAATTAAGTGTGGTGACGTAGAATGAAGGAATGAGGGGAAGTAAAGAATAGAAAATTTGAAAAATAGGATGGGGTAGGGGTGGATGGAAAGGAAGAAGGATGGAAGGAGAAGGTGGTGGGATAAAAAGTGGGAGTGGAAGAAAATGAGGAAGTGATGGAGGGGGAAAAGCAGAGGAAGAAGAAGTGAAGAGAAAGAGGCAGAGGAGAAATGGATTCAATGGATTTTACTGAACATAAACTAGTGAGTTATTGAACATTATAAAAAGAAACATACAAAAACATCAAGAACTGAAATTATAAGAAAAAGAAGAGAAGTTGGATGAAGGATTTGATAGAGAAGGTAGAGGAAGTTGAATGAGACTGGTTAGGAAGAGTATGGCGGCACAGACGAATAAGTTAAGATCCCAGTAGCAGTATCACCATAGAAGTAATAATCAGAAACATGACAGGTTAATGAAGAGAGCTTTACCATTGCTATGTGGTAGTACTGTCGTTGATTATGATTATTACGATGTTGATAACCATGATGATGGTGGTGATGATGATGATGATGATGGTTGTGATGTTGGTGATAACGTTGATGATGATGACTGACTGCAGGCAGCCGAGCATTGAGGTTGAGCAAAGAGAGCAAAGAGCCTCCTCAAGTGAGCCTCAGTGAGGTCCCCTCATCATCCAGAATCTGTCTGCTCAAACTTACCTAATAAATGCCTTCTGCATGTATAATGAGGGTTTCTCTTAAGAACCAACCCCTTGCGACTAGGCTGGTGGCGGCTTCCTTATAGGCTTTGGCGACGACTCTTGGGGAGTCTGGTGGTTCCCACTTTGACTTGGGGTGAAAAGGGGAATCCATGCACTTGAAACACGGCAAGATGAGATGGAAAAACCACAATACAGCCGCGTCATGAGGAGAAAACTTCGGGCGTAATTACTTATGAGAGATCTGTTGTTGAATCTGTCGGTAGAAGCTGTCATTCATAGACTGAAGTGAGTTAAATATTGGATAATCTGTTGATGAAATACTCCAGAATTGAGGTGTTTTGTGGCTTAACTGTTGAGTTATCCACGATTCTTGAAATAAGAATACGTATATGTTAAGAGTATAGATTTTTTATGGCTATACTGTTTTCAGTTGAATATTTTTTTAAGAATCGTTGAGTTGTCATACAAAAACAAAGTGGAAGAATAACAGGAATAAACATGAGTTCG
This sequence comes from Laodelphax striatellus, assembly GCA_017141395.1. Classification (NCBI taxonomy): domain Eukaryota; kingdom Metazoa; phylum Arthropoda; class Insecta; order Hemiptera; family Delphacidae; genus Laodelphax; species Laodelphax striatellus. Next base: position 11,687,857 of record CM029535.1, on the reverse strand, counting down.
AATTCTGATGTTCTAAATCTTTTGTAGTATAATTCAACTTTGCAAAATAGTGTATTATCATCTTTATTTTTATTCTAGAGAATGTATACCCCCCCTTTTATCTCCTGGTATATAATATTATGTAACAGCCTATAATGGATGACCTATATTTTTAGAATAAAATCATGAAAAACACTTTACAGAAAAAATTAGTATTGGAATTAGATATTCGAGATCTCGGTAAAAGCTCTTTTTATTAATGTTTTTAATCATGAAAATGAATGAATTCCACGGTTCATGCTCGGTTTCATACTGTTATAATTATTACAACGTTCTATCATTAGAATTACGTACCTTAAAAGGCAAGCGTCTATCTTGAATTCCAAGTCGATAAAATTTGTTTATCGACTTATACTATTTTCAAGTTGAAAATCAACAACAATTCTATAGATCTTTCTGAACAATTTGATACCAGTTTCATGATTATCCGTTGGAAAATAGCATCCGAAGGAGAAAACTCGTTTTGACCCCCCTTCACCCTCGCATGCGAAAATCACCTCGTTTTTATAAATTCAGTCAAAGGTATTAAGGTGCCTTGATATATTTATTCAACAATTTATATAACGTCATATCAGATGTTGAAAGCGCCTATCAATTTATCCCTTGGAGATTGAAAATGCTCTTAAAATTAATTCATCAACTAATTAGTAGTTTGGAACTATGAAAACTTGAAGCTCCAATTAATGTTTTTCATCAATTAAGAAATGCCATACCAGACATCAGACTTCTGTCATTACATCGCCTGGAAAGGTGTGTCATTACACACATAATATGGTTCTCCACTTGTCTGGTCTAGCTAACAGAGTGGCAAAGCACGGTAGCTGGATTAGTTTAATGTACAATCATCTAGGCGTCTCAGGGTTTCACAATGGGGGTGCAGTGGGTTGGTAGGCGTCGCGACGAGGAGGTTTGTAGGTTATGTTCGAGAGAGAGAGTGAGAGCGAGTAAGAGAGAGAGAGAGATCGAGCGAGGGAAGTAGGTTTATTTGTAGCTGGTAATAGCCCGTAAAGTCAAGAGGAGGTTTCAACCATCGGTGTCGTTTGTCTGTCTGAAGGTAGCTGGGGGTGTTTCCGGTGGGGGTGTAAACCAACCCCCCCCCCCTCCACATCCCTAAATGATCAAGTAGGAGAGAGAGTCACTTTAATCCCGGAGAGTGGTGCATCCCCGCTCGTAACGTGATTATAACCCTGCATGTCCGATGCAGATCATTGTCGTTGTCTTGTGCTGTGTTGTAACATGGCTAGTAGAGTAGTATGATGATTTTGTTCTGGGAAAACCTTGTTGTTGGATCGGATACAGCTGTTGACACCTTCCAGAAACATTATTCCAATACTGTATTACTTATATAGGTTTTACTAATGATGTAAACAAGAAGGTTTAAAAATATTGGTGTAGCTGAAAGCCGGGGTTTCATTGGTAGAATAGGTGGTAGAGTTTACTGGGCAAGTACTAACTTTCTATTTGCTAACTAACTAACAAGTGCGAACTTCGACTATGGAAATTTACTTGCTAGAGAAGAGTACTAGAGTCATGGTTGAATTACTCTACTACTTTATTAGAATGTCAGCTACTCTTCTTTTCATACTGTGAATTAAAACACGGTTTAATTGGATACAGGAACTAATAAGCCATTCATGATTTTCAAAAACCCTAAATTTTTTTATTAAGTGACTTTGAATTCAAGCATTTAAATTTAATTAATTCAATGACTACGTTCTATTGTTCCTTCTTATAATAATTTACTATTAGTTGTGCTTAATTGAGGTAAGAGAAAATTAATTGGACCCTGTACGTTCGACTACAACACCTGAACAGTCTATTGGTTTGAACACCCTACTTTCTTTTATTAAGTGACTTGGAATTCAAGCATCCAAATTTGACTTCTTGAATGACTACGTATAATCAGATTCATTCAATTTGACTCTTGGCATTAGATAGATAGATAATATTTCTTTGCCATCGTGCTCTATGGTCACCAGCAACGTCAAGAAAATGAATCTGATGAAACCCCAAATTTTTTTATTAAGTGACTTGGAATTCAAGCATTTAAATTTAATTAATTCAATGACTACGTTCTATTGTTCCTTCTTATAATAATTTCCTATTAGTTTTGCTTAATCGAGGTAAGAGAAATTTGATTGGACACTGTAAGTTCGACTACCGATGAACATGCTTCTGGTTTGCTGAGTTTTCAAATTTAAAATATAAATCAATGAAAAGTCCTGCTCAATAAATCGTTTCTCAGTTATCAATAGAAAGAAGCTTAGTGGAAAAATCGTCTAATACAAGTATTTCTGACAAAAACACTAATTGATGAAAGTGAAAGAAAGATTGATAAATATATGGATGGAAAGAAAAAGAAAGTGAGAAAGGAAATGGGAGTTTAACAAGCATTTTTTTCGAGAAATAACTTCATGAGTCAACCACTGAACCCTTCATAATCGTAACTCAACATTATCAATGAATTATGTCTGCAGAGATCTTGATCTTGATTATGATAGAAATGAAATATTGACATCTTTGTCTATTTTAATCCTCCTACATTGTCCAATTAAGCTGCTTATGTGAACAGAATAATATCCTTCTTTCACCATATGGAACCCTAATACGTTCAGTTTCATTTTGAGGCCCTGCGAAAGAATCCCTTCACTATTATTATTATATTTCACTACCTGAGAAAAGTAGAGTTCTGTAAAGGGATTAGATCCATCTCAACCTGACAAGAATGCTGAAAGGAATCTGATGTTTTTTATCCATCAAGCTGGATGGTAACTCCACTAAACCGAATAGATGTTGAAATCTTGGAAGGAACGCTTAACTTAATATTTCGTTTAAGTTTCACAGACGACAAGCCAAATCCCTAAACCGATGAATGTTGTCTAGGTATGCGTAAGAATTGTGTATTACAATCATGTTTTTTGAAAGGATATTGTATTATGAGATATGATACATGGAATGCTTTATTCAAAGAAGCATACTGATATAATTCACAAAGACTTGAATTGCGCTTGACTAAGTAGTATCATAGATAAGACATAGGAGATTCTAGAGATATAGATTCTAATCTGTTATCTATGGTAGTATCCTCAACTCGATTCAGTAAAGATGATATTCGTGGATGAAAATTTCTATATTATATACACTTCTATGGAGATTCCTGGATCGACTGTCTACCTGATATTATATACCTGTATGCTACAGTTGTATCATCTTGATATAATTCTAGATATTCAAAGTATTTTTTAGAAATTATCAATATCAACAGCCTCAATTCACTAGTTGTTCTTATTCATTCTTCTTCCCATCACAATTTTTAACACAGCCTTTACTTCAAAATCTTCACTGCGTCTTTCTTTATCAAATAAAAGAAAATCGTGAAAATTCTGTAAAGTGTGATATGCTTTCTATTTTCTATTAAGGAATTCTATAGAATCATTATATTTCTGTCAGATTGTTTTTAATCTCTATTGTTTTATATAAATCTATCATAAACCTGTTATAGAGTCATGATTTTAGTTTGAAATTGTTTGATGACGCTACAGTACAGAATTCATCGATCATTACATCGCCGCTGCATATTCACAGTGTAGCAAATAATTAATTATCTCGATCAGAATCAGCAAGACGATGCGCATTTTTCAATTGAAAGGAATGTAATTAATCATTGCACGATTGCGGCCGGTTCAATTCAATTAGGCTAGCCCACGTCACTAGGCCGGTTTCCAAATTTTCCAGGCATTTTCCTGGAAAAACTCTCACACCATTGGTCTGCTTCCACCCCTCTCTCCATGTTCCACCCCACCTCTCCAGGGACCCAGTAGCAATTTGTTCAGTGTTGATGACACTGGAGGCTTACCAAAGTGCTTTAGTGGGATTTGTTCAGTACTGTGTTGTAGTCACAGTCACCATGCCAGAAGAGAGAGAGAGAGTGTGTGTGTGAAAGAAATTGAAATTGGAGAGAAACGAACCGAGAAAAAGAGAGATGGAATGAGTGTGAGTAGGAGCTCCATAGAGAGATGCAAAAGAGACCACGTGAAGGAGTGAGAGAGATAGATTAAGAGCGAGGAAAGAGTCAGGATCCTCTTGTTTATTACCTAAACAGAACACAGAAAAGCTAAATGATCCAAGCTCTCTGAAACAGTGGATGAAAATTCACGACTTACGGCAGAGAGTTGGGAACAGATGTTGTATATGACGGGAATATTTCCATACGAATGTTGTAGGAACATGAGTTGGGATTCTTTCTACACAGTACTGCATCGATCTCCTAGCTGCTAGAGATCTGGATGGTTGATTATCATATGCAAATGGAGATGTTAGATGTTAGATGAAGAAAATGAACGAATAAACTGGAAATGGAACAAATGAGGTTAGAATTACATTACTCTTGCCAACACATTGGGGACATATATCATCACTATCCTACATCATATTGTATCATATCATCACTGAAGCATTAGAGTTAAATATTTCCAAAGAATTGATTTTGCATGTCACTCACAATATTATGCTCAATGTGGTTTCCTCACAGTGTAACAGTTTCTGTTTGAGGCAATAGGATAACACTTCCTGAGATCACATAAATCCTAGTTCAAAGGGGAAAAATGAGGAAGAATCATGTAAAAAACAGTATAAATATTGCTTGATAGATGAGTTACAAAAGAGTTACATTAGATTCTCAAGATTCTGTTGCAATCTTGACTCATTTGTAACAGCTTGACAAAACTTAGAATTCTAGATATAATGAATTATAATGATAATGAATAAACGAGTCTTTGAACTTAGGAAATGGACTGAAATTAGGGATTGTTATTTATGATATCACTGAATTGACCATCATCATAATCATTGGTTGATGAACGACCAATTATTATTTCGACTTCAGTCATGATTCATTAGTTTAGTAATGATTTTATTCCTGAATTATGTTGGAAATTGTTTGTGTAATATGTTGTGATTGAAGCAAGTTTACAAGGGAATTAAAACAGTGATTCTTTGGTGTTCATAGAGGAAAAATTCTTATAGAGCTTCTTTTTGTAGAATGAGTAAGGGCTGTAGTGAACATTAATGGACTGAAACTTTTTGTTCCGTAATCGAGCGTTTTATGAAGGTAACGTTTTTATTCGGCTTTTGTCTTCCACCAGCCTTAATCCAGCAAAGATTATGAGGTTTGAGGGGTAAAACAGAAACCCTGGAGAGTAAGGAAATAAAACAAGAGGTCACAAAAATGTGACCGGGGTTGTTCGGTTTTAAATCGGAGTGGATTCAAGAGTGCAGTTGCAAAAAGAGAACGAATGTCTGAGGATTTCTGGTTGCCAAGCAAGAAATCTTCGGAATGGGGTGGATGGTGGAGGTTGGAATAAAGTACGGGGTATGCTGGAAGACGGGAAACCGTGCTGAAGGGAAGTGGATTAAATAAAACTGCGGACTAAAATGTGGAGGCAATCAAACGGCCATTAACGTCCTCTAGGAATGTTATTTATCAATGGTGAAACAACGAAAAGATATCCTGGAATCGGCCCACTCCAAATCAACTGCAAGAAACAACGGGAAAGAATGCAAGATTTTCAAGCGATTCTGGATTCTGATCTTGGTGTTTTTTTTTCGAAGAAAAAATAAAGAAATTTGTTTTCTAGGGAACGTGTTGCTGGTGATCGAACGAGATTATCCAACTGAAATAATTCGAAAGCCAGTGCTTCCAAGAAAAACATTCGTTGATATTTCCAAAAAAATAAAAAAGATAATAATTCACCACAAAGAGTTCAGACCGATTGATTATCATTCATCGTAGTATTCCATCATACTTCTTACATGTTCAATTCAATACTTTCTAGGATCAAGCCTTTTTTTCAAAGAATATTGATTTAATTTCTGGAATATTCACCATTGAAATATCAGAGTCATTTCCATCTATATCGATCAATTACAAAGTTATTTCCCCTCTGCTGTGATTTGATAAAGTATTTTTTGTGTACATCTAGTTCGTGTTTAATCAATGAACTTACCTACTATTTTTAATTCCGTATCCAATTGAAAGTCTCCACCTGATGCAACTTAGTAAGTTAGTTGAATCATGGAAGTATGCCATTGGAATGATCGATTCTCAATAAAATCTCAGTCGACAAAAGATTGGAACTGGAACCATTTGGCGTTGGAACGCGAACAACGTATCACTCTCAGCAGCGATCAATGCAAACACCTGAGCCTCTCTTCGCCAGGATAAATTAATCAAACGGGGTAATAAGTCTTGATTACTAGTCGAGAGCGGGACGGATAGCAGAGCGGAGGGAGACCGACGAAGAGAGAGAATGCGAGAGAGTGAGAAGGAAGGAGATACCGGACATGGGAAGGCGAGCGAAATCAAATTAGGTGAAATAAATACCGAAGCCAAGTCGGGGATGTTTGGTTGTCGCAATCCCGTTCTCAATCGTCTCAAATCTCTCCATTAATTGAGTTTATGTTTGCAACTTCATATCCTTGACAATATGTACTATGAGAAGAGGATTAAAAGGGAGTTTTTCGATTCATCTGACATTGATTAAGAATTGTCTCTCTCAGTCCTAACTATTCGTTATCTCTAAAAAGTATAATATGTGCTCATCTTGTACATGAATATATCAAATAAAATATTGTTGATATAGTACGTATAGTACGTAAAGAATAACTTTGCTTACTGACGTGGCGAAGTTTAGACCGCAATGTCTACTCTACCACTCCTTCGTCCACTTCATGTCCACTCAACCACGTCATTGAGAGAGTCTTTAGCAACTGTATTAGTACACATCATTATACAAGATGAACACAAATAATATGATTGTAAGTGGAATCGTTCCTACAAATAATATCTCTCATATTGTAATGAATTTTCCTGACCTATGATTTGTAACATCAAAACGATAAATAAAAACATCACCTTTAAAATTCCATAAATCATATTTGTACTCCTAACGATGTATTTAGCTGACCACAAAATATCCTTGCAGGTTTTGTAAGTGACAGGAAGACACAACACTAGATTTCTCATTGTTAAAAATCTTTTACCAACCTACCTTGGTTTTCGTCTTATTTATCTGGCACGTTTCCCATATTCAGATTCTGTATACTATAAAAAAGGGGAGAATTTATTTGCTGGTCTAGTATTTGCTGCTTTATTCGGTGACATAATATATAGCCCGAGAATAACCTAACGGGAGAACTCAGTGGAAGTGAAACATTCTTCAACCATTTCGCGGCGAAAGTGTCGGTTTGTTAATTCAATTTCTGGCGGAAAATTTTCTCGAGAAAAAATTGTGATAGATACTGAAGTTTTCAGGGCAGAACGGAAGAGTATGTGCTCGAAAAAGGCGAGTAAACTTTCTTGCGAGAGGAAGCAATCAAAATCACAGATGTTTTCCTTTACAAAAAAACACAGAGATATATGTAGCTATTTCGAATCTGCAATTTTAGGATATTTCCTCCTCTTCAACCTCTCGCCACTTCCCCAGCTTTTTGGTTTCTTTTTCTTCCTCATCCACTCCGAAACCTTTTGACCTCACTTCTCTCGGTTCTCCAGCCACCCCCTTTTCACCCAATTGTTTTTTCTCGTGCTGCCATAAACAAATCTACAAAGAACTTTATCTCCCACTTCTGCTGCTGGGTATATGCGTCTGAACCTTGAACTGGATATGCTACGATAATAAATATCCACAAGTCCGAATGGTTTCTTCTTCCACTTTGAGATCATTTTCTGAAGATTTTTATTCTGCTCAAGTGCCATGCTCTTGTCCCGAATGTGTGATTGCTTACATACCCCTTAAGTAACTGAATTGTTTCTTGACTGAGGGCAATTTTTCTTCGGCTATGAGAGATATCAGGAGCAAAATGTCAAGTAGTGTAGACGATATTGCAAGTAGCATATTGAAAGAGTGCTTTGATCGAATAAAAAGTGTAATAACAAAGCTTATCAATTTGTCGTTCAGCTCAGGAACATTCCTTCGTCGATTAAAGGTGGGGAAAGCTATTCCCATCCTTAAAAAAGGATCCTCCAAAGAAGTGTGTGTTTTTTGACCTATAACAGTCACAAGTTCATTTGCCATGATATATGCTAGATGAAACTAGCTATAGCTAGATAGAAACTAGCTATAACAATGATTTCAGAGCATCTGAAAGTGAATTCTCTACGCAAGTCAATTTGGATTTTGACCAGGAAAATCTACTATGTATGCCTTTAATAACTCCTTATTCAGAATATACAGAATATTCAGCAGAATATACAAATCACTTTACGCTGATAAAAAGGCGTATCAAGCATTTGATAGTATAGACTATAGATAGTAAGCATTTGATAGTATAGATCAGGTTATTCTATTAGAAAAGATTCAACATAATGGATTTAGAGGAGCTGCTGAAGATTTAAGATTCACATTGATGAGATAGAGAAGATTATTCCAGTAAATTATAATAATATCTATGTACAGACATGCGTACATTAGGCTAAGTTCCGTAGAGCATCAGTGTCAAACAGTGATATGATGCTTGGAATTTGTTAATATTAAAAATACGAAATAACTATACTGAAGTAATAAAAACCATTCCAGTTTGAAGTGTTGAATAATGTTTTTTAAATTGCAAGAAAAAACAGATTCATAACAGAGCATCCGATAAGTTTGTGAATGGGAAAGAAGTAGTATATAAATTTTCATTACAGTTAAGAAAAAGTGGAAGCGTTACATTTCTTATCTTTTAAGTGTTCAGGTCTTTTAGAAGCCAGTCTTTCTAGACTCCCGATTCAAAGTAACACGAATCCGTCACGAATTTGCATATCAAAAGGTTGTGATACCAAAGAAAGTGCTCTTGATCTTTCATTATTCATAACCCAAGAAGAAATATTAATCTCGTACGGAAATGACTAGGATACCTCCGCTGTTCGTAGCCTTATAAATAATTTTCGAATTTAGTTGTATGTACTTCATAATAATACAAATTTTAGCATCACAAATACTATAGTGCTCTTCTCATTAAAATTGAATTTTCAGCAACATTTTAGTCGAGTTCAAAATTTGAGATGTTATTCGTATTCATGAGTGAGCAGGCAGTACACTTATGAATCATAAAAGTAGACTCAAAAAACAAATTCGAACGTTCAATTTCAAATTGTAACGATACTGAGTTTTCTGTATAGAATAATAATTAGATAGAGTTTATTAAAATAGAATAGAAAATCTTGGAGTATAATGGAGTGGAATGAAATAATAGGCTACAAAACATAATAAGAGTAGATAAAAAATAGGTACAGAATGGGTAAAAGATTTTGGATGATTTTTCAAATTGTTTTTTGAATTAATTGGAATACTATTGTCAATATTGAACAGAGTGAAAAAATGAAAACAGAATAAAATATGGAATAGGACATAGAATAAAATATAATATTGGAAATGGAATAGGATAACATATTGTATGAGATAGAATAGGATAATATTTCCTTACTACTTTCAAATTATTGAAAATATGTGCTAATATTATGAGTAATTCTGTCCCAATGTTTTAGAAGAGCTCACTTTCTCATTTCTAGTACATAAGAAGAAATTTCCATGTTGAAGTAATACGGATTCCACTAATCATCGATTCATAGACGAGGGTGGCATCCATATTGAAAATTAAATGCCACTTGAAGCAAGATTCCAAACGAAAGATGTCTCCTTCACAATTTTTAAAACGACTGATACCATTATTCCAGTCTCCAAGTGACAAAGCTTTTAAAAGTAAATCGGTTGAAATGAAAATACAAAACTTAATACAGGCCTAGTGTCGACCCAAGGCTAGACGGAAAGCAGGCCGGGAAGTCTTTCGTCCCCATTCAGTTATAAATAAAGATTTCGATGTTGTCATTGCATCGTACGGTTTGAGTAAGTCAGTTTAGGTAATGTAATGGTAGACAACGGCATGAATAATTCAGTACTGCTGCTACCTTGCTGCAGCTTTAAGACACCTACAGAATGGGTGCCTTTGAATGGAAAACGCGCTAGATGTATTCTCTGATGAGTAACCTTGTCGTTTCTAGCGAGAAGTCGTTTGGCTAGAAAGCCAGTTGCATTTCATTATCGGGGGGTTGTAACCATCTAACGACTAGTCTACCTATTTACACGTTACTTCATTTGAAAATGTATCGTTAGCCTGAGAATCCGAAAAAACAGAGCAATATTGTTGACAAGAAAGTATCAAGACTTGACTAGATGATACATCGTTATTCAAAAACAAAATATTTATTTTTATTTATTATAATAATTGGAATTAATGAGACATGTAATCGAGCATCTCATGCAGCACATCATTCATGTTTAGTGAATAAGGAGCAACTTCAGATATCGCTCAACAAAATACTACAAATTCAATAATGAAAATTATCTACCTTGATCTAAATCGATAGATCAACTTCGACTAATTTTTTTTTCTTTTTTGTGAAAATTTGTAGAGCAAATATTGATGTTGTGGAATCTTTCCATAATAGAATTTTTTTTGGAAATAGTTAAACTCCACTTTTATTTTTTATAGTATTGGTCAATATTGGTTTTATAAGTATAGAATTGTTATCTTTTTGGGCAAATCTTCTTCATTATTATTATTATTACTGTAACAACTGAAGTCCTGGAAATCAAGCATGGAATTATTTTTGAACCCGTGGTTCATTGCCAAATTAGTACTTTGATCTTCATTCTATCCAGAATTAACTTGATACTTTGGCAGAAGATTGCAAGCTTTGTGGAATGAGACACCAAAAGGAAGGTGTAACGCACTTATATGATCAGTTGAACAAGGAAGAAGACATCAAGAATCACCATAAAAAGGTGATTCTTTTCCAGGAAGGTGGTTGGGCCAGGAAATCGAGATATCGACTTTTTCATGAGAAGAAAAGCCCATGTCGTCACCATTGACAATTTCCCCCACCTTTCCCAGGCCACACCTGGAGAAGGGTGCAGAGCAAATTGCAAATAAATGGCGGAGAACAATACGACGAGATTTGAATGTGATGACAATAGAAAAGGAGGAGAAGCGATGGAAAAAGAAGGAAGGTGGGGCCTATGAGTGCGGACGAAAACAAATCGAGAGACGCTTTTCTGGAAAACTTTGGGGACGTTGAGCTTTTCATGCTTCTTCTCTCAAACTGCAAAAGAATGAGCGTGCAGAATGTAACGATAAAGAAGCATCGCGCTGTTTCCGAACCATGTAACATTTCGAGTAATCACAAATAGATGGCCGGAAGATATCCATTGAAAGTTTCCACGAATAAATGGAGAACGAAGAGGCGAATGATTAACAATGTTTGGTGGTGACGAGAACGTTAACTAATCACGGTTTTGTGATATCATGGATGAGGATAAGTTGGACACAAATATTGTGGATATTTGTGTTTGAAATGTTCTGGACGGTCTTAAAGTACTCTAAAGCAGTCTCTAAAATAAATTAATTAAATACAAGCATAAGAGGAGAATTCAATTATGTAGCTCTGTTTTGAGGAATTAAATACAAGCAGTAGAGGTGAATTCAATAACGTAGCTCTGTTTTGTGGAGCTCCGTTGCGAAGCACCGGTGGCTGCTAGTTTATACATGAACGTATATTGATTGACAAAAAATTGACAGAGCAATACATTTTTGGAAATCACCAGAGACTTCTAGTAATTCAACAAGCTTGGAAGCATGTCAAATACGGTTGCAAATTATTCCGTAGAGATGAATCATCACGGTCGAAAAAAGAGTTAATTCAATATGGCGCTTGGTTCCTGCAGAAGGAAACATATAATATAATTGCATTAGAGATAATGAAGCACCTGTGTATTGGGATACGTAACACCGTGGGCTTGCATTAGAAAATATAATTTGAGACCTGAATTTTGAATCTGACTGTCCGTTCAATATAAAAAATTGTTCGCAGAATGTTTTAGAATTTTGAAAAACGTGGGGGTGAACTGTAACACGTGATTGATTACCAGCTATTTCCATGGGATTAATTCATATGGAAGGTTTCCATCCTTGTATCGGAGTATCTGCTCGCTAATGTTTCGTTAATACTCGATCTCGTTTATACTTTTTTTTATCGTATGGCTTTTTTTTGTCGGTAGGGGGACCCTCACGGGTAGGTTCCACCTCGTCTGTTTTTTGCATCGGTCACCCATCCGAGAGCAGTCTTGATTGTCTATCAATAGTTTCTCTTGTTAAGAAATAATCATATATTGAGGAAGGATTGAGAAAAACGACTAAGCTAATTCATTTAACACTGTTCTCAGAAATATTGTAGAATTTCTCCATAATGAAATAAAAACACAGATGTTGTCTTCTTCTACTAACTTTTATTTATACAAAACATGTTTCGATGCTCATGGCATCATCATCAGTTGAATGTTGAGTCAAAACTGAAATTTGGTAACAGATGTATCTAATTCTAGATGGTGGGGGGGGGGGAATGTGTTGCAGGGTAGCCACTTATAAAATATAAAATATTGAACCATGAATTATACTATGAAAATATAAAATACTATGAGAAATACTATAAAGTATAAAAATATAATACTATATATACTATATAAAATAAAATACTATGAGATGATCTTAATTTTATAATGAGAGTAGGGAAGTTGTAAGTAAAAAGCTTCAGAGGAAATCAGAAAAGCAGAAAAAGAAAATTAACTATTTGATTAAACAAAAGAAAGAGGAAAACCATCAAACATCTACAAGAAATGATTTCAAATTTGCACAAAGGGTAGTTAATCTTTCAACAACAGACTTCAACACAGAGGAAGTTAATCTTCTAGGCAAAGGAAAGAAATTTTGTAGTGATAACACAACGAAGAAGAATATTCTACTACTGGCAGCCAACATTGATAAACACAATGAACTTTCCAAAAACAAGTTATTGAGTGCTAAATGTGCCTACATTATGAAAAATACCAAATCTGATCCAAAATCTAGCTTGGCAGGTAAAAAGGATAGAGCAGTTCTCAAGTCCATTCAATCAAAAGTATGTAATAATGATTTAGTCATAACCAAAGCAGATAAAGGGAACTCTACAGTGATTTTAGATAGACAAGACTACAACAACAAAGTGATCCAGTTCATGGAAGATAACAACTTTCAGAAGATTTCCACAGATCCAACAGTGAACTACAATAGATTAGTTAAGAAAACATTGAATGAATCAGGAGCCTTGTTCAACAACCAGTGGGAAACTAGAAAACTAATGGTGATGAACCCACAAACTCCACGTTTTTTTGGACTACCAAAGATACACAAGCTGGGCATGCCAATAAGACCAGTAGTTTCAGGAGTAGCATCACCCACATCAAAACTAGCACACAAGCTAAACTCCCTGTTTAGAAACTTCACTTCCTTCAAACCTACCCATGGAGTCAAGAACGCACAGGAACTAATTATGAAGATTGGTAATGTAGAAACTCAAAATACATGGAAATTAGTTTCATTTGATGTAAAAAACTTATTCACAAGTGTCCCGGTCCAGGAGAGTTTAGATATAGCTTCAGAGATTCTTGAGAAAACAGACATTGAGAAAAATAAAAAAGAAGACTTCATCAAGTGTTTAAAACTATGTACTGGACAAAATTTTTTCAAATTCAATAGTGAAATATATAGACAAATTGATGGCTTAGCAATGGGCTCACCGCTCTCCCCCTTACTAGCAGACATCTTCATGGACAAATTGGAAGTAGAAAAAATAATGGATTGGAACAGAAACCCTTCAGAAAGAATATAGGATACTGGCACAGGTACGTGGACGATATTCTATGTCTGTGGAAAGGCACGGAAAGACAGCTACACAAATTCCACAGTTTTTTGAACACCATACACAGTCATATTAATTTTGCAATGGAACTGGAGAAGGACTGCAAAATTAATTTTCTGGACCTCACAATAGACAATACAAACAACATCCACAAGTTTCATATCTACAGAAAACCTACAGAATGTGACACCATCATCCCCAACAACTCATGCCACCCAATAAATCACAAATTAGCAGCATTCAACAGCCTAGTAGATAGACTCCTCTCAATCCCAATGGACCTCACCAACTTCAACAAGGAGAAAAATATAATCAAACAGATTGCAACAAACAATGGTTATGACGAAAATCTAGTGAATAACATCATAAATAAAAGATTAACAAGCAAATTAATCAAATCAGTTTTCCCCATTAAAAATATTACCAAAGAAAATAGAACATGGATAACACTACCTTACATAGGAAAAATTTCTGAAAAAGTTGGAAGAACTTTAAGAAAAGGAGGTTTTGATATTGCCTATTTACCCAAACCCTTGCTGAGCCAAACACTGAACAGCTCTAAAGACAGGATAGATTTTGAAGAAAGAAGTGGTGTATACAAATTAAAATGCAGAGATTGCAACGCATGCTACGTGGGTCAAACTGGGAGAAAATTCAGAGAAAGAAAGAGAGAACACATAAACTCATTAAAGAAAGGAAAAACAGACTTGAACTTTGTAAACCACCTTGTAGAGGAGAATCACAACCTAGATAGTAATTTCAACATGGAATACCTACACTTTGCAGCAAAAGGACAACTACTGGATGTACTGGAAGCACTAGAAATAAGGAGAATAGAAAAAGACCCAACAGTAGAAAGCCTCAATGAACAAATAAATTTTGATAATTGCAATGTGGTGAACTATTTCGTTTAGGCTCACATCATTAGGCATATTACCATTAGGCTACTTAAGGATACCGTAATTATCAGCTTATAGTTTTTATTTTTATATTTTAAAGTTTAATATTTTTATATTTATTACGTTCAGAACAGCTCATCAGTTTATTTAGTATTAATTAGGCTCAGCTACTCTACCCACCTGGCTGGATAAATTTTACCTCCATCATATTAACAGGAACATATTTATTCTGATTTATTACAATGTAGTGTTTTGTTTAAGCTTATTTTATGGGGTCTATTATCAATGTAGGCTACTTGTATTTATAATCATATTAATCAATTTTTACTATACTTTCAGAGTTTTGTATTATCAAATAATTTCCAAGTGCTTTTGTCATAGCATCATAGCTAACCACTTATTATCAATGTAGGCTACTTGTATTTTCTAATCATATTAATCAAATTTTACTATACTTTCAGAGTTTTGTATAATCAAATAATTTCCAATTACTTTTGTCATAGCATCATAGCTAACCACTTATACTTATATAACAGTTCTATTACCTAGAACAATTACTGTTCAACTTATATTTATTTTTAGCTTCTGTAACTTTATAAAATTAAGATCATCTCATAGTATTTTATTTTATATAGTATTATATTTTTATACTTTATAGTATTTCTCATAGTATTTTATATTTTCATAGTATAATTCATGGTTCAATATTTTATATTTTATAAGTGGCTACCCTGCAACACATTCCCCCCCCCCCCCACCATCTAGAATTAGATACATCTGTTACCAAATTTCAGTTTTGACTCAACATCCAACTGATGATGATGCCATGAGCATCGAAACATGTTTTGTATAAATAAAAGTTAGTAGAAGAAGACAACATCTGTGTTTTTATTAACTGCTCTGCAGTAGATGAAAGGAGAAATAATGTGAACTGAAAAATTTGAGCAAGCATTGATCGTTCTAAAGCACTGGCTATTAGAAGTTCTCGACGTTGTTATCAAGTTGAGCCAACGAGTTTCCATAAATATTCAATAGGATATTATGACTTGTCTCAAGATGCAGATTACCTTAGTAGCTCAAGATTAACGTTTAAAGATCGTTGTTTTTTGTTTGGGGGTGGAGGGCTGTCTGTTATACCTGGGATCCTGTAAACTGTTCAAATCCTATTAAAATATCTACTTTGGAAAGTTCAACGTCCAAGCTCATTATAATTAATAACGAATAAGTAGCCAGTTGTCACTCATTACTGAAGTAGTTCTTGCTTTAAAATGCAAGACTATAAGTGACTGTAAGTCAGATAAGAATTTGAATTAATTTTTGTCTAATATTTCAAGCTGGGGTGTCAAAACCACTGTTATACAGGTCACTCCTCAGAATCCATTACTCCTTATTTCTTTAATTCACCGCAGAATAATAGACTGTATAATTATTATTCACAGTTTTTCAATGTATCGGTTCGTAATATTATCAACATTTTTCCTTTCTTTCTTATCGAAATTGTTTCAATTCAACTTCATTACTACTCTCAATTAACTCAATTACTCTTAATTTCATTAATTCAACTGTTTATATCCACCGAATAGTTGACTGTATACTATTTACAGTTTTCCATTTTTTTTGTTTTATAATCATCAAACTTTTCCTTTCTTTCTTCTGGAAATTCTATAAATGTAACTTCATTTTTTACATACTGAATTTGGATTTCATCTATCTTGCATAGGCAATCATGTTCCAACTAATTAATATTCAGTTACAAGTTCTTCCCAATTCTTTTTCACTTGTATTTTTCTTGTTATCTAGCTCTTCCAAACACGAAAAAACTTATTTTTCTTGAACTTATTTCCAACATCACGTGATGTTATAACAGGGAAGCTGAGTATTCGAAGAAATAAGAATGGTGTATCTGATCTGATTACTAGTTATAGAAACGAATATTTCGGAGGTATAATATTTGAAATGAAGTGAACTTTATGCACAGGAGACGAGTTGAGAGAGTTGTAAATTCACTTTCCAAGCTGTTCTAAAAGCCATTTCAATCGAATGGGAGTCGAAAAATCCAATAGGAAATATAATACTGGAAAAAGCAATAGACGTTTTAATACCATCATGCAATTGCCTTGGTAGAAGGACTGAGGTGATTACTTAGTACTGCAATTCCTACTTTCCTGTTTCTTTTCTCTCTACCACTCTCTCTGTTTCTCATATTACTTTCTCTTACCCGCCTGTCATTCTCTTCTCCACAATATCGCGGAAGGAATCATAACTCCTTTTATAGATTCGCTGCTTATTAGGTGAGCGCAAGGAAAGAGTAACGGTAATAAGGAAATTGGAAAGGAAAGATGGAAGTTTGATCGCTCCATCTGGTGAGCGTTGTCGGAAACTGAGAAAGGGTGAGTGAAAGAAATTTAATCAGCTGCCATTTTGGAAAAGCGCGGGAAATGCTGGCATTGGCGGTAAGAGTGTCGTCGGTCGGGGAGTGGGTGGGGGGAGAAGTGTAGATCATGAGAGGTTTTTGTGTACTGAAATATTCTGAGATGATAAAAATTACCGGGAATGTGACAACTCAGTGAATAAGCTTTCAAGCTCCATTCATGTTATTCTAACGAATGATGGGTTTATGCTTAAAAATTGTACGTTTAATATGTTATTTATCTGTACTTCCCGAAACTTTTAAATTAAATATTTTTTGATATACTTTCGATCTGGGTCTGGTTGTGAAACAAATTTGTATTTCACTTATAAGATATTCAAATTCTATTGAAGTTACGACTTGTAAATTTAATAATAGAGACTTTTACTTACATTATTTGGGAATAATAGAATGACTTTCACTCCTACATTATGGTATTTAAAGGGAATGCATATCACTCCTATCATGGGGTATAGAAAAATTATCAATGTTGCAGTAGTGTAACTTCAAGAGAATGTTCTATGAGTATTTCGTCACGGAAAACAACATCAGTATTCAATCCATATTACATATCATACCACATCATATTATTATCACATAGAAATTTCACAGTATTTCTCCTATCTTAATAACTTTCTTATTCTCGATTACTTTCTCTGCTTTTCTCCTTCTTTTATAATTCAACTCCCATTGACTTCACACTTCACTGATCTTATTTCTTCTTCCTCGTCTTCCAGTTTCCTCTTTTCTTCTTCTTTCCCTTAACCATACTATTCCATATCCCTTCTTCTTCTCTCGTTTTCCCTCGGCTTTCTTTCATTCTCCTCCTCAATATTTCTCCTTGCATCTCATTCTCCCCCTCTGCTCACCCCCTTTCTATCCTCCAGCTTTCCCCTCTTACCACTCTTTCCTTCCACTCTTCCCTCTCAATTTTCCCTCTCCTTCTCCTTCCTCCATCTCTTTCTCTTTCTTTATTATCTCCTCCACTCCTCTTCACATCCCTTTTCCTTCCACTCTTCCCTCTCCTCAATCACTCTCCTTCTCTTCATCCCTCTCTTTCCTATCTCTTCTTCCAGTTTCCTCTTTTTCTCTCCTTCTTTCCCCTTAATCATACCATTTCATATCCCTTCTTCTTCTCTTGTCTCTTGCTTCTCTTCCCTCTGCTTTCTTTCATTCTCCTCCTCAATATTTCTCCTTGCATCTCATTATCCCTCACCCCCTTTCTATCCTCCAGCTTTCCCCTCGTACCACTTTTTTCTTCCACTCTTCCCTCTCAATTTTCCCTCTCCTTCTCCTTTCTTTCTCTTTATTATCATCTTCTCCAGTCCTCTCCACATTTCTTTTCCTTCCACTCTTCCCTCTCCTCAATCACTCTCCTTCACTTCCTCACTCTCTTTTCTATCATCTTCTCCTCTCCTCTTCACATCTCTGTCTTTCTCCTCTACCCATCACCCTCCTACCCACCCCCACATCAGCAAGTAACGTATGTTTATTACTCACGAATAGTGAGTGAGCTAGTTGTTAGTGCACAGGCACAGCACACCCGCTGCCGCTGCCGGCGTTGAATGCACTCAACTTGATTGCCTTGTTTACACTTCAATTTTGTTCGGACGGCTAACCGAGCGAGGCATGCGGCATCCATTGGTAATTATCAGCGCCCTAGTGACGTCACAGCTCGCATCTCGATGCCAGATTATGCGCGGCGCGGCCATCGTTTTGTTTAGTTTGCCTTGCCACCGAAATATGTTTGCTGCTATTATTGACATTTTATCGGCGGCTGTTTGTCTATTCGGGCTCAGTCTGTTGCTCTTGAGAGTTCAGCCTCTAGCTCAGTTTGATAACTTTACGCCCAATTGACCTTTGACCTCCAATGATGTTTTTTGCCTGAGGGTGGAGCTCTCATAAACTCTACGTTTGTGTGTGGTTGGCAGGATATGTTTATTAGGTGGGCTCCGAACCGACAAGAACCGATTTTAAAACTCATAATCATATCAAAATAAATAAATAAATAAATAAATTAATTAATTAATTAATAAGTCTATTTGTTTTGAGCGCACGCTCATACAAAGAGTTGCGAATCATATTAAAAATATATCTTTGTATGGCGTTTTATTAGTGGGGAGACCTTTCCGGGTAGGTTCCACCTAGCCTTATTTTTGTTGTTATTTTAGAGTTGGCTTGCATCGTCATCCAAGAAAAACATATTCTTTAAAAACATTGAATATTTTCTACTAAATCAAATGAAAATCATAAGAATGTTTCCCAATATTTCACATAGATCACATTGTTTGAGATATAAACATAAACATATATTCTAGATAATCTAAACATTATCTTATTTGATAATAAACATATTTTAAAAACAATATTGAATATTTTCTACTAGATCAAATGAAAATCATAATAATGTTTCCCAATATTTCACATAGATCAAATTGTTTGATGACTGTAATATATAAGGGGCCTGCTTGATAAAATAATTATGCAAGATAGAATTATGGTAGGCCTACAGTAAAAAGGGCACCTATTTTACTATGACATGGATAGGCTAGCGTAGAATGGTATAAATTTAAACATATTATGTTGTGGGACCGTCTTCTTCCTGTATTACGTGAGTACTGTGGAAGAGACCCCAGATTGTAGGCTGTTTTTATTTAGGTAGGTCTTGTATTGGAATAATAAGTTCTGTTACTATTAAGAGTTGGGTTGGAGCTCAAACGGAGAAAATAGAGGAATTCTGGCTGGAGCAGAAATAGGAGGTATAAGGAGCATTTATATAAACGATAATGATACTATAGTAGGTCTTGTATTGGAATAAGTTCTGTTACTGTTAAGAGTTGGGTTGGAGCTCAAACGGAGAAAATTGAGGAATTCTGGATGGAGCACATAGGAGGAATACGGAGCATTTATATAAACGAAGTAATGATACTATAACCACGATGGAAGAGTTCTCAATGGACACTTCTTTCACTCATTGTACATCGTTTCCGGAATCTAAAAACAGTACCGAATCCTGGTTATAGCCGAAAGTGGGGTTTTTGAAAGGCCAGTAAAGATTTCCTATCGGACGCAGACCACGGTGAACGATCTTTTTCACTCGTTCATCATTTGTATCACCATCTGGTGATCGTTGCAATGATGGAGAAGATAAGTGTTGTTCAGCTTTACGAGATGGGAGAGAAGTTTCGACCAGACAGCCCCTAGCCCTCATTTCCAAGTCCCTTGCAGGGCCCAAACTCCATCAAAACCCCTTCAAGCTGCTTCGAGATTATATCAAAATCACGTTTGATCCAATATTGACGAACTTTTTCTACAGAGAACTTTGTCCGCAGATTTTTCGTTATTGATGGACGTTGCTTGTTGGGAATGGGGTGGCGATATTTTCCAGAACTAACTTTTCAAGTTGACCAGGACACCCAGTCGCAGATGAATCCTCTCATAGACATCCCTCCGAAGTAGAGAATATTGATTTCCTACAGCAAAAGAAACTCACTCATAACAATGACTACGTTACAAACGGTTTGATAATCGAACTCAGGTAGTCATGAAATGATATCTGATCTTATTGATAGAATTGGAAAATAAAAATGTTAGTCAATAAGTCCTAATTCACTTTAATCAAGTGATAAACCACATTCAAGAGAAATGTCATTTCTTAATAAGTGTAAACTTCATTTTCCCCTTAAGCGGCTTATAAACGGGGAAAGTAGAGACGGAAAGTTACTGGCGGCCAGTACTTGCCTCTTCAACTCACCCGTCAAGTGGCAAATAAAAACTAACAGGTTTGTTTTCATTTAGCGGCTTATAAATGGGGAAAGTAGAGACAGAAAGTTACTGGCAGCCAGTAACTTTCCATCCTACTTTCCCCGTTTTCCTACTCTACTATAACCTGTGTAATACAGGGTAGGCTATAATTTTATGATTTTTATGCTTTTAACATTACATTAAATAAATTCTTGTTAACAAAATGGAACACCAAGTTGATTTTAGAAACCTGTGCGTGACATCCTAGAAAAGCTATTCAACAACATTTTTCTGTTCAAGCACTATATCATATTTTATTTGACGTCCAAATTATATTGTAGACTTACCGTATATAATGGAATAAATTATGAAACCGAACTAAAAGTTATATATTTAAGATGTGGATATTTGAGATATGATAAGCAATAGAACACATTCCAATTGACATGCATCAAAGGACACTTTAGATAAGGCCATCACATCCTGTTCATCTGAAACAAATCGTTATGTAAAACTCTTCACTTGCAATGCATCCGTGATCACGTACCACATCTCAGAGTCACCATATCTGATTCCTGTGGTGTCAAATGCAAGCAACCAAACGACTCGCATCCGTCCTGCAGTGTTTGTATGCCAATTCTGGCACGACAAAACACCGTCCTAGCATTGTAATTATTAAGGCATCAGACATTCACCCGAGCTCCCATTGGCTGAGGCTGCCTGTATCCTGTCATGAATGAATCCAGCTATGAATGATGAAGAATGAATTGATGAATGGTTGCTTTCTCGTGAGCACGCGCACACACACACAACACGATGACAATAATCACGTGATATCCTTGACTCCGATATGCTCGAAATGTCGTCTTTTGTCATATCGTGCTCGCTATTCCAATTATTACGGCATTCATTCGTCACAAAACCATAGCCTTCAGCTATTTTTCACATTCAACAAAATCGTCTCCATTGTACTGGACCAAGTATTAGCTGCACGCGCTGGTTTTTAATGAAATGCTTACTACGCGTTCCACTACAATCAAATTCATAGCTGCTTTTTGACTCACTTTTTTCAATGAATGAAATTCCAAGGGAAATGAAAAGTTGTGAGAGCTATCTAGTACAAAAATAACAATATGAATAGATTGATGAGCATGCATACAAATTAGTACATGATGTCTAGGATTGTTCAACTCATTCAAACAGAGGAAGTGAGTCATGGTTGCATTTCGAAACTATTTCATTCCGGCAGCAAACTACAGTACTTTGGAAGTAGTAGAGTAAATATTCTAACATTCAATTTAGAGAAATGCTGTTCCGGTTTTGACCCATTGTTACTGTTGAATCATATTGAGAATTGAGTTGCAATAGCTACAGTAGTTAGCTACAAGAGAACCATGTTTCACGATTATGTAACAGAACATGGGTTGTTATTGGAAAAAATTATGAGGCAATTCAAATATGGATGAATCGTATAATTAAAGTATCATAAATAGTGATCTTATATTTCTCTAGTTGAAAAATTATGGTTGCTTATATATTTTTATTTTCAATGTTGTATCCATATTTTCTCAGTTTTAAATTGATTCCATTGTTATTCTTCACTCTATTTTTATTCTAAATATTATAACTTCTTATCTTTTTTCCAGGTGAGAAATTGTGGATTTCCTCGTACCTTGAATCATGACTGATAGGGCCTACTAAATTACTTGAATATAGTCTAAGGTAAGAAATTATTCCATTTTATTTCTAAATATGTGGCTTTCCCATTTTACCAATGGTTGAAAAATCTCCCAATTTTAATTTCAATTATTGAGTTGATAAAAAATAAAATTGATCAGCATTGTGGAATTTGATAAGTGAATTGAAATTATGTAAAAGTATATAATCCTTGTAGATTGTTGCTGTATTGAAGTTCAATAAATGCTTCATAATTCATGAATAAATATAACACATGCTCTTCATCCAGGCTGTATGGACAGGCAACTCCGACTGTTCTGTTCTCTGGGGACAGAAGTTAAGAAAA
Source organism: Laodelphax striatellus (assembly GCA_017141395.1). Lineage (NCBI taxonomy): Eukaryota > Metazoa > Arthropoda > Insecta > Hemiptera > Delphacidae > Laodelphax > Laodelphax striatellus. Next base: position 11,664,971 of record CM029535.1, on the reverse strand, counting down.
GAATAGGAATCTATATTACAAAAATAGGAATCTATTTAATAAAAAGTGAGCATTCACTAGTTATGGCTATCACGGCTTATTATTATGTTATTATATTATGTGACTTACTATTGTATATATATTATGTGATAGATTGTTCCGTCCATTTTTTTATTGAAAGATATCCATCTTTTTCAAGTATTATAAAACTTCTTAAATGGCTGTCTTGAAACATCACTCACCTGCATCAAAATTTTCTAATGAAACCAAATTACTGTTTCTTTAACAAATAACTCTCCCATTTCCCATGAGCTTTCCTTTTGGATTTCTAAACCAACAACATTCTGACCTTAGTTGTTCCGCAACTAAATAACGATTCTCCCCTACTATCTTTCAATAAAATATAGTCAAATACTAGGAATTTCCTGACCATGGGTCGGTTGTTTTTCTTCGGAAAACTATTGTAGCTTGATTGAATTGAGGGAAGTCTAGTAAAATATAGCTGAGGCCGGCAGACAGCAGCTACAGTATTGGATTGTGTTTACTTTAATGCAGTTGTTTGTCACCGTCTGCCCATTAACCGCCGAATTTATTGTAGCTGGGCGACAACCGCACTCTACTTAATTGGGTTTGTTTTAGGTAATTAGTTTACTTATCTAAGACTTATGTTTGTATATTAACTCCGCGACGTACTTGCTTGTCTGGGGGAGAGAAATACTTTCATTTCAATTTCTTGAGCTCACTACTGAGTCAGCTCTCATAACGGTTTTGTCATGACAATCCTTGCTTGATTCCTCTCTTACTTTCCCTGGATTACAATACCACTGAAATCTAATACTTTCATCTTCATTCTAGGCTGATCGTAACTTGCTTGTGGGTTTGTAGAACAATGAAAAATATTGGTAAAAACTATTGAATCCAGAACATTTTTATTTTTTTTTTTTTTTTTTCAATAAATAATGATTTATTTTCCAATAAAACCTTTAACTATTACAAATACAAATTCAAAAATATTTACAGTTGATAATACAAAGATCTATTAGTAAAAAACATCATAAGCAAAAATGTTACAGTACATGTGTTTGTTTGGAAAATAGACCTACTCCACTAATTAAATAAGTAATTGGAAAGTTGTCTGTATTGATTGAAAGTTGTCGCTTAGTTGATGAATTGTCACTTTATTTCAATGTTGAAATGTTTCAAGGTTATAATATTCTGGAAAAAAGTTATTTCAATGTTGAAATGTTCCAAAATCAAAATAATTTGGAAATGGAAGGTATTTCAATGGAAAATAAAACTTTTCCCTATTTTTTTGCCTCTATATGAATATTGCTCAATAAAAAACTGTACGCTATTGTCCTACAAGAGTTTTTCTGTATTTCAATATGCCAAATACAGTATTACTGGAAATTTATTTTGATGTCAATCAATGAATCATCAATAACTAAGTTCAATGATGACTGTAAGTAATATTATACTGTAATGATTATAAACTACGTGAATGATGTGATGAATACAAGCATTGAATAGAATTATATTCTTTGTCTATGATACGAGTAGATGGAAATTTGTGTTAAGTGTGTCCAAATCAAATTGTGACATGTTGGAAAGTGTCTTTATTATGCCATTCATTGAGGTCGATGACATTGAGAAGCAGTGAATAAACAATAAGCTTTCCTCAAAACTTTCATGAAATTCAGAATTAATTGATATTTTTTTTAAATTCTCATCCCCTGATATGATGAATGGTAGAAAATAATCCTAGAGGAAATATTGATATAACATAACCATAACCATTGAAGAGGGAAATCAGACCTATATACCTATACAGACTCATCATACCTAGACCTATACAGTTACTTGCACAAGCTTTAAAAAATTAATTCATCCGAATATTATCTTAGGAATAATCTATCTCCTTTTTGGTCGACTATAGTGAATGATTGAATACCCGCAGTTTATTTATATAAGCTGCATGTTTTGTGGGGTTTGTCCCCGCATCGATTCTAGATCGTTTAATTGAGGCCATAAAATTTCCAATTTTATTCGCCAAGATCCAGCCCAGTTTAAGAGTTGAACAAACGGTAGGTAGGTACCGTGTCGCAGTAGAGTGCTCCCTAGGGACACCTTAAGCACTACGTTAAGGGGGGTGAAGGGTACAGGGGGTCCAAATTGGACCGCATCGGTCTTCCCCCCCCCCCATGTTCCTCATTCCTTGTTTCAACAGTGTATGATGCCATTCTCGTTGTATTGCCATCCCCCCCCCCGCTATTCACCCGCATACATGAAGAGTGTCTTCTTTTTCTCTCCTTCTTACCTCCTGCTTTTTTACCTCCTTGCTCCTTTCCTCAGGAATGTAGCTCAGCCTCGCTCTACCTAATCTAAATTCAGAGAGAAAAAGTTCGTAGATCTCTGAAAAAAGAAAAATAAGTAAATTTCGCTATTGCTCTGTAAATTGCCACATGAATAGTGTGAAGAAGAAAAATCTTGGCTTCAATTTATTCTTTGTTGAATGCGAACAAATGTGTCGAATAAAGTCTCCGAGATTTTTCGAGCTTTTTAAGCAACTGGAGTGGATGAATAATCTCTCCCTCTATCCTACCTTTATAACAAATATGAATAAACCAAAACTAAGTAACCTTGATTTGATACAACCTTTATAATAACAGTTTCATTACCTTATATATCCTCCATAATATTCGTGCACAACTATATAAACTCCATATTCAGTAACCTTCATGTAATACAACCTTCATGATAACTGTTTCATTAGGTACCTTATATAACCTCCATAATATTCGTGTACAACTATGTAAACTTCGTGTTTGTCGGATAATTTGAGACCCCGGTCAAAAATAAATTCATAATTCAAAGCAACTCGTTAATTTAACTATCATCATCCCACGCATAAGGGGCTCATGGTATCATCACCCTCAGAAAAAAATCACTTTGAAAACTCTCGTGTAATTCTACTTGTGAAATATTCATTGGAAAACACAATTTTGACTGATACAGAACATTAAAGTGAAAAGTTGTGTTATTCTTATTTATTTTTTTTTTTATCGTATGGCTTTTTATCGGTGGGGAGACCCTTACGGGTAGGTTCCACCTCGCCTTATTTTTTGTATCGGTCACCCATCCGAGAGCAGTCTTGAATGTTATTCTTAATAATTCTGTGCAATATGAAATATAGGAACCTCTCATAATTACAAATATTCAACAATGTGATGTGTCAGAGTAGTAATAATTTTTGAAACAATATATACAGTAACATCATCCTCACTACTCAATTTTAATCCTTACTACGTATATTCTGAATGTTGAGCAGAGAAATTTGTTTACTGATGAAAAATTATTCTTATCAAGGATTTACTTCTCTGTGTTCATAACGTGTTCCATGTGCATTATTTTGTTCTATACAGTCTCATATACATATTTTGCAGTAGGCTATAAATGTTTTACAGTTTTGCTCTGTACAGTTTCATATACATGTTTTGCAGTATACATATTTTAATTGAAGCTCTGCTCTGTACATCTTTCATGTGCATTTATTTTGCTCTATTTATATTTGGAATGTCGGGTGTCATAAGCAGATTATACTACTCTTTTAATCGTTCTTGATGAAAACAACTGACACGAATGCAAATGACAGATCATAACAGTTGCTTACATTGATGTGTGTTGATTAGTTGCAGGTGAAATAGGAATGGACGAGACACAAAAAATAATACTTTTTTCAGATTCATACTTTTGTCATAGTTTATTATTTTTCTTTCAAATTGTTTAGTGTCATGAATTTGTCAAAGTGATTTTTGACATGTGAAATAATAGGCTACTAGGGTGAAATATATCATCATTATGATAAAATCATAAAAGCATATGAATCATATTATTTTGATGAAATTATTGAAAATACCTCGTATTATGAAGTAATTCGTTGAGAGTTTCCTATAATCTTTGTGGAGCAATGACAAGCCATTGATAGCAGTGGTATTATTGAACTTCATATAATTTGATTACATAATAATCAGCATTAGTGTAATGTTACTGTAATCTCCTATTGGGGGTTCAATTATTTGAAATAGCTAACCATTACCAATAGCCATGAAATACCATTAAAATATAATGTTGGCCACACTCCCCCACATATTATTATAATGAAACACATTTCAAACTTGAACAAAATTCCTATGGTTATGAAATGATGAGGCAGCTTGGTTACTCATTTTATACCCAGCCTTGTATCGTCCCTTGATAAGTGGGACACACATAAAATCATTGTTTATGCTATAAATTATTTATGTACTCGTATGACTGCTACAATATTGTTTACTCAGTGTTGCTTCATCTTGGTTCATCTGTGTAGAAGATGATTGCATAACTTTATTCTTTCAGGTTATGTCTTCTCCTCACCGTATGTGAGGTTGATGGGAAGGTTGTTTAGGTTGCTGGGGGAGGGGGGTGAGGGGGGTTTCTTAGAGAACAGGTTATGAGAAAAGTGTGAGAACCCGGCTTCGTCGTTCCAAACCACAGCAATATGCTGGTCCGGCCAGATTTGCTCTGTGAGGCACGCTAATGTGCCACTCGTAAAATGATAAATGAAACTTTAAACAGCCAAGGTCTCTATGACTCTGCGCAGGTTTCGATTACGTATTCTAACCTGTATGCTATGCACTTGCTAACTAAACCGAGACTGGTGAACTTTCTCTCCAGCCTTCACCTAATGCCTCGCTAGGCCTGCTAGGGTATCATTTTTCATATTTCGATTACAACTTTTGAGATCAGTATCAAAATATTGATTTGTAGGCTCACTTGGGATACATCGACCCCTTTCTTGGTTTATCTCAGTGGAATTCTTAATAGAAATGTCATGATAAATCACTAAATTTAGATTTATTCATTTCTTACTAGGTACTACATGAGAAGTCATGCGGGCTACTTAGCATATAGAAAATACAGACTATACTATATTATGCATGACTGAATATTGAAAATTTTGGCAAGGATCAACTTTTTCTAATTATCTAGATATCTAGTTATAGCTGGTTTATAGATAGTAATAGAGAGCCTTCAATATATAAAAACTCTTGATGTACAGGGTGGCGCACATAAAAGTAGCCCCATAAATGAAATGCAACACAATTGAAATGAAATAGTCACTTTCATTCAATAGATTTATTCATTTTTCACTAGGTACTACATGATAAGTCACATATGAGTCTATATGTTTATTCACGACATAATATCTCAAATTATTATTACATATTAATATTAATTCTTCTATTCTTTTAAATTATTTTATTATTAATTCTTCAATTTGCGGAGTTAAGATATTCTGACAGATTCCCCTTTACTCTTCATAAATATTGTACAATCTCGGCAAAGTTACGGGACTACTTTTATGTGTGCCACTCTTTAGAACGGGATGAAAAATTGTTGGAGTACCATTAGTACCAATACCAATGTACCATGATGTCATCAATGAGAAACCTGAAGTTGATTTGAGTGTTTTGATATTCCAATACTCCAGCCTACGCCCATGTAGTTGATATGTTTATTGCATTGATTTAATCCTGCGCCATGTGTCTTGTGTACGGTTGTTTCCCAAGCCAAATCTTGTAGCTAACAATGGTCTAGCTTACGAATCACCGACCAGGCCAATAAAGAACACTCCACTATCAATCTTTACCTCTCTCTCACACTCTTTTTATCTGTACTCTCTCTTTTTATTTTCCAACTGTCCGCACACCAGGTTACCTGTTCAGATTTTATACAGAATCTAATTATGCTGCTAATTAATAAACGCACATAGTTGGCTGGATGCCCTGTGGCGTTGCCTCATTAATTCCACAACTTTGTCTTGTTCTTGTTTCTTCTTGTCTCGCCTCTTTTTCTATTTATTCTCTCTCCTCTTCTTCTTCTTCTTCTTCTTCCTTCTTCTTCTTCTCCTCCTCCTCCTCCTCCTTCTTCTTCTCCTTTCTTCTTCTTCTTCTTCTTCTTCTTCTTCTTCTTCTTCTTCTTCTTCTTCTTCTTCTTCTTCTTCTTCTTCCTCCTTCTTCTTCTTCTTTACGATTCTCTTCTCCATTACTAGCATTACTCTCATAGTTTTATCAGCTCTCTCTCTCTTCTTCTTCTCCTGGAGCCGGTCACTCTCTTCTCAAGGGTCATTCTTATCTTCCATTAAATCTCTAATAAATTGAAAACAAGCCAGTAATTAATGTGGAAGTATTCTGTCCAGTAGCTTTGTAGGGTGTTGATAATTATTATGGTGTGAAAACTTATGTTTACCAATTACTTACATTACTAGTGTCATTATTTAAGAGCAGGTATGATATTATTTTGAAATGTTCAAATGAATTGCACGGAGTAGTTTTAAGCATGTCAGCTTGGATATAATATAGTTCATCTTTCCTGGACAAAAAAAAACTATAAATTAACTTGAAATTTTCGATCAAACATAATTATTACTTACCATTAACTTTACAAGATTAATACTTTAAACTTAAACTTTAACTTTTAAGATTACATTCTCTTCATCTATCAATTTGATTAAATCACCATCAATGTCACAGATCATGAAAAATAAATTGTTATAATATGGCAATGAATGAGACATAATTATAATTATATCTTATGAACTCAAGCCTACTTGTTTTATCAAGTAATGAATATCCAAATGTTACTTGAATTCCGAGTAGGCCTAGTTGCTATTGTTGGTTGAGTCTCGAGAATATCAGTGCTTTAAATAGGCTAGTACGCATGTGTATCTTACTCTGTTTCTCTCTTCGTCAGTTCTACAGAGCATCACCATATCACCATTTCCTACTGTTCCCCGTATACCGCAGAGCCTACTTCGCTCCAAACCCATTCTCGTGACTCAACCATCAATAGTTGGTGTTGAGGAATTCAGCTAGCCTGCTCATATATATCATTTAACGGGGTTGCTGGAACTCAATTAAAATTATTATGACGGAATAACTGAGCCATGTCGGTGTCAAAGTCATTAAGAGATTGACGCTATTAGACGGGCAATGAAGCGAAACGACCAACCAAGACGTAAAGTGGAGTTTTACGACTACAATATCATATCGCATCATATCTCAATAAATTTTACCACGACGGGTTATTTCGTCTTGACTGACTCCCGCGCGCCCACTGCCAAATTCCCGCCAACATTTCCCGCGCGCGCGGAAACCGCTCTGCTGATTTGATTTCGAATTTCGCTCGATAACCGCGCCACGCTACCCTCCCCACCCTTCCCTCCACACTCTTTCTCTTACTCACTCGTCTGCCGCTCACACTTTTAACAATAAACTTTTTTTATTTCCCAAAGGGGGCGGAGCACGCGGGTAGATCCATTTGTGCTTCAAAAATTTCGACGTTCGACATTTATTGGGAGAGTAAAAGGACCTGTTCCACCTGTAAAGCCTTGCTTACAAGTGCACAGCCGGCGATAAAATTTGGAACAATGCTAGACGTGTTACGCTTTATTCAGCACTGCATTCAATGGCACAGTAGGCCTATCTGCTGTTGAATCTATTGTGGATCAGCACTTGCCAATTCTATTCATCTTTTTAAGCTCTGCACTCAGGTATTAGTTACGCTTATATTGAATTCATTTTATCTTTCCACTTGCTTCCATTGTTCTCTTTCAATCTGTTTTTTAACATACAATATGTTTGTTATTGTTTTGATAAAAATTTTTGAAAGTTGAAATTGATCAAATTTTAATTCTGGGTCTAAAAATACAAAATTTTCTCAGAATGTCTACAGATTCATAGAATAAAGAGTTGTTATAGCCACAAATCTTTGTAAATAAAATAGGGTTTTCTAGTTGTTGTTAACAGATCTCCTCCTTGGTTTCTCATCTAATTTTGTTCGTTGTTGTTTTCATGTTTTGTAAGGCCCATACTATACAGGCAGAAAAATCGCGAATATCCGCGTTAAACACGGTCGAATTTCAAGTAACTATACAGAGTGTTTTTGAATTTCAAGTAATGTACATTCAAGCTAATCTTCTTAACGCCGAAATTTCTACTCATATAGTCTGCACCATAACAAGAGTGAGTTCTATTACGACCGAATAAGGCAACCGACATGCGGTTATTTCCGCCCGTATAGTACGGGTCTAAGATCATGTAGTAGAGATCACAGATACATGCCACATTGTAGGTAGTTCTTCCTTGCTTATGACTGGATGAGTAAAGGCCAGTATTCGACATCTTTCCTGTTCATCTCTCTGCATCTGTTGCTTTGAGAAGAATGCGAGAAACACGCCAAAGCCGAAGCACGGCAACATCCCAGCGCTGGATCCAGGATTAGCATTCCGCCAGGAATCTGGTCAAACCACTCTCCGCGTTTACGACCACACGACTTTCGGCTTCAATGAATTCTTCTTCTTCTTCCACTTGTCTACATATGAATGAGTCAAGCAATAAAACATCATCTGCGTTCACAACTGGTTTCAGCCGGCAACTATTCGATCATTTACTGTTTTTAGAGACTAGCTGACTCCGACTGTAGGCTCCGAGATTCCGAAATACTAGGAGTGAATTGATTAGAAATTTATGTGTAGAGGAAGTTCAGCCCACTATCAGGTTTACGAATACGTGGGTCCCTAAATGGAAAATGCATGATCATCCCAATCTTTCCCAAGGCGTGATAATATTGGAATTCAATTTTGTTTCTCCAGAGCTTTTGACCAGTTGAAATTTCTATTAAAAATTGTGTGGTTTGAGAGAATGGGTATAATCTATTGTCTCCAACTTCAGGTCCACAAATACGTGGATAATAAACATTGGAAATACTGTACACATATGAGCATTCTGATAGATTCTAAAGCATAAATTATATTATAACTCGATTTTGTTTCTCAAGAATACAAGAACAGTTAAAAAATTCATCCGAAACTATGTATTCTAACGAAATGAAATCATTTCTCATTCAAATTTGACAATAAAATAGGAAAAGTTATTGTAAAATGCCACTAATGGTGAATAGTTCATGAAAACAGACTTGAAAGGAAATTACTGAAGAAAAACAACTAAATGAAATAATATGGATGAATTAGCTTCGTATTTTAATGTTTTTGGTCTAAACGAATGATTTCAAAAACAATTATCCTGCGAACAGGGAATTACGCCGGAAAAAGCATTTCCGTCTTTGGTGTATATCGATCGTGTCTCGTTAAGTTCTCGCGACACACTTTTCTCGTTTCTTTTACGTCGAGGGAAAAATTCAGACGTCTGCAGACGCTGACGATCCCCCCTTCTCTGATAATTCCCCTCGGTTCCATCGCCCTCCCCATCACCCCTTTGTTCCTTTTCCATCAGAAAACAGTAGACATTCATTCCTTTTTCCGTTCCTCTGCCACGTCACGAATGGAGTTCTGTTCTTTTTCATATTTCATTCGTGATACAACACAAGACTTCAGGCCTAGTATAGACAAGGGAAACGTGTAGACGAAGAAATGTGTAATGTAGTAGAGAGAGATAGAGATTAGATTTATTACTTTATTCATGTAGATAACAAATATGACGGCTTAAATTCTAGATTATGATAATAAATATACAACTAATTATTCGTCAAATTTATATTAGCTTATAAATTATGCCATGAGTAGATGTAAAGCGAAAATATACTGATGATAAAATAATTGTGAGTTGTTAATACTAATGACTCGACAATGTACTATTATGTCTCATAATCTATTATCTATAATCATAATCTCATAATCTGTATACTCATATGATAGATGGTAAAATCTATTATGTCTCATAATCTATGATCTATAATCATAATCTCATAATCTGTATACTCATTTGATAGATGTTAAAATCTATTATGTATAATAATCTATTATCTATAATCATAATCTCATAATCTGTACACTCATTTGATAGATGAAAAAAATTGTATCTCTTGGACCTTCGTCTCTATACTAATATATTCTTGTAGATTTGAATAGAAAAGATTTGTACCATCATTGGCTCGGTAGAACCTTCAAAGTATAAATATTATTTATTATATGCTTTGAAACAAGACAGGCTCAGAGGTGCTCCCTTTCGATTATTTCTAATCTCTGTACTCTTGTTGTAATGTCCATGATACCGTTGAAATTTGAATCCATTCAATTTTATTGCGGTCAGCTTTATTATTATTAGGAGACATAAGAGTTGGAAATTCTTTGTAAGAATAATGTTCATGCAGGTGGATGGACGAAGCTGTTCAGCGAAATTGCAGTGCAAAATGTTCAATGTTTTTGAATTTTATTACTGCAATTTTAAGACGATGTTCGTTTCAAAATGGTATGCTGTCTAGTAATAAAAGTTTTTAATGCTTGAATCATGAAAACATTCATGATTGTTGATTGCAGTGATGTTCTGTATTGGGATAAAGTTTATCTAAATATTATGGTTTAGTATGACCTAACATACATGTACCTGTCTAAGTCAATTCTCCATCCATTTCCCTTATTGAGGAGTCATAGCACCATTTTACCTGTATTGTGAGGGATTTCAATTGCATTAAACGAGTAACTAAATAGCAGAGAAGATTTCTGACAAAATATTTCTATTATAAGAACTATAATCAAAAGTTAGAGTATTAAAGTGTACTGTTCCAATAGAATCTCATGTTATGTATATGTCTGTTACTTGAATTTGGATTACTCGTATTTTATGTGTCTTCAATTATTCTATTGGTTGAATTATAAAATCTTTATTGGTTGAGACTTATGGATGCCAAAATAAATCATTGTTTTACTTGTTAGAAGTCTACAATTATCCAAGTCAAAGATAATACTTATTAATTTGGAGTGGTTCGTAGCCGAGGCGGCTAAGGCGTCAGACTGATTAAGTTATCAGCAGTCAGATAAAATCCATTGGGCCAGGGTTCGAGCCTGGTTGACGGAAAAGGATTTTGACAAATACGGCCACTCCCGTCTTTCGGAGGAGACGTTAAGCCGTCGGTCCCGACTGCCTAAAAAGTAGTCGTCATATCTCATCATCACCCCACTCATTACCCACGCACAAGCCTAGAGCTCATGTGGGCATCATCCTCGAAAAAAAAAAAAAAAAAAATACTTCACAGAAAAAACGCATACCTTCTTTATCAAATCAAGCTTCTTTCATTATTTTTTAACTGAATCTGATCAATCTGTTGTTTTCAAATTAAATGAAGCTTTGCAATCATTTATAAATATCATGATTTTATTAAGTTCTATATCTGTTCATTATGTTGTTTTTCGTCAGAATACAGCTCTTTTTATTATTGAAACAGAAAATATTTGTTTTGTAATGCAGAAAGATTAATGAATAGACTCGTTATAATATTGAGTAAGTTCATAATAATCTTCTCTCTCAACGAAAACTTGAGTGTAGAACTTCTTTTACTACTCGAAAACTGCTCTCTTTCGTTCAAACGCTAATATGTATACGACGGTCTCTTTCTTGACATTTGGTATTTTGATACACTTGCTAAATAGAGTCTGTCGTCAGTTTCTCACAGACATTTAACCTCTGCTAAGAGGGGCCAACTAATCAATTAAAAGCAGTCTTTTCTTTACTCAGACGCCATCTTCAATTTTTATTCCGACATCGTACACCAGACTACCGTCAAATGTAAATACAGACTCTGCCCGAACTAATTTATTTCTGACACTAAGTACACATGATCTCGACAGAAGCATTTATAAATGAGAAAGTTATTGTGGATAGGGGTTCATGCAGCTGAAATCGCAAATAGGGACAGGCTAACAAGCAAATATTATGTGTTTTGGACAGGCAGCTCAGCTCATGTTTACTCCATTCCATTCCACTTCGTATTTGTCTTCTGCTTTAATCATCAGAACTTTGACAGGTTTCCAGTCTTGTACCTGGGAGCTATTTTTCTGGACAAATATCCGTATGTAGGCGTCATTCAGGTAGTTAGTCAGACTACTGTGCAATGACGAACCTATTTTGTAGGATATACGACAACCTCCTGAGACCTGAAATGAGTTTGGCCATAAAAATAATATAATGTATCATGTGAGTACTGTACCACCATTTAGATGTGTCAATCCTTTCAATTTATCCAAAAATAGTAATAGTTGAACATCACAATTTTTAACCCAAGCAGTGGAGGTGACCCAATCCAATACTACATACACCACTACAGAATATACGAGTATTACAATCAGACTGATAATTTGTTTTAGTTTATGCTATGTGAAATATTTTCGATATTATTGAATAATGCCGAGTTGTCTTAGAACCTTGATAATGGACCTGCATATTACAATCTCAAGTTTAAACAATGAATTGAATAATGTATGAGAAATTGCACCCAAGAAAAAAAGAGTATCGTATGGCTTTTTATCGGTGGGGAAACCCTCATAGGTAGGTTCCACCTCGCCTTATTTTTTCATACCTTGAATGGTGCTATAAGCTGTGAGGTGGTTTATGGTACATTGTGGTGTTGACCTCCACTACTACAACAGAGAATAGTAACTTTCATCTCGATCACTGATTTTAAACCAAAAATACCCCTTTCACCCCCGATTATTGCATACTATTTCCAGATCAGTCAGTTTAGTTGTTAGCCTCTCTTGTTAAACAGTCAAGAGGTTTGCAGTACTTAATGGGTAGATGATCAACACGAGATAAAAGCAACTGTTGAGAAGAATTTTGAGAGATGGTGACGGAGATAGGAGGAAAGAGTGAGAGAGAGAGGGTTGAGTGTGAGGGGAGGAGACGGGTGGACTCAAGTGGTCGCAGAGTGTTTCAGAAGGGATGAACAGCTCTTGAGTAACATCTCTTCCCTTATGTATGCTGTCAACCCCTGCCGAGATAAACACTGTTTCTTGGTCGCTCCTTTCAACTGTTCCTTCTCTTCTCTCTTTCTGTCTCACCCACTCTTTCTCTTTTCTTCCTTCAATGTGAAAGGTCTATTTTTATATGCAAATACACTGCTCTGTTGAAAAGCAAACTATTTGATTAAATTAAAATGTGAAATTCGTTTAGTGATGTAAACAAAGACGATGGCAAAATTATTTGGTGGAGATTTTCTTAGTCCAATGTTTTGAAGCATTTAGTTGATAACCAATTATTGGAAGACAATCTGTATTGGGGCTTCGTGAATACTTTTATGGTTAAAAACTATCCTATACAATAACAACCTACGAAGAGAAAAAATAACAACTTCGGTTGCAGGCAAAAATTCATGACAACTTCACATAATGGGGGTCCAATCTGACAAAAAAGACAAAACACATTTTTTATAAGTGTTTTATTATTTTTTGATAGGTATTTATTACTTATCAGAACAATTTAGAAAAAGATCCATATTTATAGGCCATAAATCTTAGACAGAAGAAGTAGAAACCAATATGAAGCAAGACCATAATTTTTATGTTGTCAATCATAATTGTAGACAGTTGAATAAGAAAATTTGAAAAAATATATTTCAAGAAATTTCCCCGAAAAAAATTATATATTCACGGGGTCCCTCAGGTTTAGAATCGAGATACCAATTAATTTTGTTCACGTTTCAAATCAAGATTACAGTAATTAGAATTGTAGATGTTTTTCAGAAAAGTGATGCACATTCTGTATGGAAATGAGACTCGATTTAGCTCGCGAATAGATATCAAAGCAATTGCGGATGTTGGTATATTCTAACAGTTGTATTCTATAATTATCCTGTTTTGCTGTATGTTGCCCTTCTGTGCAACGGACATGTTTAGTGTTGTCGCATATGTGATATGAATTATCACACAGAGTTTGTATTTTGGTGAACCTGATAGCGAACAGTAGTGCCACCCTTCCGCACCAATAATACACTAATAACATGCCATGCTGAAGAACGAAACTGGGAAATAGCTTCTATGATCAGCTTTCTGTGGGTTGGTCGAATTATCGCCCGCGGAGTATGTGATTACCTCTTCATAACACATCAGAACCAGAATACATGCACTCAGATTAGGTTAGTTAGCTAGTCTCACATGTCTCCCCCACCACACTGTCACTCCTTCCTGTGTTAATAACGTGGTAAAACTTCAAAGCATTTCACACACCGCTGGACACAGCTAGTTTGTGGGGCTTCTGTAGCATCTTCATTATTTTCTATATTTTGTCTCCATCCAACTTCTTCTCATATGCATATTTTGATTAAACAGCTCATGCTTCAAGAGCTACTCTGCTTCTATCTGATTCCATAATCCATTCGCATACTATGTTCCGCTCTGACCTTGTCAGCTTTGTTCCAGATTCAACGTCATCTACTTTCTAAAGTCGATATTTTCTTATTTGAATGAAATGAATCATCTATCTTATCATGGGGTTTATTTTGATAAGGTAAGCTGTGATTATTGAGACTTTTGTCAGTATTTCACAGACAAAAAACCTCAAATTATCAATTATTTCAGTTTTTTTTTTCAATCAAGTCTAGTATTCCTAAAAACCAAAATATTATAAATAATGCGAGAATTTTTGTCTGTGATATACAGGAATCTGAATGATTTTGAATACACCTCACGCTATTGAATTTAATTACACAATAATGAGACAAGCAGACAAATAACTGTAGTTCCATCCAATTAAAAAAAATTGACTTATAAGAAATAGGGGATGATGATTGAAAAATGAAGTCTTCTTTGTTGCTTGGTAAATGTCCTAGTCGAAAATTGTTTTTAATATTGCAATCATAATGAGATTCATTGAAAAATAAAGTATTTGAACGAATAAACAAAAATATTCAATCAAATGTAATTGGAAATGGAAATGTATTGGATTAGAAATGTAACTTTATCTGTGTGAAGGAGGAACACACTACAATGTAGCGTTGAAATATTGAAATTGATTGAATAATGAAATATTTGAGTGCAACAAAAATATTCAATCAAATTGTACTTTATGGTTCAATAATACTGCTTTAAAAGTTTACAGTGGAAATACAGTATAATCTCGTCAAAAGCACATTCCTTGTGAATTACCTGGAATTGTGGAAGTTTTTGAAAGCATCGAGATTCCACGAAAGTTTCATTCAATTTGAAGTTTTTAATACTCAATTCGTAACAAAATGAAAATTATTGAATTTTATTATACATGTAGTGTGAGGAAACTTTGAAATATTATTATTATTTTTATTGTTGTCTGTTGCTAGTTGAAGGTTGTAAAATGTAGATTGTATTTTATTCCTTGCCGTAACTATTTGAAATTGTTGTTTGATTAATTCAAGTGTACTGTCTATCAAATTACTTTGATAGCCTGGATTGCACAAGACGAGAGGATACAGAATAGATAGGTGAAGGATCGATCTTATTTCTCATTTTCATAACCACAGTATAAAAGTTTTTGGTTCAAACTTGAAAATAAGTACTCAACATTAGTCAAGAATATTGGATACGGTACATGAAACTGTAGGATAGATGGATGAAGGAATAATCTCATTTTAAGATCCAGTGTTTAAAAGTTTGAAGTTGAAATTTGAGAGTTGAGTACTTGACATGAGTGTTTTCCGAGAAAATTGTAGGTTTTATCGAGGTAATTGTCGAAGTTAGTTTACGGAACTACCTTAAAATCTTGTTCCAAGACTGTTATAAATCTTCTTAGAGATAAATAACTGAGTGCAGTTAACAGTGTTGTAGTTCTGCTGCTGAAATAAGTAGCGATTTCCCATCGAAGTTCGAAAACCAAGTGCTTGGACTTTGCTGATAATTCATGGTATGATTCATTAGTGTGGATATTATCGTGGAGTTCAGACGTAGTGACGTCACAGCTACGGCGGTCTGGTACGGAACGGCGTTGTTTTATTTCGGGCGAGCAAGAAGTCTTTTGTAAACTATTTGTAAAGCAAATAAGCGCCGGGAAACGAGTTCAGGCTGGCATAATTCCGGAAAATATTTACTCTAGTCGAGTTATCTCGTTTTGCAGGTTGGCTCGCTGCATTTCTTTCCTTGCCATCTCCATCCTCCTGCCGTTGTCGTGTCGACGTTCTTGTCGCTAAGTGAATTTTTCATAAACATCTGCCGCTGCTTTGCTGTCAAATTATGTAGTCTGATGTGGAGCTGCAATCGAGTGCTATCAAGAGTTCGCTTCATTCATATGGGATGTTTTCGTTCTCATATAGAGAAGAATAGTGTAAGGAAGAATAGTATTATAATAGTATAATATAAATCGTACTGCGAGAATAATAGAATTAGATATAATAGGAAATGAAGATAGAAGAAAAGGTAGAGTGTTAAATAAAGGAGGAAGAGGAAGTGGGATGAATAGTGAAGGCTAGAATGTTTTCGTACTCATTTGGATTTAGTAATGAGAGGAGAATGGAATAACGTGATGGGGAATGAAGAAGGGAGAAAAAATAAGGTGAAATGAGAAAGGGAGAAGAAATAAGGTAGATTGGAGAAGGAGAAGAAATGAGGTGAAGAGAAGAAGGGAAAAATAAGGTAGATTGAAGAAGGGAGAAGAAATATGGTAGAATGGAGAAGGGAAAAGAAATAAGGTAGAATGAAAAAGGGAGAGGAAATATTGTAGAATGAAGAAGGGAGAAGAAATAAGGTAGAATGAAGAAGGGAGGAGAAATAATGTAGATTGGAGAAGGGAGAAGAAATGAGTTAGAATGAAGAAGAAAGAAGAAATAAGGTAGATTGAAGAAGGAAGAAGAAATAAGCTAGAATGAAGAAGAGAGAAGAAATAAGGTGGACTGAAGAAGGGAGAAGAAATATGGTAGAATGAAGAAGGTAGAAAAGATAAGGAAGAATGAAGTGTGGGAAAGAAATGAGGTAGAATGAAGAAGGGAGAAGAAATAAGGTAGATTGGAGAAGGGAGAAGGTAGAAGAACAAAAGTGTAATATGAATGAAGAAGGAGGAGGATGTAGAATGAGTAGTAAAGAGTAGAAGAAGGTAGACAGAAAGAGACAGAGGTACATTGAAAAAGAGGAATGGTTCTATACCTCACAATTACAAAATTTTAACAAATGAAATAGTATGAGAAAGTAGGCTAGAGTGAAATATGAAACGATTATAATATGTGGTAGAATGGATGATGGAGATGATCTCGAAATTATTTCTGATTTCTACCAGTATTATACGGTATAATATCTGCGGATTATGAAATAAATCTCACTAGACTCATAAATCTCACTAGAAATGAATTTCTTCCATTTATCAAGTACCAAAAATATCAAAATGTTCACTTTGAAGGCGAAACTGAGCTTGAAGTTTCCTTCACCTAGAACTAAATAAATACTGTTATTCGAATATTGAAGCATTTTGCATCTTCATTTCCGGAACTATTCCAGATAGCTATGAAAAATGTATTTTTATTTTGCTTATACAAAACGCTTGCAATGATAATAATTTCTCTTTACATTGCATTGGAAACTTGTCGGAAACATGGCAGTATCATAGTGTCTGATAAGTTTAATGTATTGGGAGCAGTTGAAAATCAATTGGATGATAGAAGAGGAAGTGTTTCGGAATAGGAAATGAAGCAGAGAAGAGAATGGAACAGGATAGAGAATTGAGCAGAATTAACAAATAAAAAACGATAGGAAAATACTATGATGAAGGTAGGAGGAACTGTGGGAATGTGAGGAAGTCGAAGTGGAAAATAAGGGAGAGAGAAGATAAGAAGAATAGAATAGAATAGAATATTCACTTTATTCATGTAGATTACAAAGTATGTCGCTTAAATTCTAGGTCATGATAGTTATTACAATGAACGTCAGAGTCATAGTTATTACAATGAAAAGAAAGATAGAGAGTGAATGGAGTGAGAATGAGAAAGGAAGAAGTTGAGAGAGACAAAACGGGTAATAAAACATGAAGGATTCGAAGGACCAAGTGGAAAATGATAGAGAGGGAAAGGATGTGAGAGAGAGACAGATACAGTACATTGGAAAAGGGGAAGAGTGACTGAGAAAAGTCAGAAAGCTGAGAATCTAGGAATGAGTGTCGAGAAAGACTGAGAAGGAAAATACTGGAAAAAATGTTGGAAAGAGGCAGAGGTACATTGAAAGAAAGGAAGACTGACTGAGAGAAATATAGAGGAAGCTGAAAATCTAGGAATGAGAGTCGATGAATACTGAGTAGGAAGTGACAGAAGAAAAGTGAGAGAATGAGACAAACTGAGAAAAGAGACAAAAAGTTGAGAAACTGTGGTGAGAGCTGTGAATAAGGTAGTAATATCATTGTGTTGTCATGATAAAGGGGTATGGGGGTTCCTGTGATAGTAACGATAGTGGTTTGGCAGAAAATAGACTTGAGTTGAGAGCGCCCCTGGTGGCAAAGTGTCGAAACACTTATTTCCGAGATGTCACAAGAGCGTAAACAGTACCTGTGTTGGCGCCGGATAATGTATCTCATCAATTGTTGGCGGGAACCTTTTGTCTTGCAACATTTCATCTGCTTTCTGATTTAACTGCCTCCAACCTGTTTCCGTTCTGGGTGCTTCAAAAACATGCCATCACTAACCTCTACTCTTCCCACCTCTGTTTGGAAAAAGAGCTTGCATTGGAGTTGTTTTTTGAATACTGTGCTTATTGTGGCGTCTGAAATTGTTGGATTACTCTGGTCTAGAGCAAAATACAGGTTTCAAAATACTGAGCTTTCTATGGCCTTTGAAATTGTTGGATTACTCCGGTCTAGAACAAAATACGGGAAGTATCTCTCGGGAAGTATCATCAATAAATTACTAGGTATAGGAATAATCAAACTACATCAACAAAGTGTCAGTATAAAAAAATATTTTTGTTTTCCTTATTATAAAAGATGGGTGAGTAAATAGAGACAAAGGAATGATATTTTATTTTGAATTGAATATTCTGATTTGCAGATGAAGAGCACCATGTATTCATTTAGGAGTATTATCATTCTCAATATTGTTTGAATACATTGATTGAAAATTGGAAATATCATATCAAATAGTACAGAATAGTTGGAATAGTATATCATATACAGTACAGAAATAGTGTTAGAATAATATATCTAGTAATAGTTTCAGAAAAAAATAAACAATCATTTTATTTTCATGTTCATTTAATAGTATAAAATAGTAGTGGATTTATTTTTAGTAGAGTAAAATTGAAATAAGTATATATCATTCCTTTGTCAAAATGAGGAGTATAATTCGACTGAAATTTAATTATTTATTGATCTGTTTCAGGTATGTTGTGTGTGAGCTCTGGATATTAAATTCGGGAAGCAGAAAGGTTTTATCATTCTCAGGTAAAATGCTTCTACCATATCTTCTAGAAATTCTAGATCCCTCCACAACGGAAACCCTCCTCCTCATAAGATGATACACAGTGTTTGGATTGAATCAATCGCTCACTATCACTATATTAAACAAAATTAAATGTAGTTGAAATAAAATGAAAGAAATGATGTTTCTTAAATGAAAATGAAGATAATTTGAACTACATAACATCCTCCTCTATCAAAATTCCCAGTAATATTCATGAATGGCTAGAGGACTCAAATTCTTCAAAAATAAGAGCGGAATCAAAAATTATTCTGAAAAAATCGTAATTGAACTTTAATAATTTCAAAAATTTATTCAATTACTTTTGATCTTCTAGGACTCAAACTCGCGTGTTACTCGTAAACACCAGGGGGTGATTTCATGAAAAATCATGTAAAACTGGAAGAGGATGGACACACTGCAGACATGAATAGGATGGCATACTAAGCAATAAACTCATTATAATTGTTTTTAAATTAAGTATTAGTCTAGTGTAGGTCTGCCCGTTTCGATTATTACAGGACTTCTAACTTCTATGAAACATATCTCATATTATAGTTATAGGTATCTTGTCAA
Source organism: Laodelphax striatellus (assembly GCA_017141395.1). Taxonomy (NCBI): domain Eukaryota; kingdom Metazoa; phylum Arthropoda; class Insecta; order Hemiptera; family Delphacidae; genus Laodelphax; species Laodelphax striatellus. Next base: position 11,645,189 of record CM029535.1, on the reverse strand, counting down.
AAATGTGGTACTGAACTCGAAGTGAGTACAGTATTAGTATTACAGTGGACTAAATTGAGTAAAAAAGGGGGTCCTTCGTTTTATACCGCGGGCGTTGCCTTGGGGGGCGCTATTCGGCGATAATGCTCTCTTGTAAACGTCATTTTCGGAAAAAAGCTTTAACTCCCTTCTCACACATGTCTAGACATGGTTTCCACCCCTAGCCTCTATCCCACCATTGTTATCTCTCTCTTCCTCCCCCAGGCTCTGACCTACCATTTTTATCTCTTCCTCCCCTAGTCACTCTCTCTGTCTCGCTATTTTTATATTTCTTTCTCTTCAACCATTTTTATCTATTTCGTACTCTCTCTCTCCTCCCACGCACGCACACTCACTGGCAGAGAGTGTTCACCTCTCTCCAGCAGTGTCGCTAAGCCATATCAAAGCCTATGCCATCATTTTCAGCTTCCATTAATGTATTCCGGGGAGGAGTCGATGTGTCGTATTGAGCGAAGCGTTAGAGCTCCGTCTTCTTCCATCGACAAGCGATTTTCAACCATCTATATACTGTAATCTATCTATATATGCCGATATCCATCCACCCACAACCCCAATATCTATATCTATATCGTTCGATATAGCCAGAAACATGGCTATTGAGATGTGCCGTAACATAAGTCGATCGTTGACTCCCGCTCAGCAGAGGGTCACATCGTATCAGATAACATCGCGTTGAAAATAATTCACTTTTCGGTACATAAGTGCTGATATGGTGCATGTTTAAGGACTACATTTTTCGAGTATAGGGGCTGATCGCTTTTTCGGTTATAGATTTGAAGATCTTTGTAGCATGTAATGGAGAGGGAGTATATCACCTTCAGTAATGGGGTAGAAGATTTATTAGGAATGGGTCAATGATGGAAGTCGTGGAAAAGATCAGATTGAGAATGTGTTTAAATAATCAATATAAAACTATTCATGAACTATATCTCACTTATCTATAAACTATATGATAGTTCCATTATGTATTATAAATATCACAACATCTCACCAGACACTGTGTCAGAAGTTTTTCTTTTGTTCATCAATAGTAATGAACTGTATTTATCGAGTTTATACTAGACTGTAGTTTTCAAGATACAATATGCTTCAATGATTTATTTCAGCTAAAGTAATACATACAGACGGCCAATGAAATACATCTGATTGCCAAGTTTTGCTGATAAATCCAGTAATATCCAACTAGATCACGTCGGGCTCAACCGACTTGTAGATCAATGATTTAATTGTGTATGTTATACCTACATACAAGTTAAGAAGTACTTTCAAAACTGTTTTTTTGAAGATTTCTACTAACTTGTGCTTCAAGGTATGCTACTTATGCCTTGAATATGAAGGTGCTCACTGACCATCCAAATTCCATCTAGTTTCGAAGTCTAGAATTTCAATCTAGCTGTTGCATCGACTCTAGGTCAGAAGATTACAAAATTGAGTCAACATAGTTGTGGTCAATCTGATAAGGAAATCTTGCGGTTGACATCTGAGAAGATGCTGCCTAATAATAACACTTGAAACCTGATTCATGAATTATCGGTTGATCCAGTTACTTCAGTGCCGCACTTTTCAGTCTATTCATATCTTCTGCATCACGTCATGAATTTTTAAGAATAACTTGAAGATCAATTTCTAGCTCCTCCCAGCAACTGCATAATTCGAATGTGGTCACATCATTTGGTACACAAAACTTCAATTTTTTTTTTGTTCTTTTTTTTTCTGAGGATGATGCCCACATGAGCTCTAGGCTTGTGCGTGGGTAATGAGTGGGGTGATGATGAGATATGACGACTACTTTTTAGGCAGTCGGGACCGACGGCTTAACGTCTCCTCCGAAAGACGGGAAATTTTATTCCACTTATCTCTCTGGAATTTAAGCTTTTCAATTTTATAATACAAATTATAGATTGTAGAACTCATTCTCAGAAATTCAAGTCATATTCTGAACTCATGATCTGAAATTCAAATTGTAGACTTTTTGAAGTAATCTGTTTAGTTCGAATTGTTATTATTGTGTGTCAGGTTATTCCTGTCTGATGTATAGGCTACAGTATTTTAGATTGTGCAATCTGACATTGAAATAAACAATGTATGATAATATTGGAATATAATTATTATCTTATATTCATGAAGAACTGAAGATGGAAGGAAATGAGATATTCTTCGTTCAATTAATTATTATATTTTCATGAAGAACTGTTTGTTGTTTTGCACGTCGATGGAAAAGAGTCAAGAAATAACATTTTCTTTTTCATTCCTCTTAAAGAGTCTTCTTGTCTATTTATTTGTTTCCCACTACTTTTATACTAGTTGGAATAATTATAATGAAGGGTATCAACATGAAGAGCTATTATTAGAGTTAGTAAATATCGTTTCTGAGTTATTCAATCCGAATGAATTTTGATGTTAGTCAGGGAGCAATTAGGGAGTCTCTCAACCGAAATTCCATCACGTCCAATTTTTCTGGAATTATTTCAAAGCCAGAAATCAATACCGGTCTAATGACGACAGGAAGCCGGCTTATATTAATGCTCTTATTGATAAAATCTAGTAGAAGCCGAGGAACTGTTCCTGGAATTGGAGCGTCTCTTTCCATTAGAAAAGCAGTTGCATTATTTTATCCTCAACCGGGATAATCTTCTATCTAAGGATTAGCAGGACTGCCGTTATCTGGATCAATCTGTTACCAGGTAAACGGGATGGGATATGGAAAGCGGCGAGCGTTCAGCACTCCATTGAAGCAATTTGGAGGGCTTTGGAATTCGTCGGTGAGATTTTAAGGATTCGAAAGAAGGGTCGGGTCGAATGGAGGGGATTTCGTGGAAAGAAACGAATGGTGGAATAAATTAGGGGATTTATAATAGACGGAGGTTGGTGATGTTTGTGTGAATTTGGTGTTTGCTTCGGCGGGAGAGAGCTAATCGGACGAGGAATTTGTGATTCAAAAGCAGATTGAATGAAAATGAAAACGTCAAAGATGGATCGTCTGGTAAACTCTGCGCACTTTCGAGTTCGGGTGATTTCATTAGTGCTACTTTCTTGAAGCTATCTACTGGAAGACTCTGTATCGCCATACACTTCCCGTTATTATTCGAAAGTGCTAAGCGAGTGGATGGAGTTGAAGAGCCATAACCGAAAGGCCATTGGGGGGAGGAGGTGGGGATTGGTAGGATTGAGCAGGTGGCGGAAGAAGCGTGATAAGCTTACCGATGAAAAAGAAGAGAGAAACGGGAGAAAAAAAGAAGGGCTCTTAGAAAAACATCCTAATTGTCCGGCCTTACTTTATGCGAATCACGTAAAAAGCAAAATCCAATAGCCGTAGTTCGAGCAGAGCAGAGGGGACCCACACAAAGGGAAGGGGAAAGTTGATAGGGTGAAAAAGAAGAGGGAGAAAATAACCTGAAACCTGAAAGTCCGGCCTACGTCTTGTCCGCTCGTTTTTGCGGGGGAGGGTTTCTTCTGCTGCTGCTGCTGCTACGGATCCCAAAGCTTTTCTTCTTCTTTTCACGGCAACTCCTTCTCCCGATTCGAGGGCAGTTTATACATTAAACTTATTTGGTCCAGTCTCGTCCGTCGTGGGTGGAAAAGAGAGGTACCAGCGTGCACATAACGGAAAGAAAGTACTCCTGGCCGTTTCAGCGTGCGGTAACTGCTCTCCTCTCGTCGAAAAAAGAGGTTTGATCGTCGGAGAGGAAATCGAGAGAGATATTTAGGAAAAAGTTTCCAAATCTGGCAAAGCAAAGTCGAAAGTTTTCCACTTTCTCCTCGTCTAACTCCTCCTTCTCCTCCACCTCCTCCTCCTCCTCCTCCTCCTCCTCCTCCTCCTCCTCCTCCTCCTCCTCCTCCTCCTCCTCCTCCTCCCTCTTCCTCCTCCTCACAATGTCCCCACTCCCTTTCTCACCTTTTCTTCTCCTTTTATTTTTCTTCTGTCCTTTCCTCATCGACAGCACTAGGTGTATTGACAACGGGCCACCTCTTCTCCAACTTTACAACTTGAAAGCCTTTCGACTCTCAACACGCTTCGTTAAAACGAAAGCACGCACCGATCGACTGCTGCTGTAGTCTCCGGTTGGTGTGGTCGACTTCGAATCCCCTTCATGATAGACAGGAAGCTGTTGCGCCTTGTACAGTCAGGGAGATCCGCACTGATTATTTGTTGAACGTTGTTCGCAGATTGTTCCGTGGAACATTTGTAAGGATGCTTCCAAAGTCAACCTTGTTCACACTTCAACACTAGTAGAACTATCATCAGTAACATGTCCTTTATTCTGGTTATCGATTCAGTTAGTGGTTCCTAGAATATACAAATATAAAAACTCAGAAAGGGGTAACAACTTTAGAAAAAGGGATACTGAAATAGAAATATTAAGATATTTGAAATAACTTAGGAATAAACATTGTGATAACTGTTGAGCTTAGGTTATAAAATGAGGCCTTTAATGGAATTAATACATTTTATTGACATAATAACGATAGAAAGATATGCCAAACATGTTTGTGCAACCCCATATACCTCATCAAACCAATAATCGGAATAACTTAACATCATTGTGTAATTTGATTTTCTAATTTTTTGGAAACTATTATGTCACTTATTGTGACAAAAAGGGAATAGATTCATTTATGGGTACTAGAATTATCCAAATATAACTGAACTATGACTAGAATTAAACTATAACTGTCACTTATTGTGACAAAAAGGAAGTAGATTTATTTATGGTGTGACAATACAATTTCATTCTAAATTCATTTTAGAAAATTTATTTGGAAGAAGAAAAAATATGTAAACATAACCTGCAACTTGTAATAGTGAACCAACAGCTGTCAACTATGTTGTTCGATAGTAGATGATCGATAGTTGAACCTGATGTAAAACTATCGATCATTTTCAAACAAAAGATTGAAATTTATAAATTTATTACTCAAATTGTAAGGAGTGTTCCAAATTATATATAAAAATATTTTTAAGATGCCTGAAATAAGTTTTCATAGCACCATGTGCATGAAACTTTATAAACAATGCGTATCATATACTTCCAACTAGCAAGCCTCTCTATTATCTAACAACTCTGTGTTACCGTGGAGTTGAAAGGTAGTAACTGAAAAAGTTAGAAGGAGCTCTCTCTGAAATTAGCAACCCTGCAGGGAAGACGCGTCTGATATTGGGGGCCCCTTTTACGTGTTTTAAGTGTTAAATGTGAAAATTCATGTGTGAGGCAAATCAGTGATGGGAATATAATACAAAAGTTAGTCTCCCGTGCCTAAAATTCGCCAACATCGACCAAGGATGACTCAAATAGATGACTGCCGGTAGGACTTATCTTCAAATTTTCCACGCAATACCAAGAACCACCCTGAGGTATTTATTCAAATTTATTTTATCATTACAATGGGTACATGAATTATTTTCTGACAGCGTTCCATTTGGTTCTTCAGTTATAGATTTAGCATTCCTTCACCCAACAAATATCGTCTTTTGAATGTACAGTGCTTGAATTCACTCCTACAATGACGATCATCGAAGCAGTAAAAAAAAAATTTCAAAAACCATTGTTGTTGAACTTGGAAATGACTCTATCTTTGAACTAGATTATCAACAAATCTCATCTATTATATAGTAGATATAAACCATATAGCACTGGATCATTTTCTTATTTCAAATTCCAATGTGAAGTTTACAATAAAAACTATTTTCAGGTTATGATTATGTGGAAGGTAAATAAGAGTGATTCCCCACTCTGTATAGGTTTGAAAAAATTCTTTCTGAGACAACTGTATTTAACCGTTTTAATCAACCGTTCTGAAATTCTCACTGTCCCTGAAACCTGTTTACTTGTCCAATTACTGTCTTAGTGGAAATTGTTTCCAATGAAAATCAAGAACTTTTCTTGGAATGTTTGTCTAACTCTAAAAGAACGTTGAAAATTTCTAAGGCTGGTGCTTTTTCATGAAGAAGATGGTCTTTATTCTCGCGTTGTTTATTGCATCAGGGACGAAATATAAGACTATGAGAAAGAATAAAGCTCATTTTGTCAGGCATACAGCGTCATAGAAAATTGAGTGGGAGAAAATCCAACGGAGAAGAGATTAGGGAACAAAGGGAACTACGGATATTGTTCTGAACATTCCAACATCTTGTGTTATATAGTTTTTTCTGTAACTCATACTCTGTGAGTAATCTTCTGTTTTCAATTTTCCTCAATCCGGCATGTTCCTTCACAAAACGCGTCTTTCATGCTTAGTTCTGCAGCTTTATTGTCTTGGTACCAATATCACCGTCCTTTGAAACATAGTTCACATGAGAAAAGTGTCATACAGTATTTCTTTGGAATGTCTCGTGTGGACTTCTATCCATTTCTTATTCCTCTAATTTTGAGTTAATTCTAAATCTCTCCAATTTTCAGAATTGTTCTAGATTGTCAAAAATAAGAGGTATTGCGGACAGATTGTTATATGCAGTATAGGCCTACTGAATTGTAAATAATAGGAAATATACATTTCAAAGTATTTAAAAAATTTTTTAATCCAATCTAATTGATATGTTGTGGTGTAAGCCCCTGCGCCCACTTCGCAACTGCTATCTGATTTCGGTCAGCAACCCAATGTTGCCAGATGACATTTGGCTGTTTTTCGGGTAATCGGGTAATCTAACCTATCAGCCAAAGTCATCTGGCAACGCTGGGTTCCTGACTGAAATCAGATAGTAGTTGCTTAATGGGCGCAGGGGCTAAGAGAATCAATCACCGAAGCATTTGGGATCTCATCTGCTCACTTTTCTATCTCATACTTTTCACAACTGTTTGTATTTCTCTTTCAAATTTCAATAAAAACCCGCTTCATTTACTTTTGGAATATTTCACGCAATGACCATTCTCGATCATAAAAGGCTGTACTCCGATAGTTAGAATCAATTGTGTGTGATAACGTTTCCAGCCTGCTAGTATCGCAACAGCGAACATAGAAAGGAGAATGGTTTCTGAAATTTCCTTCCCCATCATGTGCATGGCAGTGGCTGTTCAATTCCTGTGTACTCGTATCGTACGGACGTAAAGTAAACTGACCCCCTCCACCGCACCCGAGCCCCAAAGATCCCGAGCGTTTCGCCGTTTGCAAATTAACAAAAGGCCTGGTCCCTCCTCAAAATCCACCAGTGCTTTTTCTGGCAGTATAAAATGAAATTTGTCCGGAGACTTTCTGCGTTTCGTAAGCGCATGAGAAGGGTGGATTTTCCTTCGCTATTATTTTGTCGGGCTCTTTATTTATGGAAGCTGTGTTATTTTTGAATTGGGTTGGTGCCCTTTGAAGGAAGCGAAAGGACGAGGAGAGTGTGGGTGGACACTGGTTGATGAGTTTAGGTGAGATCGCGCTGAGTGGAGTGGAGGGCGGTCGGAAGGTCTACTCTTACGTCACATTGATCCTCCACATTGAACCTTCATACTTGCTCCGTTGCCTTTGTTGCCCAACAGCAAAGTGAATATAATTTTTTACTTCAGGAAATTGAAATGAAAATCAATAATTTAAAAAACATAATAAAATCAGTTTCTCTCTTCAGCAGCTGAAACATAGATTCAATTTTATGTGAAGTATTATGCAATTTAATCTACTTTTCCTATGAATTCGAAGTAACGTATAACTTATAAACGTCTAAAAAGATTTATTCAGTTACTCTCAGTTCAAGAGAAGAAAATTGAATTCGAATTATTTTCCAACTTATCTTCTCTTAAGCTAAGAGTGAATGCATCTTTTTAGGCAGTTATATGTTACGTCAAATTCAACCTCCAACATTATTCATAGCAAAAGTGCTATGAAGAAATTAAACAATAATCTCGTGGTCGCTGGAAGCTGTTATTTGAAAGAGATTTTTTATGGTTCTTTTTGAAGTTCTCGGTAGGAGACAGTGATAAATTTATTCTTAATTTATTTTGACATTGGACGTCAATGAAATCCAAGTACAGTAATACAGAATAAATTTCAGCTTTTTCTTAAGTCTTCCTATTGCATAGACGACAAAAAATTATGCTGTCTCAGAAGCAAAATTACTGATCAAAGCTAATAATGGAGCTTCTTGAGTGAAGAAACTACACAGAGAACTGATCTAACAGAGTCCTCTAATAACAAACTGTTAGTGAATTCTGGGAACAGAAATAAACCTCTCCCTGCATTCTGAGGTCTTGTTTTGTCTTGACCCTCTCAAGCCAGAGTAAACCAAACTTGCGCTATTCCGACTTGAGTTGGCTATTTGTGGATAACTAAAACTACCCTCAAACAAGATTATCTTAACTTGACTTTTGGCGGAACTATGACCATCTTCAACCACCCTCTCCTCTCCCTCCTTTCTCCTTCTTCTCCTCTCCTTCTCCTCTCTTTCTCCTCTCCTTCTCCTCTCCTTCTTCTCTCCTTATCCTCTCTTTTTCCTCTCCTTCTCCTCTCCTTCTCCTCTCCTTCTTCTCTCCTTATCCTCTCTTCCTCTCTCTTTCTCTCTCTTTTCTTCATTTCGTCCTCCAAAATGGAGGACCCTTCTTCACTTTCTCTACTCAAATTTCGAGTCTCCTCTTCTTTGTTTACTCTTATAGTCATTTCCGTCTCTTTCTCAAGTGTGGAGATCTTGTGGAGGGATCTACCACTCAAGCAACAGTGAACTCCTTCCCTGTACTTGAATTATCTCGAATTACCTGTTTATGCACAAGGTTCTCTCGAGATGGATGGAAAGCCTTGTTCATGATTTCCTTACCTTCTACTCAGCGACCACATAGTACAAATTAGTTTCTATATAGTCGTTGCTATTGCTATAACTGACTTAGTGATTGACTCTACATATAACGTTATCCACAACAATTTTTTCTATGTGACTAGTATAGCTGAATAGTTTGAAATGAAGAATCTGTATTAAAGAAGTCACTCAACTCTTAGGTCTTTACTCTGACGGTATTTTACTCTTCATAAAATCATTGTAAATGTGAGTTACCCACATTTTTTCTTTGTAAGTTCATTTTGAACAATCATTAGTAATAAACATAAATATCGAAAACTTTACATTGAATCAACAGAAGCAGTATCATGAATAACAATATGTCATCCCATACTGACTTTGTATTGATTGTCATGCATGGAAATTATTCTGAATACTGTAGTTCAACAGTTTTGGTTGAAGATATTTTTATACTATGTCTTGAACATTTTACAACGGTTGATGTATTGTATAATTTGAACATAATGTCTTTTTTAACGTAATGTACTTCGACCGTCTGCGATCATCACTTTATATTAATGAGATTTATTATAATTATATGTTAATGAGGTTCAATATAATATATTAATGAGGTTTAGATAAACATTAAGCTACACTCATTTAATCATACTACTAAATAAACCTCTTGTTCATTTCATGATATCATAGTTAACTTCTATAGTTGAGTACAGTGGAATACCTCTACTTCAACCCTCGGGAGCCGAATAGAACCTTTTCGAACCTGGTGATGGCAGAATCATGATTAAGGGACTCCCAGGTCGCATTTCTGATGGCTGCAATGTGTGCTCCTGAACCGGAAAAATGGTCGTCATTTAAATTAGAGCGCGAAGTACAAAACCAGATACGGCAACCTCGCTTTTCGCAAAGGATTAGCTTGATGAAAAGAAATGGGTTTTGAATGCAAAAGGCAACAGATCAGAGGCTGGACCCTAATAACGCCATACTCTGTACATAGGGGCATGCTCCCAGCCATTAGTATTCTCGGCCATACTTTTCATGAAATAATCCTACCACATCCCTGGGAATTAATGGGGTGAATATTTATATTTTTCTGGCTCCACTCTCCAAAGATTTTTGCTTTTGGTGGTTGAAAATAGTAGAATTGAAACAATTTTTCGTTATAGTTTTCAAAACTCAATGAATTCTTGTTCTTGGAAGCTTGGAATGCTGGAGCGTGGTCAAATTCATTTGCAGGAACTTGAACGTTATTTTTTCAATAAAATGTTTCATTCCAATTAAGCCTTATAGGAAGAGTGAATTTAGTTTGATAATATTTTATCATCAACCCATGTTATTTCTCTTAATCATTCTACAGTACTGTATCTGCACATGAATTATCCTTAGAGGTAATAATATACTATCTAGTACTATACGTACAGTACTGTATTAGCTAGTATATTACTTTGTATTATTATTTAGTACTAACAGCGGTATTATCTCGTGAGATGTGGTAGATGAGATAATTCTTATGGAATAAGAAAATATTATTCTTATGATCTTATGGAATCAAATTAGAACTTTCACCAAACTAGCTTGTTTAGACACTCAAGGACTCAACGATGAGTATTCCAATCACCATTTAGAGCTTGCTGAATAATTGGTTTGTTAATACTAGTCTATGTATGTTCACGATTCCCTTTCGATTGATCCGGGATTGACTCATTGGACTTTTTGTGCTCCTGTCTCAAGAAGTTTCAATTCATCTGGTTATGGTACGTCCGAGATTGAGTTAGGAGTTGGAACTATTCATCCAGTACGTCCAAGATGAGGTGAGGATGCACTTCCAGTGGGTTTAACTCATAGAAACGTTACTCTTGAATTCAACTAGGAAGACAGTCGATTTTATACGATCGTAAATTTGAAAATCAATCGTCGAGAATAGAACTGCACAACAGTAGACTGGCTGCACCGAAAAATCACGATAATAAAAGTAATAATAAAAATTTGACGGGTAATAAAGCTCGAGACGATGCCACGTATTTGCCGACTCACTGTGTAAGTAGGGTGGAGAGAGAGAAAGAGAAAGAGTGTCTGAGCGAGAAAGAGTGAGTGAGAAGTAGCGAGTTGAAACGGAGAAGAATGAGAGGAAGGGAGAGAAAAACGATAAGTAGGAGAGTACATGAATAGAGAGAGAAGGGGTTGGAACGAGTAGAAGAGTGGGGGAGTAGTAGGTATATGGGGTAAGGAGAAATTCTGGAACGCTTTCAATGGGTAGGCTAAGAAGATTTATGACTGGACGTAAGACTGAGAGAATAAACGGTTTATCGGGGATTCCAGGGCTAAGGCGAATAGCTTGTTTTGATATTTGAAAGGATTCATGACTCGAAATGTGAAAAATATAGTCGACATTGTGGCCCAGCCTGAGCGAGAATGGAAATAAAAAAGGCAAAAGTAGGACTAGCCGAGGAAGTTGAAAGGGTCGTGAAGCTGGAAACGGTGTTAGAAGTGGGATGAAATGTGGGGCAGTTAGTAAATAAGGAAGAGTTGATTTCTCGACAGCTTATAACGGAGACAACAGGATTACAAGGCAAGAGAAGAAGTTTTGAGTTACGGTTTGGCAAAGCCCGTAAAAATTACGTTAAGTGTTTGCGAGATTGTTCACCGCGTTGTATATCAGGCGAAGACCGTACCGGAGAATGGCTTTTCAATGTCTGGATGGCTGTATCAGGCGACGGCTTCGGGATTTAAATCGTTTTCCAAAAACTTTTCCCAGGTCTGCACAGCGCTTCCTTCGTGTTTCCCTTGCTTCTTACTCTCACAGCTCAGGCATCAGCGACCCTATTTTCATCACTCACATTCACACACGAGCACACAGTATTATGGCAATCTATCGTTTCAACCTCTCAATGACCAAGTGTAATATAATAATTATCTTATTTCTCGATAAAAATAAGCAACATACAAAAATACATTGTGATAATTATCATATATTGACAAATTAGGCACTCCAAAAAAGGTGGTTGAAGGAAATTATAAAGCATCTCATGTCAATTTGAGAGAGGGGAATGATTCAATTAAAATAATGTAGTAGGCTATCCTTCATCTTCATAGAAAATTATATTTTTAAAATCTATAAAGAAACTTGAATGAGGAAAACATTGAGATTATGGTGAGTTCTGAGTCAAATAATACCTACTTCTCAGAAATAAGATTGAAAGTTGATACAGTATATTGAAACTGAGGGAATGATCTTCCATCTCAATTAAAAAATATCTTTGATCATCATCCTTCACGAATGTACGAATGTTAATATGATAAAACTTTGTGGTTTTGTTTTATTCATTTATTCGGCAATGTGGACTGCTTATTGGATGGTCCAACAGGCTCATGCACAAAACTGTCTTTTTCACAATTTGTGTAAATAGTATAAAAATACAGGTTATGTAACATTTTTCACAAAGAAAAAAATTTTCACTCCAAAATCAAACACTAGACAAATTTCGAATATTTCAAAAGATAATACAAAAGTTCTGAATCAAAAATAGCCGGATCTTGAACAATGTAAACTCATTGAAAACATTGAAAAATTTTGAACCAGAGAACAAACTCACTAGTGGCTACTTGAGCTAATTTTATTATAGTTCAATGTATAAGGTTCGTTCAATCCATCGAATAATCATCTCCATTCACAACCATCAAAATATAGAATGATAGTCAATTGAACCGTAATTTAATGCGGCGTTCATACGTTGCCAGTCAACTGGCAACGTGTAATCGTAGCATTACGACAGCGGCAGGCAAGTGGGTCGACAGCAAGGCATGAGATGAGACTGGACAGATTGATGAGGTAGAGGGAATGTGTGCAATGTAGCAGCAATCTCACATGAAGAACGGCAGAAACCTGACAGGGTTAGGAACCATCTCAGGTGCGGTTGCCGATAGCGGGCATAGAGGATCATGTGTTTGGACGATAGTCGATAGTCGACTATGAACGATAGTCGACTACGGACGATAGTCGACATAGCGGACGACAGCGCCATTCTGGTCTATAATTAATCTATCAATGCGTTGTGATGGATCGTCGACTCGTCACCGTTTTGCGGATCCGCTGATTGATTGCCTGCTGCCACCTGGCGGCCGTTCTGTGCAACTCTTCCCGCCGAACGATGGATGGAGCCACAGCCACCATACTTGTAACGCGCGTCACCATTGATCGTCGGCACACTATTCCATGCTGAATGTAATGGGAATTTTGTGCATGAATGGAAATGGAATGGGAAATGAGAATGAGTGTTGTAATAATGTTTATAACGGTAAATAAAGTTATTCGGTAGCTGTTGAGGAAAGTGATTTTGTATAGAAGATTTTGAGAAAAAAATATTTCTGTGAAAAATATTATTTTGATAAATGATTCTTCGCATTCACTTTTCCAATCGAGACTATAGGCCTACTCTGATTAAAACTGCTTTAGGATTGAGACCCGCTTGGCCGTAATGGTGGACCGCTCTTAGCCGGTCCTAAAGCAGTTTAGATCAAAGCATAGGTAAGATCGCAAAGTAATAATTTACGATATTCAAAGTTTTCTATAGAAGAAACAAAAATGTTATAAGACATAGTGACTCTGCATTCAAATTTTTCACTCGAGACTACGTAATATCGCTTACATCAAAAGGCTTCTAATCAGACTTATTTGGTTTGAACAAAATATGTTTTTGTTGGGATGGTACAAAAGTGTCCCAGCGACATTCTGGTCCACCACTCCAAGGATTCCAAACGACATTTTGTCCCATTCTCACTGACGACATTCTGTCCCACATTCCTGAGATGGACCAATATGTCGGCTGCATGCACGACATTTTGGTCCAATCTATACTCACTCCTTCACTTTCCGACAATTTGTACCAACGACATTCTGTCCCACATTCCTGAGCTGGACCAATATGTCGGCTCCATGCACGACATTTTGGTCCAATTTACTTACATTCCTTCACTTCCCGACAATGTGTACCAGCGACATTCTGTACCACGTTTCATTCACAATATCGATTTAGGCAAAATATCGACTGTTGAACTTCTAGTCAATTAGGAGTGTAAGTGTGACGTCACAGATCCCAATCCGACATTACATGGTTCCAAACATTTGACACTTACATTTGAAACTGTATGCCGTCAGTTTTCGATTAATATGCCTTTTTAAAAATAAAAATTGGTATAATATTTTGTCTTTTTTCATAGGGTCATAATTAAGGTAGGTTTTAAAGCGATGAAAAAACAAGGTTAAGTGACTTTTGAAATTGTCAGTATTTGGATTTTTAATTTTCTGTAATGCTTCTTTTTCTCCACTATCAAAATTAAGATGAAAATCATTATTTTGAGGATATCCACTGGAGATAAAATTAATTAATTATAAATATCATTGATAAGACAGGGGAGTCAAATCAAATCAAAATCCATTTATTGCAAAAGACAAGTAATGTACATGTATAGACCATGTCAAAACATAATTACATCAAGTTGCATCGAGTTACAGTTGATTTGAAAGCAAATTGGTGAGAATTTGAAGCTAAGAAATACAGCATCCTATGAAAAAGTAAGTTGGACTATCTTCCTTTTCAAAATTCTCAATATCATGCATAACCATCTCCTACAATTCAAATTTCGAGACAGGTTTTACATTACAACCGACCGGTGCACCGAATTACAAATTTTATACCAATACAAGCTGTCCAGCGAACTTTCATGCATCGCACTCAACCCCCCAAATGTCCCTCTTCTCCCCACAAATGTTCCCCCTTCATGCCACCCCCAAAAATGTCATCCCACAAATGCCCTCCATTTCCCCAAATGTCACCCCCACATATCCCTCTGCTTGTCAACTCCCTCTTTCCCCTGAAATGTCACCCCCCTCCTCCCTCCAATTATTTTTTTCATATTTATTTATTTATGTAATTCTTTCTTTTCAATTTTTTTTTAATTTAGCCTATATTTTTTTAATTTTATTCCCGTTCTTCAATTTTTTATCAGTCCTATTCTAATTAAAAGAATTTTTTTTCATATTTATTAATTTATTTTAAATTTTTTCATTTTAATTGATTTTATTTTTTTTTTATTTCCGTTCTTCAATTTTTTATCAGTCCTATTCTAATTAAAAGATTTTTTTTTCATCTTTTTTTCTTTCTTTAATTTTTTTTTTTATTTTAATTTATTTTATTTATTTTTAATTTTATTTCCGTTCTTCAATTTTATTATTAGAAACAATAAAACATGCATGATACGAACGATAACTCATTCTTAATTGATGATTGTAGCGTAAAAAATAATTAAGAGTAGAAAACCTAGAGCAAAAAAAAACGGTCCAGAGCGGGGTTTGAACCCGAAACCTCTAGAATATCAAGCAGAGACTCTTGCACTGAGCCACGGGGACTTAGAATAGGCTTGCTAACTTATCTGATCTTGAATTGCGATCATCTTTCCATTGTAGGTACACGTTCGTGCCGGCAAGTTTGAACGTAGCTGTGTGAAATATTTGATAGGTTATGTCATTAATGTAATAACTATTTATTAATTATAAAGGGATTTTCTTATATTTTAATAGATATTATGTTAACCAGTGCTGTAAAAATTCAAACGAATCCAAAATCATCTAAATCGGTTCAGCCGTTCTCGAGTTATAAGCGAGCGTACAGACACCAACTCTCTTTTATTAATATAGATATATCGATAAGTATGAATGAATCGATGAAAGTATCGATTTACGCATTCCTGTGATGGACCAATATGTCGGCTCCGTGCACGACATTTTGGTCCAATCTATACTCCTTCATTTTCCGACAATTTGTACCAACGACATTCTGTCCCACATTCCTGAGCTGGACCAATATGTCGGCTCCATGCACGACATTTTGGTCCAATTTCCTTACATTCCTTCACTTCCCGACAATGTGTACCAGCGACATTCTGTCCCACATTCCTGAGTTGGACCAATCCATGAAACGACATTCTGTCCCAAAAATGGGACAGAATGTCGCTGGACCAAACTGTCGTTGGGACAAAATGTCACGCTCCCTTTTTGTTTTAAGATTGAGGTGGAGTGAGACATCATATTTAAAGGTTTGACCAATATTATATGATGTAAAGAGTTTTTAGATCATTTTTCAAACAAATTGCTATTTAGTTTATAACAAAAGGGAATGATCACTTGTTGAGCTTTCAAATTTCCTGGTACAATTTCAAGTTTTCCAATAATAATAATAAAAAATTAAAAATAGACTTGCATAGGAACGGAGACTCTCAGATACATTATAGTACGGGAAGTAAAAATAATACGGAAAGTATTAAGTGAGTTTTGATAGAATTCATATTCAAGATGTGAGTGGTACAGTATTGATATCGACATTAATTCCTGTTGGAGGGATCATGTAAATGTTCAAAAACGAAACTAAAAAACAATTATTAATAAATTACCCCTGTTTTACAAGTTTATCGAACCACATTCTACGAAGATTTTTTATACATATTTTGATTCGATGAATGAGAAACATAAAAGTTCCACTCATTTTTCTGATGGGCCAATACCAAGAATTTTCTTCTGTTTCACGAGTTCATTAAATTAAACCACATTCTACAAGTATTTTGCACGCACGCCATCTTTCTCATAATCTCATCCAGCTTTTCCGACCGATAATTGCCTGGTCAATGGGGGTACCAGAGTTCAATCCAGCCACTTGCCATCTTGACATCAGATGAAACTTCGTGAAGAGCCAGTCAACTAGTAGTGAAGTTCAGGGGACTGACTCCGTCAAGTGGCCGTTGGATGCAAAGATTGGGAAGCTTGTCTGTGGTTGTTAGAGGGGTTTTCGGGTCTGTGGGGTTTCAGGGAGGATTAATTTACTGGAGATTGATAATTGGTTCCACGGAGGCAATTATATGGCGATGGCTGATGGTAGGTTTAATGGGAGTTTTATCGGAAGAAACGGGGGGAGGGGTGTTGAGGAAAGTTGGCGCGTTTCAATAACCAGCCCTACTTCCTGATCTTTGAATTATTTAAAACTGAATAAAAAGTTTTCACCCCCAGTGCAGACCGGGGCCGGCGAAACGCAATGAATCGGTAATAATTTAATCTCTTCCGGTCCACTTAGAAGGATGCTGATCGCTGGTCTTGTTGGACTAGAAACTATGGACAAACATAGTTATGAATTATTGAAATTTATGTAATCATTGTTAATCCCTCACACTGATATTCTCTTGATTTGTGATTCAGTAAACCATGTATCATCAAACCACCAGGGGCAGTTCAATCTCACCTGGTGTCAAATTATTATCCGTATATTCAAAGTTTATTTGAAAGTTTATTTTCATTCATGACCTGAAGACAACATCAATGTAAGACAAGAGAACACTTTGTTTCTATTTATTCATTTATGAAACCACCATAGAAATTTCATATTGAGAAAATGAATAATACTGATTAAACTTATCAGTCCTGAGTATGAAATTTGAAAGAAAGCTGAGGAATCTCGGAATTGAATGTCGATTTTAGGAAGCTGCATATTATCGTGACGACTAAGTGAGAGTTTACTATGGTAATGTTCATTATTAACGGGTGTTCAAAAATGAATAGAAGAGTTGCAATGCTTTATAATATTTATAATGTTAAACTCACCTTGATAAATGATGAATATTGTATATACAAATTGGAAGAACTTGTGGAAAGCCAAAGTCTGAGAAAAATTACTGTCACTCAACTGCCCGGAAAAGAAACAAACCTTACAATGAGGACATATTACAATTGAAACCCATCCTTTTTATTATTATCATTATTAATATTATTAATATTGTCCAAATATGTAAACAGTTATGTAGTTAGTAATCTCCAAAATTCATCAGAAAATTCTGCATCTTTAACTCGGCCTACTCTTTGGAGTTTCCAAGCCTTTTATGCTTGCTTATCAGCCTATCATTATTTTGAGTTTTTATGATTACTGTCTGGAGCCCAATTTTACTCGGTGGTGCTGTTAAGGGACACGGACCGAGCCCGCAGGCCGTATGTTACTGTCTTTAGGCGCTGCAGATCCCCCCTCCCCCCACATTAAACTGCAAAATGCAGCAGTTAGAAGGTTTTATCCGGGAAGGTGGGGTGCTGTGGCCTGTTAATGACAAAAGTTTCCAACTTCCCAGTCTCAGAGCCCGTCTTCGGGATTCAAGAGTCTCCCTTCTAGCTACCTCCATAATCGCGTATTTACACTGGGTATTAATAATGGAATTCAATCCTACTGTAATCATTTTATTACTTTCTGCCTCAATCATTGAGAATGCGGTGGATAATGTCTATTGTTGTGGAAATTATTGAGAAACTTCTGGAAATGTTAAATAATAAGAATATCTTTCGATAGAAAAGTTGAAAAAATTGAATAAATGAATTCATGCCTATATTGATTTTAGATGAATCACAAACGGGATAGATAAGCTTAAGCATATGTAAATATCCGACAGTAACATGGATTAAATTCGTTGGGGTAAATATTTGATTAATGTTTTCATTTAAGTATATTGTTATAGTACTTCGAATGATCCTTGTAGTCCATGATTCACCAAACAAGTTGAAGCAAGTTACAGCACGTGATGAATGAATAAGTTACTAATGGCTAGATTTCATGTTTAATTGATTGAAATGTTCTCGATAATTGAGACATAATTATGAATTAGTATTATGGAAGCAAAATTTATGAATTGCCTTGGTTTCATAGGCTGATCATTGAAACATAGCTAATGAATTGAAATGAATTAATGAGTTACATTTAAATTTCAATATGGAAAAATCACTTCATTCTGTTTCTCGTATTTTCCCGACAAATATGTGGTTTATAGAAACAATTCATTGTTTTCATCACTTCAATGATGGATTGCATGAAAACCCTAGGATTTCATGAATAAAATTAAAACCATTTTATTGTATCTGGTCGCATGTTTTATAGTTGAGTGGTTACCTTGCAGCGTCTACGTAGTTGCATTTCTGGTTTCGTGGTTTATAGGTAGCAATTCATTGTTTTCATCTTTTCAATGATGGATTGCATGGAAACCCCACGATTTCATGAATAAAGTTAAACCCTTTTAAACTTTTTTTTTTACTGTATCTGCTTACATGTTTCTCGCAAAATATTGAATTCCACATTCTACTTTGAAAATGCAGCTACAACCATAAATTATCTCTTCCAGAAATTCAGCTTCTGGTGAATTATATATTTTTGCCTTTCCCTCTCATGAGACATTTTTATTTAGTACAGATAATAAGAGTAAATTTTCTATTTTCAATTATCAACTCCATTCATATCCAACCTTATTACTGTTGTCTACTCTCATTATTCCTATATTCTCCTCACCCTTTCAATTTTCATTTCCTTTTTCCTTGTTTGTCCTCGTTTATATCCCTTACCAACTAGCAAATTATCAGTGGGGAAAATCCCCGCTCACTTGCCATCTCTTTCTTCCGGGATTCTCTCGCTCACCCGTGCTTCCGCAAAGTACAAAACTGTCGTATAAAAAGTGCAGATATTTTTTACAATCGCCGAACGGAACAAATAGGAACATAAAAGATTTTACCGAACTGCTAAAAACTTGAAACATAAACATCTCTGTTCTTAAATACCCGCAGCCTATTTACTTCTCACGTATCGTGAGGCAAATAAAAAGCGGGAAAAGTTGAGTTGGGTCGTTACTAGCCAAGTTGCAATTTCCTCAATTTTTTCTTCTCAACCCTATTCTGGTGATGTTCATTATCATTCGGTCTAAACTGAGTAGGGGTTTCAAAAGTTGTACTAGTTCATTAAATCAAATTTTTAGTTGCCTCTTATCTAGAAATTAATAGACGTTTGTGGTTTTGCTCTCATGTTATTATTTTATTCTATAAGAAAACGTTCTTGTGTAGCTGTAGTGAAGGTGATTTTGTGGAGGTTATCCATATCGAATGAAATGACTAGATTCTGTTTCAACCACAAATATTCATTTACTAGCAGCCCCCCGTGCTTCGCAACGGAGCTTTACAAAACAGAGCTATCTTTTGAGAACAGTCTCTCTCTTTTATACTCTCTGAGAGAGATAGTGTGAGTGAGAGAGAGAGAGGAACATGAGCGTCCGGTGTGATGAAAAATAATGTGCTAAATGGTGCTTGATTGGTGCTGGTGGCTGGTGGGCAGATGATGGGTAGAAACAGGCGCATCTGCTGAGATTGAGTTCTGAAAAATGACTACGAATTTCCACACCATCTGGAAAATGTGTATCGCTTATGACACTCGCAAACTGAGGATAGAGGTGGAGAGAGCGAGAGAGAGAGAGTGAGAAAGGTGATGAAAGAGAAATAGCACCCAGTGTCGAACATCAGTCACCACATGCATCTCTAACGGCTTCCAATCACTTCCTCCATTTTCTTTTCCTACATTTTTTCGCCCGCTAAACTACCATACATTATTTCACCAGAACCCTCGACAAGCGACGCAAGAGAAAAAATGGAAAAACAAAAACCGATACATCAAAGGAACGTGTTTCAGAAATTGCAGCCCACCTTTCTCTCGCCAATGTAATTTGCCGCCGCTTTTCACACACCTACTCCATTATTGAAATCGAAAAACAGTCTGCAAAGAAATTGCAAAAAGTAGATGGGTACTTGAATGCTCCTTATGGGCTCAGCAGTACTGAGTAGTGAAACTTTCAGTTTGTCAATAAAAAAATAAAAACACGATCATCGACTTTGTTCCCTTTGTTATTAAATTTATATACTTCAGTTAGGTTCAGCAGTAGATGAGCGATTTATTTTGTATGGCAGCAATATATTCATCCACTCAGAATTATGTTCAATTCAAATTGAATGCTTTTGGAAGGTACTTCAACTGAACTTCAACAGCTCTAATGCTTTGATTATGAACCTTTTTACACGGACACATTAGTAAATTGTATTTATTTTGAAATTATCCAACAACAAAATAACTCGTATTATTGTACAAAACAAATTGTATTGCATTTCTAACGAACTGGTGATTTATATATATAGAATAATTCAATATTCAAACAGAATCACCTATATAAAATCATTGATGACTAGTGGATAAAAGTATCCACTTCATTATTAGTAAAGTGGATAATCTATTATTTAATTGATAGATGAAGATTGGATAAGAATAAGATCTTCCCAGTGGTGTTTCATTAATAAATTCCCTTAGAGAACTTTTATCCCAAATTAACCAATGTTAAATTGGAATAATAATTATGATCCTATATTCATTTTTATTACTGCTATACAATGTACTATGTTATCCTAAAAAATAAGAATGATATTTCTTATCAATTTCTTATGATATCAACGGGTTATCAATAAAACTGTATAAAATGCGATCTCTTCGTTCTAATAGATAAAAAATAATCATCTTCCAGTTACAAAACTCATCTTTCAATATTATGAATGTTATTCTGCTTCACCAACAACTAATTCCCCCTAATGCGTTGAAAGTATCCTTGAAACAGAAAGCAAAAATGCTCTGAATCCTTTCATCAGTAGATCATTAGCTCGCTTTTCACACAGCGATGCCGTGTGACAATCGCTGAAAAGCTCGCGTACTTTAGTGTGGATCGGGGAGTTATTGACATTTTTACACAGATGTATTTTGTGTGCGGCGCTCTTGCCACAGTGAATTGCAATTCCCAGAACGCGACCGCGTTTTCAGCCCCATCCCTTGCTATCAGGCCGCGTTAAACTGTGAAGAAATATTGTTTCAAAAGGCAATTGAAATCAATCTTCTGCATAGCGGGTGACATTCCTCCTGACATGGAAGATGGATTGATAGTTACCGCAGCAGCCGTGCAGAAGCTCTCTCTCCCTCTCTCGCCTCACTCACTCATCCTCAATCACTCTCTCTCTTTCTCACTCTCTCACATCCCACCTCCAGCTCGTTCTCTCTTTCTCTTGCGCGAGAGCATACCCATCCAATCCACCCCGAACTCATCAAGAATTGTTGTTTGGAACGGGGCATTGAACCTTCCCACCCCTAAAGCACTCTTGCTTTTGACAACAAAGATGCCGAATCTGCAATTCACAGCTATCTCTGGCTAATATTCGAATCGGCTAATGGGGGAGAATTATTAATCGAGCAATTTAACTCGACGCGTGGAGTGAGGGTGGATTGGTGTGGTGGAGCAGTTGAATAAATAGTACATCGTAGATTGGATATGGATTCATTTAGGATGTACAAGTTTTTTTATTTTTGAAGGGACGAGAGAACACAATTATTGATCATTAAAAATTTATCTGTATATTGTCTGGAAGAAAAAATAAATATAATTAAATTGAATTACTAGAAAAAAGTATATATAGAAAGTATATACTTAGTAGAAAGTATTCTATAAAGATGCACATGGAAGAATGGTATTTCGCTTTTCATCATTAAAAAACAATATAAAATGTACAGTATTTCTCTTACCTCGTCACTATAATAATTACGACTTTTTGAATGAGGAAATGCTATCTTCTTTCACTATACTATAAATGTATAATAATTTGCTATTATATTCTCATGCAAAAAAAGTTATTTCTGATATTCTGATTGTTTCGTTTACTACAGAATCAATACAGAATTGAATATAGGCTATATGTTTGAATATTAATTCACAGTTCAATTCTCATTAAGTAGACTATAAAGAAACGTACCATATATTTCTACTACAGTATTTGATCGATAATATTCACTATGATTTTGACCGTAATTATCTTGAAACTGGTTGGGACTTCTTGATCAATCAGTTATTGAATTTCAAGTTACCCTCTTTGTAACGGATATTATTCTTTCTTTTTCAGGTGAGATTGTGTTTTACTTGTAGTCTACTACAGTAATCAAACGATGAAAACCAGGTTTGTAACAATTATTTATGTTTAGTTTGTTAAATGAATTGATATATCTACCATCTGGAGTACAAATTGCTTTCTTTATTGTTTGATTTCTATACTTAGATTTTGAAATCCGAAAATTCCCACCTAAATATCGAATCCACTACAGCAAGAAAATGAGAATAAGCTCGATGATAGTAGGCCTACAAGATATTTTCTTAATGGAAATAAACTTGATAATATCAGTTTTTCAAAGATCTCAAGTTTCCACTTTCCGCTTCTCCCGTAAACTCATGTTTTTTTTCATGTTCAGGATGATTAGCGGCTCGTTCTTCTTTTTGTAAAGGTGATATTGAGGAAAAGTTGTACCACTTCAAAGTTGATATTTGTGCTAACGCATCCGTGAAATTGAAGGAATAAACGCGAAAAGAGGGAGAATTTCCAAGTGGCCATTAACAACTCTTGTATAGCATTATACGGGGGCAAACTTTTTCCTCACCTCTTGAAAGAGTGTCGTAATAGGCGAACCTAATAGCCCTCAAGTGGATCAATCGGATAAAAAAGTTGAATCTTGTTTATTTTTATGGAAAAGAGTGTAGTCCTTTGAAGAGCTTGTTGTAAGTTGATTTACTCCAGACTCAAACTTATGGTAATTTTAGATATGATGGAAAAGTTTTGGATAAGAAGAAAGTTTAAAAACAGGGGGTAACGATGATTATGGAAATACTTATTTCAAAGTCTATTCATTTTTTATTTAATAGTAATTTCAGAGGAAATATTCTAGTCTTTCAAGTGATTTCAATGTACTTTGAGATAAACAAAACATGATGCTCTGAGATTATGGGGCAAAGGCTGTATTTTGGAAACTTATAGTAGAGTTGTAGTTCTACGATTCAAGTTCCAAAATATACTTGAATAGATGATCAGATAGTGATGTACACAGCAACTCAATGATTGGAAACCAGGCTTATATGACTGTAGTATCAACCGTATTTAGGAAACTTCATATTATGCCGAATGCTTCTTGAAAATATTTCATAGGAATCTTCACAAAATATACATTTGTATGAAGAAGTACGTCACAATATATTACTTGAATTATTGTAATATATCATCATATATTTGTACTGAAATATACTGACCGATCGATCAGTCTAGCTAGACACGATTTCTACATGTTCTGATGTTATTTAGATGATTTAATTAGTCTTCAGAAATAACTCACTAGCATCTCTAAAAGGTTGAACTAAGCCCGAAAATCCAATCTTGTTTAATAAAAGAAATGATTAAAAATCAAGTTAAAAGAAGTGTTATAATGATCTGCTAACTAACTCACTCAATCATCCTCAGAAGTTTTTTTAACGAGACGTTTCTCAATTTATTCATTTAAAACAGGATCTGTATAACACAATATTCTTTAAAATAATCTAGATACATTTATATATGCGATTGAACAATAGGCTACTGTTTCATATACACAACAAATGAATGTTTGTAGCTTGAATGGTACAGATAACATTTCCCCAGCTTCGAACGGATTCAGCTGTATCACATTCATTGTTTACAAGGTGTCATCAATAATCCATGTGACAGTGGAATGGACGCAAGCACAGTTTGTTTCACTATTTCTATCAAGTTCAGCTTGATTGAACAGCGGTGACACAATCATGATATTGATTCTGCTGTATTCTTGATCGCGGTTTTTTTTTTCTTTTTGGTTTTCTTTCGGATGGTTTTTAGTTGGAGGAAGGAACAGAGGGAATAAAAGGTTTAGTGAGCCATAGCCGGAGCCCTGGTGAAGGGGGTTTTCAGTCTCGCTCTTTCTACTTCTCTCTCTTGTTGGTGAGGGGAAGGTTGTGTTTGTGTACTTCCCTGAAGGGGGTTCCATGAGGTGGTGGTGGAGGGGGAGCCTAGACGTCGGGAACGGCCGTTGACCTTTTGAACAGGGTTTGGGGTACGGATGGAGTTGGGGGCCCGCTGTGTTTACACCTGCCAGTGCTCACGCGTTTCACGTAGGCCTGAGCGGGAAGCAAAACCATTCATATCCTCGCGCAGACCACGGTCAATATCACGCGTGGTTCCCTTCCCCCACCACCTCTACCCCCTACCACTCCTAACCCTCTTTTAATGTTTTGGGGAATCCCTCGTACCCCAGCGGAAGTTGGCCGCGGAACTCATTCTCTTTCTCTCTCTCTTAGAAAAAGCTCTCAACCATTCTCTCTCTCTCTCATCTCTCCCAGAGAAGAAGAGACAGAATTGTTTTCTTTCTATCTCTCTCTCTGTGAGGAGCTCTTACTCATTCTCTCTTTCTCTCATCTCTCCCTGAGAAAAAAAGCCTTCATCTTTTTCTTTCTCTCTCTGAGAAAAAGCTGTAACTAATTCTCTGTTTCTCTCATCCAACCTTGTGAAAGAGAGACTATATTGTTCTCTTTCTCTTCTCGAGGAAAAGCTCTTACTTATTCTCTCTCTCAACTCTCCCTGAGAAAAAGAGACTGAATCGTTTTCTTTCTCTCTCTTCGAGGAGAAAGCTTTACTCCTCCTGTTTCTCTCATTTTTCCCTGAGAAAAAATATCTAACTACTCTTTCTCCACTCCTTTTCTTCTTCTTCTCTTTTCCTGCCTCAAATCCTTCCATTCTCTAGATTAAATTCTAATTGACTAAATTAGATAAGTTGATTTGACTCATTCTCTATCTCTACTATTGTCTCTCCCTTATTTTCCTATATCGTTCATCAACATTTTTGATCTTTCTTTTTTTTATCGTATGGCTTTTTATCGGTGGAGACTTTTGATCTTTCTCATTCTATAATATTCTCAATAGTCTTCTCTCATCACCCTTATATCGTTTACTATCATTTAAATCTTTCAAATTCTATATCAGGAATCTTCATTCTTTTCTCAGTATCTTTCATTGTTTCATCTTATTTCTCTCCATCATATACTCACATTAAATATAATGAATTCTGTCTTCCACATTTGTTTTTCATATTCGAATTCTGTCGCTCTCTCTTTCTCTGTATCACTCTCTCAAAAAGTAAAATTCCTTTTATTTTCAACTATAATCTAGAATATTCTAGAATATTCAAGCTAATTTATTCTCTAATTCACATGGAATAAGTCACTATGTAATATGTAACATAATCACATGAATCGTAAATAACCTAATCCAATCTTGTTTCTTCACTTTTTCTACCTAAAACCTGCTTAATTTCCAGTTCTGTCTCTCTCCTCAATTTCCCCCCTTTCCCTGGACAGCATCGTACCCCTCATCATATATTTTCTTTCTCTTCTCATCCCCTTCATCTCTTTTTCGAAGGCAGACGTAAAACAACTGCCTCACCCTCTGTTACTACCCTGCCGAGGACAGTCTGTCGATTTTGTGTGTTTCTTTTAATATGACACTAAAACTCACCCCAAATAGAGCAATGTAAACCCGACCTATAAATCCCTCCCTTCCCTCTACCAACCTCCTCCCACAAGCACCAGCCCACATTGTTACTTCAGCTGATCAACACAATGTTGAGACTTGAGAGGATTCATGTTTCTAAGTTTCAGAATGTTTTTGAGTAACCCATTCCACCTCTTTACAATCAATCAGAGAATCCTTTAAAAGAATACAATCAATGTGAAGATTTGAATTGGATGTCAATTTTTGAAGAACAATATATGAGGTTTATTCCAATTTGGAATATATTCGTTATTCTTTTCGTTAATTTGCTCCTGAAAGATATAATTTTTATTTCTGTTGAGAAACCTTTAATATAGTTATAATATATTATTTTAATATTATATAATATAAACCTCTAATATAGTTATAATATTTTCAGTGAACAACCAAAAATGTGATTATGTTACTCATATCGTTGGGAACCAAATACATACAGCTCAGTGTGATATTCTTAAACTCCACATGAGTCCAAAAATTTTGTTTTTTTCTGAAATCAATTGATCAATTCTATTGAAAATAAATTACATTTTCTTGGGCCCAGCTAAACCCTTAGGTTTTTCATCAGTTCCCAATCCAATAAATATCTATTGTCATAATCAAATACAATATTATGAAACCAGGAGATTAAATTAATTAAGAAAGAAATTTAACCAAACGATTAATTAAGAAATTCATTGTTTGATCACTACATGTCAAAGTAGCAATGTAATTGATGAATATTACTAACTAGAAATGGAATCAACAAACCAGAGCCTTTCAGAAACAGTTTTACAATTTTTATTCTTACCATTCAACGAAACGGATTGTCTAATTTAGTAGGAGTACATCCCGGTTAGTCATATCAATTCCGCAGACAGACATATAAAACTGACAGCACCCTAGCTCATCAACTACACACCCCACTACAGTCTATCTGTATTAGACATTGATTGTAACTATATTCTACTTGGAGTCACACTGGATAACAATTATAATATAACTATAGAGGCACATATATACAGATGGTTAACAGACAAGAAAACGTTTCCCTAGGGTGGTTAGGCGCCGGACCTAAGCGTGTATACGCGTGCATTGGCGTGCGTCAGTCAGTCAGTAGGACCATCATCACGCGACACCGATTAGGGCTCTTCCAGGAAAGCTGCATTACGAATAGAATATTCAACACCCAGAAACCCAGACACAGTCTGACGTGTTACTAGTCCTACCACACAATTAACCGTCCCCTGTTTTACACACGAATCGGGCCTCCAGCACTCACTGAAATGAAATCTTACTTCCAGCGAGATAACTTCCACTTTCGTTGAACAATTCAATTTTTATTTCTCTTTTTCAAACTATAAAAATTCTATTGTTCATTGTATTGATCATCCTATTCTTCATTATATTCTTACAATAGATGATATTGATAATACTGTATTGCTTATATTCATGTGATAGACAATATTGAATCAAAGTTCGATTTTGAAGCTGGGGACAAAGACAAAGTTTGAATAAATAAATAACTGGAAATCTATAATATGTAGGCCTATAGCCTACGTTGAATTGCCTTGATTGATCACAGAAAAGATCAACAGTAGTATCCATCAAACTAGACTTATTATATCACATCACATTACATCTATAAATGAATTCTTTGATCATTTGAAACGTTTTTAAGAGATCAAATTATATATCTTAAGGAATATAAACTTGAATTGTAAATTTGACTTTCACGATCGCTTCAATATTCATATTCTATGTATGATTACTTTCTTATTCTATGTTATTGTTATTTTTTTGTTTTAATTTATTTTATTTTACTATATCATGTACACATGAGTATACTTATCAAATGAAAAAATAGTCACCGTGTAAATTGTTTCTGTGTTCTACACTGAATGAGTTTATCAAGGTTTCATTCAACTTAAAAACTCCATGCTTATTTGAAAAAAAATGTTTTCAATTCTAATACATGTACGTGATTTCTATACAGAGACAACTCCAGACGGCTCTATGCCATGTATAATATATGCCGATATTTCTATGTGTATATTTATTCCACTACTTCTGTTTGTTCAATATGATAGAGGTCATTATTCATGTATTATTTATTATACAGTGACAAGTTGAGATAAACGACTATTCATACTCTTGTAAATGAAGCCTAAAAATAATAATGCTGATGAGTTTTTGAATCCACCAAGTAGTTTTGAACTGACTGTCAACTTTTAGGTCACCACTGGAGGAATCTAGGCAACTGAAACATCCATGCATGCTTGAGCTGGAAGTATATTTATAGCCTGTAAACTACAGTTCAAGTCACCGTCAACTTCATAGCAAATTTATCTCATCTAGCGCGTACAAGGATCAAATTAACCATTCAGGTCACTGTAGGTATCAATCAAGACTTTCTCTCCTTAAAAAAGCTGTTTGAATGACATACGTGGAAGTAAGAAGTATCCTTTAATGGTGGATCTTGCGACACTGTACCTTGTTTAATTTTATGGCACTCACACCTGAATGACAGTCATTTGTGACGTGTGACTGCAATGCTGACATCTTGCTTGGAGCCTAACAAAGTTCTAGTCCAGGAACCTTTTTCTAGAGAAGTCGGTGAGTGTGAGAAGAGGAATTTCAGAACGACTGAGAAAGGAAACAAGAAAAAGTTCTAGTAACCAATATCAGAAGTATTATCAGTTAGTTATAAAGTATAATGAATAATCAAGAGTTTTAGGTTCATCATGCAATTTTTTTGGGGATTCTGATTATTTTGATGCACATTATAGTTTCAGTGTACCAGTGATTGACAGTGATGTAGTGTTGCAACAATCAGAGAGTAAGAACGAACTTTAATTATTATTAACTAACTTTACTCCTATTCTCTCTGGCAACAACCGAAACCAGTAAAATCGTGTTGTTTCAATATGTTAATAGAGGGGCTACTGGGAGGACCACGTGAGTACTTGAATGGGTAGAAAATGTGTGAAATAACGAGATATACGAATGAGGTACTCACGACTTCAATATTTGCGGGTTGACGATGCGGTGCTGCTCTATTCGAACGCGGAAACTGAGCAACTCGGATAACAAACATGTGTTTTTAAATGATGATGCTCAGACGATTCTGCAATCGTACTGTCTAAACGTCATCATTTGAAAATACGTCATGTTTGTTATCCGAGTCGCGCAGTTTCCACGATTTGAGTTTCCAAGTGTGAGTAGAGCATAATGATGAAAATTTCCAGTCCTATTACTCTATATTCACAATTCATTTTCCCCATCAGTACTTAACTCGTTATTTTCATATAAACTCCATATCCTAACTACTGTAGTCTCATAACTTGGTACTTGTTTCCTAAACATTTAATAAATCCTGTAGGAATGAAAGAGGCGTTCACACAAGACAATATATTACGATACTATTTGCAATCAATCAAGTAATTATTTTGGCAAAAAAGGCATTGAAAGATACATTCAATATACATTATAGATACCGGTATATAAAATATTGTAGAAACAGTATCAAACAGAAGATACAAAGAAGTGGAATGAAACAATGCACTTCCATTGAAACATACATAATTCAATCCAAATTATGGTAAATTGCTACATAAATTTTAAAGTTCCGTGTGTGTTCGCTTTTTTCCTGTTTTAAAGGACTTCTAACATTTTTTTATGAAACATGCAACAAGTTATGAGACTACAGTAGTTTGAGTATACATTTACAGGGCTTCTAAAATTTATAAAACAGGCCCAGGTCTCATCTAATAAGGCTAGAAGCCCTCACAAGTAGCCCCACATGCATAGCAATTTTTCCCAGTGTCTGACTTGATAATATTGTCTTTCTTATGATACTCTGGCTGCTTCTAATGCCGCTATCGCTGCCTTACCGAAGCTATTAGCATAATTTCATAATTGCCGCCAGTTCTCTTGTAGCAACTGTGTTTTAGTACTCCTGATACCCTTCCTCGTATATTATTACTGTCAACCCCACCTCCCACCATAATCATATTTTCCATTTTAGACCCTTCTAATTTCGTGACTTCAGCTTTCTCTCTTTCTCTCTGCTTACTTAGCATCGACTTAATTATCACATGGACCTTTATTGGGACTGCATTAGCAGAAAACTGCTTTGAAAATTGTATAGATCCATAGCTTGAGATTGTATGTTGATTCAATAAGTATGGATCTATGAGAGTTCATTGAGCATAAATTCTAATGGTGGCACCTTTTATTCAGTAAAACATTGTACGATATCCACGTATCTACATTGTGAACCTTTATTGAGACTGCATTAGCAGAAAACTGATTTGAAAATTTCATAGATTCATAGCGTAACATGAAATGACAATATCGTTTAGAGCCAGTTCATGGGCTCGGGATTTAGCCAAGTCCTAGACTGAAACGGGTGGCTACCGTAGCATCGACAGACGTTTGTCTCGACAGGTGGGTTAGCAGCATTGAGAGCCCGTGCCACCTCCTTAGTACATTGATAGTTCGAGGCTAACGTTTGTCGATGCTACGGTGACCACCCGTTTTAGTCTAGGACTAGGCTAAATCCCGAGCTCATGAACCGGCTTCAAGTGTTTTATTTCATCTTGGAGTTCCACAACATCAACAAGAATTTTACAAATTAATCATAAGATAATTCTCAACCTCATAATCAATTTAAAATTATACCACTCTTGTATTTGATATGATGTTGTCAGCTGCCTGGCGACATTAAGTTGTCATAGTTATGAAATTGTTATGCTAAGTCCAAGATAATCTAGTTATTTATTGTATTGTGAAGTTTTCAATCGATTAAATCTCTATAAGAGAGAGTCTCTATATAGTGAGAGTCTACTTTATTTCAGTGGTCTTAATTTTATTATAATAATTTTAAGTAATGTCTCTCATCATCTCTAGAATTTTAATTTTACACCAATAAATTATGTCTATGTACTGTATTCTATTTCATTCTATTTCCGAGAGTTCATGCATTTTCTTTCACTTAAGTTCTGACTTTTTCACTTTAAACGAAAGACTGTACTTGAAATAAGAGGTTATTAGATTTTCCAATAGCTAATCAAATTGGTTCGCTTTGCTCTTTCTTAGTGATAGAATGCAGTACATAACTATGACAGCATTAACCTCATTATTCAGGTATTGGTTGAGTGATTTCAACAATATTCAACCGTGTCCTGCATTTATTGGTGTGATTAGGTTGTGTCATTGACCTGCCCCCCCCATGCTATTACATGCTCGAGTAGTGACGTCACATGCACTTTCACCCACCTGTAGTGTGTCCCCCGTGTGCCCGCCCCCCGTGTAGAGGGGGACGAAATACGTCACCCTGGGGGCCACATGGCTTGGCTCATCCCATGCATGCCGCATCCACTATTTATTAGACGGGGTCATAAGGTCAAATTTGACTCGCACCTCTTGCAATCATGTATGAAACATCTGATAGATTTTATCTTCTTTCACATACTCGCTGTTTTTCCGTTCGTTCTTCTTCTTCTTCTTCTTCTTCTTCTTCTTCTTCTTCTTTTCTTCTTCTTCTTCTTCTTCTTCTTTCTTCTTCTTCTTCTTCTTCTTCTTCTTTTCCTTCTTCTTCTCTTTTTTCTTTTCTTCTTCTTCTCTCTTTTTCTCTTATCTTCTTTTTCTCATTCTTCTCTTCTTTTTTCTCTTCTTTTCTTCTTTTCTTTCTTCTCTACAATTTCTGATTCAATTATTATATATTTCTCTTTTCTTTTCTTCCTCTTTTTTCTTTCTCCAAAACTATTGCTTCTCCTCACTTTTATTCATTTTTCCGATTCCCCACTCTGCCTACTTGTTATTCTTTCTATTTTTTCTACTTATTAATTTTTACTACTTATTAGGTTTTTAATATTTGTCTTCTCTTCTTTGGCTCTTTATCCTTTTTCCTTGAATCTTGTTTACTCGCTCTTCTTTCTTTATATTTTTGCTTTTTACTCACTCATGTAATTTTCTTCTACTTCTTCGTCTGTCTCTTCTCTCTCACTTCCATTTCTTTTGTCACTCCTTCTTATTCTATTTTTCTTCATTTCTATCCGACACCTTTTCATCCTCATTGATTATTATTGTTTAATTTGACGAACTATTATTTCTTCCGTCTTCTTCTTCTTTCTTCAATCTTTCCATCTTCTCAATCACCTTCTCTTTGTGATCATCTTTCGTCTCACTTCTCTCTTTAACTTCTCTTTATCATTCTTCTCTTTTGTTCTCATCTTCCTTTATTCTCTCTTCAATCTTTTCAATCAATTTCTTCCAATCTTTCTCTTCAATTTCCTCTCTTTTTCTCTTATCTTTCCCCTCTCTTCTACGAATCTTTCTCTCCTTCAATTCTAGTTTTCTTCTGATGTTTCTTCCTATCCTTTTTCTCTTCCTCTACGAATCTGAACCCAAGAATTCTCTTTTTTCCTTCTTTTATACTTCTCAGTAACTTCCCCTTTGATGTTTTCTTCATCCTTGTCCGTCATTTTTTTCTATTTGATTTGTTATTATCATCTGTCTGTTTCTCCTCTTTCTCTCAGTCTTCTAACTCTCCTTGTCAGGCTTTAACCATCCATAAATCTTCCCCGTCATTCAATCACCTCTCCATAATCGTTTTCTCCCCATCTTATTAAAATTCAAACGTTGTTTCTTTACATTTTAATCAATCCGACACCTTTTCATCCATCATTGATTGAATCTGTCTTCTTTCAACTATATATCGGTAGAAACACATGAAATGTCAATTCAATCTTTCCATCTCTTAAACTAAATGACCTTCAGATGCTTTGTGATCATTGTTGGGAGTCGTTTCACACTTTAAAAACCTCACATTAACTATCCCATAAATGAATAATAATCATACCAGTCCTGTATTTAGTTTTTTAAAAACATCGTTTTACATAATTTTTTTTTCAAAAACATGAATCTCGAAAGATCTGCATGTTACTGGAAATTTTCCAATGGTTGCAATTTTCTCTGTAAGATTCCGTTGCCTATATTGTACTTCAGTTTTTCAAGCTAGTAGCGGTCAGAAAGGACTACATTCAACTGAGGCGAAGCAATGACTCTGTAATGATGGTGGAAATGAGGTGGAAATAAAGATGTATTGGAAAATGTATCCAGCAGATAAATTCATAGCGAATTAATTTTTTACAATAATTAAATGACTATCATTTACTTGTAGCCACAACAACTGGTCAATGTGGCCAATAATTTCTCTTCTGTAAAGTGAGAATTTGTATTGTACATTTTCCATGAGAAATAAATTTCAATTTCAAATCAAAAAGATAAAAATCCTATAAATTTATTGAGAAACCCAATCATTTGATAAGGTATGTTCTTATTGCGAGGAAAATGTATTGAATAGAGCTGTATTGTCGATATTGAAAGAGGGGTACGAACAACACTCTATTTATTTGTAGTCCATTTGCGATAGTGCTCTTCGAACTTCTACCGATTTCCTTAGGTCTCTTTAGATAGACTCTCTTACATTTCTAGACTCCTTACTCCCGTTTACTCTCGCTCTTCCTTCCTTTTCTGCCCCACTATGGTTCTGCTTCCTGCGTTCTCTCTCTTCCTCTTTCGTGCAGGCAATGGCACAGGGTGAATAGTGGTGATTACTGTTTTCATTATAGGATGAAGTCACACCTGTGGCTCTTTCTGCTTAGAAATGGAGCTAAGATGTAAAAGGGAAATAAACTGGGAGGTCTTACAGTCCCTCCTCTCCCTCCACCAAATAGGGACAACTCTAACGCACGATTTTGCCTGTAGAGCGAGAAGGGAAAGGATAGACAGAGAGCGAAGCATGCACTGCATTAACTTCCATAGTACGTAAGTTGTTGCGGCTGAACTGTTCTATTTACCCAACTCCAGATAATCTTGAAATACGAGCCATATCTCTTGCCACTAATTCACAAAGAATTTACGGTTTATAATTTACGGAATTTATCGTTTCGGTTAAAGTTTTTGGTGTTGTAATGTTGAACGGCTTTCTAACATGTTTCAGAAAACATTTGTTCTTATTAACGTATGATTTAATGTCGTACTTCCTCTCGTATTAACATGACAACAGTAGGTGAGAACAGTGCAGGGCAGGGGAATAGATATAGGTAAAGGTAAAGATAATGATAGGTAAAGGTACTGGGCAGAATAGAAGTGGCTAAAACCTAAAAGTACTAATTGAGGTGATACCAGTATGAAAAAATTTATTTCTATAGCATCCTTAGTATTCCAAGTACCTTTTCATGTTCTCCCTTTTCATTTAAAAACATACTGAAAGGCTCTACTCACACTTGCGATACTCAAATCGCGAAGTGACTGGAGTCTAGGCGACTGGAAAAACAATCATGTGTTTTTTAATGATAATGTTTGATAATTGATAATTTTCTTACGTGGTCTGTGTACCTCATTAGAGGAAATTTCAATAGGAAGATAAATGATTTATGGGATAATTAAGTGAAACAGCTATGAAAATGTCTAGTTAAACTATTCCCTTTATAATCCTCTTCGTCTATTTGTTTCACCGATTTTATACTATACATCCCATTTGGAAGTCAAGTGGAATTTTCTATAATCAATTTGATCTTATTTTTAAATATGCCTTTCAATTTGTATGAGCTGATTGAACTTTAATGAAGTTTTGAAAATTCGGTTTCTACTCAGCACAAATTAAAATTATTTGGATGTTCGTTAAGAATTATCCAGCGTAAATAATCATTTTGGCTTGAAAAATCGCGTCACGTCATTTCCAAAATTACAAAATTAGTCAAGCACAACCGATTATGATTACGCATGACATGTTTGGACCCTCTACTTATCGTTGTAGTTGTTTCCAAAATTAATTATATCAAAGGGTTGGACGGGACTGGTCCGAATCCCCAGTATTTCCGCTGCACGGAGCGTGCCAATGCACAATAATTGCTTTACACTTGTGCAATGCACAATGCACTTGCTCATTGCAAATCCAACTTGGCTTGCACACTGCACTAGTGCAGTCAGATGCTGCCTGCGGTTCCAGCAGAATACTCTCCGTGGCTGGTTCTCCCCCAATAATGGTCCTACTATAATGGAATCAAAACATTGTGTATGCATTACTTGGATGGATGGTACCGTATCAACATTACGCTGCTGGTCATCATAATGTCTCCATCTCACTCCTTTCTCTTCCTCTTCCCTGCTTCTCTATTCTATTTCTGACTCTGTCTTTCTCTTTATGTTATTTCTCTCTCTCCTCCTTCTTCTTTCTGTATCATTATTCAACTCTCTATCTCTGTCTCCATATCCATCCACTTCTCTATTTCTAATCTCTATCTCCTCCTTCCTTCCCAATCTCTTTCTTCCCTCCTGGTCTCTTTATCTAACCTATCTCTATCTCTATCTCTCTATGAAATCTCTATCCACATCTCTATTTCTACCTATGTATCCATTCCTAATCACCATCTCTTTCTCGCTTCCTAATTATCTTCTCCTCCCTTGGTCTCTCTCTTTCTGTTTGTTCTCTTTCTCTCTTTTTCCATTCGCTATTTCTAAGCCTGAACCTCTATATTTTTTCTCTCCCCCCCATATCATTATTCTTTTCTCCTCATCTCCTTTTCCACAGTTTGTTTTCTCTTCCCTTTCCTCTTCACTTTCTCTCTCACACCCTTATCTCTTTCTCTTCTCTCTCTTCCCCATCACACCTTCGACTATATCTCTCTTTCTCTCTCACACGTGCTCCTAAACATACAGCGACATATACTTGTTACAATATATACAACTCAACATAATAATGTAAGTGCTCCAAATTCATACATGAACACCCGCGCCTGAAAACATGTTGCAGACATACATCCCCAATCACTGGCCTTTCTGTGGTACCATCTGGTACTGGTCAAAATTGGTTTTCTATTATGATGATTTTCGCTTTCCATTTCTTCAAAATAAAATTTTCAAAAAATGGATGGTTGGGGTGTGCATTTGAAGGTAGTGAACATCACATCATTTTATGTAAAAGTCTGCCCATTTTTATATCATTGTTCTATACATTCTCATTATTAATAGTCCTCATAAATCAATGTTTTAACTCTCATTAACAGTTTACTCGAATCAATTTTCTATTCAGTAGGTTCTCCTTGAGCCGGAGTTGATGCTTGTATAATTTAAACTAATGGCCGGAAACGCTTGACTTTCAATTGACCATGATTTATCCATTTCCGAATTGAGAAGTTATTGTGCTATTGAGTAAGATTGGATTTTTTAAAAATTGAAATTTCTTTTTAATATATTGATAATATACTATGTCCTCACTTTCAACTCAATTTTGTATCATTATTCAGCATAGAATGTTCAATGGTGACTTTTATATCTCGTATTAAACCAACTAAATACAAGGATAAAATGCAGTACTGCTACAGCACTCAAATTACATGTTAAACCGAGACTATTCTACTCTGTCAGTTGCCTGGGAAGAATCACAATAAGCATGTAATTGCATCTTTGCGGCGATTAGACTACAAAACTATCCACAATAGAAGTCTATGTGAAATGAAGTTTTTTTAAACTCAAGAGCAATATCACAGCGATATCAGTTTTAAACTCAAGAACAATATCAGAGCGTTCATATTATTTTTAACGTTTCAGACTCAGGTTTTCATGAGTTTTATCCCTGTTAATGTACTCGAGATCCTCTATAGGCCGTTTTCACTTACTCTGGCAGAGTAAGAGTGAGAGAAAGTGAGTGAGAGCGAGAGAGAAAGAGGCAGATAGAAGGAGAGTGTGCTCGCGCGCGTATACACCAAACTCTGTAGATTTTTTTGATCCCTGAGGGATCATGAAGGGGGAATTTCGATGACCTCTACTTTGCTATTCTCTCGCCATAAGTCTGGGAACCCATTCCCTTGACCATTTTCTTTACAGCTATAAATCCACAAAAAATATTTCCTTTTCCTTCTTACAGGCAACTGAACAATTTCCAGCTCTGATCAAACTCAAGATCAATACTACTGATAGGCTACTGAAATTCACTTGACTGCAAGTAGTATCTTTACTCAACATTTTTGTATTATTT
The DNA here is from genome assembly GCA_017141395.1 of Laodelphax striatellus. Lineage (NCBI taxonomy): Eukaryota > Metazoa > Arthropoda > Insecta > Hemiptera > Delphacidae > Laodelphax > Laodelphax striatellus. The sequence continues at coordinate 11,608,127 of CM029535.1, read as the reverse complement.
TTGGCAAAGATAAGAGGAATCCATATTCAACATGATAATATGAAATTGTATAATTTTTTTATTGATAGCGTTTTGCTTGATGGTTCCAGCTTGTTAGAGAATATTACTGTGAAATGATATACAAGGAAAACATTTTCTCTTTCAAATAAAGCCCTCTATCAAAAGTGTTTGAAACCATGATAATTCATTGCTTTGTTCTTACATCTACTAGACTCAATTCTACTACCTTATATTGTGAATCAAGAAAATTAATTTTATTTGGTTAGGCCTACATAATTTATCTTACACCCTTCATTCGACAATAATAATTGTTTAATTATTGATCATAATAAACATGATCCTAAGTGCTGCGTTTTCATGTTTGAAAGTTACTTATCATAAAGAATAATAACAATAACATATTAAAACAATTGCTGTCGTCCCCCTAAGTGTTTTCCGCATACGAAAGTCACAAAATAAACATAGTACAAAAATTGATTAATAATCTATCATAGAATGTTCTTGTTCTAGTATTCATGTTCTTGTTTAGAAATTCACTGTTCTAATTTACCGCCATACGCTAATACGTTGTATAGCGTCTTATTGCGTCAAATTGTTGTCTCATGTGTGGTCAATCAATAATACTATCAATAATGGACCCCAATATCCAATTATCTAACATAATAATGTTAACATAATTATCATAACATGGTTATCTAACAAATATAATAGTCACACAGCTCATAAGTCTGAAAACTCTGAATAATCAATACAATATCAATCAAATGTACATCAATTTCACATACATAATTATCATAACATGATTATCTAACAAAGATAATAGTCACACATTTCATAAGTCTGAAAACTCTCAATAATCAATACAATTAATGTACATCAATTTCTCTATTCGACGCTGTAGATACTGTGATGTTTTTGTTTATTCCATTCATGTATGGCTCCAACAATCTCTGAACGGAGTTGCTTCCTTTAACGCTGTTTACTTGTGGCATCATGCTCTGAGTGCACTCCCGGATTCTAACTAATTAATCACAAACTACTTCCGTCGGTTAATGCAGTAGCATCGTCAGTGTTTGTAAGAAGACGGTGACTTTTCTCGAATTAGAACTGACAGGTCGGTTAGCAGCCCCTGTCTGTGTTTGTCGAGTGTGCGCCGAACTTCTGAATTCGATTCCTGTTCCGACAGACAACATTCCGCTCTCCATATCCTAATTGAATGGATGGAACAGTTGCCAGCAGCTTCAATAATGTGTGTCATGTATTGTGGGTTAAAAGAGTTGGATAGGTAATTGGCTTTCAAGGATGGGCAAATTTCTTCCAGACAACAGTGCAATGCGATTGGTATCATAGTCTTCAAGATACTCTCGATTGAATGACATTGTATCTCAGTCTTTCTGCTTAAAAACTAAATTCATTGAGATTTCATATTATATAGTATATATTGAGGATTTCCAATATGGTATGGGTCAATATTTATTGAGAGGCGAGATTGAGACTGAAGATAATATTAAGAAAATTACATTGTATGAGATCTCATTTCTTTAGAGTAGATTTAAGTCTATTGCAGTACATCACATTGTAAATTACGGTACATAACTGTATATTATTTTACATTGCAGAACATTACAGAAGATTACAGTAACTGAACAGTATATAAGAGAACATTATAGTACACTGCAGTTGATTACAATGTTCAATCTAAAAGTACAGCACATTACATACTCAATTTCAAATGAATACAGTACATTGCACAGTAAATAATAACTATATATACTTTGACAGTACACATTGAATACATAACATTATTGTCCATTGCAATACATAAAAGTACATCAAATTACATAAAAGTAGGCCTCCATTACATTGAAGTTAATATCGAGTTGAGTTTATTAATAAATAAGGAAAAATGATTAACAATCTTATGGAAAAACAACTTTATAGAAAATAATAGAGATAGAGAGTAGATGAAGATAGATAGATAGGTAGATAAATGACTATTTTTTAACTTTTTACATTACAAAAGTTGGTGAGATAGTGAGTGTGTTTAATAGAAAGATGGTAGTTGGAGAGTTGTTTGTGGTGAAGAGGTGCTAGAAAGATGTATGGTCCGGCGCGCGGAGATATTCACAAAGGGAGCTTGTCCAGTCCAGTCCAGCGGACCAGCCAAAGCCTCTCTGCCTCTGAAAGCGCGCCGTGTTGTACTAGACTAAATAATAAATCTCGGTACTCGTAATGGGGAGCCAGTGCCTGCGTTGATTAATAGGTTCTCCATGTTTTTCAGGCTTGTCCGGGCGCGCGGCTCTCCTGTCCGAATGGATATTTGATCCATGTCTGGCGTTGTGGCTTTGTAATGACATTTTTTTCGGCTCAGAGAGTGAGAGCGAGAGCAGCGCGTGAAATTTTCTAAAACACCGTGTTGAAGTCAGGAATCTGCCCGGGATGATACCACTGCTGCTACTGCTGCCATCAATTACTCACTCCCTAGTTTTTCGTATTTATCACGTGACGTGGCAAACTCCTCCCCCCCCCTTCACTCACCCACGCACGCACACGTCCAACAAAAATAGAGATGAATAGAAATCTCCAAAAGCTGTCGGGAATTCAAATCGTTATGCGGCTAACTTAATATGGATCGAGTGTAAACAGAGGATTGGTTGACTTTGTTTTTCATTTAATTGATGCTGTTGCAGAGTTACTTTCAGTGTAGTATTGGAATTCGAGATTTAACGTTGTGCGTTCTCGCTAACTGATGAATTTTGTCAAGCAACTTTGAGGGAGTTTGTTAAGCGGTGGTGGCGTGATTTTCATATTTATTCCGCATGCAAAAATGGAAACATAAACCATCCTCGCAACCAAAATATTCTGGAGTTCCTGTAAATTGTTCAAATCATGATATTTCATTTGTAATGGTATCATAGTAGGTATGAATTTTATCCCCTACACCTCATATTGCAATCTAGTCTAAGAAGACTAATGAGCAATTTTTCTCTAACCTATTATTCTTTAAATTAATACGTTTAGCAGCTCTCACTACGATTACTTTTAAATACTAACTAAATAACATGGGTATGAAATAAAACCAATGGTAATTTATTCATTATTCAGTTAGTTTAATATGATCAAAATATAATTTTAAGGTAGCTCTGATCCTATTTTTGCGTCTTTTATCTTTATAACTAAATTATCTATTTTTATAATTCATTCTTAATCAATTTGTATTGAATCAATGGAATATAAATATCAGACTTGCATTGTTCAGATAGAACTTACTTAGTGTTTCATGTTAAATGCTGATAACTCAATTATATAGACATACAACTCTGTAGTTATTCATGAGCTATTAATTTGTGTGGAGTGATAAATAGGCTATCAAATTATCATTGACAAGAGAGCTCCAATGATTTTTGCTTGTGATAATGAGCCATATGAGAGCCTCTAACTGCTCATAGTTGAGTTTAAAATAGTTCTTGAAAAATCAATACATGAATATTAATTTGATTGTATACTATGCTGTTCGTTTGATTGTTGAATTAATCATTTTGTAGTAATTAGGTAAATAGGTTGATTTCAATCGAGCTCGCAATGAGTCCCATTATAATCAATTAATCCTCATGATTAGAATATTTCAAATATCACTGTGAATTTACCAGGCACGTTAAGTGGAACTGTGATTCAGTAAAGCGATTTATGAAACTAAGAGGGACTGTTGAGGGACAAGAGGACCAAGAGGGACTGTTGAATTAATCACTGAATGAGTGACTGTCTTTCCCTATTAATTTCTCACTAATAGTATCTGATTAAAACAGTTTTTGATCAGCCATTATTGCTGTAATTATCACGTTATCACTGCACTATCATTATCATATTTCTCTAAATTAGTGAACTATCCATAATTCATGATTCGATCAGTTATGTGAAAGTCCAGCTTTTTGTTTAAACGTCAAAGGTCGATCGAAACTCAAGAATATAATATTCATTAATCTCCATCTGTAAATCATACTACATTACTACATAATTTAATCATTACTACATAAATCATACTACTCATTATGTTTCCACAGATAAATTATTAGTGATAGCTCTCTTAGGATGCATCCTTGCATAATTCAGAATCAGTGAAAAAAGAGACAAATACTAGAAAACTTTCATAACAATAATATGTTGATCATCTCTCATCATCATTCTCCCCATTACCCGCGCAAAAGCTAAGAGCTTATGGGGAGATCACATAGCAAAAAATATTGAGTAGATACGATAGTAAAGGATTATAGAATTCAATCGTCTAATCCTCAAAATCATAGATATTTAATGAGTTTGTAAACGAGTAGTAATCCTAAATATTGTAGAGGAACTTTTCAAATACCATTATTTTCAGTACTGTATTGTAGTAGCTGAATATTCTATGACTTGACATTAATGAATATTCTATGAATAGATTAACATTAAGCACTCCAATCCAACTTCGAATTGCTCTTCAGACTTTCAATCAAGTTGAATGGTGGCTTGTGAATGGGAGCGCTTATATTTTATTGAGGAATTGAGACGTTACACTTCTTTCTGGCTATGAGGGACCGTGTTATTCAAATGTCTAGGCTCTGAAAATAGCCCGGTCTCGAGTTTTGTTGTGGTACGAGATAGGAATACTGAAATCACCTGACTCGACTGGGAGGATCCAGCACCAGGGGAGAGAGAGAGAGAGTGAGGAACACCGGGGAGAGAGCAGCAGGCAGCATTGAACCCCTCGTATCCCTCAGGAAGAAATTCTCTGGAGACCAGTGTCCATTCCCCACTCCTCTCTCAGTGTTCCTCTTTTCAGTTCTTGTTTGTGTTTGTGCTTTACAATGAGGGTGACACAGTGAAATGCATCGGGAGCCGCTTAATGTCATGCACCGTCCATTCTTTTTTAAGGCGGCCATCCGTGGCCAGACAATTGCTGCAATCAAACGAAATTGTCATCGTAAGGTACGCGGTAGTGGGGAAACTGGATTGGATCCCACAAGTGGGGTTGATGGTCCCGAACTCTTGTGATCGATAAATTTTGTCAAGCCTCTAGGTTTTTTGTAACTCAATCTTCACAACTGAATTGAACATGAAGTGAACTCATGAAAACAAAAAATTATTTATTTGAAGAACACATTTTCCAAGTTATTGAAAACTGTTACATATTCCTCAATTATTGGGCTAACTGAAGAACTGATTGATAAGCAGTAATGTGGTTAAAGAGTGAAACTGTAAAACGTGAAAGAAATGATGTCATACTTGATGATGAGAGAGTTTTTGTAACCATTGAACATTCAAGGTATAATATTATTGTCATGATAATGCCGGTTTTTTCAGTCGCTCAATGAACAGTTTGGATCCAATAGCAGTATTGAATCAATAACCATGTGTTTTCAAATGCAAAAAAAATGTATCGATTCAATAGTTTATTGAACGACTGAAAAACCTGAAAAACTTGTTAAAGTCATTATGATGGTAAGCAATTTATTTTCGAGAAGAAGAATTGTTCCAATTTGAAATTTCTATAAGTTAGTATTCGATAGTATTTGTTAAAGTTCCATAGTATTAATTTAGTTCTCATAATAATAATATGAGATATGAGTTGAAATGAAAACTTTGTCGGTTCTATTATTCGGTTTCATTTAACCTTCAAAATCAATGTGTAAAGCTTCATTCATCAGTATAAGTAACTTGTATCTTATTCAAGTATCTTGCTCTTTTAACGTCCATTTAAGTGAGCATGGAAAGGTTCACATTTATTCTGACAAGAAGTTCATATCGCTAGTAATGTTACAAATCAACTGCTGCTTTGATGGCAAACGATATTCCATCTCTACATCTGCCAGACAACATTGAACATCTGTGGCATTTGGTCCAAATATGATCTTGAAGAAGTCGAAACAATTTTTGACGTAGGAAAGGGGTGTAGTGTAGATGCAGCAGAAGTATCGCCAGAGGTATGTCTTCAGGGCTCTAGACAGTCGAGTTTGGTGTTCCCTTCTTCCTCAGGCTGCAGGGTTCACTGCTACCCTTAGGAAGGCACTCACGCACTTCTGTTACGATCGATATGCGACCCCCCCTTCTTGGTGAGAGGTTCCCCCTCGCCTCTTTTCCTTGTAAAGCACTTTCGTTCCCCTCCCTCGCTTCACTCCCCCCACTCAGCCATTCTTCACCCTTCTCTAACGCGTGATGTTACCGTACAATAATATTTCATTCCGGTATCTCTGTGCACAGACTGTTTATGCTAAGCGCGTTACCAAGACTTATATGGAAAAAGTTTCTACTTGAGAGTAGAAGTAGTAGTCTAGCAGGGCTGTGTGAGGGGGAGGGGAAATCAATTTATAAGCCTGTGCACAAGAAAAAAGCCAGAAGAACAGTGATGTGGTGGAAAGTGCGGTCGTTGAGAGAGAGAAGAGAGTGAGGGATGATGTTCTTGCACCCGACTTACAAGACGTCATTAAAGCTCTTCCACGCGTTATTAGCTCTGCCACACTACCGGCCGTTGTCGTCTATGGCGTTTATGCCCAAGTTTAAGGAGTGCACCCAATAAATTACTCGCTTTTTTCGATTCGTTTTACTTACCCAGTTTGCTTAGCTAATAAATATTTTAGAATGTAAGACCCTTCTGTTCGTAGCAGTCGCAGTGCTGCTGCGTATTCCCCGGCTTGAAACACTCTGCAACTCTTGCTATCTGTGATAACACTGTTCTACGTAACCGTAACTACAGCTTGTATCTCTTGACTAATGATCCTCATTCCCAGCCATAACCGCATAGTATGGGTTATACAGTAATGAAAGTTGAAGACATATCAGGCACATCGTTATATGCTATGCTATCAGAATAGTTGATATCTTCATTTAGCTTCATATTAGTTCATTAATTATACTTATCATGCTCAATTTTTTCTCCTTTTATCATTCCAATATTTGGAATGTATCATTCCAATATTTATAATTATCATTGGTTCAATTTTACAATTGGTAGCTCAATTCAAAAGAATCTTCGAATTATTACTATCAGCCTATCATTATTGTATTACAGTAACTTATTATATTTAGCATGTTTTAAAACTTGTACAACTAGAATAGTGGCATCCCGACACATATTTTTTGGAGTAGGGACTACATAATTTAATTCTTCAACAATAAAATTTTTATTTATAAGAGTTTATATTAAAAATTTCATATAATTATATTTCATGTAAAATGTTAGATAATTGAATAAACACCTCTGGTGGTGTCGTAGCAGAGATATTATTATAATTCTTGTCACACTAGTTGATTATCCATCTAACATTCATTTAAATTCAATAAGCTCTTGAAAACTTGGAATTTGATAGATTTAATCGAGTTTATTTCCACGTAACCTGAATGTTGTCATCCGCAGGATGATGATAATATTGTTTAAAGATTTTTACTGAAAGAGTTATCACATCATAATATCATAACATCATAATATAATAATAGCTATCAATAATATAGGAATTATCAATTTATCGGTTAATCACATTGATATTAATCTTAAGATTATTGTATTCATTTATATTGACGCTATACCAATTAAATTTTAAGTCTTTCGATTGACTAGTTCTAAATAATTATGAATGTTCTATTCTGTTGAATATTTCAGAACATTGAATAATAAATTTATTAAACTGATAGAACGTTCGTTTGAATAATCAGATGAGGTTGACAAAACGTTCGAGTGAGTTACCTATTTGAAATGAGCGGTAAACTCCTCAATGAGGCCTACAGAATAACTGAATGAGGTGTTTCATCTTTGCTTTCACTCAAGAGAGACAGTAATGTGCGGTGGATTCAACTTCATTTCCGTAGGTGGGACTACTTTGGCATCGACTGAAGGGTAGGAGTAAGGAGAGGAGGGGTGTTCTGCGCTTTCCTAATTGAGACTCAGTGCTTAGTCGCTTCATGCTCCGCGGAGTACTGTACGTAGGGCGACAAGAGCCCTTTTGAAGTGGTCATTCAGAAAAGGGCCTTTTCATAAATAAATTATGACAAAATGGGCCAAGGGGTATGTTAATCTTTCGTGTGTGAGTGGGAAGGGGAAGAGAGAGAAAAGAGAGATAGATGCTCTCTGAAAGGGCAGGTGAGTCCTAGCCAACGACGATGTACCTTGATTAGTAACTTGGTCCTTTGCTGACTACATTTCCTTTAAAATTATAGACTGCATTCAGTTTGTGTAGACCCTGGAGAAGTAATTTTGTATGCACATTTCCTGCTTGATGTTTACATTCAAATGGATTATATCATTTGTTCAAGTAATTTACTTGTTCAGCATGTACTCATATTGAAATCAATTAAAATAAATTTGTATAGAATATTGTCAATATGGTTACTTCTAAAGAGAAGCTCTAAACTCCATGAACATGATGATCATGTCATAGCTTGTGATCCAAATGAGAGTAATTTCTATGATAGATGTCTAAAAAGACAGTTCTATACTCATATATGGATAAAAAATTCTCATAGAAGCATCTCATCAGAGCAATGATTAGAAACAAAACTGCATAATAAATTCGAATTTCGTTTTCTGATTTATGAAAAGATTTATCTAATTCATTAATTTTTATTGTTCTGGATGTCCATAATTCTATAACAATAATAATTGTATGCTGCGTCTTAATCATATATTGTATTATCTTTGAGATGAATAATATATTATTTTCACATGTATCTTTCTTTCATTGCTTAGCAATTTTTTTAAACAGCATGTCAACAAAAAGTAACAAAACGTTATCATTTTTTTAAAATTATTCTGATAACCTATTTTCTGTTACAGGTAATGGTGGCAACGCAAGACATATTTAAATTCACCAGTATCGGTAACTCCTCATATGAATAATTATTAATATTTCATCAACTCCTCATATATTATAATTATTATTCATTGAATATAGTTTTCCAAATAACCACTTTCTACCACTGAAATTAGTTATGATTCGAATCTTTATCATAATCTCTAATTAAAATCCATTACCTTTGTCTGTATTTTTCAAAGAGTTGAAAGTAATTCGAGGGAACACTTCTTTCCAAATTGAATTTTCTTGTTTCTCTTCATAATTTAGTTGTTATATATCTGTCAAAACAGATTCAATGATGATGGCACCTTTTTTCAGGGTGATGCTTTTAATTATATCCTACGTATGTTGAAATTTTCTGTTTCCTTGTTGTGTTTATTGCTGTCGGAACTAAGCAATTGCTGTTTGGTAACCTGATTGAATTGCTAACTCCACTGCACGATTTCGAAGAACTATTGTTACTGCTGAGCACTCACTCTATAGTTGAAACTCTCACAAGAATGAAAAGCAGCAAAATCTTTAGGAAACAGTGGCTGAAAGCTCTGCAAAGAAGCAACAATCAATCCCAGTACCTGCAATACCTTATTCAGAATCACAGAGCTGAAAGGAAAATAAAACGAGAACAAGGGAATGGAAGGGACCGCTTTTACGAGTGGGAGTACAATGGATGAAGACGGAGAATGGAGAGAGACGGTGATGGACGGATGAATGGAGAACAGTTGTGGAAAAATGAAAATTGTTTTCGGTGTGGAAATGATTTGTTTCGCCAATTTCCTTTTCTGTTATTATTACCGGGCAACCCTTTTCAAAACGGCGGAAAAAATAACGGCCAGAGAAAAATCTCTTTTCTTTTCGCAGACATTCATCCACACAATGCCGATAAAATAAACCTCTAATGCACTTTCTGTGTAGCCGTATGCGTGTATGCGCGTTCAGTGTACGTGCCAGCTCAGACTATCTCAACTCAGACTATCTACTTTGGCTGCTTTTAGTGGAGTGTATGTAGTAGCTCTCCCCTTATGACTTCTGATTGTTTCCTCTCATCATTATTGTTATAACTATCAGAGCTCCTTGTTGCCGGGTTTGTAATAACAATCCAACTTCGACAGTCAACTTGGGCAAAGACGATAGTCGTCTCTCGACTGTGATTTTCAAATCCGTCGTCGACTAAGTAAATCCATCCCTAGTCTCTTGGCAATTATCTCTGCCGCCGACTGTGGAATCCATTTTCTATTAGGTCTGTTGTGACAGTAAACATGTCCTTAATACTCGACGGCTCTCATGTTTTGTTACCAAATCACACCCAGCGATGGAAACAGGCCAGCTGAAACTACTTCTCCGATGGATGCTATACTATTGCTCTACTCGAGCTCTTCTGCCACTACTACTTTATTACGTTCATTCAGCAAACTTGAATATTTGATTGTTTTGGTTGCTTGTGATTCCAACTATATAGTACAGTGTATTCGATCATATGGTTTGAACTATGCAAACAATGATATTGTTGATATAATTCGCATCGTTCAGCGATGATTTCATCTGACCTTTATCATTTTGAACAATCATCCATATCGCATAATTATTATTATTTGTATTATTCTTGTATAAATGCTCATTTGAATGCTCTGTAAATGTATCAAAATACTTCTTTGCGAAACATATCCTATTCATAATTTCATATTGATTACTATCCATTAATGGATCATGCTTGACGTTTATTTATACTATCGTAACTCTGAATTTAAAAAAGTGATGAGAAACGAAATGCAGTAACAGATACAATAATTCGATTATTTTCGTGTTGTTGTATATCCGTTCTTTTTTCAATTACTGTTATTTATTTATTTCTTCTTTGAAAGAAAATATTCAAGTGAAACAATTATCACTATATTTTCCCTTACTATCAAATATTTCTCATTATATCTTATTTTGTTTCTGTGTTTTCTGCCAATTCAAAACTCGAAATCAATTAATTTTGTCAGCCAATCATAAATTGATTCATCTTTTATCGCTGTCGTTATAAATTAATAGCATCGAATTAATACCGTATTTCTGTTTGTTTAAGTTTTGAACAGGAAAAATATTATCAATAATTAAATTTCACACATTTTTACATTTTCTCACTCTTGTACATAACTCAATTTGAAAACCTGTTTGAATAGATTTCTTGAAAAATCTTATGCATATGTAATTGACATTTCTCATCAAACGATAATATTTCTTAATGTTGGATGTTCTCAAAAATATCACTGTATTTACATAAGAAATTCACAAACATGTTTTGACAACATCCAAGTGTTTTCATTATGTATTATAAATATCACAACATCTCAACAGACACTGTGTCAGAAGAAAATATTTATTTTATTATTCTATCTCCATCAATTCCTTCATTCAGTCTTATTGTTCCAAGATATATTGTTATATGATTAAAGTATTTTCTCCTTACCAATTTTAAAATAGGATGGATCAAAATAAGCTCACTCCCTTAAAGTTCCAACACAACGAAAATCAGAAATAATACTTGCCACCGCTATCAGCATGCATTTTGTAGGTATGCACACTCATGTTAATTACTCGACTGCTGACTTGTTAATCTGCTGACTATATGGTATTTATAGGGCGACTGAAGATCCATTAGGCGATTCTTATCAGAGGAGTTAGCGGCGGTATCTGATAGCCTGGCAAGTGATTGTAGTAGGAGCGAACAACTATCTTTCAACTCGTTGAGGTGAATGGAATGAAATTTGTTAGATGGAGAAGGGAAAGCCACCTGAATGCAGGATACATAACAGAGGTAATAATAGTTAAACTGGATGTTCGTTGAGGATTAAGGAAGGGAGTTGAGGAGTCTAGCCCGAGCGCCCGTTTAGGCGTAGTCGTGGGTGTTTGTTGAATTTGTGGCATGCGAGGTGTAGTAATAGAAGGTAGCGGAAAATTTGTCGGACAGGTTGGGGGAAGGAAAATGGAAATGAATTGAGTTTCCCGATGATGTTCAACTTGAAGCCCTTTCTTGATCACCTGCGTTATCCACCTACCCGGCCTATTGTGTCTCTCTAATGTTGCAATCCTGTCTTACCTTTCTCGATCCCCCGGAAAAGCGTTTCATTCGCAGACCATCCGGGGGCCGGCTTCAAGACCCAATAACATTCAACTTTCGCTAACGTGTTCGCCTGTAAACGATGCCTGGTTTAGCGACGGGAAATTAAGGCGATATTTTCTTATTGTTGGTAATCTGTACTTGAATGTTGCGATAAGAAAGTTCAAATATCTCCAAGAACTGTTTTAAAGGTCTTTTATTGAAATATTAGGGGTTCTTCTGAGAAGCAGCTTACTTCGAGAGAGTATTGGCTCAACTTGGGAAAGAAGCAGTTTTGGACAAATGTCTGTTGATTCTTCCCACATTGTAATGTATCTTGCCAATAAATGAATAAATGAACTTTATGAATGCTTCATCTTGATTACGTTGAAAATACATTGAAAGATTCGCATCTCTGCAGTTTGCAGTTTCTCTTTGACGATGCATGTACAAAAATATAATTTTCTATTCATGAAATCAACTTCAAATATATGCAATTTTCATGAAGTTGCAACTATTTATTGCAATTTTATTTTTCAAGCAATTTAAACAAAACATTCTTATAAACTAATTTAAATCTTTATGTACAAATATTTTGAATCAAAATTATAAAAAAAAACAAACATCACGATTGGTTGAATTACATTCATAATTCTGAACTCAACTACAAGAATTGACGGTCTACATGAATTTTCTCGATAATGGAGATTACTTGTTGTTGAAGAGCAATGAACGCATAATTGAAAATTGATTATTTGTCCCTATCCTTCAACCTTCATACGAGCCCTCATCTATTTCATGTTGTACACTGTACAGCAACGGTGATCAAGAAATCGATGAAATGGAAATGTCATAGTTTGTTATTGGCTGGCATATGGCATCGGACACCGGGTTTACCACGGTAATCAGATAAGTTGTCCCGGCGTTTGATTGGATAATTTCGATGTTGAACCGACCGCTAACCCCCTTTTCTAAGTCCCTCCCCCCCTGACCGGATGACCGTCATTTACCGGCCTTTGATACGTCGTTTATCGTGACTGTATGACTAGCCTATTGGGTCGTTTACACCGGTCTGCATATTTAAATCGCTCAGCGGCTGACGCCGTCGCTTTGTCGCATCGCGAATCATTCAAATACGTTTGACAGCATGCAGGCTTTCACGCACACAGAGCAATTGTTACCGCATCCCTTGTCAATTCAATATATCTTTCATCTTCTGTATAAATTACGAGTCGCTATCAAACGATGGGTGCAAGGGAGAGAGATGGATTCGGTAGTATATGTTGGTGTGAGAGATGATGATTAGTTAGACCCATGGAAGAGATCAGAGAAATGAACTACATTTTATATTATTACCATAGTATTAATACTGCCTCATATTATATGATAGGAAAATAATTTATGATTGTATTTATTTATTTAGCGTATGGCTTTTGTCTGTGGGGAGACCCGAAGGTTGTTCTCGCCGTGTTTAACCTAATTCCACTAAGGTTGTAGTTTCATCCATAATATCCAAAATGATTTCGAATTTTGAAAAAAGTTCTTTTTGATACATTAAAGTCCAAAAGTCATATATAATGTATATATCATAATATAAAATACATTTATGATTGTAGAATAATATGATATGATATATTATGAGCGAGAGACTTGAAAGAATGAGATTAGAGAACGTCGTAAAGAATAAATTATTATAAATTCAATACTATTTTATTTAGTAGAATTAAATGATGAAAGTTATTTCATTCAAACGTAAAATATCAATATCGGAACAAAAGTCAAGTAATATCTGGGTGCTAGTAGCAAGTTTATTTGAAAATAATAATAAAAAATAAGGCCTTTCTTTCGAGGACAAGTTGGGATAGAACCCTTTAATCGTGTTAGTTTATTAGTGTCTAATGTGTATCCGCTTTTCCTGTATTACAAAAGTTCTCGATTTTTATAGAACAAGCCGCTGGTATAACTTGATAGAAACATTATAGATGAATAATCCAGATAGATAATGAGAAAACCCATTCAAAAGATAACGATATTCAATGGAAGATGATGTTGAAGAGATAATAGGAGGAACATCAAAACTGTCGAAAAGAAGACAGTATCATATGTGAGAAATATATGAGTGAGAAGAAGGAACATCAGATATATCGAAAAGAAGACAGTATTATACGAGAAATAAATGATTGAAAGGAAGGAAACGTTTCATGAATGGAAAATTGTTTGAATGGAGGATAGAGGAATAAAAGGAGAGAGAGTAAATTCATGAGGAGAAATACTGTGGGAGAGAGTCGGCTAGATATTGGATGAAGGCAAGAGAGGAGGCATTTTTGAGAACACATTGTATGGAGAGAGACCGAGTGAGAGACAGAGTAGCTAATAAATGAGGCGAAATATGAGAGGGGGAATCAGAGAAGGGTTGCGGTTATTTATTAAAGATGTAATGGGAGGGGCGGAGAGAGATAAGAGTGTTGTTTATTTTCGATCGCCATGCTAATTTGTTCTTGATCACAGGCCGCGAGCTTCGACGCGGTTCCATACGCCAATATTGCTCTTTAAATGTTTGCTGGCGTGTTTCTGTTGAATAATGCGAAAATTAAGCGCTGAAAGAGCTGCTTGCTGCGTAGCACCACCCTACATAAATCATTAGTCTATGCGGTAATTTGTGCCTGACCTTTGTTCGCCGCGAATCATCTTTGTTATTGGCTAATCATGATAGATATTCATGTTTCATAGCAGGTATCTGTGATGCATTTCGTGGGCATACATAGTATTTGTTTGCAAGATAGGAATTGTTCGACTAGGGATGGATAGAATTGGGTCACTTCTTGAATAGAGGTTTTTCATTGAGATACATGGGACTTTCAAAAATAATTTAGATGATGTGGAAAATTCGGTGTTTTTGCACTATATACAGATATTCCAGCCAATTTCCCATTATGCCATGATGATGTTGAATAGTTTCCTTAAATAAGCCAATAGCCAATGGCAGGCAAACAACTCAATAGGACATTCAATTAAAATTAGGATCGCTCGCTTAATAGTGTATATATTCTGTTGCTCACTACTTTTATTCAATTAACTCGTAAATGGAATGTAAAATAATGTGTCGAAACTTCAGTGTTTTTATTCTTTCTTTTTATCATCAACAAGCTGTCCCGGCGAACTTCGTATCCCTCAAAAATGTCATCCCCAAATGACCCCCGTTCATTCCCCCAAATGTCACCCTTTTTTCAATTATTTATTCTATTTTGTAATTTTTTTAAATTTATTTTTTCTTTTTTTTAATTTCTTCTATTTTTATTTATTTATTTATTTTAAATTTAATAAAAATTTAATTTATTTTTATTTTATTTGAAACAATAAAACATAATGATACGAACGATAACTCATTCTTAATTTAAATGATTCTAGCGTAAAACCGCTCTATGCACTGCGCAATCATCTTCCTGATATGTTTGATAGGTTAGGTCATTAATTTACTAATTATTTATTAATTAATATTTTAATTCATATTGTTAACCAGTGCTGTAACAATTTTCGCTTTCATAACTCACAAAAAATGGTACACTATCATAAACAGGGTAAGAAAACATGAATTAAAAAAAATATAATATAATATGTTATCATATATATTAATATAAATATATATATATATATATATATATATATATATATATATATATATATATATATATATATATATATATATATATATATATATATATATGATGAATATATATTCATTTTCAAGTAAAACTTCAGTATTTCCAAATATAGCTTCATTTTTACAAAGTTTCGTTTTCTTTATTCGTTAGAGAGATTCTATTCTAAACTTTTGTTTTTGTAAACGTTTACGAGAAATGAAGAATTATACAAGTTTTCTTGTAACTTCACCTTGATTACAGTGCCTGTAGAATATTCCATAGTCATCGTGACCTTGATAGAGAGACACCACCATCTATCACAACTGAGACACAATCAGTCGTTCGCCATTTCTTTGCTTGGCGCTAATTCCCAAGTTGAAAAGCTCCTGCAACCAGCTCGATCTCAACGAGTTCGGAAATCGATTTATAACGAGCTTCTTCTAAAGCGTCAAACCCGTGTTTCAAAAGGGAGAACGACAATACTGAGAAGTTTACATCCACTAGAAGCGAATCACTAATTAAAGAGCAATGTCAACCCTTTTAAATCAGGATGGGTACGCGCGAACTACCCTCCTCTCATTTATTTTAGAAGGCGCCACTGAATTATTCAATGCCTTTTCATTACCGGCCTATACGGTAAGGTAATGAACCACCTTAAAAGATAACACAAGAAATGGGGGAAAAGGAAGTACTTGAAGAAGATTAACTATTCCGGGGACACTAAATCAGAATAAAAATAATTGAGAACTCCCATTGTTCAATGGAAAGTGACAAAATTATTTCAGTATTTATTATTGATTTGGAACATTACTTATTTTATCTTCTTTTATATTTTGACATAAATCCAAGTTAAGTTAAAGTTTGGAAATTTTGCTATTTATCAAGTGAGGTGGTATATGGTAGTAAAATTATCACGATTAATATTGTGTGGAAGAGACATGAGAGTACATCAATGCTAAGCGATAGATGCATGCTTTACTTACACATGAATTTAGATACATGAATTACTT
Source organism: Laodelphax striatellus (assembly GCA_017141395.1). Taxonomy (NCBI): domain Eukaryota; kingdom Metazoa; phylum Arthropoda; class Insecta; order Hemiptera; family Delphacidae; genus Laodelphax; species Laodelphax striatellus. The sequence goes on along the minus strand of CM029535.1, from coordinate 11,591,578 downwards.
AGATACTTTAGATATTACTTGAGATACATGGATTACTATTGCTTTACTTAGATAATTCTCATGTTTGTATTTGCGCAATATGTCTTTATGAAATAGTGCAATAAGTAGGTGATGACTGTTGGTGGAAAAAATGAAGAGTGGGTCTAAAGTTGATGATAATAAAATGATAAATAGCAGGTTAAGATGATAAGAAGCATGAAAACTTTTCTGAATAAAGCTGTAGGTCCATCCATGCCTTATTTTCATCCTTCCCATTACCCACGCACAAGCCTAGAGCATATGTGGGAATCATCCCCAGCAAAAAAGTATTAAATTTCAAATAATAAGCAGTATCGAATGACGTGAAAAACAGGTAGCTTCAATCAGCAATAGCGTGGAAAGTAACGAGAGGTCGTGGAGATCCCCTTGCCTTGCGTCTATTTTGCAATAATGGATTGGAAAAATAAGTAGGAAAATCCTTCGTTTGAACAAGGCGTTACTAGAATCGCTACAGCTCATTAAAATAACCCTGTAATTTTCCAAATTGCGAAACAATGAGGGCCATAAACGACAGAGTGTTGTTAACAAAATTGCTCTCGACAAGATGAAAGCACTGTCGATCTACACTAATTCAATCGCACAGATTGAGGCCTGTAGGCGTGTTGCGCCCCTCATCAGGGTTATGGGAGAGTATCAAAGCGGACCGCGGGCGAGGATCGAAGCCAAGGGTCAAAGAAATGTTGATCAGTGACCAGAAACTGCAGCAGTAGCAACTTAACTTCGACGGAAGAGTGAGTGAATTTGTTTACAGCGCCCCAGGCGGCGCTTTGCTGAACTTTAGCTGGATAATTTCCGCTCGGAAGCATTCTGTTTGGTCCTCGCACACTGTGTTGGGTCATAACACGGGCCCGACTACAATAGATTGCCAGCTGTGGGCACAATGTACTGGAGACTGTTGGTGACAAGTCGGAAGGAGATCAACTTTGGAAACTATTCGATGTGTTCTAGCTACCAACTATGTGTTCCGGGTTGGACCGGATTTCGGTTCCATATGGATTTGTATCTCATTACAATTTGCTATAACAACAATGATAATATTGTAATATGATAAGAAATTTCTTGTAAATATGATAAGAAACATATTTGTAGCCTACTATACCCTGTTGTATTTTTTCTGTTGTATGTATTATACTTATCTATTGTGTCTATTATCTACTTTATCTATTTTGTGCTGAATGAATGAATATATGGATTGATTTCTTCATAAATAATTAAATTCATTATCAATAACTAATTGGTTGAAATAATTAATTGATAAATGGATGAATGAATCAATTTATAAATAATTAATGAATTATAGAATAAATTTATATTATGTTGCCGTAATATTGAACTATTGTGAATAAATTCAAGAAAACTTTGAAACCTGCCTGTTAATAACTAATACAATCAGATTCATCTAATTTGACGCTTGACATTAGATAGAGAGATATTATTTCTTTTCCATTGCACTCTACGGTCATCAGCAACGTCAAGAAATGATATCTCTCTATCTATCTAATGCCAAGCGTCAAATTGAATGAATCTGATTAATTAAAGTCGTCAATCTCAAGTGAGAATCGAAACTGTAACATCAATGTATTGCACAAATACTGTAACCATAGACCAACTGTATGGTTAGTCTATGCTGTAACTTATTGCAATTGGTATCGCCTGCATCCCTTAATAATCAGACTGAAATCAGTATTGAATAGAAACACTGATACAAATTAGCACCCCACCAATTCTCATATTTTCTCATTCTCATTACTGAAAGCAATAACCCGTACACAGTTTCTAATGTCATAATTTCTTGTGAAGTCAGCACTCAGCTAACTTGCTACACCGCCTCCCAAGGGAAAGTGTGCGTTATCAAGTTGTAGTAGAATGACGCGAATAAGAAAACGCGCTTGGAAATAATTAGCGGACCATGAGTAAAATGAAATGGTGGAAGTATAATATGCGAAGTCTCAGCCTGTGTATATCATACAGAATGACGCGCAAGCCACCCACTATTTGCACTGAACAAACTGCTACGAGTATACATAATTTACTGCGGCGTAGCGTTGTAAAACGGTTCTACGCATGCGTAGTGAAGAGGTTTATAAGGGTGGAGATAAAAAAGAGGGAGAAAGAGAAGAGAGAGAAACAGTTTGTGTAACAAAGTGAGTTCAAGGGAAACCGAGAGAGAGAAAAATGTTTGAGAGAATGGGAAAGATACTGGAAGTATGAGGGGAAGATTGTAAGTTGGGGTACTGGCATCTTGAAACAAAATCCTCAAACCTCCAAATTCGCAAAAGCGACTTGGTGGCGGTATAATTTTTGGTTAGTATGAGGGAAGAATCGTGTGATCAGTGTAGGGGTTGTCGAAAAAATAAATAATGACAAACTGTGAAATATGAATAAGAGAAATCATCTGGTATGCTAGAACATACTAAAATGTATATTTGTTTTTTGGGGATTAGATTAGATTTGATTACTCACTTTATCCATATAGATTACAACATATGTAGCTTAATAGAGATAGAGAGGATAGAGAGATAAGTGATAGAGGGACAACGGATGAAAAAAGATTGGAGAGTAAAACATAAAATATATAAAATTCATGAGAAATACATTGAGTTATGCTTATGGGGATGAATAGGAGAAAGAGGAGCTGTGATAGGAGTGTGAATAGAAGGAGAAGTAATGAGAAGTGAAGGTGAGTAATTTGGGTATCGTGAAGCATTAATAATAACAGTCATCAATTTCACTTGAAAACATATTACACTTCAAACATCTCAACACTAAAACACGAAACTATTTTTATTGCTCATAATTCAACCTATTTCATAGAACGAAACTTTGAACTTTTCCCGCAAATAAACCTTCCAATGAATTATCATATGAGAAAAAGAAATCAACTCAAATAGTGTACTACAACAATTCTGGGACAGTTATGTTGGGTTGCACCGAGATTGGTGCAGGATCAATATTTTCCTGGATCGAATTGTTCCAGGATCATTCCAATGCTAATCAAATGGGATCAGCTGATTCAAAACACGGATAGTTGACTCTGGTTGGTGCCATCCTACATAAGAGAATTTTCCAGGTCTGTAATTAGATGGTACACTTTTTCTCTAGGTGAATACCTTTCTAGCAAGAAAATGAATCAGCTGTGACTGTCACAAATGTTCCTGGACTAAAAGATAGCTGTGCAAGATCTCGGAGAGTTAGGGCTCTGGTAGATGGTTTTCTAGGAGCGGTGTGCAGGGCCGGCTGACAAAAAGAAGTGAAATATAGGTTCTAGGTCGGGAGCAGTGGAAATGGAAGACTACTTTGAGCACAGCGCAGAACTGAAAACAGAGCAGTCGCCAACAAAAACTGAATGCTTGGTGTCCGCTACACTTCTGCTGCTCCATTCCTGCAAGCCATGCAGAGTAATGTAGCCTTTCTGAATCCAAAAAAGAGGCCACCACATTACCCTTTCCTCATTCACCACCACACAGGCCTCTTTTCGCTGCTACTCGCTTATTCTTCTGTGTGTTCCTTGGATGATGACTTTCGCAGACACCTTTTTAAACCTGGGTTATGTGTAGTGCAATAATTCTCATGGCCGTTTACAAAAACTCAATTGTATGGAATCAACAAGCTACAACTATCTTAATGGATTTCTAATTTTTTGTGTCCTGGATACTACAATGTCAGAGTTCATAAACATTTTCATTCTGATTTATTCTATATACTACTGCTTATTTAAAGATTGGTAAAGGAACAGTTTTGGGTGTGAGCCGCCTGTTGGCCCTTCCATTTAATATCATTTTGTACATAATTGAATAATTAAATGAATAATTTGTAACTCTCCGCTTGCAATCCCAAATCCAACAAGGCTAATGTTCGAATGCACATAAAGTCAATTGAATACAAAAATAGTAAGATGTCGATATTTTACATAGAGGGACTTCGTTGCATAGGTTCTGTTGGATGACGTCATTTACGGCTGGTTAAATTCAATTTTTAAATTCAATTTCATATCAATTTTTTTTTGGTTAAATTGCTTTTAGTAATTTGTTATACAATATCCATGAATTAGTTGTATAGTTTTCTATAATAATTTGCATTTAGAGTAACTGTTCTCCCTGATTCTAATTCTCTGTTCATTGGCTCATTCATAGTTTGTGAATAATGGGATGGTGGTTCTAAATGTATATTTTGAGGGAATAGAGGTTCAGATTAAAATGTTAGGATTTGTTCGGGCTATGAAGATAAATTCCATGAATGATTTGCTAGTTTGTAACAATACTGAGATTATAATTTTACTAATTCTTCACATTCATTATCAATCCATCCTTATCAATAACTCCTCAATAATCAATACAATACAAAAAATATTCTCTGATTTGACTTTTTTTTGTTGCAGGTAATTGATTATTTCGAGATTACAAACTCCACGAATCGCTAAGAAATGGTAACTAGTTCATTCAATCTGTTGTTGTTATTAGGCTCGAAGATTTTCTTCAAATACGTTTAGCTCAATCCTAGGAGCCCAAGATCTCATTAGCTGTCACTGTTTCGGTCATAGGTGCAATTCTTTTTGCATCCATAGTTGATAAAATGAAATATAGTTGATATAATCAACTATTAATAAAATTAATGCTGAGGGCGACAACTTCAGCAAAAAAAAAAAGATAAATTGATCAATCTCTACCTAAACAAAATTTACTTCTCATTAACTCTATTTTTTTTTGCTGTGGATGATGCCAACATTAGCTCTAGGCTTGTGCGTGGGTATTGGGAAGGATGATGATGAGAGATGAATGGACCTACAGCTTTAGCTGGTTCCGAACCACCGGGAAGCGATTTTGAAGCTCATAAATTGTATTAAGAGGAGCCGGTATTATCTTGATTATCATATTAAATCTTGAGAATTTTATATAAGTCACGCATGTAAAATGTTAGTTGAGAGTGGTGCTCTGAATATCAGGCCAACGATAACCAAGCATAATATCAGTATTTGAAACAGGTCCATTACATTACAGCAGAGTGGCGATGTTCACTTTGTGAATCAGTGGACCAAGAAGTGCTTGATAGTGCTGAGTGCCCGGTTAGAGGCGAGATAAGAGGGCATCAAGTGCATTTGCCTTACATATTCTGTCTTTGTATGCTGGTTGGCAAAGCTTGGCTGATAATGTCAACTACCGGGCAGGCCGTTCACTGATAACAATCTTCAGTAGTGAACTTTGATGTCCGGCAACATGACATCGGACTTCAGGAACATCCGCAGCAGCGACGGAGTTTCCTTTTGCTGCCCAGATCTGCTCGAGATGGAATTGATAAAGCCCTTGAAATTGATGTGGTTATCAGTGAGACAAAAGCTTTCAAGGAAGATTTTGGGGGTGACAGTACTTGAGACTTTATAATATAGGGGAGAGGCTACAGTACATGCTATTCAAATTACAGTATATACTACAATAGAATGTAGGATACAGGAGTATTTCACTAAGAATGATGTAACAAGAACCGCATGAGACAATTATTATGCCTTGTTTGCTAACATAATTATCATCAGTCGATATGTTTTCATTGTCATTCATGAAATTCTAGGTACCTATGGGAACGCTCATTTATTCTTTTCAACAGAGTATTGCGAAGGCTGGCATTACCAGTTAGTCATACAAGACAAGACGAGATTAGTCACGAGTACATTGCTATAGCAGCACACCGATGTGACAGGAACCACCTGTGTTGGCTTCAAGCAACCATGAATTACTGTGACCAAACGTGACCAATCTCGTCTTGGTCTTGTCTTGACTAACCGGTGTACGCCCAGCCTCTCATGGTATTATTAACTCTTTTCTGAGATTTAATTAACAATTTCCTAACTTCAACAATCATCTCTATTTAATACAAACGTTCCTAATGAATTTATGTTTGTTGAATGAAAACTCAATTATTGGATTCAATATATTTAATAAAAAATACAATCAAGAGTTTTTTTTCAATTTCAAATATTCTAGGGATTTTTTAAGGGGAGGAACCTCTTTTAAGAACATCAACATAAATCCACACAAATAAGGAATGAAGATGATTATCCTGGTTGTAGTAAATAACAAAAATTTGAAAATTAGAAATTCAAAAAAACAACATTGTGATAATATCATGATTCAATCTGACACAGAACACGATCATAATTAGGTAACCAATTGTGAGTAATAATCAGCTTAGCATGTCAAACCACTAATTAGTAACGGAAGTTATTAATCAGAAGTTAGAGATCATTCGCGGATAATTTTCGAGTGAATAACCTCGAAAACAAGCGAAATTCCAGGTGAAGAACGGTCAAGATAAGCAAGCGTCTTCGTGAGAGCAGTAAATAGCAAGTGGCGTCGAGAAGACTTTCGACGTTGTGAATTGTTCAAGCGTGATGAACAGATATGTACCGCACACCTGAATTCCGCTAAGAACTACATCAGAAAGTTACTGTTTAAGATGATACTTATTGGTTTTAGCACAAAGAACAGACTTAGTAACGAACTTAGTAACTTAGAACAGACTAGAGAGTATGCTTCTCTATGGTTTTAGTCAAAGAGAGAGAAAACCAGCAACATACATATTGATATACTCGTATTATCATAAGAGTAATAAATCGATTACGATATAATTCATAAATCATATCGATTGTATCAAGTAATATTGATGTATCATCTCGTGAATCTTCAATAAAAATCATAATAATATTATGTTCAGAAAAATAAAAATAATAATTTTTTGAAATTTTCATATTGAAATTTCATGCCTTCAATCAGAAATGAATATGTGGTTTTTGAAACGTTTTACAATTTTCAGGTAATAAAAGTATCAACAAGAATATTTTTATGGCCAATGATTTAAAAGTGGAAGTGGGAATTTGGAGCCCTTTTAACAATGATATCACTCCTTATAAGGTAGTTGGAAAATCACAATTGGGTGAATCTTACTCAGGGAATAATAAAATGTTGCTGAATACTCCTGGTGGGTGGTAATTATCTTATAATGCACATACTTCAATGTAGGAACCAATGAATGATTCAGAACTTGTTCTTCACGCTCAATACATATCATCCCATTTTTCTAATAATTCTTTAATTTTCATATGAACTAGAGGTGCTTTTCCATTCTCTCCTTCCATTGTGTTCTACATAGTTTTTTTTATTGGAATGGGATGCTTTCAAGGATATACGCATATCTGGATTCAGTGGTAGGTTAGATGAATGAATAACGATGAAGGTTTTCACCCAGATAGCGTTAGGTTGGATCTATGAATGAATTTTGAACAACAAAAGAGCATTGGTGGTAGTTCAAAATTATTTATAGGAATAAGCTGGCTTAGAAGGCCAGACCACCCGCTGTATGCTGAGCAAGATATATGTATATTTTTTGGAGACGGATAAAAAATGGTCTTTTCAAATATTGAATTTTGAGCTCTCATGATGCTGAATAAGGAGGGATTATCAATCAGCTTTTAAAACATATGAGAAAAATAAATTCGTTGAGAAAAATTAATTTCGTTGGAGACACCGGCCATAATTGCGAAAATCTTTAAACCGCATTCTGTGTTCATAAACCAATTCTTACAATATCGTCTTCCAAATGAAAGTACCGGTATGTTAAGGAGCTTTCAAGATTTGCAAGTATCTTTGAATTTGAATTTAGGCATCCCTCAGCAGAAAGGGTGAGTGAGAATAACATTGAAATAAGAAAAATAGGGATGTAAGAAGCAACTAAGAATAAGAAGAAGAATCGAATGACGTTGGGTGTAGATGTACGCGAATAAGAATGGCAGAATAAAGCGCTTAGACGGTTCTTATTCAATTAGGAAAATAAGTGGTCTTATTCGTATTGTCTGCACGTAGATCCAGTTTGCGTTTGAATTTCCCTCCACTTTCTTTTGAGTTTTCATTCTCTTTCTCAGTTCCCTTCCTCAATATCTTCCACTTACTTTCGCTCACCTCCATTTTTTCTCCTTTTTTACCCTTTTCCAGGTCTTTCTCGTACATGTCAGTCCCCACAGTCTTGTTGATTATGTTGTGTCCCCTATTCCCTTACGTGAGAAGGAATCTACTCACTCGCTCTAACAAGGTTCTCTCTCTCACTTTCTTATTCTCTGCCCGCAAATTCTCTCCCTCTTTCCAACTACGTTTCCAATTTCTTTCTGATCTACTTCTTCCTCCTACTCTGCATTTCACGCATTCATTTTTATTTTATCAACCTCCCTTTATCACCTCCTTTTGCCTCTGTAATTCTCATCGTTTTTCATCATGATAATTATTCTAGTTTCTGCTTTCTACTATTCCATTAATGTATTTTCATTCTTACTATACCCTCCTGTAGTTTTGATAGTTAGATTCGAATTTGACTCTCCCTTACTCTACTTTTTGTTCGCCCTGTTTTGTCACCTAGTCATACCATTTTACAATGATACTCTCTTCCATTTTTCCTCACGTATTTTTTGACGCTATTGTGATGCATTATCATTGTCATTCTACTTATTATTATTTTTCTATGCTACTACTCCTCCTTTTCCTCGTCCTCCTCTTACACCTCCTCCTCCTTCTTCCTCCATCTTCTTCTCCTGCATCTTCAACTCCCCTGTTCATTCCTTGCCTTCCGCTTTCTGCACTATCTTTCTTTTTCATCTCCTTCCTCTCCGTCTCCGTCCTTCTCTAGCTAACCGTGTTATCTTTCCCTTCATATTCTCCACTTTTCCAACGCAACTAGAATTATTATGTAACCGTGGCTGTCCCTCTCCAGTTGTTTCTTTTTCAATAATTACCTTTCCAGCTCCAGATATATTCCTAAATTTTTACTCACTACACATATTCATTTCCTCGTACTGTTGCAGTCTCTCTCTTTTCCTATATTACTCCCTTCCACTCTCTCACCTCTACTCACTCATTCTCTATACTTTCTCTTTTTCTCTGTTAATCCCTTCCACTTCCTCACCTCTACTCTCTCATTCTGTCTCTCTTTTTCTCTGTTACTCCCTTCCACTTTCTCTCCATACTTTCTCATTCTCTCTTCCTCCCTCCACATTCTCCAAAACATTCAGCTTGTTTTTTTTTCTGACATCGCCGTTTCCTCGTAGCATTTAAATAAAACCAGAGTGAGCTGTGAACGCCGTAGTAATAGACGAACTGACTCAAGAAAGAGCATTTAGCGGATAAGTATTGCCTTCTCAATGCCTTTCCCCCATTTCAATTCCCTGGGCTTTTTTCCCGATTTCCAGTTTCCACCACTCGTCTCAATTTATAAGACTTTTCGCTCGCCGTACCAACTGTACATATTGATGAGCTCTGTACACCACTGCGCTCGAAAGCTCATTCTGTCTGCCTCTGCTCATGGCAATCGCAATGGCAATGCGCCCACCCTTGCTACAATTACTGTCTCCTCTTTCTGTGAGCTAAGCTGTACTTTGCTCAATCAGGTTCGTGTACTACCTTCCGAATTATTCCAATAATTTTCGAAGTATACTCAAAATGTGTGTCCCATTTTACTATGATACGTTTTACAATTTTTTGTAAAGGGATTGAGAGAAAGTTATCACAAGGCAGAGTGAAAAACACTATTGCTCTATTAACTTTTTTGTGAGCTAGGATGTACTTTGCTCCATCAGCTCCATTTACACTTCTTCAACTCGAAAAATAACTTCCAAAGTATATACAAAATGTCTGTTTTGCATTCCTGTATGATATAATATGATTAATTTTTGTGAGAGGATTCAAAGAATTAAGCCACAAGGTTGAATAAAAAAACAAACATTCTCTGTCTCAACTTTCCGTCAGTTAATCTGCACTTTGCTCAGTCAGGTCCAACTTATTCAAATAAGTAATATTAAAACCAACTTATCCTAATAACTTTTGTAGCATACTGGAAATGTCTTTCACATCTCATCTTGATATGTATGATACCTTTTTTGTGGAGGGATTGAGAACATAGTCACAAGGCAGAGTAGTGAACCATTTGTTGTCCCGTGAGCTAAGCTGTACTTTGCTCATTTTAATAAATCAATAATTCAGAATAAGAATCCAATTTAACAACTGAATCAAATAAGAAGACGCCACTCGCCACTTGACAAAATTTGTGTGCGAAAACTTACAAAGAATTTCATTTCTCAAATTTAAGAACTAAATTAAGAAGACGATACCTGCTCATCACTTGACAAAACCTGCATACAAAAACTTACAAAGAATTTCTCCTCTCAAATTTTGCATCATGTCATTCAATTTGCATAATAGACGTAGCAAAATGGAAGAGTCTTTCTTCTTCTCCACCTTAAAGTTTACCACCCACCATCTGAGGGTCTGTGCTCCACCGACCATACTACACCATAAACTGGAGTGTTTCTTCTCCACTATGCTCATTTTTATTTATCGTACATTCCCCTGAACAACTAGAACTGTACAATTCAGTTGTGTTCCTAGTTTTATTACGTATCAGCGTGCGCCCATCAATGCACTTTCATGGATCAGAGCTGTCACATGAACATGATCCATTTTCAGGGCTCCATTTTATCGCCCATTTTTCTCACGACCAATAACTGTTCTTGTCTTCATGTCGTTTTACGAGTTTCGTCGTCTGTATTATTGTTATTCGGGTAGTAAAAAATGGAACAAGTGAATCATAACTTTCCTTCGCATTCTTGTTGGATCTCATCAATGACGTCACTGCGTTCAGGAGAGTGAGTTCGCTGGTGGAGACAAATTTCTCAGAAGAGAAAAGAGAATGACGTCACTCCGTATTTTGGAATTGACAAAAACATCTGCTCTTTCCTCTAGATATGACTGCATAGCAGGTGTATTGGAGAAGCTTTTCAAATCATAATCATTTCCTCAATGATATCTCCTGAATATTGATAATATTTATTGTGATATTCCTTACTCGTCACATGAGACAAGAGAACCAAACCAAGCTCAATACTAAGACCTAGAAAATGTTCCTCAGACATTCATCTACAACTGGCATACGATTTTGCGATAGGAGTATAGTATACAAAAAGTGATAATTTTGAAAATATGGATAATATTGAACTACCGTACTACATTCATGGATCCTATCGCTCTCGTTAGCTGATAAGAGTATTATTTTCATCTTGATGAAACGAGAGTACAGGGGCACATTACAAAAACTTCTAGGAGCTCTCTTAGACAGGAATAAGATGCTTACACTAGCTTTTGGGTCCATTGCATAGTTGCTCAGTAGTGTTCATGTCTAGTGAGTATCCAACTTTTTCCCGTATTACAGTACTACTAAATTCCCATGGAACAGGTCCCTGGACTTTTAATTGAAGATAATATAGTTCCAATGCAGCCCGCTAAATAAATCTCCATGCTGAATCAAACCTATATTATTTTTTGATCCACATGTATGCAAACTGGCTGTACAGAATAATAATGTTCAGTCTATGAGGAGCAATAAGTATAAGAATCTCAGATTAGAATTCATCAATTTTAAAGTTTGAGTATGAAAATTTCCATCCAGGCAGAACGAAAGAATTGATTCAATAAATCTATTGTCAAAATTGGAGTGGAAGGGAACACAGTATTCTCCAATATTATGCTGTTTTTAGTAGTTGGCGAGCATCGGATACTTCCGTTACAATAAATAACGAAAGTCGGCCAAGTAGACGCGTTGAAATTGAATATACCGGTCAAAAATATAAATCCGCGTCTCTGTAAGTGTAAAATATGAATTTACAAGTAAATACGGAACGGATAGTGAGGAAAAATAGAATTATTACAGTTTCTCGGAGGTGATAAATCATGGAGGGGCCCTGGCAATTGTACTCTGCAACCAGAGTTGCCGCGTTTTTTGGATGAGGGATGAAAAGTGGGAGGGGAGGAGAAGGTGAAGAGGATAAGGAGAGAAAGAATTGTCGAATAGTATTTGGGGAAGGGAGGGGGAAAGGGAAATTGTCGACGGATTAACGCGTCTGGAAGAGGAATCAAGGAAGATGTGAGGAAGAGGATAGGAACAGGAGGGGAGGTAGAAACTTGAGAAGTGCAATGCTTGCTCCTTTCTATCCCCCCCCCTCCCAGCCGTCCCCCCGCCCTACACAATGTTACCAAAAGAAGGAGGGAGAGTGGTAGTCTGCCAAAACGATTCACATTCAAAACCCTCTCTCGTTAATAATTCGTTTTACAAGGGCTTACAACATTCAATTTATTATAATCGTTTCCATTTTCGACAAGAGTTCTTGACCTTATTTCTGAAACCAGCTTCGTATTTGCGTTGCTTCAGCTGATCTATCTTTTGTTGATCGAGCACATATTGTTAAATATAACATTGGATTTAAGAAATATTCATCTTGAAGACCGCAGTATTGTGCAACGTATTAATCATGTAGGCTGTAATTGAAAAAATAGTATTTATATTGATTATAGCTGGATCATTCTGCTAAGACACCTGTACTGAAAAAAGCTTATCACAACTTTCCACAATATTCAATGAGTTTGAGGTGTCATCCAATATCATTGGACTCCACTAAACCATGTGAATGGCATATGCTGTGAATGAGAGAGGAATGAGGATTTCCTTAAATATCAATGAGATATTATGAAACCCAATTGTGGAATTAGCTCAAGTCGTATTCTTATTAATCCTGTATCGATTTTGGAAATAGATCACTACCTCATTATTCAACTACTGTATCACTTTATTTTTCGTCTCACCACATGATTAAACTAACCTCCATTGACAAGTTTTTTATCAAGAAAATCAATTTTATTCAAATTCAACATTGGAAATACATTCGAAATAGCTCGCTTTTATACAATGTTAACATGACTTGAACTCTTCCATTTATGACTGATTGGTAAAACGAGACTGGAGGAAAAAGCATAAGCTTAAAAGCGTTTTACCCTTACCTTGTTCGGAAAATAATTACTTTTTTGATCTTTCAAACGAGTCGAAACTTAATTTAATTGGAACGATGACATCGGACTCCGTTGAAAAATAATTGACTGTTCACAGAATATTGATCTTTTAGCTACATCGATGTTAAATAACAACTTTCCTCCAGTGCAGTTTTACCCACAAAATTTCCTGTTAGAGAATTCTGTTCATTCGGATAAAGGGGAATGCCAGCAAAGAGAAAATAGAAACAATTGCATCAAATGTGAAATGTTTTCACTGAATTTGTTTTTGGTATGCCCACACCTCCTTATCACCAATTTCAATCATCAAGTAACTTTGATTGAAACATTTCAACAGTTTAATACGTTGTTTGTAGCTATCATGCCTCCTAGAAAAATGTTTGCCTAGCTTTAAAACTTCGGAAAATGATTGATATTTCAAGCACAGTTGAATGGATTCGGGTCTCATATATTAATCATGATATATGATCAGATAATGAGTTGTTGATAATATGTTTTCTTCCATTATTCTATTTGGAAGATGCTTTACTTCTCTTCTAGCTGTGGTATTTTTTCTGGTATGGTGTTTGTCTTCATCCTCAATTTCAATGGCATGACTTTAATATGAACTGATCTGGAAATTCTATAATTGTTCTGCACTGAATGCAATGAAACCATCAGATAGAAAAGCTAAATGCAGTGTATGAATGTTGTTTTTGTAGTAGCCTATGTAGAACATCGATTAAATTAAATGAAAAACATGTATAGAAGTATAGCAGGATCCAATTCAACTTGTCAGAAATCAGCTGTTTCAAAGAGCAATATCACAATACTTAACCTACAAATGCTGAATCTCGCAGATTATTGAAAAGGTCTTTTAGAAAGTTATTCTTTGAAAGGTCTTCTTTAAAAAAGTCTTTCAAAGACTTTAAAGGTCTTTAAGACTTTCAAGCCTTTTGATTATTGTGTCGAAATCACTGTTTAATTATTACTGGATCAGCTGATTTATGACAAGTTAATTGTATTCTGCTATAGTCTGTTTTTCCATTTATGACATTGAGGTTGAGATTGTGCTTCCATTGAAATCGAGTTTACCATCATGTTGATGAGGATACATTTATAATATACTTGAATTTTTCCCGGAATTATTAATGCGTAAAATTCTAACACAGCAAATGAGAAGTGTTCCAATTCAGTGAAACATGTTAACACGAAGTTTGTATTTATCAGTGGTAAAGTCGATGTAGGTTTACGCTTTAACGTGATACAAGCAAAACGACGTCGAGTCGGAATTCACATATATATACGATGTAAATCAGCCTTCCTTCATAAATGCATGATGTAAATCAGCCTTGCTTCGCCGCTTTGTGAACAACGCGACTGGAAAGCCTATCTCGGTTGATCAGCTGTTCAACATGTTTCCCTTAACTGAATTACACGGATCATCGTCTCGCCGCGACTTGTGACGCGTTGAAATATCCAATTATTGATGAACATTGTCAGCCCCTCTCAATCCTACAACTGACGACTATTGTCGACTGTTGACGTTTCTGATCAATTTCGGACGGTTTTTGAATTACGAGTCCAGAATAGGAAGAGCCTGTCCCATTCTTTTACTCGAAACAGTCACAATCACTATTTCTCATTTAGGCTGTTTGTAAACGCGTACAACGCTCAAATGGAAAATGATAGTAGTATACAGTTATTGTATTAGACAGCCAGTACCATAGACTAACCATATTATTGTCTATGCCATATATGGTCCATTGATTGAGTTGTCTATGCCGGTACTATCAAGTCCTCGATTTTCCAATGAGTTTCAAAGGAAGTAGATTGCGATTGGAGCTTCACTATCAGTTACCGCCACTGTTCCTTTGTAAAGCAAATTCTCATTTGATAACAGATGTGCGTTTATGGTAGATTTGATACAATAGATAACACGTTCGAATAGTTTGAGAGTGAATAGTTTCATAGGCCTACTCTTTTAAATCAGAGATCACGATAATACATAGGCCTACAATATAGTTACCCAAATTTCATAACAAAAGTTAATGAAAGTTGAAAAAAAAACAATGTGTGGATTATCTTTTAATTCAAAATATTATCAGAAAGTACTATCATATAGGTACTGCGATTTATATTTTCATATTACATACTACCAAATACTATCATAGACCTCAATATTCTCTTATTTCCTTTCATACACTTTTATTTTTACTTTCGTTTGTCTCCAAACGTCGAAGTTTAACAGCTATTTGAAAATTGCAATGTAGTATGAAAATGGCAATGGAAAATTTTACAAACAGGAGTTCTTATTATAAATGAACGACAGCCCTCATATAGGTCAAAAAACGACAAAAGTAATACAGTAATAATTATTATGTAGCACTGTGGAGGGATCGCAATATTTTTGTTTTAATGTCAACATATTAAAAAACGTGATAAAACTCATTTTAACTATTTGACTCTTAATTTGACTCTTCACTTCTGTTGATTATTTAAGATTCGATTACGTGTTAATTCCAGTGATAGTTTACATGACCATGCCTAGATAACAACTGGTAATATCGTTCCATACAAACAGTTCCTAATGAATAGAGGGCAGGCTGACAACTAGAGAACAAATATTAGTTTTGCGTCTATTCCAAACCAGGTGGAAAATTACCCGCGGGAAATCAGGAAAATTGTTATTTTCCGTTACGGTTTGTCCAGCTTGCACGCAATTTTCATAATGTTTGCCGCAAATCGTTACATAAACATGACTCGATAATAGAATAACATTGCCGATAATGTGTTATAGAATCTAATTTAATTAATAACAATTAGAAGGGCTCATTATTGAGGGTTAAACAATCACTTCCAATAAACTAAATATTTGTGTCATCAATTACCGTTTACACGCGTTGTTATATTTGCAAGTCAGCACTTATAAAGATATCATATTATAGTCCTTTCAATATCTGGTAACACTATGGTTGCATAATCATTGAATATCAAGAGAATAGAGAAACATTTATGTTTGTCGCTTTTGAATCACAGCATAATTATTATCTGGTGTTTATATTATTTATTCTTTTCAATAATATTTCAAATTCAAGTTCTACTTTTTTTTTAAATTGAATCGCTTGAAAAAACCTGTATGAAATGGCACCCAACAAAAAGTAAATAAAACAAATCAATTTCGGGATGGTTTTATTTGGAAAATAATTTTGATGCTATTAATGATGTCATGTAGAAATTCTTATTTTCAAATATGAAAACTTGCATTCATGAACCATACTTATGGTACAGAAACAAATAATGCAGAATAGATACTTCATAAATTAAAAAGACGTTAGTAGTGGAATTTATTGGATAAAAAAATTTCATTTCCAAACAATTGTTTATTTATTTCTAGCATAAGGGAATCAAAATTTAGTTTTTTATCTTGTCTTATATTTTTCGATAATATTTTCTAGAAGCTCTGCTCATAGTAATAATATTGATTATTATTTTGAGATTCATATATCGACTGTACTAGAACTAGTTTTTAAAAAAACAATGGAATTGAAGTTACAATTCCAAGTTATTCAGAATAAATTAATTGATTATTAATTTGAGATATCTGTACATCAATATTAATTGATATTTTATTTAATATTTTTAAATAAAGATATTTTATTCAAGATATTTGTATATTATTTGTGAACTTGTATATTGAGATTTCAATAAATATGCAGCAAATAGAAATTCATGAATACCGTACAGCAAACCTGATTTTTTAAATGATCAGGGAACACAAAAATGGAAATTTATCAACAAGCACCATTCAGACTTTCAACACTATCACTACCATCAGAGTCCCTAGTTGGTACTTACTTATAGGCCTGAAGCTCAATCCCACTCATGGGACAATTTTATCGAGATATGCAGCTTATCTACGTCATCGATAGGCACAGTATGGGGAATTCTATTCATTAGTTTGGAGGTAGACTTACGAAAAATTATCAAAAAATATTATTGTGCATATTCTACTGGGAACACATTGTGAACAGTAGCCTATTGCGATAGAGGAAATTATAATTATAATCAAAGGTCCTATATTTTCCTAGTATATCTTCCCCCAATCCATGTTGAATTTTTCTCGCAGGTTCGATATTCACTCTCAGCAACATAGGGGGACCATGATAATGCTGCTACCCTTGTTCAATGTCCCCCCTCTAAAGTTTTCATGCCTCAACTGTGTATATTTAATCCTGTATAAGCTTTTATATGTTCTGCGGCCATGAAGTGCTTTTTGAATTGGATTATAAAAGGGTCCACCATAGGCTGATTGGTGGGATGGTAGGGGTATGTACCCTGGGGAGATTTGCTTGTAATCTGTCATTCTCTGGTATCATTGTGTTGTCCTCCCCCACCCCCTTCTCAACACCACGCCTCACCCCACTCAACTTGAAAGTATCTTTACGCCGGCAATTGACTCCATCAACTTTTTTCATCAACTGGTCAACTTTTCTCAACTTTCCCTATATCCGTCCATGCTTCACCAATTAATCCTTCCATCTTCCTCTTTTTTAACATCCTCTATCCTAATCTCTTGCTCATTTTCTCAACTGCTGTAACCCCCTCCCCATCTCTTTCTCCTCCAGAGCTTTTTGGAATGCTGGATTATGTCCTATTAAACTCGTGATTGATAAGTTTGATTCAGAATAGGCTACGTTAGTGTTTTATAAGTTGCGCTTTCTCACACATGGTCTGAATTCCGATATGTTTCATTCCGAATAAAAAAGTATTATAATTTTTGTTTTTTTACACACTGAATGCGATAGAAAAAGTTGAGTTAGTCAAGGATTTAGTCAAACATTCTGATACCTATATTGTCCACAATCACATCTCTTCAGGGCTCTCTGGATTATAAAAATGTTGTTGATCACTTGATATTATATTATTATTGTTAGTTTATTTTATTTTAATAGGATAAGTTACTAAATAGCTCTCCACTATGAATTGAAAGAGCGTCAAACTCATGCAAATTCATAACATATACAATCAAAGTTTATTCATAAAAAATTTACAATAGAGAATGAAAAATAGAAATAGAAAATACAATGGATTGTATACATCTCATCCTTCAAATGATTTCTTAATTATTTTTAATTAATAACTTCTATCATTGATATTAAAAGAACTGAAAGAAGCTCTTTGGAACATGAATCACATCATCTAAAGTGTGATTCAAGGATTCAAGTTACTTAAGACCTATTTCTTGAAAAAAGAATCCATTTATCTCAATTTTCAAATGCATTGTTAAATTTGGTACTGAAATAGAAGTATTAGAAGTATTAAATAGAAGTATTAATAGAAGTATATGTGATGTAGTGATAAGGGAATGAGAGTGTAAATCTCTATTGTATTTTCTATCTTGTTGAAACATTGCTTGATTGAAACAACGCGATGTATGAGCTACATTCATAGTAGAACGTTTTTATAGTTGGCCGATTGGATTGTATTAGTAAACGGGAAATCCTTGTTCATAGTGAGTTGCATCAATTTATCATTGAGCCGTACAAACAACTTTCCACAAACATTGTTTTTACCTAAGCTGTATCACAACGTACCCGCTGTGCACTTTTTTATACCCGGTGAAGTTTACATCGAAAGTTTTTGTTCGAAAACTTCTAAATAGGTTGTTGAAGAGCTCATCCTTCCACTCTTGTATCAGCACTATCCATTTTAATTTTATCTTCCTGTAAAAACGTATTTTAAAAACAGGGAAATCTCCTGACAGAACTGGAGAGATTCATGAAAAGATATATGTTTGAATATCAAATGAATTATTCATTGCAAACAATAAAGATTAAATATATAAAATGATTCTATTTATTCATATAATGTTGTTATGGATGTATTTTGGAGATGTATTCCAAAATCTTTTATCAAATTGTTTGTTGAAAATTCTGATATAATGAATAAATAAAATAAATAAATAAAATAAATAATGGCCTTTATTGAATGAAACGGTACAATTTTGAAAATAATCAAGTATTATAACAAATCTTCATCGTCAGCGTATTCTCCATGGCAGAGTGCCGTCAGGAGGAGTTGGCAAGCTTTTGTTTTAATTTTTATTTATCTATATATTTTTATAATAGAAATTTACATAATAACAAGAAATAGAGAAAAATGATACTTTACAAAAAATGAGAATAAATAGAAAATGGTACATCTTGTGCAGTTAAATTAGAAATTGAATTCTTGAGTCAAGAAATATCTATATTTCCATGCCTCTTTGCAGTATTGTCCTACTAGCCTCCAGTTGTCCCCATTTAGGTGCGACTTCAGCTCAGCGATAGCAAGCAGGGTCTTACTGAAGTGTCGCCTTCTGATTTCTGCCAGAACCGGCAGAATTACCATTCTGATATAATGAATAGGTAATAATTGAGATTCCAGAAATCCAAATTGTTCCTCCAGGATTAAAATCGAAATTTCTTTGAAATTTTTTCACAACCTGTGATGAATTACGGGTTTAATCATAGAGTTAATCATAGAATAAGAGTTTTCATAATACTAGAAATCAAGGGATTTATCGAACAATTAATGAAATTCTACGATAGGTAATATTTTTATTAATTCACAATATTGGGTGAATTCTACAATATTCTGCAATTTTGTGGATAAGACTTTGTTCCTATAATTCTTTTTCAGTATTTAGTATTTTAGTATAGACTAACTATACTAACTATTATGTTGTTTGTGGTATTATGCTACTCAATCTTCCATCGGAGTCCTACTGTACATAGTTTGATTCCACGTATCAAAGTACTATTAAAATTATCGCTATTCGCTGACAATAATTCAGCTGCAATGAAATAAAAATTATCCAATGGTAACAGTTTAAGGTGCAATGGTATCAGTAATGCAGCAACTCTAACAATTTAAGAGATGAATGCTAGCAGTAATTTAGCAATCCTATCAATTTAAGATATTCATTAATTCAGACATGAATGCTGTATAACAGTGTGATTGTGTATGAGGATAAGAACATGTTTGCAGAAGACAAGAATATAGCGGACCTAGGATACTGATTGTAAAAAGTGGTACGCCTGAATATTGCGCCTTCAACAATAAAGCACGCAACCCGCATCGCACTCCCATTTGTTGCTGCTATATGCGGCACATTGATTTGAATTTCCATCTCCTGATCAATAATTATTAATTTATTTGCCCTTTGATTCATCATTAGCTATGTAGATGACGCGTGGATGCTAATTAATTGCGTTTCGATTTTAATGCGTCCGTTTCCAATTTAGCTAACGGTTCCAGGTGCAAATGTAGAGCATACAGTTTACATTATGTGGTTATACATAATATACTGTATAGGAACCGGATACATATTATGGTTATACATTCATTATAATATATGAATCGTTCTAATGGTCTGCTCAGTGTGAAGGTTAGACTTAGAACGTGTATGATTCCAGGATATCGCGTGAAGGAATAGCGAGTTAAGTTGTTGTATGTTGAAATTAATGATGTACAATTTATTAACATCAAGTGGAACGTTCACAGATACATTGCTCATTAACATGCTTCAAATACAAAGTTGGAGTGAAGTTTTCAACGTTTGTTCAACAGAAGATGATTCTCATGATTTAAAACACTCTATTTAAAAAGCACGTGCACTCCAAATTCCGATACAAACTTCAAAATATTTCGTTACAACAATATTATTCGTTGTATTGCAAACGATTGTTCTATATCAGTAGTTGATCGGAAAATTTCTAAGTGAAGTATCTTCTCATGTCAATTTTAACCTATATTTCCAGTCAATCCCTATTAATTTCCTAATCCACTATTTTCATTTCATTTTATCGGAGATGCTCCTCTGATATTCAATTGTGGAGCTTTTATTATGACATGAGCTCCCTTATTTATGTTGTTTCCATTCGTCATAATTTAAGTTGGTGTTGTGAAAATTGTTTTCGAGTATCATTTTCCGACTTTTTATAATTCTTCAAATGCTTTTTTTGTAATTAAATTCTATATATTCATTTATTTCTCATACCAAAAAATTTCTGTCTCTCATTATTATGTATTAATTGCTACTGCATTATAAATCTGATTCCAGTTGTGTAGTTTCTACTGGTTTTCCTCATTGAAATTGGATTCGAGTACTGTTCAATCAGATTCTAATTGATTTTAACGTATTCTGTTTCAGGTAAGGCACTCGCGAGTAGCATTAAGCGTGACGTAAACATAGATTCGTCTGCCAATCACACACTTAAGCCATCTAGTTACTTGTGACGCCTGCTTCACTACTTCAAGGTGAGAGGAAATTCAACTTGTCTGTTCAAATTAACCGCGCTGACAAGCGGAAACGGTTGGCGCCGAATTTCAGCCAATGGCGCGTCTTCCCTCCCTGATAACCCGAAACGGAAGTGGGTGTCGTGATTTATTCAATTCACTTTCACTTTGAATGGAGCGGTTGGATTCCCATTACAAAACAGTGGCAGTAATTATGCATCACTGAGTTTTAAATCAGTATTCCCTTCTGATAGCCACTATTTTCAAATGTTCAGAAATTAAAATATTCAGAAATTTGGAAAGATTGCAAAACAACAGGCAAAAATAGGACACTGGAAACAGGCTCATTTTCTCCCTGGGGCTTGTGCCACTAACATCCTCTAGTCTAGTACATCCTCAAGGAGTTCTCTCTAGTACAAAAAAAAGGTGGACACACACAAGAATTAAATAGCACTTCGTACTATGCAATGAATTAGAAAGTATAATTTGATGAAGTATAATATGACGCCTCTTACCTGTTTCACAGGACTCCTGAATTAAGCTATAATGAAAAAAGCTCCTGATTTCATTAAATACTACAAATGTAGCTCGTGTCACAATTCTAAATTATACAAAGATTCTTCACGTGAATCAATATCAAATCCAATAAATTCAATACATTGTAAATTCACAAAATTTAATGCTCAATAGTAATCAAGTCGATATAAACCGTATCTATCCAGTTAAATATTATTTCAATCGAATTTTGTTGGTTCAATTTCTATAGAACCAAGCAATTTTACTTAATAAATGCTATCAAGCAGAAAGCCTTCAACTTATATAATTATGTTGCATGATGGCAAATAATTTTAAATTTGTTGTACTTCTTGTTAAAGAGATCAAATGAATTTCAGCTCATTATAAGAGCTACTCATACTATATGCTGGACGCTAGAGAAATGTCATTCACCTCATGTTCAAACAAAACACTGCAACACGTGCTGCATTCAAAAATCATAATTAAAACAAACTTTGCATTCTGGAACGTTCACTTTGGATTAGAAGCGTGCTAGGAACGTGCTTTTTTGGAGATGTCAACTACTTCACAATGAACTTGATCTAGCTCTCAACCTCATTGAATACTTGTATAATTGATGAATGCGTATGAATGCTTTGGTTGCATTTCCTTAGACAGAAGACGGGGTTATTTACTCCAAGTGCACTGAGAATATTGCTGTAGTACGAAACGGGCCAATAGAAAGTAAGTAAATTCTCAATCAATCCTAATCAAGCACATTAAACAAAATAATAGTTGACAGAATCTATCTATGGAAGTTGGTAGAATTGTGAATCTATTATATACAACGAACTACTTCTAATGTAACATTTATTACATTTATTACATAGTTCCTCACTCAAATGAATGACAAGCTCAAGGAAATGTTGGTTTAAACCTTGAATAGAAGCTCGCCCATAAACAATTGATTATAATTATAATTCAAATCTGGATTCTTGTAAATTTTGGTTCATAGTAAATGGATAAATACAGAATAAAAATTTGTAAAAGCAATTATCATTCAGAAATCATTGAAATCTTTTCTAAATTTGTTCGTTAATTACGATTTTTATTTAATAAAAATTCAATATAGCGTAACCTGTACTTCTTTTTCAAGGCCCTTATTTAAAGCTGGAGAGATGAACTGAATTGATTACTATACTGAATACCTGTAGTCTATATATTATGATCCACGAAAGCCACTTTTACAACCCCAACATGCATTATTCCTGTAAATTATTCCCGTAAAACCGAAGTCAGAACCCACTTCCAGAACTTTTTACCACATGAATACGATAATTTATTTACAAGCTTATATGAGAACACTGCGACTGATATATGTTTGCTGGTAGGTGGAAGTTAGATAGTTTTTTGGATGTAGTAGCATCTCAGCAGTAACCCTTTCGGTTTGTGAAGTTCTAGGGTTTGGGAAAAAGGCGAACATGATTTACATCGGCGAAACAATGGCGGACGGTGTAAAAGCGCGCGAGAAAAAGTGGCGCACAAAAAGGCGGCAACCGACTGTGCCAAATGAGTTGGGAGAGAGAGCTGGCTGATGTTTTAAAGTATTGCGGACTCGTGTTTTTTTCTTCTCTAGATATAATTCATGCAGATTGCAGAAGAGCGAGCCTTATTGATTTACATTTCGCCGTTGATCTAATCACATTGAAGGAAATGGTGGTGGGTGGGGGGAGG
This sequence comes from Laodelphax striatellus, assembly GCA_017141395.1. Lineage (NCBI taxonomy): Eukaryota > Metazoa > Arthropoda > Insecta > Hemiptera > Delphacidae > Laodelphax > Laodelphax striatellus. The sequence continues at coordinate 11,568,179 of CM029535.1, read as the reverse complement.
AGGGGGAGTTGGGAAGTAGGGGGTGAGGTTGGGTGGGGGTTGAAGAAGAGTGAAAACGTCTCTCCTCTCCAGTACTCAAATATGGACGAAAGAGTGGTTGGTTGGATGGAACGAAAGAAATGATAAATGTAATTGGATTCATCCGGGGTTGATGGATAAGGCTGGGTGATGACAGGCTCCATAAATTGTCCCCACGGCGTTTCATCATCGGCATCATCATCATCATCTTCATCATCATCACCCCCATTTTGTCTGCACTTGATCCATCCCTGGTTAACCTTTCCATCCGTTTCCTCGTTAACCAGCTCTCCAACTTTCGGAATTCTTCTTTCTAGCTCTACTCTACTTGCTTACACCCCATTTTTCCGCATATTATTATATTGAGTTTTGTTTTGTTAATGTGAGTCAGTTTCAGAACTTGGAAAGTAGAATCAAGAATAGTATTTCAAAAGCTTGGGAGAACACACCTGAATTTGAGAATGTGGTCTGAATTGTAAACGTAGTAACAGAGATTATTCAATAGATAATAGATAAGATGATAGAATAGATATATACAAATGGAATAGATAATGGATTCATTCATTCAATACATATCTAACGTAAATAAAGATAATCCATTTTTGCAAATTTGGTTTGTATCTGGTAGTTAATAATAGAATAGAATTTTCAAAATTCGAATATTTTACTGTACGGTACTATTTTTCTTCCGAATCTCCTCAGCAGCAGTAGTCATAACTGATTTCAAATTATAATTATTCTGTACTTTTTTCTTGTTCCAGTTATACATTATTTCAGTTACAATATTCTCAATAGTCGAAATGTTGAGAACCATGATCACGACTGCATTTCATATTTTATTAGAATTCCTCGATCAAGACAGTTTTCTATAGATTTTTGCTCTCAGTCATGTCAAAATTCTGTAATAGCTTTTGTTTGAGACAATATTTAAAAAAAAATCTGTTATTGACAAACATTTTTCAAGAAGTGAACATTTTGATATGTCCCAAGTATTCTAAGAAATTTATATTGCTTGGAAAACATTTCTGTCATTTCAAACGTGAGAGTATCCTGAGAGATAACTTCCTGGTGTTTTTGGGCTGTTGACAAGCTTTTCGTGGAATTTCGTGGAGTTTCGTTGACTCAGAGATGTAGCGAGAGATATGTTCTTGAGTTGAAAACAGTTCTCTACGTTCTTTCATGAGTTAACAAATTGATTTTCTCACTTTTTCTGGGAACCCACCTCAAAAACAGTGGAAGTTAAAATATTAGTCAACAATGTAGGTAAAAGTCTTCCTTATTAACCTGGTCTTGACAAGAAATAATGGGCTTCCTTTGCCTCCACTCATTTATTTTATAAATTACGAAATATAAATAAAGGGAAATTTGCGTGGTTTGCATGCGGTTAAAAAAATCTTTGCAGTCCTTGGATGTTGTGAGGAAGGACTAATTAATGTACTCCATCTAGGAAGTATGCAGTTGGTGGGGGTTTAATTATCCACCCTTGATAAAAGCAGTATACTTAACGTTAGAGGGACTGGTGGAAGAAGACTGGTAGGACAGTGCAGTGTAATAAAAGACTACCACTGCAATATGGATATATGTTTCATTTTAACACATTCTTTTCTTACTAGTTGAGTGCGATTAAAAAAAAATGTCAATTCCTTCTATATCTTCCACTATTATTCCTATTTCAGCTTTGTAATGAATCATCACAATAGTTTAGTTGACAAGTTAAATTTTAGTGTAGTCTCTAGAATGATAATAATTTCTCTGGCCCGCCTTATATTGTAGCATTATACAGGTTTGAAAACAACGTTTTCCAATAGATAGGCGCACATCAAAGGCATAGCGAATCGATTAGTGATTGCTTTGCTACTACAATGTGATGCAACCCAACAATGCAAACGTGATGAAATTATCAGTGGTGTTAACGGCAATGGTTTGTTTGCATCGCTTCAGTGCATCCAGGCTTCTATTAGCTGAACATGTTTCAATTCAGTGATACAGAGGTAGGCCTATGTTGCTTCCCTCATTGCCTGTGGATAGTTATGTGTGGTATAGCTATACTATGTGATAGTGAAATGTAGTTCATGTAGTAACCAGAAGTTGATGAAATAGAGGAATAGTAAAGGGGTAGTCATTCAGTGAAGAAATAATATAGTGAGATATTATTTGAATGATTGGTAATTCATGTACTAACCAGGAGTTGATGAAATAGATGAATAGTACATTAGTAGAAACATTGATATAGTGAATAATGCAGTGAAATATTGATGTAGTGATTAGCAAGTTTATGGGGTAAAATTGCTGCAGAACTTTGTTACTGAACTGCCGGATCTGATTGTGATCAATATTTTTTTATCTCGACTAAACAATAGCGTTCTGGATTTTTGCTTGTTTTTCTACGCTTGATATGGTATTTTTTGATGAAAAAATGGAAAGTTTATGTTATTGTTTGACGAAAAAATGAACAGTTTTGATAGGAAATAGAAGTTTTACAATTGAAAATTTGAAACTTTATCTTCCAGATCTGATTAACTCAATTATTTTCTTCTGACCAAAGTTTGGAACGAAGAAGGTTTTGAAGTTGAACCTGTTGAATCTCTTGATATGAGCTGATATTGTTTGATCAAATGAATAAATCAAATAAAATTCATTCATAAAGAGCTCGTTATACATAGAGAAATGACAACTGATCGTCATAATTGCTCTGAATAACGAATCAGTGGTACATTAATAGTGATTATGAACTAAAGAAACTGTGAAATATCATGCACTCGATAGTGCTCTTAATAATTCAACTCAGTTTTAATTGAAATGTTTTTCTTATCCCGAAACATATCTCAGAAACCTAATGAGCTCATTTAAAGGCTGGCAATGATTTGGTCAGAGTCTATCAACACTTTGCCCTTCAAGTGTTGGTCACGTGAATTGTGACTTTAAATCTTCCAAAGCCACCAGAAACCAAATTGCAAATCCCGCCTTCTCGGCTTGATTGTTATTTATTAGGTAGGAATGAGGCGGGCCATAATTTTTCGTTTTTCTAAAGCTTCTCTACACACACTCTCACGTCAACACACACAAGTTCTCACACCAACACCATACATCCTCACATCAACATACACACACACTCATATCAACTTCACACAATCTCACACCAATACACACACCCATGCACAATGCAATGAATTGTATGGCGAAGTGACGACACTAAGGTTCGGTCACCCTTTTTACTAAGCCTAGTTTAGGAAAGGTTATCTCACCAGGTTAAAAGACGGCTGTTTTTCGTTTCTTTCTCCGTAATCGCCGACTCACTACGTGAGTTCATGCTGGAGGCGGAAAAAGAACAGAGATAGAGCGAGGATTGTGGAAAGAAAGACGGAAAAGGAAGATGCTGTTGTAAAGAGGTTGGAAGAAATTCGCGGGATTTCAGGAAAAAGATTATGGTGGAACAAACTACCGTTGAAACAGTCCAAGGCCTAAGATTGTGTTGCCGGGGATATACACGGCCTATTTGGGGGATTTCCGTGTCAACGACTCACCTCCGACGCCAAGTATCAAGAATAACGCTTCTGTTCAACATTTATTTTCCATAACTTGGTTTGTTCCTTGTGCCTGTGAGCTGTGTCTTTTATTCAATTCATTCAAAGCTGCAAAGTTTAAAAGTTTATAACACGGTTTAAAATTATACTAAATGGTAGGGATTTTCTACAATCTATGTTCGAAATCATTCATATTTCAACCTTTTCATGCAGAGATTGTCTCATAGATATCATGAAATGTTATGTATATTTTTTTCCATAATATTCCCCGTTAATATTGTACACTATTGGTATGATTATTATGACCCAACACCATAAGCTGAATAGCAAAATAATGAGTTCATCATTTTCACGTAAATATGTTTAGGTTATTATTGTACAAGCGAAACTCATGAAAATGTTATCATTAATCAAGCGACCCGTGTTTTAAAGGCCAGCAATTAGCAGTCAGTTCTTTGATAGATGAATGAGCCATGTAGCTGCGTAGAACCTGGCGTTCAACATTACTTAAGCAAACGCAAATGGAAATTGCATTTAGGAGACAGAACGATATGATCGAAGCAGACAAAACCGGGGGATAATTCAATTTCATTTCTGCCGGCCAAGTTGTTCTTTCTTCCTCTTTCTCTCCCGCCCCTTCTTCTCTCTCTCCCGCCTCTTCTTCTTTCTCTTAGCAAACAATTCTAATCCCCGTCATCGTCTGGTCCGCGTATCTCTTTCCACAGTCGCTAATTACTTTTCGCAGCCGAAATAATTGTTTTCTCGTCTTGTGAGAATCTTTTTGAAAGATGGGCGAAGGGTGAAGGGCGTTTGCAGCGGTCTGTATCTGTGTTACAGCGGTTGGGTGGAGGAGGGGGGGAAAGAACAGTATGCTGCTGCTAACTGCGTAAGTCCCTTTATTAAAATATCCATGAACGGTGCCTAGGACCTCTCCGGGAGGTTCCCCAGAGGGTGTGGGTCTCCGGGAGTCTCTAAGACCGTGAACTGGAAGCTCCAACAAACATTCCTCTCCTGTCCGTGATTTAATCTTGTCCACCCCCTCAATCCCTCAAACTTTCTCTTGTTCCTTCTTCAACCCCCCCCCCCCTCCTCCCACCACATCGTCTCCGTCACACGAGCGAACTCCAACAATCTAAAACCCATCACACCAAAAATCCTCTAAGCTTCGTCTCAGAAGTCTAATTAAAAATGCATCAACCAATCTGTTTACGGCGCGCCTTATTCCCTTCTGCAAACACCAATCCTTTCCATCGGCTCTTCTTAACTGCGCAATAATAATCCAGATCGACATCAGTGATTGTAATTACAATTAGTCTGACGGGCGAGAGCGCCACTAACTTAGGAAGGTTGCAAACTTCTGTGGAATTCAGCGAGCTTCTTCGAACTTCTGTACCGACTTGCATCATACCCAAAAGGAATTTTTAATCATCTTTTAATGCGTTCGACTCTTATTTTGTCAACAGTCACGTGATTTCTCCTTCATTTTCTCAACGAATTCAGTCTTTTTTTATTACAGTACTCTTTGCTATTCATCTCATTTCGCCCCTTAATCCTTACCTCTATACAATCTTATTTATTCCATCAGCCCATGATTGATTTATCATTGATCTTTCTCCATGATCTCCAATTTTTCTATTTATAAAAAATTGACCAACTTGCTTTTCAGGTCTGCTCGAGCGTTGTTGAGTTGTGATTGAATAGCTGTGGGAATGTTCTGATCACAAAGTAGAATACAAAGTTTCAGGCTACAGTAATCGAAGAAGAAGATTTCGCTTACTAACTGTCAATCACTTATAAATAGTCAGTAGGACTGAATATTTTACCCAGAAAAAGATCAATAATAGCCTATTATGATCTAGCAGGAGGCCTAAGTATACTACCACCCCATCTGAGAACAAGAATGACAAGATTCATATTATTTTGTAGTAAACTCCTACGTTAGAATGTTGTATACTTGCATAGTCAACTTGAGTTTCAGATATAATTATTATCGTATTGATTTTGATAACCATTTCCTTCAAACCGTCAAACCCTGATCCAAGGTTCTGGATTATCTCATTTTACGTAAATGGCAATAACTCTCCACCTAATCTGGTTTTAGTGAATAAAAAACATGATTACAGGAAAATAAAAATGAAATTCTAATCTCAATTGAGCTTAAATTAATCAATACGCTATTTTTCTATCGCAAGTCAAATCGATGCCTTGCCTTGAATTGATATCCAATCAATAGGTTATTTTCCCTTTTGCGAAAAGTTATAGAAAAACTATATTATTTATAAAATATTGTTTATTATTTTACTGAAATAAACTGTTTTATTTTATAAAATTATTCCTAACCGGCAATCAGAGAATTTGCTGAACACAAAGTAGAATACAAAGTTTTACGATAATGGTGTTGTTCCTGACTTCCTCGAAGCGAAATTGAGACGTTAATTGGCCTGTAATAACATCAATCAAGGGAGCGACTATAATAATGAAATAACGCCCAAAATTACAGTTTCCAATATTGGGTTGAAGAACGCGGCTGTCTTCAACTTTCGCGACATTTGTTTACCCGTGATTGATTATTCCAAGCAGATGTTGACGATGTTTAACACTTATCAAACTGCTACGACCAAGTTTCTTAGCAACTCGACGAGTAATGATCCCGCCTGCTGTTAATTGATTAACCAACAATGAGGGGAGAACTTACTGTGAAGAGTTTCATTCATTTCATGTGTTCAGTGAAGAAAAATATTGCAATTATTTCAAGAATTACAATTTTCGACTTCGTAATATTGAGATTCAATAAAAGCTTCCACATTACTACAGCTTGGATAATGTACCTCAAGTCTTCTCCATAGAGTACGGAGTGCTTTCAAAGTCTTCAAGACTTTGAAAAGTCTTTGGATTACTGTGTCAAAGCTGCGTAACATCAGCTGTTTACTGATCGCCAAGCGTCAAATTAAATGAATCCTACTGTATGACAGACACTCTTTTTCTTAAATATATTAAAATATGGCGTTGTGAAAGAACAATTTGTGAACTACGGAATGAGCGCTCCTTGCTCCAAATGATTTATTCGATTTCGACTGATGTCTTCTAAACGTCTGCGACTAAACTGTTGACATCCTTAACAGACGCATATATTTACATTGAAACTGCTTGAAACTAGCAAAGTTGGTGGTAGCGAATCCGCAATGTGAACGTTGGCGATTTGTGTAAGGAAATGTGATGAGGGGGGGGGGAAGGTTTCGTTTTGCGTAAGGAGGTTAGGGAGAGGCGCGAACAGATTTCCGGTTCAAAATAACCTAAGTTTTCCCTTCTTCCTGGCCGATATCCTTTCACAAGACTGCTTTCCCTAGATTTCCTCGCTTTTCCTTGAGCCCTGAAGTCGGTTCCAAGACGCTAGTGTTGTTTCTTATATCGTCAGGGTCGTTGGAGCTACAAGTTGGCCCATAAATCTCTGCTCGGCGGATACGTCCCGTCCCGTCCCGGTCCCGATCCGGGCTCTCGGACGCGTTGTCACTGACACGCGCGCTCCTCCAACTCCAGCCATTGCACTACATCACTCAGAAATAATCTTGAAACCGAACCGATCCGATACCTACAAATTGGATGGAACAAGCGCCCTTTGTCTTCCCCCTCCTCCTTCCCAATCCCATGGCAACGAATTATTCATCCCCATGTCGAATTGTTCTGAAGGCATTATGTCGATCTGTCGGAGAATTAATTCATTTTGCCGTATCTTATCACTTTCGGATTGTGTTATCGGGTTACTTCTGAGATTGATTCGGGTTTCTCAAAACAAATTCGATATTACATAGCTTGTATTAGAAATAATCTTATATTAAATTTGCATTTATAAACTTGTATAAGTTGTTTATATAATCTCGTATCTCATATGGTTGTACATAAATGAATGAATGAATGAAAGATCTTGTACTTGTATTTGTTTTTGAGAAAAAATTGTATTTGAAGGTGAACTAATCTTCAAAGTTCATAAAAATGTCAATTAGACATCTATACTAAAATACAAAATATATAAAAATTATTTTTAGAGCAAAAAATTAGTTGGTTTCTGTAGTCTGGAATAATTCGATCGAGAGTTTATTATAGAGACTCTATTACAGAGTTTTTTTTCATTGAATAAGAAGATGTTTGGATAGATTCTTGAATTACAGCGTGTAAATAATTTTCAAATTATCTACTCTTTCATATCACGTTCTTCCATAATTGCTATCAATTTTCATATGCGTAACCGTAAGTGAACAGAGTATTTTTCTAATAGAATAATCTTACATTGAAACCATTCATTCAACTTTAAATCCAAAAATAGAGAGGACAGTACAAGGGATAAAAAACATTTAAAAAAATCAATTTACCTCATTGTTTCAGGAGTAGCTCTCACAACTCTAAAAGAACGGTATTTTTCTATCAGTGGAAAGCTTTTCGAATCGATCTACAATTCGAAACGATATATATTACAAGGGGCCAAGAGCAGCCGAAAGTATCAGAAATAGATAAAGTTTTGAAAGCGTTACTGATCCCATTCACAAGCGGTGTATATGATAATAAGGCACCATTCAATGCCACACAGAAGCTTGGCTGAATTTGGCGGGCCACATTACGACGATTTGTAAAGCCATAAAGACCTTGATTCTTCTCTTGAACGGTAAACGATCTTCACGGATCAGTTAGAGGGGTTAGTGTGAGAGAGAGAAACAAGAAATAGGGGTGAATTGATGAGAGGGTGCGAGCAAGATGAAGGAGAAGATAGGTGAGAAAGATTTGGATGGAATTGGCTGTGAATGGTCCTTCAGTGGATCGTCCAAAGATGGCTGAGGTGAAAAAGGATTGGTTCTTCTAGGGTGAGCAGTCTAAAATACAACTAGCAGGATTTGAAAAAAAATCGAGAATCTCAGTTTATTTTTCTCACTCATCTCGAATAATTTGGAGAGGCTTTAACAATCATTTTACTGAAATCTGATATTACTGGATAATATGTGATATTATATAAATGAAACATTTATTCGTATGTTCAGAATATTTCCAATACTCATTGATATTGACAAACGTGTTATTTACTTATTATTAACATTACCTCACAATAAATGTAACATTTTCAATTCAAATTTAGGCTGGATAAACATTACTGAATGAAACATTTATTTGTATGTTCAGAATATTTTCAATACTCATTGATATTGACAAATGTTTTATTTACTTATTATTAACATCATCTCACAATAAATGTGACATTGCTAATTCAAATTTAGGCTGTTTCTTAAACTAGGGGCTGGTTCCTATAACTGCTTTAATTTGTCTTTAAACTATTCATACTAATTCTCAATTTATTCTTTCACTCATTTTCTCCCTCTATCGTCTAGCTTTGATCTGGTCCGTTGATGAAATTCCACCAGCCTCTATCTACTATTAACTATATTATCTATTAACTATATATATTAACTTACTACAGTGACATTCATTTAGTTTGATGCTTGGCATTAGATAGATAGAGAGATATCATTTCTTGACATTGCTGATGACCGTAGAGTATGATGGCAAATAAATAATATCTCTCTATCTATCTAATGCCAAGCGTCAAATTAAATGAATATCAATGTATCTCAATGTACTTAAATATTAATATTATTCACGTATATTTACAACTAAATATTGATCAAGAATATTAAGCAGAAATATTTTGTTATTCGCATGAATAAAGCACGAGTAATCTAATTCAACCCCTTCCTCTTCATTGCGATTCCTATCTCCTTCCCCTGTGCTTTTTAATTCTCCCTTTCTCTTCTTATTTAGTCTTATTGATTCTAGGATAAACGCCTTAGCAATCAGAATCTCATTGGTAACCAAAATACAACCCGGTAATATCAGAGTGAAATGTTGTATGTACAAGTGCATACGTGAGTGTTCTTTTGCAAAGTGTCTGCCGCTGATTTCATTGCTGTGAAAATAGCTTGGTGTTGGACGAAGGATGATGAGGAGTAGGAGAAGGAGGAGGGGAGGAGGATGAGGAGGAAGATACGATAAGAAGCAATATATATGTATCTGGAGGAGATTGTGAGCTCCTGTGAAGTTGCCTTTTGGTGGGTGGGGGGCCTTGGAAGGGTTAGTGAGGAGAAAAGCTCAAAGATCTAACCACTTCTCTCAACCACCTCCCCCCCTCCCATCGACAGTGCAATCATAGCCATCCCGTCTTCAACCCTTATCAGCCATCAATAAAAGTTACCTCATTGATTTCTCTCAGTTACCGTTTCGGTTATCAGGTTCTCCTTTTTCACTGACTCACCTCCCCCTTTTCTAATAATATTCTTCCTCCTCCATCTTTTTTCTCCTTCTCCTAATCTCACTTAACCATTCTTGTCTTTGTTCTTCGCTTTCTTTAATTGTTCCTCTTCTATTTCGTCTATCACTTTTTCTTACTACTGCTCTTCTCTACCTTGCCTTGGTATTCTTCTACTTCTATTATGTTTATCTCCGTTCTTCTACTCCTATCTAAGCTAAGGATGTCTTTACTATCACTTTTTTGGCTTATCCTTCTTCATATTAATATTCTTGTCCCTTTTATCCTCATTTTCCTTTATCCTCTTTTTCTCCTCATTTTACTTTATCCTATGGTAATAGTATTTTCTTGGAATTCTGTAGTAACTACTACTGGATTTTAAAATTATATTTCCTCGAATGCTCCAGAAAATATAAATTCCTCTTGTAAATTCTTTTGGAATTTCTATAGGAATAGAATTCACTATTAAAATTCCTCGTGATTTTTATTTGTTTTGCATGTTTTTTTTCTATCTTAATTTCCTTCTCCCTGATATTTCAAAATTATATTTCCTGGAATGCTTCTAGAACTAGAATTTTGTCCTTTTGATTCCACCTCTCCATCTTTTCCTTTTCATCCTATTCTCTTGACCCTTTGATCTTCTCTCTTGTCCTTATTATTGTTATACACCTTTCTTTCTATAATACTCATAGTATATAATTATATGGAAGTTAAATTTTCAATATTTTCATTCAACAAAATGTTCTTGTATAAATCTCTCTTGTTATTTCACTTCAATCTTTTTCTTCTAGTCCAGTCCCCATCGACTCCTTGCCCTCATTTTTATCATGTCCATCTTTATTGGTCATTTTGCATTCAGTTTTTTTATTTTCATCTGTCTTCATTCTTCTCTATTTTCTGTGATTAATTGAACGAAATTCCTAATTATTAATGCCATATAATATTCTGAAGACTTTTGCTTTTGCAAATATTGACAACAGATCAATAGCTAGTAAGGAATTCGATGAACGCTACTGCACAAAAAACTTTCTCCCCGGGCGGGAATCGAACCCAGCACCTCTGGTATTCATGACCAGCGCCTTATCCACTCGACCACCGGAGATCTTCTGTATAGCAGCGTTCATTTTTGACTTAGCCAATTTAGCCAGATAATATTAAGATGGAAGGTAATGAGACATTGCAACCATACAGTTGCTGTTAAATCATAATGATTAATTGAACGAAATTCCTAATTATTAATGCCATATAATATTCTGAAGACTTTTGCTTTTGCAAATATTGACAACAGATCAATAGCTAGTAAGGAATTCGATGAACGCTACTGCACAAAAAACTTTCTCCCCGGGCGGGAATCGAAGATTCCTGGGAGGTGAAGAGGGGAATTCCTGGGAATCGAAGAGGTGCTGGGTTCGATTCCCGCCCGGGGAGAAAGTTTTTTGTGCAGTAGCGTTCATCGAATTCCTTACTAGCTATTGATCTGTTGTCAATATTTGCAAAAGCAAAAGTCTTCAGAATATTATATGGCATTAATAATTAGGAATTTCGTTCAATTAATCATTATGATTTAACAGCAACTGTATGGTTGCAATGTCTCATTACCTTCCATCTTTCTATTTTCTGTCCTTCCTCTGATATGCTGTTTCCCATATCCTCACATCCCCTCCCAATTTATCCTCCTTCCCTTTTTCCCTCTTATTCCCTCTCTTATTGTCTTCAACAATCCTTCACTTCAGACAAATCTTCTTTAATTTCACCTTTTCTCTCACCCTCTCCCTTATATTCAACCTCTTTCTCTATTCCACCACTCAAAACCTTCTCTTCTTCCAATCCCTTCTTCCCTCCCCACCTTATCATCCCTTTTTTCACATCTCCTCCTACTCCACTATTCTATTCCGTTCTCCATCCCACTCACTCAACCACACTTCCTTTTTTCTTCTAGGGGAAAGCGAAAAAGCGGACCTCGACCTTTTTGTTATTTCAAGTCGTTGCGTCTGAAAATTCCCAGCCTGCCACCCTTCTTCACCTTTCCCTCCTCCCGCTCCCCACCTCTATAGTCGAGCGCCCTTATCAGAAGAACAAAGGCGTTCCTTATTAAATTTATTGGCGAGTGATGGAGACCTGCGAAACTATTCTTACTCACTGGCCTTCAACTGGACCATTGAAGAAGCCTTTACTTCCCTCTGCTTCGAGTGAATTCTTCATTCCTTCACCTGTAAATGAGAAACAGACTTCTCGATTTTCACTTTGAGAAGAAATTGATACTATTTTCCAATTTCTGGCGTTTCAAGTGTTTCAAAGGTTGTCTTTTTTATTGGGAAAAGAACGATTCTGACATCATTTGATATTATATTTCCTGATCATCCAATTAAGTGTTATTGAAATCATAAAACGTTACTTACCGATTCCAAGAAGTAGGAGAACGAAATAGTATTGAGTAGGAATATGAAAGACTTTGTAAAGTGTCTTCCGTGGTATCTTATTGAACAGTCATAGGTTTACCATAATAATTGGGAATGAATCGGTCCTATTTCAAGCATGGAATTCGCTGTAATAATGTAGACTACTGATGCCCGGTTTTCAGTCGCTCAATAGACAGTTTATGGATCCAATAGCACTATTGAATCAACAACCATGTGTTTTCAAATGCAAAAAAAAACTATTGATTCAATAAGTTTATTGAACGACTGAAAAATCGGGCATGAAACTGATAGATTCTCTAAATAACTCGTAAGTCATAATTCAAATATTGATGATTTTTAGATTACTTGTAGGCATTTTAACGCTTAAAAACAGTTATTTTTATTTAAATTAGAAAGAATACTTTTGATTGAATATTGCTTTACTTGTGTATTTTTCCAAATTTGAGCATTCACAATGATCTGTGAATACGAAATAATATTTTAAGATTATAACAAAACAAAAGCAAGTAATTCTGGTACTCGGGTGATTGATAAGACTGAAAAATCAATACCGACAAAAATGAATGTATTATTTGGGAGAGAAAAACCAGGCTCTTCCTTTACTGGTTCTCTCTCGAGTTTTGATAAATAATGCAGTCCAAAATAACGTTATGTTTACACAACACTTATCATTATCTTCACAGATTACTTGCTGCTAAAAATTTAATCATCAACTACTCTTATACTAAGAAAAAAAATTGTAATCAAAAAACAAAATAATTTTCTAATTCACAGAGAATAGGTTTTGTCGAATTGGTTAACAGATCTGAACTGGTTAAGTCACTAAAGCCAAACTACTGAACTAGATTCAAGGCGAAAATCCGAACTAATACAATTCGCACACACTGGATTATTGTAGTTGGCTATCCCATACTATCTGCACTACGCTTACAATGTCACAAACAGAACTCAGTTAAGTCTGAACCGCAAAGCCAAGTAGACCATTATTACATAGAAACTATAAACATTCCACCAGTGAATTGTTCGCTTGGTAAGAGGGGTGACATCAACTACCACTTAGCTTGGTAGACCAGGGATGTTCAGTGGCATATCTTCTTCTTCTTCTTCTTAGTCGTTTCCTCCTCATTCAAACTTTTTTATCCTTCTTCATTTTAATTCTTTTTTCTAAATTTTCTCTGTTCACCTGCATCTACCAAAGCACTGATCACAACCCTCTAAAGAAATTGCAAATACTGTTCTCCCTTACATTCAGGTATACATGAGGTAAATGATATCCACTGGTCTTAATTTTTCAGCAATTTTTTCATGAGATAATTTGATACCAGACCAGTAAAAGATAATTTAATTTCGATACCAACTCTTTGTATGTATATTGCCACGCATTTAAATGCATTCAAATTTGCTTGCAAGATTAATAAGTTGAACATTCGATTTCTAAAGCAAGTTATAGTTAACAAAAGTGATTACAACATCAATAATTGTCGATAGAGACTGAATTACTCTTCTCTATTTCCAATAATTGCACACTCTCAATCATAAGTATGATAAAAATCAATGAAAACTTTAAAAATTGTAAAGTTTAATAATGTACAGTGAATCACTTTGTAGCCGAGATTCTGTAATTTCCAAGAAAAATACTATTGTATCTCTAAATGAATACTGTTCTGGAATTCCCATGTTGGATCCTAGTATGTAGTTTGTGTTGAGCAATTAGGACTGAGAACAATCAAAATTCCATGTAGCCGTTTGCCAGCCTCACAGTTTGCACTGCATTAGAAAAATTATTCCGAATTCCTCGCGTAGAATGGAGGATGCTCAGTTCCGGAGTAAATAGTTTTGTTGTTATGGCTATGGTGATAATGGTGGTGGCAGGTGAGTTTTGAACGGTCATTAAGCGCAGGCTGCGATTTCTGCCGCCCCCTATTCTCCCGCCCCCGGTCTTGCTGCCTCCGGCGCTTCTGCTTGTCTAGTGGAGTGCTGAGAGACAACTGGGACAACACAACGACATAATCCGGTGTGTTTTAATTGCTGGTGATGAAGTCGAACCGGAAACACCGTTGGAAGAGGGAGGGAAGTGAAAGGGTGGGAAGGAGTTAGAAAGAGTGAGTAAGGATAGTAAGACAGAGAGAGAGTGAGAGAAAGGAGAGAGTGGGTGAGAGCCAGTGAGTAAGAAAATGGGATGAAGTTGACGACCAGAAAGAGTGAAGAGTAAATGCGGGAAGTGGGTAGGGGGCTGTAAGAGAGAGAAGGAGGAGTGGTAGAGAAAAAAGAGATGGACAGAGGAAAGGGAGAGGGAGGAGAGTGAGTGACCTTTTGGGGGAACGGTGAGGGGTGTGGGTGGGGGAGGGTAATATATCTTTAGAATACGATTCAAAATTTTATTGAATTATTAATAGAGCATGTTATCTTGAACTGAGTAGAATGATAACTGAATAACATAATAGAAAAATATCAACATTGTAAATACTAAACATTGAAAACATGGTAAATAATATAAATATTGTTGGGTATTACTCTGGAGGATGGAAGGGAAGAGTGAAAGAGAGAGGATAAAAGAGATAAGAGGAGGAGAAGGAGAAAAGAATATGAAAAGTGGAAGGAAGTTGATATTAAGTAGAAAGAGTGACGGAGTAAGAGAATATGTGGAGAGTGGATGAATAGGGGAAAGAAGGAGAGGAGGGTAATATTGTGAAGAGGGGTAGAGAGAGAAGAGAAGGGAGACGTAAAGAGAGGCGGTGAAGAGATAGAGAAAGTTGATAAGGAGAAGTGTTAGGGAGTAAGAGGAGGAGTAGAGAGAGGACAAGTTAGGATTAGATTAGAATAAATTGCTGCTAACTGTAGATTACTATATAAAGTGTGAGAGGAAAGGAGTTTAGAAAACGTCCGCTAACTAGTGATAAGAATAGGGATATGATACGGAAGAGTGCTTAGATTAGATTATTCACTATTTTTATATAGATTGCAAAATATATCGCCTTAAATTCTAAATATTATGATAGTTAAAAATGGCGGTAATTACACTACTCGATTGCTTTAACAAATAATAAAATAATTATGGAAGCTTATTTAATGATAAAGATATGAGATTAACGGCAGTATGAAAGGTGCTCTAACAACATGGAACAGCGGAGTTTGAACATTAAATTAATGTTCATTCTTTGAAAACGTTGTGCAACGACATCCTACCCATAAATACTCAACCATATCATGATAATAAGAGAGAGATAATTAAACTTTATGAGAAAGACATGCAAACAATGTAGGCCGAAATTGAGGAGGCTAGAAAAATGTATCCTGCAACTATTCTAAATAATGGGTTGTAGTCAACAAGATTATGAGGATGTATGGAAGAAGAAAGAGAAGAGGGTAAAGAAGAAGAAAAATAAGGACAAGAAAAATAAGGACAAGAGGAATAGGTTTGAGGAATTGAAGAGCAAGGAAGGGTGTGAGAATTATCCATAGGGCTAGACGTTTCCCCTCATCTCCCTGTCATTGAGGATGGTTGTGATGGAGAGGGGGTTGGAGGGGGTCAACCACGATGCGAAATCCAATTAAAACTTGGTCACTTTCTTCCACTTGCAAAGTCACATCCCCCCCCCCCCCAAGCGACCAACTATACAACCAACTACAACCTGCGAGCATATCCCAGTCTGAGCAAGTTAGTTGAGATCTGAACTGTCTGCAAGTTTCACCTGAGAACCATCCAAGAATTTTCGAGACATTTGACGAGGTTGATAACTGAGTTGACAGTCTCTTGTTGCGCGAAAAGTGCACTGAATTCAAATCTCACTCAAGATAAAACTTCGCTTATGGGTAATATGTAAAACCTCTCACCCTGAAGTGAGTTCAATAGAAAATAGAACACTATGGAGTGAGTTTTCAGTTTTGGAAATTACAAAACTCCAGTAGCAACGAATGAGATTAACTATAATAATAAGAGAAAGTATAATATTATGTTTAATTTCCTTATCGTTGAAATTCTAACTAACTAGGGAGGAACTAATTCAACCTTGTAATAGCAAACTACAAATAATAAATAGATGAGGGAGGAAACTTATCCCTCATTCTCAACTGAATTTCTGAATCTCCTCACATCGATTATGTATTTTCTTCCTTCATTTTAATAATCTGATATAGGCAATATCTTTATGTGGAGGTATCTTTATGTTTATCATTAAGCAAATGGACGATTTTCACAATATGAAAGAAGAAAGAATGTGAATGTAAATATTAACTTTTATTATATTTATCAAAATTAGGAAGAGAAAACGTTTTGCACATTGGCTGTGTTTTCAATCCTATACATATTATAATTGTACTTTAATAAATGAAAAATATTTTGAATAAATAACTAATTCTCTTGTTGGTAAAAATTAGACAAATACTGTCATTCCACAGATCAACATCAAGATTGTATAGAATACTGTTCAGTACCTACCAGAGCGCATCATAGTAGGAGAAGGCAGTGTCAACAGCCATGAATAAATGATACAGAAATTCAAAGGGAACTTTCTAGTTGAAAATACTGATGAAATTAAGATGACTTTTCCATTTGTTGTAGCCAGTCAGAGGTGGAACAGAGTGAGGGAGGGGGGAAGCACTGAGTAAATGGAACGTTTTTTGTGAGTGAGTGAGTGGCGCTAAGAAAACTAACAATTTGGCAAAGTTTACTTTGGCAGTCATGCGTTGAATCGTCTTGAGGGTTTGTATTCACGCAACCGTGTCCGCCGTTTGCTGAGATACGAGCTTGGAAATGGACCAACGAGTGCTTTTCCTTGCTTTAGCACAACAGAATATGAATCTTTCCGTTCACATTTTTGCGGCTGTAGCCCGTTTCCACCCAATTCGCAACTGAATTTCCTCACATCGGTTTTGCTTTTCTTCTGTTCCGGGACTCGTGAATTTCCTCTTAACTCTGCTTTTTCTGTATTGTTATTTCGCACAAAGATGGGGCATTGGTAACACTTCCTTCATAGGGAATAATTCATTTGTCATCTTAGAAGAACCAGTAATATATCTTTAGAACTAGAGTGGGAAAGTATGTAATAAGTCCCAATCCACGTATATTGTACATGTGAGATAGGACCTATACTTTACTGCTGGCTAAATTTCATTTATAGTATAATATAATTATTTCGATTCATTCTATTCATTATATACCATTTCTTGAATTAAGATCTAATGAAATCAAAAAACAAAATCATCCTTGTTTTCTATGGAATAGACTATTATGATTTGAACAGATTTTAGTACCTGCGGACCTAACATCCTATTATCAAGTCAATATTGTTAATTTTGTTTGTATTGGTAATAGCAAAGACAAAGATAGGAGATAGACAAGTATAAGTACTATAATAAGTATTAATTATTTAATATTCTAATTGTCTTTGGTAATAGAAATTGATTTGTTTCTCATGCTATAATTTTTAGTACTGGTCAATATTGTTATTTTGATTGCATTGGTAATAGACATTGATTTGTTTCTCATGATATAATTTCTAGTTTTTCAATTATGGAGATTATCCATGAGTATTTATTTATTTGGATACTCATGTTTCTTATAATTTTCTTCTCAATCCCATTTTCTTGGATAACATACTTTTGTTCGTTTTTTTTCAGGTAAACACTTTGGATGGGAGGAAGCGATTTATGTATTCTATTCACTACTAAAATGGCAGTTTGTATAAGAGGGGATTTCATGGTAAGCGTTGAATCAGTGCCAATTAAGAAATAAATTTCTAGTTTCAATGACCCAATGAGCAACAAGGATTTGAAAATAACCCCCTTTTTTAATGTACATATCTTTGAAATTTCCTATCGTAATGTTGTTGTAAACTGGAGGAGATGAAGGCCGGAAGATGATGATGATGTCTTTCCAAAAGATTCAAAAATGTTCACAAGTGGTTAATCGAATTATTTACACATCAGATCCATCAATGACATCCTCTGGCATGAAAAAACGTTCCAAAAGTTTAAAAAATGTTCACGAGTGGTTCATCTTTATTTCAAAAAATAAAGAAGCTTATTAAGTGGTTCATCAAATTCTTTTCACATCAGATTCATGAATCCTCTGACATTACAAATTTTGGTAGGAATTCAGACTCGAAGTTATTGGAATCAAAGTCTGTGATCATTATCATATGAAAAAGAACATCAGACATTTGAACTTGTAACTGTTCGTTGAAGGCGAAGGAAAGCTCTATCAATAATACCAACCTCATCATTACCATCATTATTGTTCTTGAGTGAACGTCTATCGATATTTTTAAACGATTATCGTTCAGAATCTTAAGTATTTCAGACGGATATTGCAGTGCACTTTTCTCCGACAAAGTAATAGACTTCCTCACTACCTTTATCGCCTTATTACAAATTTTTACCTGAACTATATTAATCGCATGGAAAATAAGGATGCTCTAATATTCCCTTTGTCCAATTGAAACAAATTCATGATAGCGTAGGCAGGCCAGCCATTTCATTAAAACCTGACCGTTCTTCCCATAAATTCACTGCCTTGTTATCTCTAATACCTTCGTGCTTTCAGCATAGTGCCAAATGGCAATTCCGGTAGATTGTTAACTTCTGTAATTCAATTTCTATTAGCGATGCACTAATACTATGGCCTTAATTTTACTCAGTTCTGGCTGCTATCGAGCAAATTCTCTTTCCTTTATAGTCAGTAACTGCACATAGTGCACAATGCACTTCCTTACATAAGCGAACTTAGTTCCGCCTGAAGTCTCTCTCTAGCTTTTACAATTCTCCAGCTTAACCGAATCCCTTGTAATAGCTCAGTAAATTCGTTGACTGACACAACTAGGTGTTCTATCCATATTTGCCTAGTGCATACATGGAGCAGTTGGCAAGATACATTTTATTGAGTACTTAGGACGTCTGCCAAATTGACAGAGATGCGATGCAGTGTTAGCGGGTAATCATTTCTTCAATTGCAGCTTTATTCCAGTGAAATATCATGGGATCATTGTCCTGATTCTTGGGGTCATAATGCAGATTACATACTACTGAAACTATAATGGCATTCAGAATTTCGTTATGCCTGGAAAAAATAATCTACAATTGAATAGACTGTTCAAACACGGTATAAAACGTCTTATGTTTGAATCCACATCTCAACACCTCTAATCATAAATTATTTTCATTCCAATAAGTAAATCGAGTTTCTCTCTCATTATCCGAAATTTCAATTATTAGTTTGTTACCTGTGATATCGATTTCATAATACATTAGCGTATCGGCTTTGAACGGTGGGGGGACCCAAAATACCTCGCCGTGTATTTCAAGTTAGATTGAAGTATGATATCAATTTTCAGAATATTCAGATGTTCTAATTATATCACCCATTGAAAATTTTTGAAGATTAGAGGAGAAGCATAAATATGTGCTGATCTATAAAAGTTATCAATTTTTTGTTCCGGGTTCTGAAATCTCATTCTTCTTTTCAGTTTTTTAATGTAATAAGGCTTACAACTCTAAAGCTTATACTTTCTGTAACTTTTTTTGGAAAAGCATTTTTTTTTTAAATATGCATATCGTCAATCAGGCAAAGGTTTGCTTAGCTACCAATTCCCAATTGCATTTTCATATTTCGACCTCTGGCCATGTCGCCTGGAAGTTTTAATCTCGTCAACCCTTTTCTAATCAAGCCTATGAATTTTAATCCAAGACGCAGCGCGTAATTAAAACTTGGAGAAGGAATCTTTCATTAAATTTCATGGCGTGGCGAGGCATCAGAATATTCCCCACCCAACAAAGGCTCTGTCTTCTAAATTGCAAACGTTTATGTAGCTATTGAATCTTGTGATACTGAATTCGAAAATCTAATCCAATGAATTCATAAAAACTATTTTCTCTAAACCCTTCGATTCAGCAACAATATACTGTGATGCTATTGCGGTTGCACGTTCCTTTTCTTAATTGCTCTCTATAGGATCTATACGTTGAACATAGTTTATAAAACTAATTTCTTACTTCAACAATTGAATCATAATCAACTCACATTATTCGTGACGAACCTTTTAGCCTGTTCTTGAACATCAACACTTCCATTCATCATCTTTTGAATGAGGAAGAGGAGAAGAAACCATTATAGGCCTACTGTATTCTCAAAGTCAGTTTTGAAGTGAACTGAGAAAAGCTATATTAATTCACGGGCGACGGAAAATCACAGTTATTATAAATCCTTCAACCTAGAACTTTCAATTGATCAATTAAAGTTCCCTATTATTAGTATTAGAGCTTATTAAGGCATTTGCAAAATTTTTTCAATTCTCTTTTCATCTTCAAAAGCCTATTCTTATTCGGTCCGTTTTTGTATGAATGAGTACGGGGAAAATCTGCTCCCAAAAGTGTTTTCTAAAGCATTCTTTTGTAAACAAAACATGATATATTGATAAATTGAATGAGCAATGCATTGAGAGCTTCAAGCTTTCCAATGAATTATCGTTTTGATTGTCTGACAAGTTAACCTGCTAATGTTAAAGGAAGAACATTGATTAATACAAACTTAAATTGAATTGAATATCTACATGATCAAAATGATGTATTGAAAGGCTATTCCGATGTTTTGAATGAAATGTCTGAGGGAGATAAAGCTGAGGTATGTGAATAGAGTTTTCCCTCACGAATAGTTACTCAAAAAATTAAAGCTTATTTTGATGATACTTGTTTCCGGACTGCTGGTGATGAAACACAAATTGAAGCATCATTCAATTGATGGGAACGATTATGGGGGAAAAACTGCGTTTGGCTAATTGCATGCCATTATGTGCGTTTCGTTTTTATGAAGATTGCAGAGCCACTAGAGTATAATCTATCTATCTATCTTCTTCTATATTAATAAAAGAGAGTTGGTGTCTGTACGCTCGCTTATAACTCGAGAACGGCTGAACCGATTTAGATGATTTTGGATTCGTTTGAATTTTTACAGCACTGGTTAACATAATATGTATTAAAATATAAGAAAATCCCTTTATAATTAATAAATAGTTATTACATTAATGACATAACCTATCAAATATTTCACAGAGCTACGTTCAAACTTGCCGGCACGAACGTGTACCTACAACGGAAAGATGATCGCAATTCAAGATCAGATAAATTAGCAAGCCTATTCTAAGTCCCCGTGGCTCAGTGCAAGAGTCTCTGCTTGATAACCTAGAGGTTGCGGGTTCAAACCGCGCTCTGGACCGTTTTTTTTGCTCTAGGTTTTCTACTCTTAATTATTTTTTACGCTACAATCATCAATTAAGAATGAGTTATCGTTCGTATCATGCATGTTTTATTGTTTCTAATAATAAAATTGAAGAACGGAAATAAAATTAAAAAATAAATAAAATAAATTAAAATAAAAAAATTAAAAGAAAGAAATAAATATGAAAAAAATCTTTTAATTAGAATAGGACTGATAAAAATTGAAGAACGGAGATAAAATAAAAAAAAAAATAAAAAATAAAATCAATTAAAATGAAAAAATTTAAAATAAATTAATAAATATGAAAAAAATCTTTTAATTAGAATAGGACTGATAAAAATTGAAGAACGGGAATAAAATTGAAAAATATAGGCTAAATTAAAAAATTGAAAAGAAAGAATTAAATAAATAAATAAATAAAAAATAATTGAGGAGGAGGGGTGACATTTGATGGGAAAGAGGGGTTGACATGAAGAGGGATATGTGGGGTGACATTTGGGGGAATGGAGGGCATTTGTGGGATGACATTTTTGGGGTGGCATGAAGGGGGACATTTGTGGGGAGAAGAGGGGGGACATTTGGGGGGGGGGGGAAGAGTGCGATACGAAGTTCGCCGGGACAGCTTGTTACCTATAAAAGCCGTTCTCTGAACGCATGTGATGACCTCTCTGTCTGAGTTTGCTTTGCATGTGCAGAATTTCCATTATATTTTGGATGCAAAGAAATAATTTTGAATGTAATTGGATTACTCCACTCACTAAATAAAGGAGTACTTAAAGTACCTTTGACTTATTTTGAAGATTTTCTCGGGATAAATTTCTTGAAACTCATTTCTGTCTCTAGTAGATTTTATAATTAAGAAATTGAATTGTTTTTTGAAATGTTGAAGAGCTATAGAAAAATTTCAAAATGTGTAAATTTGGTAGAAAGTCGAAATGTATAGACAATGTGAGATTTCTTGATGAAAATTAATTGAAAATATTGATAGTTACAATAAAATATTACAATTTTGATAGTTATTGATTATAGTACAATCCTATAAATCAGTAATTGAGAATCCACTTTTCAAATCTCCATTCGAAATACCTACTAATTCAATGCTCCAGCAATGATTTCCCTCTTTTTTCTCGAATATATATTATTCTCTCAGTATCAACCTGTTTTGGTCTTCAATGTTCAGCCTATGTGCTTTACAGAACTTTTTATTATTTCGTTCTTTTTCGTTTCATAAACATCCTTTTCTCCTCTCAAGACGTTTACATGCTCTAGATGGTTGATCTTATTCAAGTAATAAACTTCCACTTCAAATCTTTCCTGTTAGCTTCATTTCTATCCGAAGCAATCATGCTGTATCTTGGAAAAAGAGATAAATACAGGCCTTCTCATAGCTCCTTCGCCCCTTGCCTGTAATATTTCTTTAGTTAGCTGGCTGGACGGTACTGCTCCGCATCCAAGGACTTCCGGGACTTTTTATTAACTTTTCCGCGTTATCCTCTTCCAGATTTATATCTTGTTTACCGTTATAATATTCGCTGAAGCTAAATCTCATCCTTTATTTTGTTGATATCATTGTAGAATCATGCAGTTGCTGAAAGGAAGTTGTTTTCACCTCACATGTTAGAGAAGTTGATATCATGTACAGTGATATTCATTCAATTTGACGCTTGGCATTAGATAGATAGATTGATTGATTGATTGGCTGCTTTCATTTCCTGTGAGGGCAAACATAGGGCACAGCCGGCCCTCTCTTACACTTAACCCTTCTATACAATTCTAATATTATAGTTTCTGAGACTTGAAATAGAAAGATATTATTTATTGACGTTGCTGATGACCGTAGAGTACGATGGCAAAGAAATATTACCTCTCTATCTATCTATCTAATGCCATGTGTCAAATAAATGAATCTGATTGTGCACTAATAGAACAGTCTTTTCACTTCTCACTCATAGAATAATGATTCCTCAAACTTGAGATCATTCATGAGAAATATTGATTCAATCCGGGAGTTTCATTCAATTCAAACTTGGTTATTCTATATGAATTCTCTATGTAGTGGTAAAAGTGATATTGTGGGAGTTGAACCACATCGAATGAAAAGAGTAGAATTTGTTGCAACCACAAATTTATTATTAAACCACTACACCCGTTTCAGTGATGTCTGTCTATCGCTTCAACCAACCGTTTTTAATTCGATTAAACAATTTGGGGAGATTCCTGTTGATAACTTACCTCAATCCAACTCATTTCCTTTATCACAGCAATACGTATCCCACATATCATCGCTTCAAATAACAGATAATTTTTCATTTGATTAAACAATTGGTATAACCCCTGTTTATAGACTTACTTCAATCCATGCTTTATCCTACTGTTGTTTATTGATATTCTGCCTGAGTTTTCCCTGTAGTAGAACCAAAGCAGTGGAAATATCCTCAGCAGCTTTTTCTGTCCTATGTGGGAATAGCACCTTGGAGATTAGTGATGAAGGGGTTGGTTGGGTTTTATGAGTTGGGGGTCCGAAAAGGGGGGCTAGGAGGGAGGGGGTTGCTGAAGAGAAAGATCGTCAGCGGAAGAATCGCGAAGTAAATAAAGGAGGTGCCGCGCTAGCCCACTATCCATCATTCCGGGACGACACCCCTAGATTGATCACCTCTCTCTTAGCTGACCGCTACGTCTCGCACTCTGCTCCTGCTTCCCTTTGTCCCGTTCTTACATTATATTCCTTACAAGTCCTTTATGGCAGCTAAGGACAGGACTCACTTCAAGATGAGAGATCGAGTGCGCCTGAGTATGAGTGCTTATGGAGATGGAAAATGAAGAGGGATTGATGGGTATAGAGTTAAGTGAGAGAGAGAGAGAGGAAGAGTGGGAGTGTGTGTGAGAGAGAGAGAGAGAGTTACCGAGAGGGAAAGAGTCAGTGAGAGTAAGCGAAGGAGTAAAGAAGGAAGAGAAGGGGAAGAAAAGAGGGGTATAGGAGGAAGATGATGAAATGAAGATGTGGAGAGGAATAAGGGATTAATGAGTATAAAGAAGAATGAGAGAGAGAGAAGAAAGAGATGAGGTAGATGACTGAATAAAGATGAGGGGAGAAATGAGGGACTATTGGGGTTGAAAATGAGCAAGAGAGAGGGTGAGAGGGAGGGAGAGAGAGCGCGCGACAGTGAGAGTGAGGAAAGGAGTTAAGGAGAAAGAGAGATGTAGGGGAAGAGAAGAGAGATATAGGAGGAAGATGATGGAATGAAGATAACAAGAGAGAGGAATAAGGGACTAATAAGGATAATAATGAGAGATAGGTTTAGAGAGAGAGGATGGGAGGAGGAGGAAGATGGAGTAAGAGATATCATAAAGATGAGGAGAGGAATAAGGGATTGATGAGGATGAAGGAAGTAGATAGAAGTGAGAAAGGAAGATGTTGTTGATGATAGGTTTGAGGTGGATTATGGAGTGTAAATGAGGACAGGAATAAGGGATTGATGAGGATAAAGGAAGTGGATAGAAGTGAGAAAGGAAGATGTTGTTGATGGTGTGTTTCAGGTAGATGATGGAGTGAAAATGAGGAGATGAATAAGGCATTGATAGGGAAAAAGAGAGAAGATAGAAATGAGAAAATAAGATGAGGTTGATGATGGGAAGGAAATAAGGGATTGATTGGGGTTGGGATGAGGAAGAAAGAGCTGACTAAAACTCAACTAAACATAAATGGAATTATACATTATTCTGCATTTTCTAGTACAAACGGTACTTTCTTGATTAATTAAACCCCATTTATAAATACGGATTATCAGAGTTCTATGGGGTTGTCATAGCCTGATAGACACTATTGTCCGGAATATATCATATGCATGGCGAATATGGCGAATATATATATCTCGAATCATCTGATACCCTATTTATAAAAATTGAATGTAAATTTATATGTCAATTATTTAGATATGTTGTGCTGGTAAAATGAGAATTTCCAATCTCTATCTTTATTGTATGAAATAATTAATCAGTTCCAATGAGTGTTGGTAAAAGGAGTGAAATAAATACAAAATGGTGGTAAATAACGTTTTGTGCCAACAACCAAGTATTGCTCAGTCAAGTATGGTTGACAGTTGAACTTTACTACCTATAACTTGTTTAAACAAAACGTTATCACACGAACGATGTTATCAATCAACATCTCTAATACGTTGTGTCATCAACAACGAACATTGAATTGGAATAGTCTCGTTAACACTATTGACGATCGACAACATCAACCGTGTGGCTTTTCTATTTTCAGTCTGCCTGCAAGGGAAAACAGTTTGTTTTTCCATTCTATTAATCAAACGCGAAATCCCTCTAGGAGACTGTAGCGGAAAAGAGCGAATGTAGCCGGGAAAACGAATGAAAAGTTAATGAGATTTTTTATAGCGAAAAAGGAGTGCGCGTAAATTCCATTGTCAGTCGTTCATTAGTAAATCCGTGCAGATTGATTGTCGACAACAGAGATATCGACAGTCGATGTCGGCGCTCAAGTGAACGTCTAGTCTCGATACTCGATAGTTCCTCCCGATTCCACATGCACACATTAATGAAGTACAATAACCTGGTACGTTTCCAAGTGTTTTGTAGTACGTTACTACATTTGTAATACGAGAGCTACATGAGGATGCATGATACAAATTATCTCGATCTGAGTGACTAGCTAGGTCACATGAGTCATCCTTTCTTCAGTCAATGAGTAATCATGATTCTGTTTTCTAGTGATTGGAGCATCAAATACGTATTAGTACTGAATGCTGTAGATGTTACGCTTTGATAAAGTTATAAATTTACAGACAAGCTGAACATTTATCATAAAATTAATTAAGTATTGTTATAATCTCAACGATAGAATCATGCTCCTCATCAACTCAATAGGCTATTGTCATTTCATTTTTCATTTTCATTTATTTACACACAACTTCCAAAAACAATGCAATGATACAACATATGATTACAATACAAAATTGGAAAAAGTGGTTAGGTGACCTCTTTAGTAATCGTGTTGAGGCACCAAAATAAATTTTCATTGTCATGAAAATGATTTGATTGAAAGTGAATTTTGATGAAGCGTGAGTAAATTCTAAAAATAAGGAGTAAAATGAGAGAATTGAATACGAAATCTCGATTGAATCGAAACCATTTCGAAACAATAGAAAACCCCAGCCCTAATAGCTTAGTGATTCCATACGAGGATTTTAAGTGCGGCACTCGGCGCGTTTTATCGAGTAAAAATTGAATGCATAAACGTTGAACGCTTTTTGTTTCCGATTATTTTCCTTCAATTTCGCTACACGATAATTTCGGTGGTGCATAAAGCGAATTGAGGGAGAGAACCGAGCCATTCAGACCACCGCGGCTTCAGTCCTTTTGTTGTGCCAGAAGTAATGAAGGAGTGTGAAAGTGGTTGGGTGGGGGAAATCTCTTTATCCCCCAAAACAGGCGTCATATCTTGCCGCCTTTCTATATCTGTATCTTTTTTATATCGGCCATTCTGTGTTCTCGTCCACTACCTACTAGTGTAACTCCAGAACCGGCTAGTAAATTTGTGACAAAATCTCTTGGGCGCACTTTTTAAAAAAGGTTTAATAAAACAAGAGAAGGATTAACAGACACACAGCTCGCTTGATGAAATGGCGAGCGGCTTGATACGGGAGTGTGTTACGCTTAGAAAAACAAATGATACGAAGTCTGGCAGACCAGTGAGATGCTCTTTGCATGCTGTGCTGCTCGTTACACTACGTTGCGTCTCCAAGAGTTTGTTATCAGTCAGTTCAGCTTAGTATTGAAAAACTTCAAGTTTTAAACCGATTAGGATGCTGGTAATAAGCTGAGAATCACTCTCAAACCTCATCTCTCTTTCACTCTAAGCTCTCTATGTTCGTTATGGTTATCTGTTGTCTGTCTCCATATTACTCTCTCTCTCTCTACCTCCCACCCTCCCTCCTTTTATACTTTACTCCAATACTTACTCCCTCACTGAGTCTATAAGAATCATTAAAATATCCTCATACTCTCACCCTTGATGGTTACTTTATCCTCATATACCATACAAGACTCCTCTCTTCTTATCACTGTCAGTTTCTGGATTCCTCATTTTACTTCAACATCTGATGTTTTTGGCTCTTCCATCATAGGACAAACATTTCAAACATGGAGATTTTATTACATATATTATATATATTTTATTACAGTACTATCACCTGTATTAACTACTAACAAACCATCGAACATGATAGAATAGAATGATTTTTGCAGTCTCATTACTAACCATAGTACATAATAGAATAGATTGACTTTCCCATTCTTACTTGACTACGAAATTATTTACTGTAGTGATTGGTTCCCCTCAAATTCCCTGAAATAGCTTTTTGCTAGCGGGACATTATAAATGCAAGAATTCTTGTCTAGTAGGCCTATAGTAATTTCAGCTCGAATACAACTTTTTCAATGTTTATTAATTTTTCTTTGAACTAGCATTATAGCGTTATAACTTGCATCCAACACAATAGGTTCAATTGCCAGTACACAATAGTCAGTTGTCATGGAAGTATCTATATTGTTATAGCTTGAGCTTCTATGGATTACATTTTTCTTCCATCAGTGTCTATTCACTCCTTGTTACTTTCTTTCTCCATTCATTATTCAATTCTTAGATTTTCATTCTTTATTGCTCTTTCTCTTTGTCTCCCAAAAATCTATTACTTCATTCCCTTCTTCTCACATCCCCTCTGTCTTCTCCTTTGTCTTTTTTCTTCCATTCTACTCTTTCTCTTCTTTCTAAATATACAGCCTTACTATCCTCTCTTCTTTCCTCCTTATGCAAACGAATTCCTGATCGGATAGGACCAAACACATGCTGTACAAACAATATTCTTCCCACATCCTGTTTCCCCCTAAATCCCTTTCTCGTCCCTCTATCCTTCGTTTCTCTCTTTCTGCTTCATTCACGCACCCGCAAGTACGTTAGCGAGCTTCCTTCACGACTCACCATCTAGTTTCTAGAAAACAAGTAGCACATACTCACTAATGTGAACATATAGAATGCTAAACATATATGCACTGACGCACTGAACTTCATGTATATAAAAGTGTTATACTAGGGAACATCCATCTTATCTTCGCGCCAGAGAAACGCGAGAAAAGTCCCCAAGGCACGATAAACATCGCACATACGCCAGTAATTGAATTAGAATCGAGATAGACCGTATTTGGGTACTGCAGAAGCTAATATAGATGAAGGAAGATTTTTCCTCCCTATTACATTTCGCCTCTATATTTGTTTTTTGCCAGTCTATTTTCTTTTGAAAGAGTAATTGGAGAGATTTAGAGCTATTTTTACTCATCCTTTCTATCCCTATCTCTGGTACGCTGTCCAATCTTCCATATTCATGAAAAACATTACTGGTTATTCATATTACATATTTTCCCAAAATGATGAGTTGAGATTGAAAGTGTTGGACCTACTCAATCTACAAGTTCACCATACTTCCCAAATCACTGAGAAACATTGGATAATTCGGCGAAGCGGATACCCGAGAAGGTATCTCCGTTTAGAAATCTATGAGCATAATGTATAATTTAATTATTATACTTTACAATTCATAATTCACTGAAATTTCTACATCACTATTTTCACTACATTCCTTATAGTCTCAATTTTTATTAAAGTCTTAATGTGATGTTTGTTATTATTTCAAAAATTGTGATCTTATTTGAATAAAGTTTCTATCCCATTCTATATCGTATATTTTATTATTTTATCCCAATCTCTACCTTTCTCTCCCTTTGCTCACTCTCTTTCTCGATCTTCCACTCTCTTTCTCTCAATCTCTTTCTCTCTCTCTATCTATCTCTCTTCCTCTCCCTCGTTTCTACTCTCTGAGAGCTATTTCACTCTTCCTACAGCCTACACCACGTGTACAAAATCTGTCTAAGCCGAATCTATATTGGATGCTACATTGTACACAATGCTATTGCATGATGTTTGGAGGGTTGTTTGAATCTTCGACTTGTAGCCGGTGAGGGTTGAGCAGCAAATAAGGGATGATAGGGCCTCTAGGATTATGCTGAAGAGGAGAACTACGCTCCGAATCAGGAGGGATCCGGAAACTTTCGATCCAATTAAGGACGAAATATAACTCAGTGAAATAGGAATTGATCCGGCAAGATGTATCACGTCCTGGCCACATTTTGTGGGTACTATTGCTAAGGGATGACTCACTATAGTATTTGTATTACAATATCATGATGTTCTTTCAAATTGTACTCTCCATTATAATATCAATACCACTATTGATATATTACTTTTTTTAATTCTATTTTTAAGGAAGCATGGATTGTAGAATTAAAATTGTATTATTTTATTAGTAAGTTATAGCAAAGGTTATGTGATGTGAATTTCGGATTCTTCCACCTTACAAGTTATGCCACATAAATTAATCAATCCCTTCAATTTCCCAATTCTCGCTAATGTAGCCTATAATAACCAGAAAAACACCACCATACAAGGCAATGATAATAAATAACAGCATTCGCTCCCAACTCATACAGTACATTTATTATTTGTGTTGAAAATTATAGGACGCGAGAAAAACGGAAAATTTATTAGCAAGAGCTAGCCTGATGCTCAGTAGCCTATATGCTTTCGACACTGGCCACCGTGCGCGGCAGGACTTATGGGCCCCGAGAGGTAATAATTCGTGAGTTGGCCGACAGAGAGCGTGGCTGTGGTTTGTATGCAGATTAAACCGGAAGCTGCAGTACGGCAGACCGCAGTTGGAGAGAATTCGGGTGTCAGGGCTTCACTACTATAATTGGCCATGGTCGATCGATCCACCTGCACATGGGTCAGTCACTGTTTGCGACCAGTGATCAAAATTGTCTTCCTGATCAGATTAACCTGGAATAATTGAGTGTTATCATTGCACCACCATCTTCGAGGAAACGATCAAATTGATAATAGTAAAATTCGATTAATTTTTCCTTCCACACTGGAAAATTGATAATGCGAACTGTGCAGTGACAACGAAAGGGTAAAGCCACAGTCTAATAATAAATATGTATTTATTAGACTGTGGTAAAGCTGATAATAATAATAATAAATTTGATCGATTTTGTGAAACGTTTAATAATTGATATAAAACGTAAGACAAATAGATGTGAGTTTATTATAGAAATGAAAAAAATTGATGATTTTACCTTGATACTGGATTAAGAATGCGATCAGGGGAGAAACTATAAATAATTAATAGAGGAAGCTGACGATCGGTTTTCAATTGAAATCCACTGTTTTCCTTATTTGTCGTAATAACTTCCTTGTTGTCTCAATATTTGTCGTAAATCTTTGAGACTGAATTAATAGTGTTTCACAGAATTCAAATGTAAATATTCATATTTGAAATGATAGAATGTTCTATAGATGCGATGTAGTGAGTATACAATATTGGAAGGAGAACATTTTGTTTTTAAGCCAGATTCTAGCTGTAACTGAGTAGTATTTTTATGAAATCGCTAAAATCATCACTAATGATTGAAAATTTAAACCAATCTACTACTTCAATCAGAATGGTTAGTGTCCAGAAAAATACGATATTTAGTTCTTTAATAATTGTTGATTAAAAAAGATCTTTTGTTCGAAATCGATCGATGGAGTTTTCCTTGAATGAACGTTTGCTTTTTCACGTGTCAGATCGACACGTGATGCATTGTGGGGGATTTATCAGCTGGGCTGCCATTGGTTGAATAACGGTGCGTTCAACGCATGGAAATGCTAGCAATATCCGGATCCGACAGTCAAACTTCTTATTTTTCATCCTCTTCTTCTTCTTCTTCTTCTTCATCTCTTCCTTTCTTACCTCCCATTCCCACCTTCTAAGACCAACTATGATGGATCCCCATCCGCTATCTTCCGAGCTCTTTTTGTTGTATGAATAATTAATCTGGAAGGGGATCCGCTCTTCGCGGGAATGTGCGTATTTTCAGTGAACAGTTTGTTGGAAGTAGGTAAAGATCAATTTTAATGACGAATATTAAAGACTGAGCAAGCTTATATATACAAGGAGTACTTATCAAAAATACTAGATACTTTATTGAATACCATTAAAATATTTTTCTTCTAATTTATTTATTTATTAGTTGACAACATACTACACAATATGTGAGAAGTAATAACAGGCATAGCGAAAAACTGATTCAATCCCAAATTTTGGATTACACGTTCTAGAGGTTATGTACTCATGTTCATATTATGAGTCTTTTTCCACTGATAATATTGATCCACAAACTACAAAATAACAACAATTTTGACTTTTGAAGTTTAAGATTTCGAATAAAAATTCACAAAACAAATATAAAACTTTGAAAAAGAATGTTCATTACTACAGCAGGATCCATTTAACTTGACATAAAACATATGATCGACGAGCATATGATCACAATACTTAACCTACAAATGCTGAATCTCGCAGATTATTGAAAAGGTCTTTTAAAAAGTTATTCTTTGAAAGGTCTTCTTTAAAAAGTTGTTTTAAAGACTTTAAAGGTCTTCAAGACTTTCAAGCCTTTTGATTATTGTGTCGAAATCACTGTTGAATTGATACTGGAACAGCTGATTTCTGACAAGTTAATTGGATCCTGCTATACGCGGGGCCTTTTTCTAGAAATTGGAGGTAATATAATGCATGTAAAACGGCGGCCCTTCAACACTGGACATGGAGAGGTCGTCGTACCACGAGTTATTTCATCAATTTCTAGTCATAAATTCAAATTCTTCTGTTGTATGAATAGGTTATAGGTATGTTATAAATTCAAACGTCTGATGTATGACTGACTTCCTCCTGTAATACGTGATTTTTAAGTTCAATAAAACAGGCCTCAGGAAGGGAAAAAAGAGTGAAGCAGCCAGCACAAACTTTTATCTATCATTGGTTAAAATTACAGTAATTTGATAGTTGATGAAACTTAAAACCCATATACCATATAGGTTACACCATTATCATACACTAGACACTCATTTCTCGTGCTAACTTGGAGCACCGAACTAAGACGCATGCGATAGGTTCTGAGCAAATCCGCAGCCAGCCACAAGATAAGTAGAAGGTTCAGGCGATAGCAGGGGCATAATTTAATGTACAAGCAGGCACAGTGGTTTGGTTCACTCAAGACCTCTTTACCTCAGAGCATTTACGGGACTATAGCAAGGACAAAGCCCATACCACACACCTCATCCATTTGAGCTGTAACCATTTGTAGGGACGTACTCTCTCACTCACAAGCGATTCCGCCTCTCTCTTGCAAGGGACAATCTCTATCCCTCACGCACTCATTAAAGGTATCTCTCCTCTCTCACCACCCTCAAACCTTAGTCTCAAATTCACAGGTTTACTCTCTTCTAAAGCTCAGTCCCACATTCTACACCCTCTCACCCTCTCTCCCGTCCCCGATGTCTAAAGCCCAAACACCATACGAAATCTAGCCGGTCTAATGGGCCGCTCCATTTTAATAACGCTAATGCTTTCGGCGAATCCAATTTTGGAAATTTTATTACACCAAAACTGTTTCGGCGACTGAGGAGCTCGATTAAAAGTCGGGATTTCATTATTCGACCCGCGCGGAGGATTTGAAACAGTGGCCTGTTGTGAAGAGCTGGATTGGCGAGGGGTATGGGGGAACAACCCCTAAAAGGGTTCTCTCAACCCCCCCTTCCAACATCTGAGCCAACTTGTCCGTGAAACTTCCACGCTGTTTAAACTGAGTTAAAGTTGTGATGACAAACTGAATAGTCCGGATATCAAATGTTAGGAGCGCAAATTTGGATTGAGATCTGCAGAAAAATCAACTCTAAACAAATTTCAACTCAGACATTCTAGTTGGGAGCAGTTCAACTGATTCAGTGTACAAAGTGGTGGATGATTGAGAGATTTTGAAGTTTGTGGAATTTGAGAGAATCAATTCCAAAGATGATTCATAATACTATTTCAAAAACACTTCTAAGTAGAAATAACTCGATTTTCACATACAGAATGACGATAGTTCTTCGTTAAAATTTGGAAAAGATAGTTAAGAGAGCAGCTTTGTATTCAAAATAAGATGAAATTTTCACATTCAAGAAATTTTAAATCAAATAAAAGTATCAAAGAATTCCAAAAGGAATATGCTTAAAATGCTTGAAAGGATGGCCCATCGAATGGAACTTGGAATAATTGAAATACTTCAATTCAATACTTTTATACTAAATTAAACAATGCCTTCAGAAATGTTGTAGAATTTTCTCATCATGAAATACAATATACACAATATATTTTTGGTTCTTCTCAGGTAGTTTTATTAATACCAACACTTGAGTTTCAATGCTCATGGCACCATCATTAGTGGACTGTTGAGTGAGGTGCTCTGTATTCAAAATTAGATGATATTTTCACATCCAATACTTTCATAGTATTGAACAGTACTAACTTTTTAATAGGTTCGAGAAACACTACCAACATTCTCTAGTTATCAGTTAGCCTTCCTCTTCAAAATAGCTAAGGCTAATAAAATTGAATAGAAATATTGATATTGAGCGTCTCTTGTACTATTTTAATTATTGTCAGAAATCACAAAAGATCAATTCAAGGATTAGACTATTCAACGTTTTTGAAAATATCGTAGGATTGCTAATATATGAGTGTGAGAGAGGGGTGTGGGAGATTATGCGAGAGAAATATGTATGAGTAGAAGAATGGGGAGAAGTAGAGTGAGTAGAGGAGTTCTTTCCTAAATGGAAAGAGAGAATAAGACTGAAGAAGAGTAGAGAACTAGTTGCTAAGAGAGTTGATGATTTGAGAAGAGATATGCCGGAAGTTTCAGTAAAAGCACACGGAATATTGGTAAAACGCCAACTCCAGTGGCTTCGCGTAATGAATTTTGAGAAAGAAAAAACAGAACGGGAGACAAAGCAAGCGGAAAGATTCGTACTGGAATCAGAAAAAAGTGAATGGGGAGGTTGAGAATCAATTAGCTCTCAACCCCTCTCCCCATACTGCTACGTTCCACATACATGGAGCACTTGCATCACGAAAACTTCCCTCTTCCGAGCCAATCTTCAACCTCAATTCGAATGTTATCATTCTTATTCTCGGGAGTAGGTTCTACTCTACTTGAACATGCTCTTCAGAAACTCATTTCCATGGCAAGAAACTCCACTTTATTATTTCTCCACTCTCAACATGCATTGTGAGCATAATATAAAATACGGATACCATATACATGTATGTATACATAATGTAAATTCGTTTATACTTATATCATCTAAAAGCTATGAATGAATCGGGATGGATTGAATGAATTGAATGTGAGAAGAATGAACAGTACTTCAAAAGCTGGGGTTATTCATTATCAAATTCGATTCAGAAGTATTTCTTTGATATATTGAATGAATTCAAGTAAATATTATGACAACCTTTATCACAAGTATTTCATGCTTGGTTCAGTTTCACAACCAGGTCATAATTAAAAGAGGAAGAAAGTCAATATATTTGCAGCGAAATTGTATTATAAATTATATTGTATTATAAAATAATATTTAATAAATTGAACCCTGCTTTCAGAAATGTTGTAGAATGTTTCATAATGAAATAATAACCCAATTAATTAGTTATTGTCTTTTTCTACTAATATTTAGCTGATTTTTCATGTCCATATTACCATCCTTTCATCTTATTGAACAGAACATTGAGGGTTATTTCACGATACTTGCGAAAAAGTTGGCGCGTTTTTCCGTTATTATTTTGAAGAATTACAAAAGATGTAAGGAAACTTTTAATGATCTAGACGTGTAGCTAAGATACTTATCGAGTGAATAATATTTTTCACAAAGAGGAGGATAAATAATGGTCTTGAAGCATTGAAACCTAACTTACAGGTTTAATTCTAATGAGAAGAAACGAAGTTTATTCAATTACAGAGTTCATCTAAACTTTACAGCTTGAAAGTTCCAAATGAACAACATTCTATCCAAGTGATAATCCCTCATCCAATTATATTATAGTTCAAGGCAACCTTTCTAACTACCTTGCAGTTGACCGTTTACATGAGATCTCCCATTAGTATGCTACAATTTTCACAAACAAATTAATTATAAGTTAACTTTGTGCACAATGATTTCATAAATATAAAAATTAAACATGTACAACAGTATTAACGTGAGTGAGAGGAGAGAGAGAAACAAAGAATTTGGATTGGAAATATGGATTTGGAAATGTATTTTGTATTTATTGTCTCTGGTGTAATAAAAACATTTTCTATTCTATTCATAATATAGATTCATTTATCGAATATGGATGGAGGTTTACTGAAGAGAGATAAAGAGAGTTTGGGTTGGTGAGGGCTGAGTGAGAGTGAGAGAGACGTCGTTAAACTAGCGTGGTCTTTGAGGGTGGATGATGGTTTTTGTCGGTTGTTGGACTACGATAATGATGATGATGATAATGGGGATAATGATGATGATGGTAATATTTGTGCCTGTCCGTTGCATAATAGTGGTGGGGAAAGGGATGGTGGGGGGAGGGGCAGCCGTAATTGCTGGTGGAAGAAGTTTATCGAGTCTGATAGAGCGTTGATTTTCCGGACCAAACCAAGCTGCCGTCGATGGTTTTCCGCGAGCAAGTCGACCGAGAAAAACACTTTTCCAAACCGAATTGACGGCGCATGAAATCTGCTGAACGTACCACAAACAATTGCCTGCTCTTTGTTAATTTGTGGCAGAGGAATGCGACCAGCCGTTACATCTTCACTGCTACTCTTGCTCATTTCCTTGTTTTCTCACCCTCTTCCCCTCTCTCACCTCTCTCTCCCTTCTCCCCTCTCCAAACACCCCTTCCTCCTCTCACTTCAACCACCCACCCACTTCAGAACTTAGGGTTGAATGCTGCGACCGGTAATTCCTAACTTCGGTCCAATAAAGGCAATCAATCAATCTCTTACCCCCCCCCCTCCCCCACACACTCTACCCCATCACCTTCCCCTGCTCCACTCTAAAAATGAGTCTCATGAATCACTTAAATTCATCTGTAATTCTTCATTTCGATGTCCTTCGTCTTTCACCCATTACGCCCTCGGTGTAACTCTCTGTCACTGTTACTCTCTTTGCTTCTGTTACTTTCTGTCACTGTTACTCACTCTGTCTCTCTTAACTTCTATTGCTCTCTCATTTCCTCTCACGATCCACTTTCTTCTCTTTTGAGCTCTCTCCCGCTCCGTCACTTCTATTCACAGTTATTACAACTCTTTGTCCTGCTCAGTTCAATTTGGAAACACTTTCATTCTCCTCTCAATTAGAACATTGGAAGAAAGTATCAGTAAAAGAACGTTTCCTTGTAGGAAGAACGACCTATGATTATAATAAATATTATTTTTATTTTCAAAAAAATTTTTTAACTTGGCCAATAATACCAAAGATAATACTTCCGAAGCTTCTAATTGATCCTAATCATGATGGCTTTCATGAAAGTGTATTGCTAATAACTTCAGGTTTAATAACACCTGACATGACGTTACTGAGAAATGACGTTATTCGCCACCAAGTTCCAAAGAAAAATGCGATCAATGTTTCATCAAAAAGAAATGTCATCGATTTAAAAAATTTTTTGACTTGGCCAATAATACCAAAGATAATCCTACTACTTTAATAAATGATTAAAATAAATGAATGAAATTTAGATAAATTGTATTTGACAATACTGTATATGAAAATTAAATGGATAAATATTATTTTAATTTTTAATTTTAAGAATTTGTTGATGTGTCAATTATGTTTGTTAACTCTTCGCTATTCACGTCTAGTGATTCTACATTTTCCCTGTATTACGGTACTTATAAATTATAGATTTTTATGAAACTGGCTCCACTTCCTCTTCGCGATAGTCGTTCATTAACAAACTCTATTTACTAAACTTAGTAAAAAACCTAATAAGATTTGACGGAAACAGTGGTAGAAGCTGGGTTGTACTAAAAAGTTTAAAAGTTGGAATCGATCGTTGAATGGATGTTCAATTATTGCGAACAGACGGTGAACGAGTCGTTCTCTTTCCATTAGTGAGACTTGACCACAGTAAACCACGACAAGCGGAGTTGAATCTCATTCCACTTTCCTATCAGCAGTTGGAGTGCCCCAGTTTTGAAATTTAATCTAAAGTTCGGTAAGCAGGTAATTGGCAAGGGATGCCAGTTCCAAGAAGAATAGCGAAACTCACTTAGATGGAGAGCTAAAACAAGATAAGTACTGGCTCTCTAATAGTATACTGGCGGTAGATTAGGGAACAGACAAGTGATGGGGAATCGTGAAAAGAAGGAATTGGGATTCTTTTTAGCTTTTGTTGATTGATTCATGGAATTGGAGATTTTCTAGGGAAGTTTCCAATGAAACTTCAAATAAGATGTGTAAGAGTGTGTAAGCCATGTGTAAGAGTGAATGATTGATTATTATCAATTAGAATTTGATCAATATCAAACTTTACAGCCTTATTACCAATTTGCCATTCATTTATATGAGATTGTGATTGTGAGATTGATTTCCTAGGACGGATAATGGAAAATAATGGTAAAATTTGTTGGCCTGATTTCTTTGGAGGTATAATGAATGGTTCATATTTGATAAAATCACAATGAATATCTATAAAATTTGGTCCGTCATTAAGTATTTTGGATTTGCAGGTGAATGTAAATTTGTAAAATTCGATGGTTTGAATCCTCTGCAAAAGAATAATGACTGGTTTTTAGCTGATAAAATGAGATCTGCTTCTATTGGAGAATTTTGTATTTCTTACGCCAGAGAATGATAAAATTAATGATAGTGCGATTCGATGCTTTCATTTCTCTGAAGAGGGATAATGTACGGTGAACTGCACAAAAATGAGAAGAAATAACAAATAAAAATCTATTTAGAATTAGGAGAGTTTTATCCGTTAGCCGTAATAATATTAAGCATATGGGATGAATATTAATCATTGGTTATATTCAAATTATATTACAATGCTATCAGAAGTTAGATTATTAGGCGTCAATAATATCTATAGACGAGTACATTATGTCATAAAAGAAAATAATAATCTATATTATGAAATAATAGAAAATCATCGTTCAACTTCCAACAATAACAATCGGATTGTACCAATCTGCCATTATCCTATATGCTCTTATTACTACTATTGAGAAATTCAGTAACCAAATGATATTTCTATTTGATCAAGTGAGATTAGGACAACGTGAAATAAGATAACAAAAGATAAGGTACACAGCCTCTTTTTAAATAAAAAACAAACACCTAGTTATCTCACAAGTTGGCGTTATCACCAAAACTCTGCAATAACAACTACAACCATAAACAGGAAATAGCGGTCATAAAGAAAACGGAAAAAAATGTAATAATATGGTAACTGTGTTGGACAATCACAAGTTCCACAACTTGATGACAAAACTTGTCTGCGAAATATTATTTCCTACAAAGATTTCGCAAGGATATTGCTGATGTGCTGAGCGGGAAAGTTGGCTCATTTTTTCCGGGATAGGTTCTGAGTATACAGGAGGGTGGGGGGGGGGGTTGATAGGGGGTCGATCCCCTTTCCAACACGCTCTTAGCAACTTTCATCAAAACTTTTGGTCGCAGAGTTTTGGTCTAATGTTTAGAACCTCATTGCTCCCAACTTTTGCCTCCATTCAAGTTTGGCAGGCAGCCGCCACAGCAGTGGATGGCCGAATTGAATTTCGGCCACGTTAATGTGTCTATGTTATTGGACCATCTGGTGTGATATAATCAGAGCCAACAACTTTTCCACATCCGACGCATTTCGCACACTATCTTACACGCTTTGTCGCGTACAAACAAAGTACTTCCCTTCCAATTTCTAAGTAATGCTATTGCGAATAATGTCTCTTGAAGTATTGTTTCAGAAAAGAATTGAGGGGTCTGGAAGTTATGCTATTACGAATAATGTCTCCTGAAGTATTGTTTCAGAAAAAATAGAGAAAGATAGAATTTTTGTCCAAAAGTAACGGCCAGTTGCACGAAAATTCAATTGATTCCATATGATTTCAACCATCATAATATGAAGTCATTGCATTGACGTCTGACAACTTCCTTTGTTCTCGATGCATTGGTTCTGTTAAAATTTCACAGTGTTTAAGGTTGAGTGTAGTGGCGAAGCGTGGTATACTTATATCCTATAGGAAATATACCCGGCGATGACCAAATAAGCATACCACGCTTCGCTACGGGTTGAGTGGTAGACAGGACTCTCTAACCTCCACCTTCGCCTAATTCAGGATATTTTCATATAATCTAAAATTCAATTACATTTTCTTGCAATGGCCGATATACTTTATTAAAGCTTTTGATAAATAATTAACATAGACAAGAGAACATTCACAATGATTGAAGTAACTGAAGAGTTGAAGTGAGAAGAAACAGAGGGAGATAGTTCAGTAAGTTCAGAGCCTCACAAGACTAATTCAGCTAAGTAAGAGAGATCAGCATTCTGCATAGGCAGCGAAATACTCACAATACAATAATTACTACTTGAATCAATTACGTTATCAAATATTGTACTTGAAATAGTTACAATAACTGAAACGTTGTTTGGTTGATTGAAAACTTTGTTCTAGAGTAGAATGGATGATCCAAAGGATTCAATTCATTCATCAATGTATACACAAAAATCATCATAATTGAAACAAACTTTCACCATGTTCCATGTCCTATCAAAGGATAATTGGTTATTTTGGTGAAGTGGAACAACCCTACTCGGGTCTCCCCTCTATAGAAAGCCATACGCTAAATAAATAAATCACAATATTTATTTATTTATAATATGATTCGAAATATAATTTTTATTTGTTTGTATTTTTTGGATAAAGAGAAACGAATCAATTTTTAAACAATAATTATCAGAGTATATTAGGTATACGGCGACGGTACCTGGAAGACATCTTCTGAGAATGTTTTAATCTGTGCTATTTGTTACAGATTATAACCTCACTCTATAACCTTATCAATGAGTGAAGTTCTGTGTTGCCTGTCATGTTGGTGGGCTTATGAGCGTTAAACACGTAGCCAACTAGTTGGGAGTATCACCCAATCACAAGTCTTTCTTACAGCCCTACTAATTCGCACGAGATTTACAGACGAGGGTCTGAAATGTACAGCTCAATAGTTGTTAATCTAACTAGCTCTGGCGGTGGCTTGTAAACTTTACGACAAACAGGAGCTAGCGACAGTCAGGGCCTGGAGATGAGCAGTTGTAATGCATTGCTCAGCAACCAGGGACGCCGTCTGAGGTGTGTATGTGTGTGTGTGTCAGGCTGTGGCGCACCGGAAGTCATTAAACAGCACTGGAAGCGATTTAATTGCGTCATAATTTACTGCACGTCACTAGATCCGCTGCTGCTGCTGCTGCTAATGCGTGCTGTATCTAGTCGCGGCTACTGCTTTCTGGACATTTTTCCGTCTCCCAATTCTAGTTACAGAGCGTGCCATCCAAATTGGCGTCTAGGGGAGGCTGTGCGAGAGAGATGGATAATCTCTCCCACCACGCTTCCCCTCCAGCCACTAAGGCTAGTACAGTCAGTGAAGCAAATAACATCATAGTACTGCTAGGTAACCGAAGCGAATATGAATTTTTTTATAAAGCTGAGTTTGCCAGCTGAATGAACTTTTGAAATTT
The DNA here is from genome assembly GCA_017141395.1 of Laodelphax striatellus. NCBI lineage: Eukaryota > Metazoa > Arthropoda > Insecta > Hemiptera > Delphacidae > Laodelphax > Laodelphax striatellus. Next base: position 11,527,011 of record CM029535.1, on the reverse strand, counting down.
ACTGTACCGCGAGTCAGCAGGCACTTGAGTGGGAGAAAGCGATCAACGCGCATGCTCCAGTGAGACGCCAATTTGGATAGCACGCTCTGCACCATGAAACATTCAATTTTTAGTCTATTCACACGTTAATCTTGTAATTTTCCCTTTATGAGAAAATAATTGGATGAGTGTTTCTTATTGGTGATGAGGGGAGTACGTCCAATCAAGTATCATAGACTAAACAGAAAATGGATGGATTCTTCCGCTAGTACTTTACATACAGTGAGAATGTCCTTGTTTCAAAATATTTCAACTCTTTGATGTATTCTATATTTTTACATGAAGTTCTCTTATCTCACCCTTAGAATTGAACTTGAACTACCTCTTTCAACCCTTTTGGATTCTATTTTGGCGTGTATCTACCACCATAAAAAATAAAGGGATGTAAATTTGATAGAGATAAGAAATTATTCTTAGTTTAGATTTCTCATACCGTTACAATACCAGTATTTACAAAAATTTCCACTAATTTTCAATTCCTAACCATGCTACCATGACCATTTATTAGAATGCAAATATTTGTTTTTTCAAACCTTTTAAATACATTGAAAAACCATATCAATCTGGCATATTAGCTAAGAACATAATGTTTTCTTATTCGACAGAACTTATTGTGAGATTAGGCTACACAATGCTCCGAAATCAATAAATTTTAAGACCGGAGTATATACGAATAGAAATTTTCCTTATACAAATAGAACTTGTGAGAATACACAATTGAAAGTAGTCGCTCAATACACAGTAGCCCAGAGTATAAACTATCACTTTTTCGTACTCGAACAAAATTTATTGTGAAAGTACGCAATGCTTTGAAATCACTCAATTATAAGACTATTATTTTCAAAAGTTTTAATTTAAAGTATGAGACTATAATTTTTCAAGTTGTGAATGTCTTGTTCCGTACGAACTGCAAACTTAAGAATGATTTTCCTCACTCGAATCAACCCCATATTGTGAGAAAAAGTGAAGAAATATTCCAAAAAATTGCTCGATTCAGAATAAAATTCGTCGCTTTGTTCACGTTGCTCCATATATCCGTACAGCCAATATAGGCTGTTGAAGGATAGTTACGACTTGCCCCTAGTAGAGGCAGATTATAATACTTTCGGATGTTATCAGAGCTTAGCCAGCTCTCGGCTACAGCTCCGACTCAGCCGTTATCACAATCGTTAAGGAAGACTGTTGAACGCGTTAGGGTGCAAGTTAAAGGCGTTATTCCAGGGATTACTGCTGTGATAAAAGGTTGTATAGGCGGCAAGGGCGTTCCTCTACTAACGGTTAGGATGCATCCGTGTATTGTAGAATACTACCATAGCAAATAAATCCATACTAATAGTCTAGCCTGGTTCATTCCCTAACCCAGATCACCAGACTACAACATACATTACTACCTATGTTATAATTATTATTTTGTAGACATGTCTCTTAGAAACAAACCAAGACAAAAACCCAAATCTTATTTGAATGCTGTTCTTCGATTACTAATAATCGTTTGTAAGCTCTTATTGATGTTAAAGTTGATTTGGATTTATGTATTTTCTACTTGTTCCGACGTGTTTGTGTCTTTGAATTTGAACTATAAGATGGTTCTCAAATGTACGAGTGCTTTAGAGGAGAGTCCGATAGAGGCTAATTGGTAGCACTTAACTATTTAAAATATTTCTATTTAAATATTTTAAATACTTCAATCGTAATGTTTCTTAATGTACTGTTATGTTGAATGATTCTTATTACCAGTAGAAATACGGAATGTACACTAATTGACTGTACAATTTCTGTCATATACCGTGATATTTTTCTCCCTACATATAGAAATACAAAGCAAACAAACACGTTAATTTGATAGTTCTGTAGTGCAAGTTATAGTCTTCATTTCATGGATTTATGCTGTAATCGAGAATTGTATATTGTATAGGCAGCTAGGGCGTCCCAAACTATAAAGAATCCTTACCTAGCAGGAAACAGAAGTAGGTAAACTTCTTTATGGTTTGAAGTTTAAGAAGTTCAATATCCTATATTCAAAATGTACTTGGCCCCCGCAAGACGAATTTACTGAACAAAAGACCTGATAATATTAACTGGAGAATTCTTATAATACTTCTTCAAAAGATTTCCACTACCTTGAATATCATCCAAATAATAATGATGATGATAATGAATCGGGGTTACTGTATTGAGAAAGCTTCGCACCTTCTGATACTCAGTTTCTAGAAAACCATTATTCAATAACCCTTTTGGAATTTCTATATATTTCCACACCATGAAAACTTCTCAACTTGGAGTTTTCCCGTACCGCAGTCAAGTAGCTTTCCGCTCAGTATATTATCCGTATAGTTGCTTTACTTTTTTATTTGAAATGATGCCAGACTTTTTCGCGATTTTCGAACAGTGGCTTATTCTTACGACTTCTGTCCTCTTTTGCTCTCTTTTTATAGTTATTTCTTCGTTTCCTCTCTTATTCTCTTCCACAACTTCTCCCTAATTACTTATTTATTCTTCCTATCTATTTCTCTCTTTCTTTTTATTTCTTCCGCATCTAACTCAAGTGGCTTCTAATTGCCCTACTCTTCCTTACTCGCTCCCTTACTATCTCTCTTATTCTCTTCCCTTATCTCCTTTCTCATCAGTTATTTTTTCGCTCTCATCTCTTATGTTCACTCTAAACTCTTTCTCTCCTTCTTGTCCCCTATTCCTTTCTGCATTCTATTTCTTACTATTGCTGCCTTATTTCTCTACTCACTTTTTTATTTCCTCTCCATCTTTTCTCTCATCTATAGTGTTCTTCCCTCTCATTTTTCATGTTTACTCTCATATCTCTCCTTTCTTCTTCCCTCTTATTCCTTTCTGACTTCTATTACTCACTCTCCTATTCTTATATTATTCCCCTATTTAATTTGTTATTCGTTCATCTATCTATTACCCTATTTACTTATGTATTCCCTCTCTTATCCTCTCCACTATCTTTTCTCTCATATCCCATGTTATTTAAATAAATAAATAATTTATTTCCACTTTGGCAATACACTGGACAAAATTTCATTTATTTTGAATTTAAAATTTTTCTCTTCTCTCTTAATTCCACTCTTCATTTTCTCCTTCACCATTTTATCCTGTATTTAAATTCACCGGCTCTTCATAACAACTTCTTTCCTATTCATCTCTCATATCTCTTTTAATTCTCTCATCTGTTCATCATCTTCTACTATTTCTTTTCTATTTCTACTATATTTTTACTATTTCTTCCACTATTATGAATAATTTTTTATTTTCAGCATCAACCGTATCTAACTGAAGGTAAACCCTGTGACCTCCTCCCTTCCTAAACAGCCTACAAAATACAGGCCGTTTCATTCCTAAAGAGTTTAATACAGAGAATGATTGTAAAAGTTGCCCCGAAACTCTTCTTTGCCCACCCGCGCCGCGTTGAAGGCGAAAGTTTGCCCGACGTTGCAACTTGCTTTCACTTCGGATCCAATTTTGAAAGCGCTACATCGTTACATATTTAAAACTTATAATTCAGTCCTTGCGGGGTTCGCTGCCTCTGGGAGGCCAACAGCAACCAGACGAATGAAACTGAGAAAAAGCGGATACAAACCCACTCCCCCCTCCCAAACCTCGAACTTCTCCCAGACGAAACTCCCCTTTCTTCCCTCCATCATCTTTTCCTCACTCATTTTTTCTCTCTCCAGTACTTCCTAATAATATGTCTTTCTCTTCATTCTCTCGTTACAATACTCTCGTATTGCTTTCTCTCCTTCTCTAAATGTCTCCTAGAAAAACCGTCACATTCTCTTCTATACAAGTATGCATTATCGTCTTTCTTTCTCTCTCTAGTGTTACTCCATCTCTATTTATTTCTCTTCTCTTTCATCCTCATCTTTCCCTCTTCCACTCGCATTACTACATCTCTATTTCTCCCTCTTCTCTTTTAAATGCCTCCCAGTCCCAGACGAAATGTTTCATTACATACTCTCTTTCTCCCTTTGTCCCTTTCGTTCTATCCTTATTTCTTCACTCTTCTTCTCTGAATAATGCCTCAACTTCCATATTCTCTCTCATCACTATTCTCTTCTCACCTCTCATCTTCCTCACGTCTCGTCTAACTTTCTACCTTTGGAGTTTTCCTGACAAAACAGTTTTCCTCTTCATCCTCTAAAAATTAGGTTCTCTCATCCTTCGTCTTTGTCTCACACTATTGTAATCCCCTCCCCTCCTTCCTGTTTCTGCTTGCTTCCTTATCTTCACTCATTTCACCTGTCTATTACTTTCTTTCTTATTGCTATCTTTCTCCTTCTCACTGACTCCTCCATGTTCCTTTCTCTCTCGTTGTACTTCTTACCATCAGATCAGTTTGTAGCAGCAAGAGCAGCAGCAGAATTGGTTAGTGCCCGCAACAACATTGAACTTCGACTTCTTCTTCGAAGAAGAAAATATCCATAGAGGAATATTTTTTTCAGAACCTCACAAACACTGAAATTACATGCTTTCAATAGTAAATCTCAATATTTCTATTGGTGAATACTTGAGCTCAATATTGAATTGATTTTCTTTTTTTTTGGCTCTCGTTTGTATTAATTTATACTGTTATCCTTCAAAATTGATAGATATAGATGTTATGGATATAGATTGTTCCATTCTCAATATCCAGTTTTTAATCCATTATCTCCATTGAAAGTTTTAATAATTGTTCAAAATCATATTCTTAGTGCCAATACACCCCGGATATATCCTCACTTCGAGTATTTTAACGAAGCAGTACAGTAACACGAACAATATTTAATTCTCCACAATGAGCATGTGTCTGTTTCTCGTGTTCCTCCAGTCGAAACAAAACTTTTCTGGTCAAAAATATGAAACAGACACTGCAAACAGTCATCATTACATTCGTGGCAGGAAAAGCCAGCGGAATTGAAGATGAAAGTGAAGTAGATTTGAAAAAACAAACAACCCTAGTCACCCATCAGTTGCTTCATTACCAAAATGCAACTGCTTCTCGTTCCAAAAACTCTGATCGTTTGAAGTTTGATCACATCAGAGCTTCCCAACTTTCTGAGAGAAAAATATGGAAAATTTTTCAAGTTACATTACTATTTGCAATATTATTTTCGGTGGATTTTCACGTAACGGTCTAGTTGATGCAAGTTACAATAATGTTTGAAAATTTCATCTATGAAGTTGAAGGAATGTTGTGCAGTACTCGTAAATAATAGCGAGTAGCTTCTATATTTTTCAGCAGGAGAGTTTTCATGATATATTTCGAAATAATGTATGTTATTATAAAAGAAAAATATTAATATGACTGGGATTATTTAGGTTGTGTTGTGAATATTGTTTGTTAAAGTTACATTGCATGCTTTGAAGGCGGTTCTTCATGTTCATTCCAGTGTACCCGTACCATTTAGAATATTGTAATAACATGAAATTTTATGATTGATGTCTACAATTTGAAATTCAAATGCTCATCTTTTGATATTCATGATAATTCAATTACACTAATAATTATCATTGACATCACACAACCACCATCAAAATAAATTCCATTACATTTTTTGAGACTTGTTTATAAATAAAACAATAACAGAAAAATCTAGTTACAATTTGTGTATTATTGATATTTTGATTCTTCATGGCGATTGGTATGTTCAGAATATTGTAATATATCATTTGTTATTGAAATATTTCAACATTGCTCAGCAAAATAAATGTCATTAGGCCTATTTTAGTCTGATTTTTAAGCGTGCTACGAAACAATACCTGAATGAATTGAATGAAACGAATACAACCTTCGTGAAGTGACGTCATTTGCCGGAACCAGCACAACGATTCCCTTATTCAACTCCATTCGTTGTTATTATGTAGAGGTGGTTCAATTTCATTCATTTCAGTTCAAGTAATTCTATCCTATTAGTAATTATAGTAAGTTAGACAAGTAACTTACTTTCAAAATCAACCTGCATTAGTGTTGTCATTGTATGGTGGTTGAATTGCATTGGCTTCTGTGCAGCGAAGTTTTTGTCTTTTAGAATATAATTTAACATAATTTATTTTGTGTTTTTTGCAGACGTGCTATGAAATGGAACGATACCTGAAAGACGAGCCGAAACTGCAGTCGTACAAGAAGCTGCCGACAGAGCTGGACACACCTTGGAACCTGTTCACGGCGCCGGGACCGCTGACGTCATGGACCAAAGTGGAGGTGGTGAAGCCGATCAGTCTGGAGCAGATCCGGAGGCTGGATGGGGGCCGCTGGGGCGGGGCGGCGGTCAGCTGTTCTGTGCTGGTGAAGGAGGAGGTGGAGGAGGACGACTACGAGGAGGAGCTGTGTCTCGCGACCCCTCCCTCGTCGCCCGAATCGGGTCAAGGTCACTCGAACTCGTCGTCGGGCAGCTGTGGCCTGTCGTCGCCGCCGTCTGTCGTCCGGTGCACGTCCGTCGCCCGCCTCATCTCCGTGTCCGCCTCCACCAACACCAACAACAACAGGCATCACGCCCGACTCGACCACTCGCCCGACTCCCGACGCAAAATACACAAATGCCAGCATCCCGGCTGCAAAAAGGTCTACACCAAGAGCTCACACCTCAAGGCACACCAGCGCACGCATACGGGTGAGTTATCCTCCAATCATATTGCTCCATTTTCATTATTTCGAATATAGTGTATACCCTATAAGAATAGGAGTTGAGGAATTCTTTTCTCATTGTGAGACACAGAGAAATATGACGTAGAGTATAACTGAGTAGAATATGATAACATGAATAATTATTGACAAATCCATATGCACCTTCTAAAGGCGGCTTCTAAAGGATGCTAGTAAATTAATAAAAAAATAAGATAAATAAATAATAATAAATAAGAAACCTTTATACGTTTTTTAATAAAAGTTTCTTATCGTACTAATTTGAATTGAAAAATATAGAAAGTTACTACTGTATTCCATTAAATATAAATAATATAAATAAATAATATTTATTCTTATAGAAATATAAGAAATTTACACAAATTTTAAAGGATCTTCAAGAAATTGGTCTAAGAATCGAAGATGCTCCAGATAAAATAAAAATTAACAAAATTTTACGAACAAATGAGTTTACGACCAGAAAGACGAAAGACAGTGGAGGTTTCAGACGAGGTCAGAAAACAAAGATCTGATAGGATGAAGGAATATTGGAGAAGGAAATTAGAATCTAGGCTGGTGCGAGGACGTAGGGGAGACTGAAATATTGACTGAAGTGGTCCTATGCGGCATCAAATTAAAAATAAAATAAAATAAATATAAGAATTTAAATCTTCTATGGTATCTTTTCAATTGAAAAAGATAGTTGGGGAAGTTAGAATACATTGAAAAATTTAAGTCTTCTATTGTACCAATTCAATCGAAAAACATGTATTATATTAGTAGATAGGTTAATTATTTAGTTAGGGGAAGGTCTTAAAGACAGCGAGTTCACAACTAAAATTACATTAGCGCACGCACAAGGAAGAGTAACTATGTACATCATTCATACAGTTATAATATTGTTCCACTTTCAACATGAGATGAATAGCGACTAGCAGTCTATTTTTTCGAGAATTTAACTTGATAATTATTACGCACTTGAAGAACAAAGATCTTTTGCTTCACGGTTTTGATCTTGGATTAGATAGAAGGTGGGATAACACATTGTTGGATTGTAGCCTAATGATTGAAAAAACTTTAGTCTTCTTTCGTACTAACTCAATTGAGAAAGACAATGAGAATCGCTTAGTTGAATAATTCATAAATTACATTTATAAACCTAAGAAACTACAAATTCACTGCAATAATAATTGAGTCAATGAAGCAGTTTTCCAGTCATTATTTCACTATTCATCTTATGGATAGAATAGTGAGTTTTTCATAACCGAGTATGGAACTTGTTTTGATTATTCGATATTCAGATATTCATTATGTTTTGCACTCATAACTCACTGTGCAATGATCTTCAACATACAACGCACACAACTATCCACGTATTTAATGACTTTCAACGCTCTTACGAATTGTTGGAGAATAATAATTCAATGGCGAGAATCTCTGATTATTCAATTGTTCATAATGAACGACCAACTGCTGGCTTTGAACAGTTCACCTGGCTTGAAAACACGACAGATAGAGAAGATTCATATTATAACAAATGGCTTGAAACCCCTTGCAGCTAGGTGGAAAGAAGTGGGTAGTCGTTAAAACCAGGAAAGGCTAATTTGAATGAATAAGCAATAACCGAGAGAGTGCGGTGACTTTGCTGCGCTCTGTGTGAATGCTCTCGTATGAGTGTGTGCGCTACGACATTTGTCATTTCGAGAAGAGTGTGACATAGCCACAGCCACAGGTGAGCTGGAATTATGCAAACAGTACCCGTCCTTCGAAAACAACCCTTTGCACAGGCGCGCTGCCAACGGCGAAAACTGGAACTACCGTTTTCAAACGTAGTCCGTTTCAAACGTAGATCGCCGTAAACTGTTCAGAAGTAGCCATTCAACGTAACACTTCTAGGCATATCGCTTTGGACGGCTCCTAAACTATCTCTCTCACTCACTCACTCTCTCTTTCACCCCTGTTCGCTCTTTCGTCTACTCCCACTTCTCTCTTCCACCCTTGCAATCTCTCTCTTTTACCCTCACTCTCTCTCTCTCTCTCTTATATCCCTTCTTGCCTCTTTATCACTCTGTCTCTCTCTTTCTCTAACTTTTCGTAATTAGCCAATGGACACTTCGCATCGGTCGGCTCCAAAACAATCTCTCTCTCACTCATTCTCCATCTCTCATCACACTACTCACGGCTAATTAAATCGACTAATTCTCTCTCTCTGTCTTTCTTCCACTATGTTTCAAAACAACGCTTGTTGTCTATTTTACGTTTTTGTATTGCAGATCGAGCATTTCCTGCTAAAATTGTATTTATTTACTCTGCCAGTCGTGTTGACATTATTGTTAGTCGACATAATAGATATGGACTTTCCTCGATTCACCCTTCAAAGGAATGATGTTTGTTTTCGTTTGAGGAATGAATATTGTGATGTTTGTTTGGTATGTGTTTCCATGCATTGATGAAAGAAAAAAAAGAACAACATGCAATGTATGTCGGAATCATTTCGCTTTGAAGTGATAACACATAATTTAATGAACATGACACATTGTGTTATAACTGCAGTGAATATTGTTCTGAGTTACAACAAGACATACACATATTATCAAACATACAAATATTATTATAATTATACAAATTGATGAAACTTTTTTTATTGCTTTGCATTTGCATTCCATCATCATAAAAACATTACAAAACTTCATTGAAAGCTCATCTACTTGTATAAAAGAGTTCATATTGCTTGAATAAAAAATAATTACTGTACTTGGAAGAACCTCAGGTGAAAACATGAATCTCACAATAAATGAGGAATATTTTAAGGACAATATACATGACGCTGATTCGAATATCACCTCCAAATGCATTACGGTATAATCTAGCAATATCATAGAATAGTATGCAATAATAAATATTACATTAATAGAGTAATGTTCAAATTAGTACCACTTCACTACCGACAAGCAGCCATGTTATTTAACTACTTTCATTGGTTACAATAGTGTATACATCGCAATTTGTCATTGAAATCGAAATCATAATCTTTTATCGTATTTTCGAAGTTCTTAGTAAAAATAAATAAAAACAGAAGGAAACCCCACTCAATTAGATGGAAAAATCCAAATGGAATTAGATTTTTAGAATCTTTAGAAGATTCTGTAGAATCCTCTGCAGGAAAGCAGAAAATTAGTCTATATTACATCACTGTTAGTGATGTTTTAAAATAGGAATTGAGTAAAGATTTTATCAAATTTTCACAATAATAATTTTTATTTAATGAACAGAATTTCAATGAATTAAGCTAAACGAAATATTTCGAAAATAATTAATGATAAAGTAGTACTTTTGCGTTTTTCTCAGTGAGTTCAATGAAGATTCCCAGCAAAAATGCATTAGAATTAAAGATATTTTACCAAAAACTTGAAGAAGTTGACCATGAATTCCCTCTTAACAGAAAGTTGAAGCGAGAAAGAATATTCATCCCCTCCATTATGGTCTCATCTCCTCTCAGATGGATAGGATAACCCTATTATTCTTCATCTGATCGAAAATATGCCGCGAACGTGAAAAGAATGCTAATCCCATCCAATTCCCGCATTTTTCTTGGTAAGCGCATTTTCTACAGTCATCATTGCCATCCACGGTATTCCAGGGAAAGAAAACCGCACGCATTTTGTTCCCTTCTTTAACAATTCTCTTCTTTTTCCTTCTTGAAACCTCTTTCTCCTTCTTCAACTATTTTGAGTTCCTCTCTTACAATCATCCTACGAACTGTGCATTTTATTCTTCCTCACCTTCTCTTCATGTTTACATAGCCTACTCTCACTCTTCGTCTACTTCTTGCCTTACCTCCTCCTCTCTTCTCTTCTTTTTCTCAATCACATTTTTCTTCATTCTACTTTATTCACTCATTTGCTTGATTCGCACTGTTCATCTGTTCAAGCATTTCCAATGAACGTACCTGAAAATTCGGACTTCAAAATTCTTTCTTCCATTACGTTTCATCCCACCCTTCTCCTAACTTCTTGTCTATCTCCTTTTCCTTTTTTGCTTTCTTCCGTTTATCCTACACTTACTCTGTTCCTTTTACTCACTTATTGAACTACATCGCTCCTAATTGGACTTTATAATTTCTCTTTTCCATTTCTTTTCATCCTGAATTCTCCTTACATCTTTTTTCCATTCTCCCTTTCGTTCTTTTCCCTCTCTATCTTTTCTCTCCCACTCTCTTCTAGATCCTGCCTTTCCTGTTCCTGCCTTTCTGAACTTCTATCATAAAACCCCTCATCGGACTTCACCCGCTTTTCGCAGTATTAGTACTAAGATTGGTACTAGGACTGATACTAGGATTGGTACCAAGACTGGTACTAAAACTGGTACTAAGACTAGTAGACTGGTATTCTCAATTCTCCTCATATCCTTTATTCACTCTATTTCTTCCAATTTTTCTTTATCGTCTTTCAATCCTTCCCTCTTCTGCACTTTCTCTGTTGTACCCTTCCATTATTACCATTGAATCATCCCACATCGGACTTGTGAGATTCTTCTTCCCCCATTTTTCTTTCTCAATTATTCTCATTTCTAACTCCCACCCTCCCTTTCCAACTCTTCCTCTATCTCTCACTCTCTTTCTCTCTTCTTCTCTCTCTTTCTCATAATCTCTCTTTCTTTCTCCTTCTCTTTGTCCTTCTCTCTTTCTCTCTCGTTTAATAAAGGCAATCAATCAATCTCTTTTTCTGTTTCTTTCTCTTCCTTCCTCTCTCCTACTCTCTTTCTCTTTCTCTTTCTTTCTCTTTGTCCTTTTCTCTTCATTCTCTCTCTTTCTTTCTTTCTCTTTCTCTCTTTCTCTTCCTCTCCTATTCTTCTCTCTCTAGCTCTTCTTATCCCTCGCTCTATGCTCCTCAGCACTCCTACTAGTACATAGCTCCTCATCGAACTGCAAGATCGATTCCATTTGAATACGTTCCCAGGAGCTTTTACTGGCATTCGTGGCCTGCATTTATATATGCTCGTTATGCAGCTGCTTCAACCCCCAATTTTATAATCGGAATCTTGACACTCAGTCCAAGCACTAGAGGCCTCGGCTAAAGCTTAATGATTTCCTTTAAGGAGGTGTATGACCATTTGTGCAGCTTTCAATGTGATGAAGCTTGGTTTGTATTAAAGGTTAGACCATTATTGGTTCAATTAACGTGTAGTGGAATGATTCAGTTGCCTTGCAACATTAATCATTTTGACTTTTAATCCACAATTCAAAATCTGCTCGCTATTCAATTGTCGGAGTTCAAGGAGTCTAATCTGGTTATTACTACAATGAAATGAAAAAATAGTGCGGCAAATGAATCTTATTTGTTCAATATTCTTGTCTTTATAAATGTAATTGATATTATCTAATCTGGCCACAAATTTTGCTCTGGATTGCTGTTCTACTTGGTAAATGAGATTAGTAATATAGTTAGTAATATACACAAAATCGAGATGGAAAGACAGAATAGCAACGGACATGCAGGAGAATGGTTGGAGGAGAGAGGAAGCATTGGACAGGGTGTTGTGGAGAAGCAGACTACGAAGAAGGAATGCCGACACCATTTAAATGGGATGAAAGCGAAGCCAAAGAAGAAGAAGAAGAAGAAGAAGAAGAAGAAGAAGAAGAAGAAGATACACAGAATCGAAAAATTCTGCATAGAGTGACTGGTTTCTTACCGGATTGAATAACATTGTGCAATGAGGAATACAACATCTGAACCAACCAACTTAATTTCTAGTATTTCGGAATGCAAGTTTCCTACACTGGACAACTCATTGAAATAATTTTTTACCTTGACTGCTGTCACATTTCCCATACTTATTTTCTTTCTTTTGTGAATGTTATTCACTCTTATTCTCTAAATCCTGTCCCTTCATTATCTCTGTTCTCGATTCCTCTTCGGTTTCTATACTCTTTTACCATTCTCTTCTGTCTCTTTCTCATTTTGTTTACTCACTTCCAACATCTGGAAAATTTGTAAGGTACTTTTAACATCTCGGAGAGATTTGGAGACATTTGGATATTTTATCCACTCCCTTTCTGTGAATTCTATCCGTTCATTCTCTCTGTTCGCGATTCTTTCTTCTCTTTCTCTTCCCCGATTCTTGCTCCTCTTTTCTCTCTCCCTTCCTTTTTCCCCCCTTTACTTTTTCTCCACCTAATTCTCTCTCCCGTTTTGTCTCCCACTTACTTCTCATCTCCTCCAAGTAAACATCCCACACAACCAACGTTACAGTTTGTTGTTTCATGTGGTGACGTATAACATGAACTGACGTGAGGCAAATTCGACTGATGCGCTATCTGATGAGAGAAGGAGAGTACTTCAGGAATTCGAAGTGTGGAACAACAATGAAAATTCTTTGTCCAAAACTGAGCCAGCTTACAGTCTGGTTGTGACGCGAGCGCGCTCGGCTCAGTGAATTTCAACTCATGACGTAGTCGAGTGAATTCATACGTTTCGAGAACTATGGTTTTTTCACTCAAGGTTTCAGAGTTGAGCTGAGGTGGTAATGAAGTTGTGTTTTAGCTGTATTCAGATGAAGATGATCCATTTTTAAATAATCAATTTTGAATCTTATAATAATTATTGTCTTGAGTTTCTAGCGGTGTGCCATATTTGGAGTTAATATATTAAGGTCCAATTTTTTTGTATTTGTTGTTTGTATTGAAAGATAGATTATTTGATTATTAGTAAGGGATTGTTGGAAATAAATGAAAGGTAGAATTTTTAATTAGGAGTGTGATTAATGTTGTCTTTGAATACAGAGAATAATATCAATGAATGATCCAATATTATAGATGACATTATTGTTCAGTCTGGACTTGAACTGAATTTTCTCACAATCCATAAGCATACACAATATAAATAGAACAATGCATCCTTCGGTACCAAATTTTATAAAACTTACTAAAATTTTAGTATAAAACAATACTATTTAACAGTCTAAAATTTTATGTATTCTACAATAGAGAGGTTTGATAGAAACGGAACATTCCGCTTGCTAGTCTCTATCTCTATACCCACAATATTATTATATCATCAGTATACTTTTGCTCTATATCTTCTCATAGAATAATTTATAAGCTAATGTAAATTTGACGAATAATTAGTTGTACAGTATATATTTTATTATTATTATCATCTAGAATTTAAGCCGTCATATTTGTTATCTTCATGAATGAAGTAATAAATCTGAATCTAATCTAAATCTCGAGAGAAGAAGGCAGTTGATAAGATCTTGGAATGTTGAGGTGAGTCTCTATTTTTTGTGGTTCAGAAAAGAGATACAACATTTGTCATTTAATGACACCATTCAAATCCAAAATTTCCATAGCAAGCTCTTGGTCAGCGGTTGGGACCCACTAATCATAATTCACATCAGCTTGCAACTCATCTCGTTCAAAAGCAGACCAGGCGCGCGCATGCGCAATGGACCGCGGCAACAAATGGCGAATAATGACACACTTGATGCCAAAAACAACAGGACCAGACTCGCTAGGCGATCACCAGTTAACCGCCAATCATAGCTGCGCACCGCAATCAAACACTCCAGCCTACCACTGGCCAAACATAAATTTCCATTTTCCCGCCATTTCTCTCCAACACTCACGCATTCTCTCGGACTTTCTCCATTTCATTCCTTCTCTTTTCTCTTACTCTACTTCCCTTTCCTCCCTTCTCTATCATTTTCCCATTCTCCTTCTCCATCTCCATTCCTATTCCCTTCTCCTCTCTTCCCATTCTCTCTCTTTTCCCCGTTTCAATTTCCCGCCATTTCTATTCACCCCTCACTCTTACTTCTTAAAATGTCTTTATCACCTTCGCTCCCTCTCTTTTTTCTGAATTCTCTCCTCACCTATTTCCTTACTTTCTTTGTCTTCTTATCCTCTATCTTCTCGTTTTCTCTTGAAAAATCTTTCGATCTTTCATTCCTGTTCTTAATTTTCCTGTCATTTCTCTTCGCAACTCCTTTAAACTCAATTTTCTCTCTCATACTGTCTCTCTCTTCCACTTGTCTCTTGTATTTCTCTCTCACTCTTCTCAACTCTTCAATCACTACTAATATTTATATTTTTTCTATGTTCGGCTTATTCTTCTCTCTTGCCTCTTATTTTCTCTCTCAATTTTTCCTCTCTCATCTTCCAAGTAATATTAAATTGAATGTTTCATAATGATGGAAGCATTATTCAGTTGCAATTGAACATTTTTGTCTCTTCACTCTTCAATTCTTTCTCTAGTCTTTATCTTTACTTGTACAATGTAAAATTGCATATATCATTTTGATAAATACAGATTTAATATTGCAACAGCCTACACTAGAAGATGCAAATCATTTTACTACTAGATGCAAACCTCTTTGTACTCTTTAATGTTTCCTCTTTTCTTCAAGACAATATTGAGTTGGAAATACAGTATATATTATGATATTGAATTGTATTATTATGATGAATGCACAATCAATTTCAATACTTGTTATCAAAAGCAAGAAGATGCAAATCAGTTGCAAGGCTATAGCCACTAGACCACGGTTAATTAAACTGGAAAACTCAATCACAGCATTGTTAAAGCAGTGCTGTGAGCTTTTCCACGCAATGACGTTTGATTGTTATTAATTAATATAATTGTGACAAAACTGTAGTTGAATTTCGGTTAATTGAATGTGACTGTGGAAACAGAGCTGATCGCCTCCTCCTTCTCCTCCTCCTCCTCCTCCTCCTCCTCCTCCTTTTCCTCCGCCCACTCTTATTCTCTCCATTAATTGGAAATGTCGTCATGACCTGAGCTTGTCGTTCAGCCAGGGGCAGTTTCTCCCCATCTACCGTCCTTTCCTGGCTGAACTGGCACTACGAATGATGAGAGCTCAAAAGAAAATTGCACACAGACTAACAGCTCCATAATTGAAGATGTCGCTTGTTATTACTGGCCTTTTAAAAGTGCGTCAACGTCTCTCACGTTTTGTGTTTCCAATTGAGAATGGGTTTTTTCATATGTTTCGGAAAACGTTACATGAACTAATGACTTGTCTCTTAATACTTTTTTTTCCCCCTAAGAAAATTCTTTCTGTTGTAAGCCAAAATTCTCATTATAATACTTCCTGGAAATGGATAATCCTTTGTGCATGTTCCATAAACTGAAGAACTGTTCACTTAATCTAATAATGTTTCATTACGTAATTTACTTTGTACTCTAACTAACGAAGGTTTATGAGCTAATGACTTGTTTCAAGATTTTTCTATAAGAAAGCGTACCTCCTATTATACGTGTCTTGACTCATGGTACTGTACGTACAACCTTTGTTTCGAAAGAGAATCTTTTATAAATTAATTGAGGATGAATTCCCACTAATTGCCAGATGTCTTCCAGAATCAATACTTTCTAACCTGACATATAGATATATATATTGTATGTTCTTCCTAATTTTGATAAATATATGAAAAATAGAGGCTATGTTCACATCCAATTTCCACCTTCAAAGATAAAAAACGATGATTTATCAATTCAGAATTTGAATGGTTGATATGGAAGTTAAAAAAACACCAAAAATATGAATAAAATATCAAATTTTGCTTTTAATATTGCTAGGATGTGGTGAATTCTTTGGGATGTGATGAAGTTATATTATGGAATTCTATGTTGAACATTTCAGCTGATTAGATTGGAGATTACAATTTATATTATTGACACCATATACTGCACTCTCTCCATTCTTTGTTTGGGTATTTTCAATTGTAGATGTGCCTTATCATCGTTTATAAAGTTGGACGTTTTTCAATTATTGTGATCGTGCTTACAGATGGAATTTTCATTTCCCATTGAACTTAATCATCATTTTGGCTATTATTTCTGAATGTATAAACGTTTTGTTCATGACAATGTAAGGAAGGGAATTAAGAAAAACCGAGTACGTACTCTCTCTCTGTTTATAGTAAGTCATTTAAGTAAGTCATATAGTAAGTTATTATAGTAAGTTATAGTAAGTCATAGTTTTTTCAATGATATTGATAAAAACAAAAATGGCATAATTAAAAAGAATAAAGAAATTCTAATGCATGAGTATTTCCATCTCAACAAGTCTGGAATCGTTCCTTATTGAACTTTATCATCATTTTGGCTTTATTTTTCCTGAATCAATGTATGTTGATTTGATAAAAAATTAATAGGAGAACTAATAGGAAACAACTGATGAATTGATAAGTAAAAATCAGCGTGAATTGGAAATGTGTTATCTTGTGAATTCTTCAATGTCATCCCGGATGTCAAATTCATATGATGAGCCTCTTTAAAGCTTATAAACCAGACATTTCTGTAGACTTTCTCAGATTTCCTTAATTCAAAATGCACCGACATGTTCCTTGTTGAAGTTTCCTGAAGCCCGACGCGTGAGAAAACCTCCATTACGTATGCAGGAAGGCGTCTTTCAAGTTAACCAACGTGGATGAGAACGTTTAATATAAATTGAAAACTCATATTGTCTGCCACAATATGAAATACGGCGTAGTAGTGTCGTAAACGCTCTATTCAACGTAATAGCTTCACTGTGCTACCAAGGTTTACTGTCGGCTTCAGAATGTTCCTTTCCTTGTTTCCCCTACCGAGAGTTATTCAAAACATAAAAATTGCTCGCAATAATGTAGCAACCTGAGAATATTATTACACGAGCGGCTTTGCAACGTGGAAGAAGAGTTATAAAGTTGTTTTACAAAAGAGGGCTATCTGCTAAACAACAATGCTTGCCGGCAACGTAAATCGGTAAACATCTACTTCCTTATAACTGGAAGATTGTAAAATCACGTGCCTCTTCGAATAAATTCATTTTCTGTCAGATTTTTCTATCATCAGAGAATGTTTTTCTTGAGTGGAAAAAATTCAGTAACTTCCGCAGTCATAACTTTTCTTGGCGTGAATATTGATGTTTCAATATAAGCGAAATGCTTCCAATTTTATTCCATAATCAAATCCATCACAACATTGATGTCCTTGATTGTCCCATAATATACTTACACAATTGAAGAACAAATTGTCATTTAAGCTGCCTAATTACTTACAAGTAGTTTGTGAAGTTCTCTCCTCTATGAATGACTGTGCATTCACGAC
This sequence comes from Laodelphax striatellus, assembly GCA_017141395.1. Classification (NCBI taxonomy): domain Eukaryota; kingdom Metazoa; phylum Arthropoda; class Insecta; order Hemiptera; family Delphacidae; genus Laodelphax; species Laodelphax striatellus. The sequence goes on along the minus strand of CM029535.1, from coordinate 11,509,245 downwards.
ACCAAGAGAGGTTTACGACAATAGAGTTGTACTATTCTTCTTCAAATTTTATTCCTTCAATGTTCCCTTATGATCCTTTCGAAAGCTCTTGTAATACTGGAGTTATTTCAAATGCACGTGAAACCTATATAAGGTGGGTTTATGCTCCCTCTCTCAATAAATAATAAAGTGTGGTCGATATTCACAGTATACTGCAACTCCGAAGGGTTTTACATATTTTTGTTGTTTTTTTTCAATTTGTACATTTATGTTAATAATTCACTTACTTCAAAACACTGAATTCTATTGTATTTCCAGTATTTGCATCTTATTTACTGTATTAGCAGTCTTATTTAATGAAAATAATAAAGGTTGTCAACACCACTAAAATATCGAAATGTAGTCTCCGTTGTTACAAAATATCTCTAGTAAACTCTTGTGTTATTGAGATAAATGCCGTGATTTCGTTGTGGGTTGAGATTCTCAGATCTAAACAAACAGGAGAACTGAAACACCACTAAGGGAAGGTTTTCCACCGTGGAAAAGAACGGATGTCACACTGAACATTAGGCTATCAAATATAGAACGCTCACAGATTGTTCGCGGGTGGAAAGGTCTTTGCCAACATATCGTATGTCTGGAAAAGAAGAGCAGTTATCAAAGAGACTGCAAACGCTTTGTCTCCCCGTTAAACGTTGAACGCAATTCTCCATGAAAGGGAATCAAAGGTTGTTTTGGCGGTAATTTGATCGTTCCACCTCAGCTCATGTTGCTAACGATTTGAGCTACTCTGGAATGCAAACCAGATACTATGAGTAATTTCTGCCTTTGTAGCCCCCCTGTTATCGCAACCACACGTCTATCCAGCATCATCTGTTAATCCAATCCGCTTCACAATGCTGAAATCACATATTCTCTTGGAAGCGTGCTTGATAAGAGGATTACCCTATCGTTTAAGAACAGACAACCTTCAATCATGATGGAACTTGTGGATAAGATACTAGCTTGAAATTGAAAAATTCAAGGTTGAAACAACAGTTAACAAATTTTTTATGCAAATCACAAATTATAGTGGGATCATAGTACATTCAGCACATTATAGTACATTCCGTACATTATAGTACATTCAGAATTATTTCCCAAAGATACGGTAGGACTACAGTATTTCAAATCTTTTCTCAATCCTAAGCCTACCGTGATCGGTGATGTAATCTTCCTTATGGAAAATGTCTACAAACCGTTATGAAAAAATTACCTAAAAACATTTAAAATTCATTTTCTCCTATTACAATCATTCAGATTTCTTTTAGCTGTCGCGCTTTCCATAACTAAGATAAACCTCAGCAAGATGGTTCTCGTTCGATGCTTTCTTACAACTCACGACTGTGCTTTGTATGTGGTAGAAATATGATATATACAGTAATTATTGAATCGCAATAAGTAACTTGATGTCATCATCTCATTAGTCTCAAATCTTCACCCAATGGAAATCCATCTGTAAAATACCGCGAATCAGTTGTAGCTCTGCTAACTTCCTATTATATAAATTCACATGAGTTAAAATATAATAGCAATAGGTAAAACATAATTTCATACAGAAGGATGTTGACAGGGAAAAGCTAACAGTAGAAACCATATTACTGAAGTGTTTATTATATTACTGAAGCTCACGAAATTTCGAACAATGTGAAGTAGGCTATTCCCTGTGGAAATCAATCTGTGCAAAATACCAAATAAGTTAAATCAGTTTCAACGTTCTTTGATATAGATTAACAACAATAGAAACAATATGCCACACACATCGACAGTAAATTACTGAAATAACTTGAAAAGTTTATTATACAAGATCAGTAGAACATCTAATACTCCGTGGCGAAGCTTGGTATACTTATTTTGGCGATGACCAAATAAGACGTACACCACGCTCCGCCACTACTAATACTCACGAAACCTTCTAATTTAATGTCTTATTAACCTTGTAATTCACTATTTTACCAACCTTGTAATTTACCATCTCACTAACCTTGAAATCCAACGTCTAACTAGTCCTATATCTAGTCCTAATAATCTAATATCGTCACGTAATATGTATGCCCATTTGAATCTGGGTTCAGATTCCATTAGAGACGACAGGCAGGCAATCTGCAAGCAGCAGTTGAAGATGGAGCCGTCTGACGATGTGTCCATTGCAAATAGGAAGACATTGTCACACTTCTCGAGTGGCTAATTCAGTGTCAGGTGGCGTGGCGAACGGGAGCCACTCTGCTTCAAGCTTATGACCGTCTGTAACAAAGCGACTTGCAAGACACTGGCACTAGCCTCGCTGTTTGTCTATGTCCTTTGCTGCTGACATCAGCAATTTCCTGACTGATGTCCGTCGGAACTTGGCTGGCCTTTGCCTCTACCCTCCACGGGGTACCCTCCCCCTCCAACCCTCTTAGAATGGCTTTCGCTTAATGGCGCCCATTCCAATGTCCATTTCTCTCCTGCCACCGCCAAGCATAATTCACATCCATTTAATGTGCTTCCGTTTACTATGTCAATTGCGGCCGCGAAAGATCTGCCCAGCTGTCAACTGATAAAAATTGGTTTGAAAGATGATTTGTTTGTCTATTTCTCATTCACTCGTTTCAACTCCAATCCAACTCTTGAGAAAGATGTATCTTGTCACAAACAGTTCATACATTCAGTAATAGCTATTACCATTATAAGAGTCAAGCTGATATTCAGTTGCTATCAAGAGAGGTCAGTTGAAAGATTTTGTTGTGGCGTGATATTGATGCTTGTTAAGATGTCCATTCTACAATAATTTATGGTTATTGAAATTTCTCTTCTTCAATAATGTGACTCAATGACTATGCATGTATGAATATGTACGTGCTTGTATGTCTGAATGTCTCATGTTTAATCTGCTTGCTTTTTCAATTGAGAACATAAATAGTATTTTGGAATAAAATAAATCCTGAAAAATTTATCACAGTAATTTTGTCATCTACAGCATCCATCCCTCTGATCGAGTTTTCAGAAGCCTTCCCAGATAATCTTCCAAATTTATCTTTCAGTATGAGTGAAATATTCCCATCGTGTTTTCTTCTAATTGAAAACTAATTGAGGCATTTTTGGAAAAAAATGGAGATAACTGAATTTATCAGTGTCATTTTGTGATCTACAATGAAACCATCATCTTATCTTGGACGAGATTTGCAGAAGCCTTTCAAAATCTAGTTTATCTTTCAGAGAAAATGTGTCCATTCTCTCACGTATGGGGCTTCGCGTCTATTCCGGGAACCGCCGCAAATATTTTCTCTTCTCTGGTAAAGCGAAATTCTATCAAGCTGTGTAACACAGTAATCCGCTGTATTCTTAGGGCGTTCGATGCTCTTGCCAGATATCCATGGTAAAAGTTTCGGAAATGGCAGTAGCCGATAGGATATTTACTTTGTTCCGGACCTGGTAAGACAACAAATAAATTGCGGAGAGAGCTCAACTGGCGAGTCTTCTGTGATGTTTTTATTCTGCTTCTCGCGTGCAGGAAGCGGCTTCAGTCGCAATAAAAGCTTCCACTCCCTCGTCCGGTCCTAATTAGTGTTCTCTGCAAAAGAAGAACATTTTTCTTTGCCCCTCGTCCTTTTGTCAGCCATGTGCCTTCTCTCTCAACCCCTTACCTCCTTACAATCTCTTATTCTCTCTCTCCCTCTCTCTAAGACTTGTACATGCACAAGTTATAAAATTCATAGAGCATAATAGTAAACTTCATAATTTTCAATCCGGATTTCGAAAATCTCACTCAACAGAGACAGCTCTACTGCGTGTTACTGATGACATAAGGTCTGCAATGGACCATAGAAAATGCACTATTTTAAGCCTATTTGATTTTTCTAAAGCATTCGACACTGTAGATCATAAAGTTCTCTTGAACAAATTAGCTATTCTCGGTTTTAATCATAGAGTATCAACATGGTTCAATTCTTATCTAACAGGTAGAAAACAATGTGTATCCCTTGGTGATAACAGATCAAATTGGATAAATGTTATTCATGGTGTCCCTCAGGGATCAATCCTAGGACCCCTTCTGTTCACTCTGTATGCAAACGACCTCTCCTCTGTCATTAACTTTTCTAGCTTCCATACCTATGCAGATGACCTTCAAATCTATGCCAGCTGTTCAATCTCTAAAATCAATGAAACCGTAGACAAAATGAATGAAGATATAAAGTTAATAGTTGAATGGACTAGGAAAAATGGCCTGAAACTCAATCCCACCAAAACGCAGCCTATAATTATTGGATACTCACGCATAATTAACAACATTGACTTTAATTCAATCCACAAAATTACTGTAGATAGCATTGAAATACCCTACTGTAGCTCAGTCAAAAACCTTGGAATTATCATGAATAAAACTCTGGATTGGTCAGAGCAAGTTAATAGCACATGTAAAAAAGTTTTCTCAGCTATGCACTCATTAAAAAAATTGCATGACATTCTTCCTAGGAACATTAGATTATTGCTAGTTAGATCTCTGATCTTCCCTCACTTCATTTATTGCAATTCTGTTCTTAACGACATGCAAGTCACTTTAAATGATAAACTGCAGCGATGTCAAAATTACTGTCTTCGTTTTGTTTACTGTCTTCAACGTCATGAACGGATTACTCAAGCTCACATTGCTAGTTCAACTCTAAAATTACCAGAACAGAGACTTTTCCGAATATTAAAACTTGTTAGAGATATTTTGACTTATGGTAAACCGAATTATTTTAAAGATGATTTCAAATTTGTTTCTGAAGGCAGAAGGTTGGATGTTTCACGTACTAGAACCGGAGAAAATACTTTAAGAATTCCCAATCATCGAACCACCATTTACACTAAATCATTCTTAGTCAGTGCTTGTCGTGCTTGGAACATGCTCCCCAACAATATTAGATCCCACGAGAGCCGAGCGGGCTTCATCCTAAAACTGAGAAAACACCTTTTTGAGAAAATGACTGAGCCTGTCCAACCCTAGAGCAACTGCATGACAACTTCCACCCCCTATTTATAGTTGTATATATTATTTTATTCATATTTAGATTTTTATGTTTTAGCTTACTAAAACAAACAGACGAGGTATTAATTCCAATATTACATCTAGCTTAATGTACATTAATTTTATTTCAAATTATCATTATTCTTCATTCTATTCATCATCTTTCAATTACTTCATCATTAGCGTTCATTACTTTTGTTTATCATTCATGTCATAATTTTTAGACTTTATTGATCTTACTTCCACTTGATCTCGCATTTTTACTTCCATTTCATACTACAATTAAATATGAGGTACGATTCCTTTTTTTCTCATCTGAAGTATACAAATTATTGTTAATTAATTCCATCTTTAGTGTACATTAATCTTGTTTATCATTCATCTTATTTTATTCATATTACATAGTATTTCAAAATTTCATTTCAGTTTTTAGCTACAGCTATCTAAATAATTTTACGGTTGAGTGTTGATGGGAAGGATATCCTTGCATATCCTTCTCCAAGAATGGACATTTATATGTCCAAACTCCGCCATTTCGTGTAGATGCAAAACCATGTTGCAATTAGTTTTATTTTCAATGTCGTTCATTTCAACATAAAATATATCATTAACTAGTACCCAAGTCGACTTCAACAATCTAGAATTGAACTTACACCTATCTATTTTCATTTAAAATCTCCCTTATCTCATGTTTTGTTTAGTGAATCCGATACTGTAATTACTATTTTTAGAAGACGTCCATTGTAATAACTATCATGACCTAGAATTAAGCGACATACTTTGTAATCTACATGAATAAAGTGAATATTCTATTCTATTCTATTCTATTTCCTCTTCACCTACGCACCGGTCAGCTAGCTTTCTGGATGGACTCTAAAACAAAACACGTCGCCCTATATTTGGACAAGGTTTGCTCCTTTCACGTTGCGCTATACTTTGAGTGCTGCTGACCCTTCGGTTATCGTTATAACAGAGAATTACCGGGAAAATACTCGCAAGAAATATACCGACTACAAGATTCGTTCTGGGAACTAACTTGATACAGAGACTGGTGTGAGGTTTGATCAGAAATCCATGATACAAGAGATAGTAATGCCGTTGTGTGGTCCTCCTCTATGAGGTGAAATATGAGATTGAAAATAAAGAAAGGTTAGTGTTCCCGAACAATTACCGATTACGATCACTGGTTACCTTACCGGTTTTCGAAACTAACAGTCGTTAAAAAAAAGCCAATGACATTTAATCACTGTACATTGATAACTTTTATTCCCCTTATCATTATCATCATCATCTATCATGGAGTAGGCATGTAAGCCTGTTCTGGTGATTCCTCTGATTAGAAATCCAATGAAAATAGAATTTTTATGAGTAAGTCAATGAAACTTAAGCTCAGTATAAGAACATTACATCCATTCCTGTTATTAGAAGACTCCTTATTAATTTGTATGCTCCCTGTTTCAATGATGTCTCGTCTAAGAACAGTCTGTGAGCTATGGTGAACTCAGCTTCCATACAAACATGAAACCACTCAATTACAACACAATTTTCAATTGTCAGACTTTTGGAGTATCAATGAATATTATTGTTCGATTCATAAGAATTTTTTTTAATGTTTTTACTTGTTTCATATATTATTTATGTGAAAAAAATCAGCAGAACATCAGCCGTTACCATAGAAATGTTAAATGAAAGTTATTTCTCATACACCAAATTAAATGAATTTACCTATAATTAGAGATCAAGCTTAGCAAATATTTGTGCAACGGGGATTTGATATAATAAATAGCCTCTAGCAAGGAAAAAGCATGTCTTTAGTGGGCCATAAGGGTAGTGAGATTCACGTGAGCGATGTTGGAGAAAGAATAAGGAGAAGATGAAACATGGAAGAGAGAAGACGATTATAGGCGAGCAGGACAAAACGAATAACGATAACCCTGTTGAAGAGGGGCTAGTTGCTATGCCAACAACATCGAGCTCACATCATCCAAGGAGCGGGCATTGTCTGTTGTCGACTGACACTAGACTGAGAGAGTGGCTCTAGTGATAGACACCACCTATAAGAGTTTATTCTCCAGTGGTTTTTTCTTATTCCATTTATTGATTCCTGAACTTCCATCTCTGGTTCCCAGTTTTTCCAAATACTTTTTCCCAATTAATTTTTTGTGATTCTCGTATCACAGTTTTCATTCAATTGTTAGATTCCGTAACACTGCTCTCAGCTTCAGTTCATTCTGGAATTTGATCATCATTCTCTATTATCAGTTCACAGTTGAACTCTTTAGTGCTATTTGATAATATATCTATCAAAGTTCTCTTAATTCATTATAGAGATATACCCCATCAATTGGAACGTAACAAAATACATTTATTCATACATCCATTCGTCCATCCAGATAATGGTTATAAGTTTCATAGAAGAGATTTTGAGTCGTTGTACCCTTATTAGTATGACTGTAAATGTAACATTCTGAAAGGTCAGTATACTTCACCTTATGCCTTCCTATGATATTTCGACTTTTCTTCATCTTTTAGTTCACTGACGATATTGAGGAAAACTGTGATGACAGGTTAGTGATAAGGAAGAGCGAAACCATAGAGAGAATATCATAGAGTTAAGAGTGTAGTGAAGCATAATGGATCATCATTGTATAATCATTGTATCTTGATGACTCATTACATTATCATTGTGAATTATGATCGCTCCTATGATTTATTCACATGATTATTGAAGGAAAAAATAAATAATAATACAATAACAGGAATGAGAAAGGAAGGAGAAAATGATTACTTAGAGAATGATTGAACGTAATTAAATACAATTTGATTACAATAAACGTAAATAATACAGTTTCATTTTAAAGCAATTTCAAAAACAAAATTTTCTAATTTATTCAAAAAATGTAATTTAATACGAAAATGATTCTATAACAGAAAAGAAAAACTATAGGAGATGAAAATAGTGATTAGAAACTATTTAGTTGGATATCATAATGGATATTGAAGATTTCAACCAAAAATAATAACATTACTGATCCTATAATTTATTTACTTAAAGCAAGACATTACAGGAAATCATAGAAAAAAAACATTCTTGAGATGTACTGTATCATTGGAAGTGAAGATTCTACCCTAAAAATCATACTAATACGCTTTCGAGCTGCTGGATGATGATTGCAATATGCATACAAAGTAAGAACTTCCCCGGCTACCCGATTATATTTTCTTATGGAAATCAGATTACAATGCCGGTATTATTTGAATTGTCTTGGGTGGATCAGCTTACAAGGCGACAACTGTACGTGATCTAATCGCCTCGAGGAGCGGAACACGACAGAAATAGACGGGGGAAATGTTCATTATGAAGTCCTATTGGCTGCTTTTCCGGCGAGCTTCGGCCCTGTAATTGTCGATCTTGATTTCCTTCTATTTCACGATCAGGATGATTGCTCCTTTCCTTGTCTGTTCCAGTTGGAGCTGCCACTTGATCTCGAAGAGAGGGTTTGGTTAGTTAGTTGACGTCGCGGGAATAGCGCTGTCATGTCTTTCTCCTCCCTCTTAACAACTCCTCAACCCTCCCTTTATCTAAACCCCCTCCCCGACTCACTTGATGACTGTAGCCTGTTGCAACGCTATCGGTTACACCCGTGTAACACGAGAAACACAGCGCAGGTAACACGATTTGCCTCAGTTAGAGGAGCTAGCTAGTGTTGACACAGTACCGTCGCTACAATATGAAGGAAATCAATTAGATTGAAGGGGTGCTGCATGACTAACCTTTAAGGGTATGCGAAAGCACATGTAGGGTTATCGGCGGTGCCGATCTAGAGGGAATACAAGTTGTATCCAATGCCTGATACCGTCTGTCTACGCTCCACGCAAATTGGGAACCAGATCCTCATCATGGATGACTATCCGGTTAGGTATTCTCCAGCAACCACTTGAACGTGTACGGAAATTTTGATCTAGATACTAGTTCTAAGGGTTTCATGTTACCTGTTGCAAAAACTATAAACCTCGATAGTATAAGACAGACATTTGTAGTTCAAAGTCGAGGAAACTGGTTTGTTCCATAATCCTCCAGCATCTAAGACCTCCCTTCACGAAAATTTGGAAGTACATTATTGTAATACAGGGAAGAGGCGGAATAGATATAGATAGCAGGGAGTACTATGTGATAAATGATCAGTGCTATTGATGAACCTGTTTATTCTTGTATTACATGACTTTTTCATGAGACTGGCCCTTGGTTTTCCAAAGCATAGTCCCACCTAGATAGTTGGGTAGTTTTTCTCCGCAATACTTGAACGTGTCTGCAGAAATTCTGGTACTTGTTCGCATCTGGTAAGATGTTCGCATTAACCAACATCCAAATTAACATATTTAACAACATCGATACATGCTTTAGGAAGTATCAATCACGATTTCAGGAGGAAGGCATCCTTTGAACGTTGACGAAAAAATTTTGTTTGTTCCAGAAGCGCCATGGATCAGTGTTATTAGATTTCCCAATGCGTTGGTGGGATCTCGATATAGTTAGATTCTCTTTATAGATTTTGGTTCAGATTAGATCTGAGAGATTTTCGTTTCTTGAATAATACATGCCCCAAAAATGAGTAATATCAAAGCCACAATAGCTGTAGGAAGCAGGCATTTTTTGAACAGGGACGATAAATATTTTTATTCTAAGAGGTTATCTATCTGTCTAAGTAAGCAGCGTATCTATTCAAAGCATACTTAGAAGTTTTACTATTTAAAGTCTTAGTTTAAGTTGTATTAAGAACGTTAATAGTTAGAGTCATATAAAAGAACAGAAGTTTTTTAAAGTCTGAAGTTCTTTTTAAAGTCATATGAAGAACAGAATATCCAAGATAGGAATGATTTTTGATCAAAATTATTTGCTGGGTTTGATAGAGCGATTTTTTAAATACTGGTCGAATCTTGTTGCAATGAAAAAGTTCGAAATTGAATTCCTCTTTGACAGAATAGTTGACAATACAGTCCCGAATGAGAAATCTAATAAGTTATCGATCTAAACCCGACACGAAGTTCCAGTTCACTTCTGAACTGTGATTGGATAAAGTTGGCTCCCACATTTTGCTTTTTCTGAGCTTTTATAATATCCTCTTTTTTCGGTTCCGATATTTGAAGAAAACCCGAGAAGGTCGTCTGAGTTGGGGAAGTTTTTTCCGCGACGCTCCTGTTGAGTCTGATTATTTCCAGTTCGAGTCTGTGGACTGAGGAGGGTTTTTCGAAGGAAAAGAGGGTGGAAAATCATCGAGTGGGGGTGGAAAATCATGGTGGAACGGTGGAAAATCATGCCTCTCGTAGACTTCTCGATATTCATAGTCGAGAGAGACTCTTCGCTGAATACACAACAAAACTTGCAATCAATGTCCGATTGAGAGCGCCGCGACGAGACCAGAGAAGAGCGCAATAGAAAGCTGACAGAGTAAGATTGAGAGAGCGGACGGAGAACGTGATTTTTGAACAGAAGATCGAGAATTGGATTGAATTGATGAGTGTGTAAAGGATGATTTAGTGTTGGGAAAATATGCAAAATGTGGAATAAGTGCTGATTGCGGAAGATTAGAAGAATGTAGATGCACTTTTACAATAATAGTAGAAAGTGTAATTCGGAATTGTAAGAATTGAAGAATTTTAAAAAAGACGCGCAAAATGGTCGAGTGTGAAAGATTATATGTATTAACAAAATAGGTGAAGTTTAGAGAATTGAAAAACGTTTGCCAAGTTGAGAGAAGAAAAATTATGATCCAATTTTGCACAAAGGAGAGTACCAGAAGAAACACAGTGTAACAAGAGAAAAACCATAGCAGATGAAATATTTATCTATTATGTTTTTTCCTTATTAAGTAAGGAGGAAAAATGGAATAATATTTCAAGAAAGGAATTGCCTTCATGGTCTATAATACAATGTTTCCCAAAATTTGGTGATGGAGTAAGGTTTCTAGTACTTTTCGAATACTAACCGAATGTCAATAGTTTACCGCCCAATCCTTTACAATTCCATGTTTCTCTGTTAGTGTTACAGTATGTGAGAGAATAATAGAGAATAATACTATACAGAGCAAAAATACTTTAGTAGTATTGTGTATTGAGTATTGTTCAACCAATTGAACCTCAAGTAATCATCTACAAGCTATCACTCTGTGTTATTGAAGAAATAAAGTAGCTCATTGAGAGTTGGAAAGTATGGTCCATTTGCTAAGGCGCCAGGATTGATAATAAATTACCTCGAAATTACTTTTTATAATGTTTAAAGCTTATAAAGAATTATTCAGTTTCTTAGTACACTGAAGATTTCCGAAACATGTTTGTGAACTTGTCATATAAATACAGTGATTATTTCATTATAAAAAATTTATTTACTGTACAATTTTTACATGGCAACGACATAGAGGATGAGTTCTTATACACTTATGAAGAAACAAAGCTCTGAAGAGGCAGTTAAATGTCAGTCTAGTGCCCGGTTTTTCAGTCGTTCAATAACCTATTGAATCAATAACTTTTTTTGCATTTGAAAACACATGGTTATTGATTTAATAGTGCTATTGGATCCATAAACTGGCTATTGAACGACTGAAAAACCGGGCATAGGTGTTATATAGCAAAATGAACCTATTATATTCTTTAGTCTTATCACATAATACACAATTCTAGTGTTTTCTTGACTTAACTTCCTAAATATTCGAGACCAGAAATACACTGATGCTGAGCTTCTTCCTGGTATTTCTCTCGCCCATCTGCTTAAGGTGTTGAAGACATCGGGTGACCCTCCATCTTATTCGTGTGCTCCTCTCCTGGGATCCGGAGGCTGAAAGGAGAGATGCCACGCGATACACAACGCAGCAGTCCCTTTCTTGGCTTTTAGGATCATGTTATCGCGCTACTAGAGAGGGTAGCTTCTTCTTACGTACAACAAACGACAGTATCTCACAATCTCTTTCTTTTCTTGTCCTTTGCGATCAGGTACGGTTTATCCATTGCTCGTGAAAATCTCTTACTTTATACCGTACGCAGTCACATTGCATCTTACTCACTCCCTCTTACTCACTATCTCTCATTCTCTTATTCCCTCCCGCTCACTTTATCTCCATAGGTACATATCCGGGGTGAGATACACGCGTAGGCCTACCTGCAAAGCTGCTTTGTTTGGCTCGGGTTCTTCTGTGGATGGATTTTAACAAGTTGAATATTGTGAATCCTACTTGGGCCTACGTAGGCCTACTTGGGGATGTGCTTTTTCTGCAGGGTTAAAATGTCACTGAATTTAGATGTTTGCAGGCTCAGTGATCTCTACTTAGTACTGCTACCATGTACAACAATATGATGAGTTTATTGGAAGACTGTTCACAACCACTGAGTGAAAGCTGGTTTTGATCCGGACTTCAAGGGTGTCCTATTTGTAATTTTTTGGAAAAGAATGAGGATCAACTCTTTCCATAGATGTTACATGATACTAGATAACTCATTAACTTTTCTCAAATATTATCATTTATAGATACAACGTAAGCACCCAACAAATACAAAAAATCAATGAATTCTGTAGGAATATCAGTGAACTTAGTCATTAGTTGTGGCAAATGTTTTCAAGGTTCTCAATTACTGTATATCATTTCAACCTCAGATCTTCTGCTGACAAGTATCTACTGCTTACAAGTAGTATATTGTGCTGCCGAAACAAGTACAAATCTGTTGAAAATTTCTCATATTAACCGTTTTCTCACAAATAGTATCATCTGCAATGTTGATGCGTTTTGTCTTTCTTACTATTACTACTCAATCTTTTTTGTATTTTTTGGGTTCTCCACTGCTTTCTAATACTAAAAAGATTGTTTCTGTTGTCTCAACAGATACATCCCATTCCCTGTTCGTGAATAATCTATTTTATTATTGTATGTATACTCAAGCTTCCCTGTATCAGAAACCCATAAAAAGCTCTTAGAATATTCTGCTCAGACGCAAGCAGGAAGGTTATCAATGGCTCCACCCCACGATGAATTGGAAAGAAAAGCAGCCAGAAGATAGTAAAAAGGAAATCAGGTGTTCGAGATCCAGTCAGAGGAGGAAATAGGAGTCAGGGTGTCTGTTGGCCGTATATCTGTATAGTTCAAAGGTCGTGGGAGAATTATATATATACGTGTGGGTGATGGAAAGATGAATAAGATAAGACGAAGGGGGGACTCGCGTGTAGGGCGATAAAAGAAAACTGTAGACGAGAGAATAATTAATAGTATTTCTTACGTTGACTCCTTGCGTAGATTGAGGATGGAGAGCAGTGATGAAAGGGTGTTGATGAGAAAGAGAGAGTGAGAGAATGATAGAGAGCAACGTCTGATAATATATCATGCCAAGACCTGAAAACATTACACCTTTCAGATTGGTATTAATTAAAAAGAAGACGGCGGAAACTTACTTCAGACGAGAATTAACGGCATCTGGTGAGTTCCTGTAGGCTAAATCTTCCCCCAGGATATCAATCATCCCTGTAAGCCCGGCCAGGAACAATGGCGTACTCCCCACCCCTCAAGGAGTTAGAATCTGGAGCTTCCATTTCGACAGAAAGCTCCATCCTACTTCTCCCCCCCCCTCCCAACAAACATCCATCTCCGCACCAACGTGGTTATGTAAGCGAGCCCCCCTCCCAAACCCCCCCCCCCACACATTCGAACATTTCAACAGCCAAAACACAGCAGCGTAATACATACTCGAATTGGGACTTGTACTTCTTCGACTCATGATCGGATTTCTTCAATAGGCTCTCAAGTTCTATTTCTCCATACCAAATGAAAGGATTATATTTGGCTGCCTCGCGTATTTCTCTTCAATTATTCGACGAAAGGATTATTTGTCTGCTTATCAATGAACACTGATCGAATTATAATAATGATTGGAGATTCGAGATACTCATACGTTTCACAACAAATCACTCTGAACAATATTAATAATGATATCAGAACACAATTGATCACAAAATGGTGCAATAGGGTTTAAGGGTATTGAACCATCATTCAGGTTGAATCTTATTATCTCATTCTCATTTAGTTGAAGGATCCTTCACACCATCTCTATTTATAAGTGCCTTGCAATAAGATTTGATTTAAAATTCCATAACCTGCATCCTTCTGTTGATGTAATATTGTTTTGTAATAAAGAAAAACTGAATGTGCATAAATCGTTATATATTGTGGATTCTCGTTGTATTAATAATTGTTAATCATTTTAATTTTTCTCAATTATTATAATTATCCACATAGAATTCACAAGAATATACGTAGAACTTTTCAACTTATTGATGCAAGTAACATCACATTGAAGTCTCCAAATAATGAACAATTTATCGAAATAGATAAAGGGTACGGATGAAAATGGGGAATACTATACAGAAAGTACTTCAAAACAATCCAACTATCTCAATGTCTCCTCATATTGCTTCCTCTCGTTGTCCATCCCTTACATATAATGCGTTATTGTGAATCCGTGATTTTTCCTAGTTGCAAAAGCGTTTCGGATAAAGGGGTTCAAATAAAAAGTCTGAGATTCTCAACAGTATGATCTCGACTTGCTGCTTTCTTATCATTTTAACAAGACATCTCCAAGCTCTTCCCCTCCCACTTGAAGCATCCGGTACATTGGAGATATATGGGAATACTCGAAACAAGCGATCCAAACGACAATCTCAGCTTGTTCCATATATTTGTTACAAGTTGCTGCTTCAACCTCCATGTCAAGTTTTAGAGTATTATAAAGATGGATATCCTTTTCAAGAAGATCCAATCTTGAGGAAAACAAGATTTTCTTGTTAACTGTAAGGTTTGTTGCAAACTAGTTCATGGTAGTTCATCATGATTGTGATCTCAAATAAATACTGTAACTTGTACTGGAATACTGTAAATAAATACTGTTTTTACTTGGTTTGAGGTTTGATTGTAATTTGGGTTGACGTAAATTATTGTTATGCGATCATATTGCTCTCATTCCATTGTTATTTATACTTTATTTTGATTCAAATTCTTACAATTCCTCATTATAGATACCTTATACTGTACAATTCTTCTATAAGAGATGAGATGAATTTCATATACACATTAAACAATACACTTTCATCTATTCAAATACTAGATTCATTTATCTTTCAAAACTTTTTCTACGCTTTTCTACCTCTCCTGGATTTCCCTACCTTCATTGTATTTTTTTATTGAAATCAGTTGATAATTATTGTAAACATATTAAAATAAATTAATTAGAAGCGTGCGTAATACACTGATTAGCTGATTCTATTAATGTAGCAGAACTGATAACCGTACAGTTTCAATGTAAATTCAAATTTCAAAAGAGAAAAAAGTGTGGAAAGTTTCAGTCATTTTTTCGTTTACTTGTAGAATATTCTATGGTGAATCAAGGAGATTCGAAAAAATTCAATCTTGCTTCTTAGTAGAGATCGAGGCTTTTTAACAACAACAGGCTATAATGTATTACACAAAAATAATAAATCAAATAAATTCAAAAAAATCGGAAGACTTTATAAATGAATAAATAAAATTGGGAAATTGGAATTGAATAAGTGGACTTACTTCAGTCAGAAAGAATACAAATTTAGACAATATAAATCCCTTTTCCACTACCTATTTCCACCTCTAACAAGATAGTGCGATTCACTGAGAGTAACTACACAATTATTAAAAGGGAGTCATACGACAAATGATAATGGTTAGTTTTGGCGGTATCTCGTTGGCTACTTTAAATCTCCAATGTGCTCGTAGATTAGCAGGGTTCAGGTGGCGTTGTTAAAAGCGTTCCCTCCCCCCTCCTTTCCTCAAGGACCCCCCCTTCCCGTAAGGAAACCCTTCTTTCAGCGCGTGGGTGTGATATTTGTTGGTCACAATACACTCCCTTATGTATGTGCGGTGAACGTAAGAATGCCGCCTAGACCCATAATGGTTATGTGTCGACTGGCCAAGAGGGGCTCTGAACAAACATGGATGCAATTCATTTTATTCGGGATATCATTCTTGTCCGGGGTCCATTACAGCCGGGCATGGTAAGTGCTCTAAGAGGATTTGGCATCTCTCCTTTGTACCCTTGGCTTGCGTCATTAGACCCAACCCCGACCCACACAAGATCTTCCACCCCTAACCCCTTACACCCATAGTGACCAAGGTCTTTTACTTACCCTCTACTCTACCCTCTCTTTATCTCTTGTCCCCTCGCTATTCATTACTGTATTAGAATATTATGCCTTCCTAAACCTGCCAACTAAGCTATTTTAGCAGTTGATATTGAATTTTATGAGGTTAGATGTAACTTATGTCAATACATTTTTGAACTTGGTGAGCATTGTAATTAAAAATAATAATGAAATATAAAGGATAAATCAATAGAATTCCATCGACAAGAGCACTTTTCAGCATAAAAAATTACTCAGTACTGTTGAAAATGTGACTAGTGAAGCCACGATTACGCGGTCCAGTGCAGTAAACAATAAAATAGTGGAATTGGCAATATCTTTTATTGTTTTATTTTTATAGAGAAAAAGGTCAACCAGAGTCCAAAATCATGCTTTTTTCAATTATGCTCCATCAATGAAGAGGGTACACTAAAACTTAGCCATGTCTAAGAATGAAGAAATTATCCTATCAATTCCATTCTATTCTATTTTGAACTAGGAAATGAATGTAGCAATATTCATGAAATTTTTGAGAATCCAGCTTTTTAGGTTTATTTATTTGGACTCTATATTAGTGGATAAAAAAGGTAGGTTTCGATGCAACCTTGACTTTCGACCCCGGTCCTTAGACCTTCAACCCTCTACAACATGATCTCATCACCCACCCTTGACGAAACCCACTTATCACCCCCCTCATAAAAAAATAATATTAGATAAATCGCCATACATGTGAACTCTGCAAAAAAGGTGTTATAAGACGATTCATTGACAATCCAGGTGCTTTGGTAAAATGAATCATTTAAGTTATAGGTGATCTCATTATCGAATTGAGTGTTGTCCTGGTGCGTCTCTCTTTCGACTCCTTCCATATCCGGGAAATTGCACTGAGAATCAGCATACTGCTAATTGGCATTTAAACCCACTTGGCCGCGGCAAAGCAGCAGAGAGCAATGGCGACACTAAGCCATGTTGACAGACTATTGTTTGCGCGGCAGAACCACCTCCGTCAGTCCGCGTTGCGCGGTAGGCGAGAGTAAACCATTTGCATAAACACGGGCCTTCACACAGAGACGACGCAAACTGTGTGTACACTGTACGCCGCGGTCGCTCGCTGTGATATAGAAACTGGTGTCTGTCTCACAGACTCTGGTATCCAATATACAGAGTGTCAAGTGACAGAGTGTAAGTTGTTGCATTAATTTCTTCAAAAGTTCCGTTTAAGAATAAAAAAAACTCGGAATTTGGCATTGACAAGCTGCATTCGACCAAGTTCCATGCATACTCGTTTTGATGACGGTATAGAAATAACGACTTTTGAAATAACGAAAACTATAAAATATTGTATAGCAGGTCCCTTTTAACTTGTCAGAAAACATATGTTTTGACCAGCAATATCACAATACTTAACCTATAAATGCTGAATCTCGCAGATTATTGAAAAGGTCTTTTAAAAATTCATTCTTTGAAAGGTCTTCTTTAAAAATGTCTTTTAAAGACTTCAAAGGTCTTTAAGACTTTTAAGCCTTTTGATTATTGTGTCGAAGTCACTGTCTAATTATTACCGAAACAGCTGATTTCTGACAATTTAAATGGATCGTGCTATACTTAGGCCCGCTCCCCCCAACGCTGCTCAAGTAATAACAGCTGACGCTCAATTTTTTTTCTATACTTTTCCTATTCCCCGAATGAGGCTTAAGCCAGATGTATTACTTAAGCAGCGTTGGGTAGAGCGGCCCTTTTAAGTGTCTTACAAAAATGAATCGAAACATTGTTCTAATCTAAACTCTTTTACTTCAACACTTCAAGGTGATAGAAACAAGGAACACGTACTATTTTGATAGTATCTCATGTAGTTTTTGATAGAGAAAGGGATGAAGAATGTTTCATTTGTGTAGGACTAAAAGCACATGTTTCCTTTCTCATTTCCTCATCCAAACAAACCTTTATCTTCCCACTTTCTCCTTTTCTTACTTTCTCTTTCACTTATCCTCTCATCGTGTGCCCTGTTTGCAGCACTTTAACTTTCACTTTCTTGAAGGTACAATGGGGATTTTCTGAAATATTGAAGTGTTTTCCTCGTACTGTCCGTGTTCTATTTTTAATACACTCGAAGTGGCTTCGAGGAACTTATCTCTCCAAGTGCCAGATGCAGGCTTGGGCTCTATTCCGGTCATTCTTGATAAATGGAGCAATCTATTTTCACTTATTGCTCACTTATGATGAAATGATTAGAATCTGATAGCGAACGGAAGGTTTGATGGAAGAAAATATGTCTGAGAATTAATTATTATTCTGATGTAAGATGTTTCTTGTTTTCCGTCTTGACAAAAGACTGAATAATTTTTAAAACATGACAGGGAATTTTCAGCAGATGCCCCTATGAAATTCATATCTCTTGTTTTTGTATTTGTCAAGAGATCAGTAAATTTGATGAGAATTTAATACAATCAATCTGTTTCTTAATATGAATTTTACTCTTAGTTCACTTATGTTTTATTTTTGAAAAAAAAAACATTCAAACATACTAAACTTTCAAAAATTTTAATATGAATCTTCGTACTATGGGGTAGTGAAAATCTCAATTTTTTTATATTATAATGAAAGATGTTTGTTTTTCAAAGGAGTTGATTTTTTGAAGTTCTCTGTTTGATTTATATTGAATTGTTGTTAGATGCTTCATAGGCATAGAGATAGGGTTCATTCAAAATAATCGAATGATTTTATGTAAGAAAATAATTTAGAATATTAAGATAAATCAAGTACAGAGTGTTGTATGTATCTTACAGTATGTATTCTGTAAGATACATACGAGTATACTGAATATATATCTACAAATAATATACATATATTCAGTGTACTTTTATGTATCTTTCAGAATACCTACTGGAAGATACATACTGAACTCTGTACTTGATTTATCTTAGTATTCTAAATAATTTTCTTACAGATCATTAGATTGTATTAATTGAGAATATATTATATTCTCAATTTGTTTTTTACTCTCTGCTTTTTTTTTATATTGTCTTCTTTATCATCATTTGCTCTAGTAATTACAAATTTTATAGCACTGTTACACTTCAATAAACTGTACTACATCGTTCCATTTTCTTTTTTTATAATCGAGACTTTCAAGAAAAGTTGAGGATAGTATAGGTAACCGGTAGTACTTTCTTGATTAATGTGAGTGAGGCGATAAGCTCATTCCCGGTTAAAGTTGATTTCTTCCAGTTCAGTTGAAGACTTGTGTGTCGATACACTTGTAATTGAGAGTTGATGAACACCGTGCGAGTTTTGAAGTTTCTGTGTCCATTCGAAAGGCCGTAGAAGTGAGTGGTACACAGTTTTCCGAATCAATTCTCAATCTCCCATCCTTCCTTTTCTAATTTCTTCCTACTGTACTCTCGCTCTCTCTCTTTCTACACTCTTTCTCTTTGTGTTTCTGCCTGCTAAAAGCTTCTCTCTCCCTCCAAGGCCACCTCACCCCTTGTCCTTTCTATATTCATATTTCTCATGCTTATTCTTTCAAGCCACTTTCTTTTCCTTACTTTTATCCTTCTCATTTTCATCCTCTTCCCCTTTCTCTACATAGTCGAGCTTCTGTCTTCTGTCTGTTGTCTTCTCTTTCCTCTTTCCTATATTGCTCATCCTTATGTTTCTTATTTCTCTCTTCCTAGTTTCCTCTCCTCCTCCTCTTCCTCATTCTTCTCCTTATAATTCTTATCCTTGTTTATGTCTCCTCCTTTTCCCTTTTCTCCTCTTTTATTATCTCCTTTTTTCAGATTCTTCTTGTTTTTCACCTTCATTAATTCTTTTTTTCCTTCTTATTCTTCATTTTCTCTCGCTTTTCCTTTCTTTCATCATCTTATCTCCAAATTATTTCCTTATCCATTTCCTATCCATTCTTCCTTTAGATCTTCCTCTTTCTCTCCTCTTTCTTCTATGTGCTATGTGTTTTACAAGACCTAGCACATGAAAAATGATGAAAAAATGAAATCAAGATCAAAATATTCTTCTTCCCTTCCACTTTCTCTCCTCCTTCTCCTCCTTCATAAAGTTCTCACTCTCCACCTTCTCCTCTGCATCCTTTTTTTTCACAATCCTACCATCCTTCCTCTCTTTTTAATTACAGCTTTCTTCTTTTCCGTGCCTATTTCAAGTTGTCTTGAAAATATTTCGCGCATGCCTCTTCCTCACTCCCTCCTCCTTCCTTCTCCCGTTTTCCGCCCCTCTCACCCGCTCTCTTCCTCGCGAAACGAACAATGAAACCGAGTATAAAAGATTAAGGGATTGCGATCGATGAACGGGAGCGGAGCGAAAAAAAGCAGAGTGAGTCGGACAGAATTAAGAAAGAACGTGGAAGCAGCGGCAAGATAGCGTCACAATATAACGTGAAAGAAGAGACGAAAAGGTAAAGTTTTAATGGAGATTAACTGATTTTGGCCGAGCTCGCTTCATCAAAAACTTAGTTCAGCTGGCCTCAGTCCAGCCAGCGGCCGAACTGATACCAGACTTGTACAACTGGCTAGTACAAACGTGCGGATTCGCTCTACAAAGGCTCATGCTACTCTGTGGAGGTTGCACATCTCATGAACCCCTGTGCTAGTGACACCAGTCTCCCCCGCGGCTGGTCCGACCACCCTCTAATCCGTCCCTGTCTTGTCATCCTGACTACACACACTGCATATCAATGAGTGCACAATAATGCTCGAGGAGATGTTGTGTGCTATACCGCTGTTTGTCTTCCCCTGCAATATTGCTGGCGAAAATGATGGGATTGTTTCATCAAGGTCCACCTAATCCTGGAGGATAGACAAAGATTTGAAAAAGGGGTGGAGAAGTTAAGTTTCAAACTAATGAAGGTGCAGAGGGTGTATGGTATTGCAAACTAAAGAAAACTTCTGAAATATGATTACATCGGTGTGGAATGCGGCTGGCAAACAATTCTGGGCTTTTCCATCAAGGTGGAGCTAATAATCCTTTAAAATGGACAACCATTTTGGAAAGGAATAAATAAGTTTTGTTTCAAACTAATGAAGGGATAAAAAAGTTGAGTTCCTCCCTGATGAGGGTACAAAGGATGTTTGGGAAAAAATGTCTCTTCAAATTCTGGAGGAAACGCGATGTTTGTGGAAGGTGTACAATTCCTTCCTCACTGCAACTAACCGCTGATGAAGATACAAAGGGTGTTGAGGATATTAGAGTATCTTGTTTCTTCAGTTTCAAAGTAAAGTTAGTCATGCACGGTAACTAACTTGAGAAATTAGTTTGTAACGAGTGAGTTCAGTAATGAAAATTTAGAATAGTGCATGTCAAATGAGTTTTAGAACGTTAAGTACTGAAATATTCCTATTTAATCATACATCTGAACATTCCTAATCGATATTGATGGTCAATAAATACGATCATTCAGAAATACTGTCTAATTCAGTGAATTATAATTTGTTAATTCGAAACGAAACTTTTGAATATCATCATCCAAGCAAATAAAATACTGTCGAATAGGATCTATGACCAAATTCGAAACGAATCTTCATTATTTACAGCCTAACAGTATTAGTTAATTGCTATTCCGTAAGAATGGTATACTTTCTAAATACAATCTCATGCACAATACTTATCTTCCTATGCTGCTTCTTACTATGCAAGATAATTCTTAATCTTATGAAATTTCATGGATGGAGGTTGTGTGTTGAATGTATTGAGGTTGTGATTGAACTTGGACTAGCTCAACATCCCAATAAACGCGTTAACGATTTTTTTAAGTTCAGACTCTTTCAAATTGATCACACAAGAAAATTATTGAATTAAAATGAAACGCACAATGAGAGAGGGGTGGTTGGGTTGAAGGGGGAATGTTACGTCATGGATGTTTGCCTTGAGGTGTGCCAGAATCTACAAAAACTATCTACTATCATCGTTTCTACGATGGCAACAAATGAATGATGAGATGGAATCGGATCCTAGTCTACAGTACATGTAGCACTATATAAATAGATGAATGCTAATGGATAACAATTGTTATACATTGTTATTATTCAAGAGACACTTGAACGGGTGGAACAACCAACTACTTGTTATTCTTAGATGTATTGTATCCAGTTGTCATAACATCATGAGGGTTGAGTCATACGTTGATCACTAAGGAAGGTGACAGGATCTTCCCCGTTAGCAGTGCACTGCACAGTGACAATGAACTAAAGACTCCATTAACAAATGTCTTTTTCGTCGTTGACTCGTGATAAATGGTCGGAGCGGATGTCGCGAAAGAAACCCTCACAGGGAAACACAGCCACTGACGACACACGAAGAAAAATGCCTGTCCTTTGGGAAAACTCCTCCTCAACCCTTCTGTCTCACCCCTCTTACCCCTTACCACCTTGTTTCTTATCGTCGAACATCTTTCGATCGTCCTGCGAATACCTCTGTCGTTTTTGTTCCTCTTCGTTTCTCAACTCTTCAACTGGCATGTGCAGGAGCAGGCTGAATTAAAATTGGTGTTTGATTTATTTTTCGATGGTTGAGTGTTTTTTTTTGATGGTTCAATATTCTAGAATCATCTAGTAGGTATAGCAATTGGAATAGTCGAATAAAAGTTTCCAAATTGTGGAGGAGAATATAGGAACGTTAGAAAGCAGTGGAAAATATTGATGAATACGACTTGTAGTATTTGGACTACATTACTGAAAATAATTGATAAATACAACCTGATATACTGTGGTACGTCTAAGATTGGTTATTCATAGTTATTCCTCAGTTATACGTTTCATTTGATTCTCGCATTGGACATGGGTGTGAGGCTAAGATCTTAGTTACATATTTACATCGAATTGTAGATACATAATTCTCATCTTCTTCTCCTGAGCCTATGTCCCATTTCTCTTGGGGTCGGCCCTCCTAATCCTTTTCCGCCATTCTGAGCGTTGTTGAATTAATTCAGGCTCCAAATCCATCGCCTTCATATCCTTGGAAATGGTACCCATCCAGGTTGTCGGCGGTCTACCAGGGCGTCTCCTAGGTTGTTCAATTTCCATAACAAGTCTGGTCATGTGATCCTCATTACGTCTCATAACGTGCCCGTACCAGCGCAAGCGATTCTCCCTCAGCTTTTCAGTTATATTTGCCACTTTAAATGTTCCTCTTACGTGTTCGTTCCTGACTTTGTCTTTCAGGGTTACGCCTCCTGACCACCGGAGCATCTTCATCTCTGTAACATGGATCTGTTGTTCATCTGACTTTCGCATAGCCCAACATTCAGATCCGTACATTAAAACTGGCCTAATTGCTCTCTTATATATGTTTCCCTTGACCTCAATGGGCATCTTTGCATCACAGATCACTCCTGTCAATGATCTCCATTTTAGCCAAGCAGCTGTTTTCCAGTCCTTGATGTCTCTGTCGATGGCGGCTGTAGATGTAAGAGTAGATCCCAAGTATTTAAAGTGGTCAACTTGTTTTAAAGGGGTGCTATCAAGCTGAGGTTGTGCCATGTTGTTGGATGTTCTGATTCCTGAGAAGTTACAGTGCATGTATTCTGTTTTAGTACGACTTACTCTTAACCCTCGACTTTCTAATGCTGTGCACCATGCTGTTAAGTCTAATTGAACCTGTTCTAATGTTTCTGCTACAAGGACTATGTCATCTGCATATAGCAGTGTCCAAGGGGCTGGCTTCTGAAGGTGTTTGGTAACATAGTTCATGACTATGTTGAATAACAGCGGACTAAGGGTGGATCCCTGGTGCACCCCGACCTTGACTTCAAATTCTGGACCAACACCAGCAGGGCTGAGGACTCTAGTCTTGATTTTATGATACATGTCCTTGAGGATTTCAACATAGTGTTCAGGAACTAGTTGTGCCCGTAGTGCCTGCCATATAAGCTCTCTTGGGACACGATCGAACGCTTTCTCAAGATCTATGAAGACCAGATGAAGGTCCTTTTTTAGTGCTTTGTATTTTTCCATCAAGATTTTAATGGTATGTATAGCATCTATTGTGCCTACCCCACTAGTGAAGCCACATTGATTAGTTGTAACTGTAGTTAGTTCTTTGAGTCTTTCAGCAAACACACTTTCCCAGATCTTTAGGGCATGTGACGTTAGCTTGATTGCACGGTAATTGCCACGATACATAATTCTCATAATTATAATTAACTTATACATGTGAACTTTGTGTTCGTAAGCAACTCTCCAATCAGTTTTGTGAGTTGAAAATGTAATATGACTCCCACTGGTGAAATATCAGTAATACTATTATAACCCAATTCTTATTATTAATTAAGCTGTCTAAATTCCTCGTTCTATTTTTGCGTCAACTGGAGTAGGTAGGCTATATCAGGAATGGTATAAAATAAAATGACTCCCTCTATTTTTTTAACTGGGAAAATAATGGATTATTCAAGGTGAGGTTAATGCGTATTGATATTCCTTCATATTCTTTCTCCTTATTTTGGATGTATCTAGAAATACTGTATCTGAAAAATTGAATACTTTTTCGAATTATTGATCAAATTATCTCACTACTTGTTCTAATCTGTCTTATCTTTTTTATTTTACAGGTGAGTTGATTATCGTTTTTACCGTCAACTGTAAGTTTTTAGGATTGTCTCATGGTAAGCGAAATGATCAATTTATTCATTGATACAAAATAATCAATTGCTATTTCATTATTCTCAAATCAAATGATTCATTAGATTGTGTCAAAATTTCAACGCCACTTGTATGATGTAATGATTCATTTGTAATCATATCATGTAATAATTCATGTAATGATTCAGTTGAATTTATTCAAATTCCCCTTCGAGGCGGATCTTATCTTTTCTGTGTATTCGTCTATTGAATGTAGTTCAAGTACTTTAATCAAATGATTCATTAGATTGTGTCAAAATCTCGACTCTATTTGTATGATGTAATGATTCATTTGTAATTATATGAGGTAATAGTTGTATTGTAATAGTTCAGTTGAATTTATTCAAATTCCCATTCGAGGCGGATCTCATCTTTTCTGTTTATTCGTCTCTTGAAGGAAGTTCAAGTACTTTAATCACAAACTCGTCCACAATATTGTATTTAAATTCCAATTCTACGTGATTCTAGTCTTAATTCTGTATTCAGCGCCACTTAAACGTAGTTACAGAGTTGTTCAATTACAAACTCGTGTACAATATTGAGCGGAATTGACACTTGAAAACTGGTGTTTCCTCCAAGTCATTACTGGCAACATCACTTTAAATGGACAATTCTATCGAGCGAACCAATATGGCGGACAGCGAAGTCTGGGTGTATTGTCCTGGTGATTGCTTTACGTTCTACATTCAGGACGGCGGGTGATGAAATTGTGTCGGTCTGATAGATGGAGTCTCGGCCGGGAAACCCGACTGGCATCTTACAGTGTCATTCCGAATTAACTCCGACGGCCGAGCTGTCAGCTTCAATGGCTGGCCCTATTCGCCATGTGTCCGACCATGTTTCCAACAGCCCGATTGATAGATAGATGGATGCAATACGAGCTGATACGCTCAAATCCCTACAACTCGGCTTCATATTACTTGTGGCTTTTTCTTAGCGCTGCTATTCTTGTCTCAGATTGTAATGGATGATGAATCGCAACAGACACAATCAATTTACAAGCCCTATTGCTCGATTTTCTGTTGAGCTTAACCTGCAATCGAAAGTTACTTTTACCTAAACATTGCAACAATGTTTAGTTATGAATTTGTTTCGCAGAAGCTGCTTTTTATCATCAGTCAAAAAATATGTTTTATGTTCCTATATTATTTTGGGTTTCATATTATATTGGGTTATGTAACCCAAAAAAATTTGAAAAATTTGAATCTGTTGATGTTTGTAAGTTATCAAAGATTTACTGTTATCCACTTTTCTGTAACCAGCACAATAAGTCAGGGTATGATTTGAGGAGTGAAACAAGTGATAGATATCCGATTGAAGATCAATATTTTACTAATCTAGCCAATAATCATTCTGATAATACGTTATTACTTGTAGGCCTACAACCAATTACAAACTGAAAAAAGACGAAAATAATGTATTCAATGTTTTTCTCATCATTAATGGAATTTTTCATTGATAATTCCTTACTATGTGAGATTTCAAATGCATCTTTTCATTTCTCATTTTGAAATAGGTGATATTTTAAGAATAGTATAATTATGTTATTGCTACCATACTAGGTGATTTATTGAGTGAGAATTGGACAGTATTGTAGGACTTGTAGGAATGCAGTGTTTCGAAAGAGGAGATCAAAGGTCAAACATACTATAGATGGACAGCAGTCAAATCTAGATTGATGAAGTTTGAAACGAATAAAATATCTTGATTCTCAACAATATCATTCATAGATGAGGAAACAGGCGAAACAATTATTGGTGAGTGAACCGTTAGTGTTGGTAGTTTCAACGTTTCATCGTGGAAAGTATGATGAATAAAGAGGAAATACTGTTCCCTATTATTCTCTCTAGGAGTGGAATGTTTTCCAAAAGCAAATTGAACAATGAACAATATTACTCAAACAACTCCTTCTTTGTAACGAACGGAACTATTGTACACAGTGCAGATTGTATTCTTTGAGTGAAGAAAATGGCGCTGGTGATTTTTTATTTACTTAGCGCGAGAAAAAAAGCACACTTCTCGGCTTGTACGCACATTGAGTGCGAGCGGAATGCAACATGGCTGAATGCTCGCAACAAAAACAGGGGCGCGAACGAACAATATAAACGGCTGCTTGAGATGTGGGTGTGTGTGTGTGTGCGCGCACTCACAGAAGAAATTCTATGTTTTGATTTCCACTGGATAAACAAAACTAAACTCAAAGTGGAATCAGAAAAGTAATGAACCATAGAGTGTGGGTGGAGTGGAAACGACTTCAAGTGTTTGGGTTGGTGGATGACATGGTGGGGAGGGAGGGTCAAAGGAAATAATACAGATAAGTTGGAGAATAGGATTAGAATGGGACAGAGAGAGATGGAGAGACAGAAAAAGGTAGGTAGAAAGAAACAAAGAGAGGGAGAGAGAAAGAGATACGATTTTAGAGAGAGGCTGAGATGGAAAATTGGGGGAATGTTTGATTTGGTGAAATGCAGTGAGGTGGGGGGAGTCAATTTAATGCTTGGAACAGCTAAAAATTCAAGAAGGAAGGAATTAGGTAAAGAACCGATAATGGGAAGGAATGGGAAGAGATCAAGAATGAAATAGGAAATATAGGAGAAATGTTGAGAAAAAATATGAATGGAGGAAAGAGTGTGGTTTATTTTGGAGTGAGTATTAAGTAAGTATAAAGTATTAAGGAGTGAGAGAGGAAGCCAGAGCAATGCTAGAAACAAGTGGAAGAAGTAAGGAATTGGAAAAAGAAACTAAAATGGGATTGGATGGAGGAGAAGTTGAAGGAGTGGGGAGGGAATGAAGAAAGGGGATGATAAAAGAGAGAGAGAAAAGGGATAGGGAGAAGGAGAGAATGAAGGGCATGGAAGGGTACGATGAAAATGCGTATAGAGTTTGCTTATCTGCTGAGAAAGAAGTAAGAAGAGCAAAGGGATTCAGGCGCGGTTGAAGACGAAATTCTGAAGAAGTTGAAAAAAGGAGTGGATCTGACTGACTTACTAACTAGGAGAGAGGGCAAGCTTATCTATGTTTCATGGGTCTTGAGACCTTTAAATTAATTTGAACTGATGCTTTTGAATGAAGGAGTAAGGCAAGGCAAGACTTTCTGATCCTGTCCAGTCCCTTGCGATCGGCTCCGTGTCGACCATTCGACAGACTGCTGCCAGATCCGTCAGCATAAATATTTAAAATCCGACCCAAGGCATCCTAACATATTTAAACAACATAAAACCTTGGCGGAGTTGGATCGCAAACAACCATCGTTCCGCCCCAACTGCTTTCCCAACTCGAAATCTGTCTTCAGTTTCCGGATAATCTTCGACTGCATCATCCCAATCCTCTATTTCTTCAGGAGGCCTGAACAACCAAATAGCCTGTAACATTCCAGGAATACAATATCATACATCAAGAAATCATTCTGTGAGATCTGTTTAAAAATGTCTATTATTATTGTTTTGATTTCCTTCATGGTCATTACAAAAAATATAATAATCGAAAAAATTTCCCAGAATGAGGTAACATAAGGAGGAACTCCTTTTCTTCTTCTTAAATGGATCAAGAAATCATCATCCTTATAAGGAGGTAATGGAGGAACGTGCTAAGCTGTTACTGGTAAACAGTGAATGTGTTTGAATGGAATTATTGAATTGCTTATGAAGAAAACTTTCTATCAAAGTAACGAGTGGTATTTCACTGAGTATAATCGAAATTTCAACTTATGCTCCAATAATTTTTTATCTGTCGCTTTTTTGTCAGGCAATTCAGGAATACATTATTCTTGTTATATAATTATCTTGTGAAATCCTATGATTTTCATAAGCAAAATACGATTGTTTTCCCACCAAAGGGTGGGGGGGTTACAACCCTCCTGGTTACGCCTATGTTGTATATTAGCTTTCATAGATGAAACCCAATAACTCAACTAAATCAGTCTAAAAATCTGATAATAAATAATCTAAAAATTATTATTTCTAGAAGCATAGAAAATATTCTCCTATTAGCTCTGATATTTTATTCATAGTAAAGTAGTCTACAAACAGTATCTTCATGTTATAAAATTTAATTATTGTATTTTCATATTCAGTTTAAAAATATGAAACTAAATAGAGAAAAGTTTCTATTGTTATCATTCCATAGTCAACTCAATTTCTCAATATTTGTCTTAAACACTGATAGAATTCAAACCAGAAAAGCAGAACAACGTCAGCGAATTATATTAATATTACAAGCGCAGGGAAACAGACGAACAGAGAAGCTTATCTAATCGAAACAGAAACGAGCGAAATAATCAATTAGATTAATAAAGTGGGGCAATTGCGGCCCATCAGCATGATTGTTCAGGTTGTGCAAAGGTAAATAGACAGCTCTAACAGATATTTGCAGTCGGCTGCTATGTCGGGGGAGGGTCTCAAAGGAGGGGGTGTTGGGGGTGGGAGGGAACAGAGATTGGGGTGATGAGGAGGAGTTGGTTATATGGGGAAAAGGAGGAGTGGAATGCGGTGATGGAGGTGGAAAATTGAAGAAGATTGAAGAAACAAGGTGAGAATTGAAGAACGGTGGAAAAAGAAGGATAAGGTGTAATGTGCTGAATGGGAAATTGGGAAATGGAGAGAAGGAGGCGAGGGAATAGAAGGTTGAGGAGGAGTGGGAGGTGGACGAGAAGGAGTATAAAAATAAAGAGAAAAAAATATGAAAAATGAAATAAAAGTGGAATGAGAAATGAGAGGAAAAATATGAAAAATGAAATGAAAGTGGAATGAGAAATGAGAGGAGTGGGAGTTATAGAAGGAGGTTTAGAAGAAAAATTAGAAGGTGGAGGAGAAGAAGGCTTAGAGAAAATTGGTTAAGAGAAAAAGGAGGATTTAGAGAAGAGAATCTGGAGATGGAGCAATCAGGGCGAGGGAGAAAAAGTAAATAGAGGAAAGAAAACGAAGCCTTAGAAGAAAAGTAAAGGAGACAAACAGGATAAGAAGGAGGTGATAAGAACGAGAAGGATAAAGAATGAAGAAGTGAAAAAAGAAAGTGATGAAAGAGGGACGAAGAAGAAGAAGAATGAGAAGAGGAGGAAGAAGAAGAAAAGAAGAAGGAGAATAGAACATAAAGGATAAGGAGAAGGAAGAAGAAGAAGAAGAAGAAGAAGATGAAGAGGAAGAAGAAGAAAAAGAATGAAAAATAAAGAGAATACGGAAGAGAAGAACTGGATTATTTAGAAGGTGGAGAACAAGAATAGAAGAAGTATAATTATGAAAATAAGAGAAAAATGAAAGAGAAAGTAGATGATATGGAAGAATTAGGAAACTACAAAAGAACAAAAAACACAATACTGAGAGGAGATTATAAATAAAGAAGGGAGAAAATGAGGAGAGAAGATGAAACAAGTAAGAAATGGAAGAAAAACAAACAAGAAGTTGGAGATCGAGAAGAATGAGGTGAAGGAGAAATAGAAGGGAGAGAATCAGGTACAGTTGACGCCGACCCCCTCCCTTGTCAGTCCAGTGCGCTCTCTGGCAGACAGCGTCTAAATTACAGTCAGACTCGGATTTCCACCGCGCCGCGTGGCAGACAGGTTACAAGCTTTAATCGAGCGACAAAGGACGGCCACGGCCACATCGCGTGTAGGAGGGACACAAGAAACCATCAACACATTCACCGTCAGGGCATACATCGTGAATCACTACTGTTCCATTCGCCTTAATCTGAATTTCCGCGACAAACCATGCATTATTCCCACCCGCCCCTCACCATAGCTAAAATGTCCGCCCCTTCCATAACCTACAAATCGAATCAACCTTCTAATGTGATCGCAAACAAACAAGCGGCCGCGTTACTCCTATTCTGTTTCTAACTTTGTTACGCGAACAAAGTGGACAACCGCCTTCCTCTCTCTTACTCCTATCTCTCTCTCGCTTTCTCTCTCATTCTTCCTCACTCTCTCTCTCTATCTCTGAACCTTTGCTATCTCTTTCTCATCCCTCTCTTACTCAGGAACTGGACATTCAAGTTGAATCACACAATTCTTGGGGAAGGTTGTACATTTTGTCTCTACCTTTCTCACTCTCTCTCTCCATCTCTCTCTACAAACCTTCACTCTCTATCTCTTCCCTATATGTGTATTTATTTACTGTATAGATATTGTAGATATATGTATACTTATTTATATAAATGTATACTTTCCTCTCTTACTTGCGAACTAGACATTCAAGTTGAATCATTGTAGATGATTGTACGTTTCTGTCATACACACTTCCTCACTCTTTCTCTCTTCAAGTGAATAATCCAATCCAGTCTCTCTCTCTCTGAATGAATGATACAATCTACTCTCTTTCTCTCTCTTACTCTCCATCTGTCCCTCTCTCCCTCTCTCTCATTCTCTCTTCACAATCGTTTACTATCTATGTCCTACGCACTGCCTCTTTTTCTTCCACTCTCTCTCCTTCCCTCTCTGGTCATTGAAGTTGTTGAATCACTCATGTTTGCTGTTCGAGAAAGTCTCTACGTTCACCTCTCTCTCTCTTTTTTTGTTACTTTCCTCCTCCTCACTCTCACACTCTCCTACTCTCTTCCACGCCCTCACACTTCTCCCTCTGTTTCCATCCCACTCATTGTGGACATTGAAGTTGAATCATAGGTTTGTTGCTGGGGGGAAATGTTGTACGCTCATATCAATTTGAAAGCTGACACAACAGTGACACACCACGACATTAGAGGGTCAATAGGATTCTGAGCCATGTCAATTTTGTAGTGACAGATGATGCTAATCAACAATGTTCAAAGCACAATTATGCCTTGGCGTTATCCTCTGAGTACTAATTGTAATTAATAATTCTCTCATCACAGACACAAAAATTTGAATAAAGTATTTTTATACATAGGTATTTGTTATTTATTAGGTGTATCACACCTAATTAGCTTTCAACAGTTTTTTGCATTTTAATTATTTCTAAGTTCCATGTAACCCATTTACAGTGTCTTTAAATAGCCTTAACATATTCCATAATAGTTTCCTCCTTTCTATACCAGTAGCTCCTGCAACCTAACCTCATTTTTACTCTAATCAGTAGTGCAGCTTTAGGATGTGGCAGGTTATGCCATTAAACGCTAGTACTGTTTAATAAATAATCAGTTTGACAATATTTTGTGTTTTTCCTTTCAATAAAAATGTATAAGAATAAAAACTCTTTAAGAACTTATCAATTAGACGGCTAATTGGGCTAATTGCATAAAAGACAATAACGATAGAGATTCATCATTGTAATACTGGTTTATTCAATAAAGGCCTTTATTCATTTTTATTTTATTTATAAAAGCCAATGATAATAAAATAAGCCTTATGTGGAATAGCTCATGTGTATGTGATATTTTATTATTCTTGCAAATTTCCGTCTACCTTTCTGCTTTCTACCTTCAAACTCTTTAGTTTACAAAACTACAAAATACAGTACGTCCTATTATTATCGATATCTTATTATTCTCGCAAATTTACGTCAACCTTTCCACTTTTTACCTTTAGACCCTATAGTTATAGTACGTATATAGTACGAACTATATTATAGTATGTTTACATAACTGAAGATATGGTGTCCCGTCGCCATAGGGTACATAAACAACCGTGACCGATGCTATCCATTATAAATTTGGCGCGGAAGGGGAAAAATGATGCGGCGGCGGTAAGGAGGACAATACAGGGAGACCTCACCTGTGTACCGAGAAACGTTTTGAGCTATGGCCTCCTGCCGATCGCCTCTCATCTCTTCCCTGCTCTCATTCCCCCTCACTATCCGTCATTACTCTCTTCCTCTTTGTTGCACACTTTTCCCCCAACGGTCTTCCTTCATTTCCTCCACCGCCACCGCCTTCGACGTTATAAATCTCCTTTTAAATTATCCCCAGCTACCGGCCACTTAATCGAAGGACGCACGTCTATAAATCTCGCCGCTCAACGATCTTGCCTCAACACCTGTGACGTCACTCACACGTCATGGGATAGGAGAGAGAAAAAGAGAGAGATAGAGATGAAGAGTGATTATATAAGATTACTCTATTCGTTTAGGGCACAAAATATAACGGCATAAATTGTAGAATATGATAGGAAAACTAAAATGATAACTAGAGAGTGATTAGATAAGATTACTCTATTCGTTTAGGGCACAAAATATAACGGCATAAATTGTAGAATATAATATGAAAACTAAAATGATAACTATAATTAAACTTCATTCTG
Organism: Laodelphax striatellus; assembly: GCA_017141395.1. Taxonomy (NCBI): domain Eukaryota; kingdom Metazoa; phylum Arthropoda; class Insecta; order Hemiptera; family Delphacidae; genus Laodelphax; species Laodelphax striatellus. The sequence continues at coordinate 11,476,219 of CM029535.1, read as the reverse complement.
CATAAAAACGAAACAAGCGTCAACTAAACATAGTTAGTTTATTTTTAAACAAACTAAAATCATTAGTAACGTAAGTACGAGATAGCCCTACATGAGCAATTAAGTATTCCTTGATTCTACAATATTGTAAAATTCAAATCTAGGGGAAAGATGACTAAGAATAGATTATTTTCAAAAGAACTTCGCTGTCTTCATAAAAGTTTATCCACTCTAGTTATGAAGATTAAATATATATCGACTTGAACTCTAGATTGTGACAGTTCTAAATAATAGTAAATATACAGTGTTTTCATTGAACAAAGTGATTACTTAAAAAATCATTGAAAGATATGAAAACAATATCGTTATTCAATAATTATGCTAACAATTATACGTCTGAGATGTGAATACATGAAACGGCGAGGTTCCAATATATCAATGCAAGAGATAGATAGAGAGGGGAAGAATGATAGTTAAATCGGCTCGAAGTCTAGGTTGGAAAGGCCATCGGTCTATCAAGTCTATCAATACTGTATCTTAAAACTGAATTTCTCTATCTAGTCTATCCAGGTAGAGTAGGAAGGTGAAAGAATAAGTGGTGGCGGCGAAAGAGGGGGATCGTATGAGATTCGGAAAGTGTGTGTATTCATGACAGAGAAAGAGAGAGAGAGAGTGAATCTGAGCTAAGAAGATTAAGGTTAAGGTATGAGAAAGGAACACAAGTTGAAAGAGATGAGTGTGAAATAATACAAATCATGTGGATCGAATTGTGAGTGTGTGTGCTAGCGCATCCCTTATGACTCTTATGAGCAGGAATTTATAGCTCCTTGTGCTCCATGATATACTCTCCACTGTCTCGTCTCTATAAAAGATGGTACACGTTTCACACACCAGCCATGGTCTGCCGGCTAACAGCCTTTGGGCTCTATTTATCGATTAAATCATAGAGAATGAAAGATGAGCAATTGAAAATGATCTACTGAGTGTCGATAGTATAACACGGAAATTTATTTGATATGAGGCAGGGTATAGCTGAGTGATGGATGAGGTGAACATGTAATTGTAATCGCTTACAGGCCGAAAGTTTTATAACAGATTGTGTTACTGTATTGATGTTGTCTAGACACGATAATTTCGATAATTACTGTAATGGGATAATAAATCAGTGTAGCTCAAGTATTGTCACGATACAAATTCTGGCAACCAAATAAAGCCTCAATAAAATATTGTCAATGACCACTAAGTGCTGGTATTATAATAGATAGCACAATTAACGGTAAGCTGACCTAATTTAGCAGTACTCAATATTGATAAAATAATGATAACAAGGAAGCGAGCTCCGACTCACCACCAAAAGTCTCTGACTCATATCACGTTGTATATTTATTTGTATTCTTTGATGTTAATTTATGTAATTGAAAAATCCAAATCTTGAAGATGGCCATAACCTTCATCCAAAAATATCAAAACACACCACTGCCTATATGGATCATCTACTGAAAGATGTCAATGCCAATAAAATCATTGGAAAAATTATGATTCGTCAATTATTTATAAAATGTATAAATACTTAATCCACATATGTTAACTTGCTATTAAATAATGCATATTATTATTTGTACTCACCAAAATATCATCCCAAGCCGGTGAAATAATGTATATACAGGTCTCATATCTTCGGTGGTTTCACGAACATAGCAATATATTGTGGAAATATTTGTTGTATGTGAGATTATACTATTTTAGGAGTCAGTTATTTTTATAGCATAAAATATTTGGATGTATATTAATTTAGCAATAAACTTTCAGTTCACCTTTTGAATTTGGCAGTGGAGTTGAAAAGTAAAGAATATTTTTAAAGGCATCTTCCAAAATAAAAATAAAAATTGAAAGGATTTTAACGTCCTATATGTTATTTTGTATTATATATAATATATCGCATATTATTTAAATGGTTATTGTAGCTAAATGTTGGAACTACTTTGTGCATTGTACTGACGTCAAAAACCACGATATTAAATTGACCAATCACAGCCCAGCATTTCATTAAAAATTCTAGAATGTTCTATTGAAAATTCTGTTTCATGAATTCTAGCAAGGGTAACTCTTCCGTTTGAGACTCCTTAGAGAGCAGTCACTTTTGAGCACATGCAGTTTAACTGTTTTAAAATGTAATCAGTTTCATTTTCAATCTTAATGTTTTCAAGCTGTGATATATTAAGCTGTGGCAATGTATAATTGATTAAATTCATGTAAAGTCGCGGAAATGTTATAAACCATGGTCCAGAGCCAAGCAGTATCGTGAGATGACACACGGAATCCAATCTACCCCTGAGATGGCTGCCTAAACCAGGATACGGTAACCAACGTCGAAGCATCGCCAATACTGTGAGTGATCCGTTTTATTAATCCTTTGGCCAAAGGCGCGAAAAGCCTACTCCAAAGTGAAACAGCGGGCAAACATTATCATACTGCGTGAAGCATAGAAACATGAGCTCATGGTCTAGTATTTAAGACATTCATAATTTTAGAGATTTTGTACAATCTTATTTGCCAGGCAAAATACCCACACCCACGCTCTACCGAAAATATAAATTTTGTAACAAGCTATTTATTGTTATTAACAATTATTAACGAAACTTGTAAAATTCATTTAATTGTTCAAGTTGTGTGTTCTAAAGGAACAGGAGAATATACTCCAAGTTTTCACCTAATTACTGGGTTTTCTAGTCGTTCTTGCACCTGTCTTGGCAATCCCAATTGATACATTAAATTTATTTAATTTATGAAAATATCAGTATCCTGGATGAGCCCTTGCAAGGCCAAATTTTGATATGCCCAGTCACGTAAGGAGTATGCTTAGCCAAGTGTGTTACGTAAGTGGATTGAGATCTTGTCTTTGATGCGTGACTATAGTCCATCACTTAGCTCTCCCTTATCTTATGACACATTTGACTATATTTGCTTGATCCTGACGTCACGGGACATACAACATAAAAATAATAGCGTTACACACATGACCCACAACATAGCTGTTACACATGGCACCATAACGTGGGGCTGTTACACATGGCACCCAACATGGCGGCCTGACGGAGATGTACAAGATTTCTTTATTAAGAAAGCCAAAAATTTGAACTCAGAAATCACAGAGTTGATGGTTGAAAACTTTTTGAAATTGAAAATATACCTTATGGAATTGCCAAGCTTTAATAAAGTAATTAATTAATTTGAATATTGATTTCATTATTAAATTATTCCTGAGGAGACATAGAGGAGGAGTATACTCAGAAATATCGCCAATGATTTAAAGAGATATATGCATTTATTGCTTCGAATCACATTCCGTGATCATTCAAATAATTATTTTAGGTAGCCTAACAAGAAAGCCAGCTTATTTAACCTTGAAATTAAAGCTTTAAAGGTAACAAAATATTATTAGTTTACCAAGAGCATTAAGGTCTTGGGGGCTTATTAATTTGTTAATTAATCTATTAATTTAAGCAAAATCCCCAAAAAAGCGATATCATAGGCAAGATATTAGGAGTATTAATTGTTTATTTATTGTTTATCTGTGATAGTGTGAAAATCGCCAGATTATTAATGAGCATTGAATATAGGGCTATTTATTAATAGTTACCATATATAAAATTTATTTACTGGTAATTACCAGATATCTATTGATTTAACTATCATTGCATGTTTATTTTGTGCATGTTTATTTGTAATAAGTCTTGGAAAATTTATTGTCTCACTGTATATATCACTTGTCACTTAATCCTTTTGGTCAACATTTCACTGCACTTGAGTCACTATCGCACTCGCGCCGCGCATTCATTTCCACGCCGCGCATACACCCTTCGCGCCGCGCATCTATTTACACGCCGCGCATACACCCTTCACGCCGCGTTCACACCATTGGACCACGACATCCTTGGATTTCACCACTAGCCCAGCTGTCCAAATCCTAATTCACCATCATGGAGAACCTTTCAGCCAACTCATCTGTGTCCTACATGGAGCTGGGAGACAACAACACTCTGCGAGAAGCGACCACACCCAACCCCGAGGCAATAAACAACACTGATGAGACAGCGCCCAGGGAGCGAGACGCAGGAAGTATAACTAGCGCCAACTTCGACCCTGAAAATCTTCGTCAGCTGTCTTCCACCCGCCTGGAACCAGATGTCAGCCCGACAGAAGTGCCTCCACGTACGCCGTCACCTACTACTGTCAATCCTACTACACAACTCACGCCAGATGAACTGAGTCCATTAACTTCCAGATTAATAAATGACACTCCAACCGATTTGGTCACCCTCATGCTCAAAATAAGTAATGACCTCAAAGATTCCCAAGAGAAACTGGGTAGTCGAATAGATAGTCAAATCAATAATCAAACGGAAAAAATGGAGAAGATGGATAGGGAGTTGAAAGAGGACATGAAACAAATGAATAATCAAATAGAAAAATGGATGGAGGATTGAGAGTAGAGATCAGAGACATCAGGGAGAGATGAAAGATATGAGAAAGCAGTTAGATGACACTACTGTATGCCTCAACAAAAGAATGGATGACATGCAGGTGAATTTGAGGAAGGAACTGAGTGAAGATTGGAGCAAGCATGCGATTGAACTGGAAAACAAGGTCATGCAAAACGTAAGTGAACACACTGATGGATTAAACAAAAAACTAGAAAATCTTGTAAAACAAACCAAAACCGACATACAACAGGCAGTAGAGAAACAGAAGACAGAGTGTGTCACCACCTGCAAGAATTTGGAAAAGCAAATTAGAGATTCCACCCAGCCATTAGAAAAATCTGTACAAGAAATTAACACTCAACTTAGCCTAACAAACACGTCTCTAAATACTACTCAAACCCAAGTTGAAAGTCTAGTAACCGAACATACATTAATTCACAATAGAGTTAAAGAAACCGAAAAGAATTAAACCAACACCAAATAACCATCACCCAACTAGACAGCGAGTTGCAAGATACTAAAATCGATTTAAATAGTAAAATAAAACAGACACACACAAAAATATCACAACTTGAAATGAATATGAGTAGAGTGAGAGGAGGAGGTGAGATAGTAGCGGTACCCGAAACGCAGAATGTGTCACAACTAATCAGTGGATTAGGAAAATTTGATAACACAAAATTCCACATGACACCTAAAGCGTTTGCAGAACAGTTAAAAGTGGTACAGGACTTAGTTCCAATCAGTTGGCCTGTATGGAGATTCCGGCTATCCTCTCTCTTAATTGGGGAATCTCTGCTCTTCCTTCATGGACGTGCACATGAATTCAACAGCCTAGAAGAATTTCTGAGAGCTTTCCTCGAACAATATTGGAGCCTAGATAGACAACAAGAATTGTTATCTAAAATAATATCCTCCAATTTTGACGAAAGAAGTGGTCAGACATATACCGCATTCGTCTCACGGTTACGCTTATCAAAATTCGCAGCTAGACAACCAGATTCCCGATATTACCTTAGCTCACATCGCACTTAAGAAGATGCCGTATCACGTCCAACTAGCATTGGCCACCGCTTCCATTAAAAGTTTCAAAGACCTTGAAAACCACCTTCATTGTGTTCAAGCTGTCTCCACAAGCAATATACAGCATAATAACCATAGAAATAATAATAATTTTGTACAAACCAACCCGCCACCAAATCAATCAAGAGAAAATTCTAACACTGCTGACAATACAAATAATAATCCACAGGACTTTGAAATAGAGTCACCACCACCAAATAACAGCTATCGAAACAAAAGTGGGTTCAGAAGGAATCAAAATAATAACAATTTTAATAGAAATAAAGATCGTAGATACCATGATCAAGATAGATTCTATGATGGCCGAGATTACATGAACTCCAATAGAGACAACAACACAAGTAGTTCTAGAAACGAATCAAATAAATCACCATCACCAAATACCACTTTTAATACAGATAAAGATAATAGCCCACCACCTTCTACTAGTACACCATCAAAAACAAATGGAAAATCAAATAATCCATCAGGAAAAATTCGCAATAACCATCGCATGACTAGAAGGGGAGAAAACTTATAAGACTCTGACGGTTCAAATTCCGGCAGCCCAGAGCAAAGTTAAACGGCAGTTGAGCAAAATAAATAAGAGAGTGTATCATAACTCTCATCTTCACAGGAAACATGCTCGATATAAAAAGCCGACAGCTTTTGAGCATTATGCATGTTTTCATCGGCGGCACACTCGCTTCAAGCCCGCCCTAAAGCCAAGAGATTGTAAAAAACATGCTCAATATAAAAAGTCGACAGTTTTCGAGCATTCTGCATGTTTTCATCGGCGGCACACTCGCTTCAAGCCCGCCATAAAGTCAAGTGATTGTAAAATTTGGACACCAAAACCTAACCTCTCTCGAGACGTTGATCAACTACCCACAACAAACCGGCCAACATAACCTAAATCGCCCACATCTGGTATACGAAAGGTTAATAAGAGCAGCTTCAAGACCCTGAAAACACTTCGTCTATTTGGTACGAGAACCTCGCCAACATTAAACCCTACTATAGAGAATGAACAATATCATTCCTAAGAACCACATGCTTCCGGTTTGGAGATAAACGAAAAAAGTGATTTTTCTACAACAGGATTCAAACTAACATGAGCCAGAAATCGTCACAAGGATGTACTACGACGCCTGACCGTATTAATTACGCAAAATAAGTGATATTGAACTTTTTAGAAAAATACACAGTTCTGTTAATAAAATTATTGATGGCCAACGATCGCCATAGTTTCTAATCAAACCAATCCTAACGGTAAATTATTACCAACTTCAAATATTAGTAAGAAATTACCTTCTTTTCCAAGACTTACTATGTTATTATATCATATATTTGTTAGTATTAGTAAATATCTGAATTTTTTGTTAGCTTCTACGAAGTCATACGTTATGCACATAACCAAAAAACACATATGTTATGATGTCTACTTGTGTGCGTAGACGATATATTGTACACATACGATAGGCCAAGGCCACACAAATCAAACAGCATGTATATATCCCATACTTCACAGCTGTGAAAGTTTATAATCAAATTGTTATAACGTAGCCAGTATTATTAAGTAAATTTTGTTAAAACTAAGATTAACACATATTTCGATATTATTATTGAATGTTTATTTATTTGTAACCATAAGTGTTTGCATGGCAGTGAATATTGAGTCAAGTGGTGAAACCACAGATTACGATTGTGAGCCCTAGGCTAATAACTTTGTCAATCGATAAAACAAGTCGGCACCCATTTAAGTTACCTGCTATTTCCTTCAGATCAGTTACCGGAGTTATTGTGAATCTATCTGTGTAAATTGTTTGAGAGCCTTATTTATGTCATTTATTGTCTAGCAGAACTTATGAGTTTGAATTGTATTGTATTTCGAGTGCCATCTGAGATAACCTCACATACCTTTTGTGCATCAGCGCTTGTAGAGATTCCTTCGGCACCTGGCATACTCTTTGGTTTGACATGTCGTCATCATAGTATTGTTTTAGCCGCCAACTTTTGAATTCTCATATTGCTCTTTAGATGTATTATCCTTGCTCTATTTTTCTCAGCTAAATGCTTGATTTTTGTGTAAATCACTGCCATGATTAGATGTTACGCCTGTAAATCTTATGAGTAGGTAACGTAGAATGTTTCCGCACCGAATTCGAGTCGGGAGGTAAGCTAATATGAGACAGTTGTGTTCACATATTTTTAGAGCCTTCTTTATGTTATGTGAGATCTTAGAAAATTTGCCTCGTTTTCTTTGTATAGTTATACAAACTCGCTCTATCTGCAGCTTATTAAAAGCTTATTTATTCGCTCATTTATATAACTATAGGGGGCTTCTGTCACGATACAAATTCTGGCAACCAAATAAAGCCTCAATAAAATATTGTCAATGACCACTAAGTGCTGGTATTATAATAGATAGCACAATTAACGGTAAGCTGACCTAATTTAGCAGTACTCAATATTGATAAAATAATGATAACAAGGAAGCGAGCTCCGACTCACCACCAAAAGTCTCTGACTCATATCACGTTGTATATTTATTTGTATTCTTTGATGTTGATTTGTGTAATTGAGGAATCCAGATCTTGAAGATGGCCATAACCTTCATCCAAAAATATCAAAACACACCACTGCCTATATGGATCATCTACTGAAAGATGTCAATGCCAATAAAATCATTGGAAAAATTATGATTCATCAATTATTTATAAAATGTATAAATACTTAATCCACATATGTTAACTTGCTATTAAATAATGCATATTATTATTTGTACTCACCAAAAATATCATCCCAAGCCGGTGAAATAATGTATATACAGGTCTCATATCTTCGGTGGTTTCACGAACATAGCAATATATTGTGGAAATATTTGTTGTATGTGAGATTATACTATTTTAGGAGTCAGTTATTTTTATAGCATAAAATATTTGGATGTATATTAATTTAGCAATAAACTTTCAGTTCACCTTTTGAATTTGGCAGTGGAGTTGAAAAGTAAAGAATATTTTTAAAGGCATCTTCCAAAAATAAAAATAAAAATTGAAAGGATTTTAACGTCCTATATGTTATTTTGTATTATATATAATATATCGCATATTATTTAAATGGTTATTGTAGCTAAATGTTGGAACTACTTTGTGCATTGTACTGACGTCAAAAAACACGATATTAAATTGACCAATCACAGCCCAGCATTTCATTAAAAATTCTAGAATGTTCTATTGAAAATTCTGTTTCCTTGAATTTTAGCAAGGGTAACTCTCTTCCGTTTGAGACTCCTTAGAGAGCAGTCACTTTTGAGCACATACGTGCAGTTTAACTGTTTTAAAATGTAATCAGTTTCATTTTTCAATCTTAATGTTTTCAAGCTGTGATATATTAAGCTGTGGCAATGTATAATTGATTAAATTCATGTAAAGTCGCGGAAATGTTATAAACCATGGTCCAGAGCCAAGCAGTATCGTGAGATGACACACGGAATCCAATCTACCCCTGAGATGGCTGCCTAAACCAGGATACGGTAACCAACGTCGAAGCATCGCCAATACTGTGAGTGATCCGTTTTATTAATCCTTTGGCCAAAGGCGCGAAAAGCCTCTTTTAAAGTGAAATAGTGGGGAAAAATTATCATACTGCGTGAAGCATAGAAACATGAGCTCATGGTCTAGTATTTAAGACATTCATAATTTTAGAGATTTTGTACAATCTTATTTGCCAGGCAAAATACCCACACCCACGCTCTACCGAAAATATAAATTTTGTAACAAGCTATTTATTGTTATTAACAATTATTAACGAAACTTGTAAAATTCATTTAATTGTTCAAGTTGTGTGTTCTAAAGGAACAGGAGAATATACTCCAAGTTTTTCACCTAATTACTGGGTTTTCTAGTCGTTCTTGCACCTGTCTTGGCAATCCCAATTGATACATTAAATTTATTTAATTTATGAAAATATCAGTATCCTGGATGAGCCCTTGCAAGGCCAAATTTTGACATGCCCAGTCACGTAAGGAGTATGCTTAGCCAAGTGTGTTACGTAAGTGGATTGAGATCTTGTCTTTGATGCGTGACTATAGTCCATCACTTAGCTCTCCCTTATCTTATGACACATTTGACTATATTTGCTTGATCCTGACGTCACGGGACATACAACATAAAAATAATAGCGTTACACACATGACCCACAACATAGCTGTTACACATGGCACCATAACGTGGGGCTGTTACAGTATCAAGCGAAATTTATAGATTAGAAGTCAACAAGAAACAATAATAATGGAAGTTTGACTATTGAATGTACAGATTCAATCACCCTGTACCCTGATCTATTCTGAGTTTCGATATTTATCGCGTGAATTTTGGTCTAATGCCTGTTTTTTCCTGATAATATATCATTGTTTAAATAAATGAAACAATTATCATTCATAGCACTCATAGATAATCTAGCATATAGGCAGAGAACTTCAATATCTATTATGTATAGATAATAATCATGCGTGGTATGAACTGATTGAAAATATATTCTAAAAAATTGAAGTACGTTTCTATGAAGTTAATATCAAAATAAAAATAAATACATCAAAATGTTACATCGGAATCAATCCTCTTCTAAGATTCAATAATCTGTATTTAATTAGATTTAGTTTGAGATTAGATTGTAGTTTTATTATTATTTTTCTGGCAAAGAGCATTATAATGATTCAAGGCAATTTGAAATAATTATTTAATCTACTATGTAGTAACTCAAACTCTTTCCTAATCTCAACTAAACTGTTGAAGCTCAAGAATAATAATTTTTATGTTTTATAAACAGTCTAATAACAATTTATTACAATATTGATTAATCAGACTTTCATCTGTACCTGGATCATCTTATTAATCTGTGATGAAATATCTACAAGAATTATTCCAATAACAAGATACGACTCACGCCATAATCCTGTACACACAATCATCGTAGATTTGTGACGTCTTTCCTCGGATAGCGACAAACTGTGAAGGCGATAATAATAATGCTAATGCGGGCGTTTCCCGCATTAGCATTATTATATTATATTCTCATTAACACTTGCGACGTTGTCTAATTCCTTTTAATCGAATCAGATGAGCACTCTGTCGCGACAAGACTCAACTCCAGATAAATTGAGGCTTCAATAAGCTGGAATCTGTAAGTAATTGCAGAAAATTGACAACGGCCTGGCGGGGGAGGGGGGGGGCAGGTTAGTGCGATACGGAAAGGTCGAGAAACCATAGAAGGGGTTGCTGAGAGGCAAAGTGCACAGAAATGGTTGAGCATTGTTAATTGCAGCAGTTTCTAAATACGTTTAGAAGGTTGTGGGAGTGAGTTGGTTGTGTGTCAGCGACAGGTTGGTTAAAAAGGGGTATTTGTAGGGGGGTATGAGAGGGTAGGAGGGGGGGGGGAAGCGAGCGGTGATACTCACTGAATGTAAAACACAGCACGCAGCTGGAAATTCTCGAACGTTGATGAGTCGACAGTCCCTCGTCAATTTGCTAGCAATTTGGTTTGGTCTGAACGTGACCGAGCCCCCCTCAGTCTTTCATTGTGAGGGGTGCTTTAATTATGACTCCCTCCACCATATTTCTTCTGGCATTCGATTCCGGCCGCATCCTTCTTCGTGTGCTCCAACTCTTAACGTCTTCTTTTTCCATTCCTTTTTATTTTCCCTCTTAACGTCTTCATTGTGTCTGTGTGTGTGTGCGCGCGTAGTCCCCTCCGAAATGAAGTGTGCTCAGCCTCAATCACTGGTAAGCATAGATGAATGATTTTGATGAGTCGGAAGTTAATTTGTCCGAAGTTTCTGTTGCTAATTTTCTATAAGGAAGCTGTTTAACTGAGTTTCACTGTCTTGATCATTGGACCCGAGCAAAGCTTTTCCCCTCCAAGGTATGCGGCTCAGAGTATTTTCTCCATGAAATGTTTGTTCAGAAAATCATTTAACATTAGAATTATAATAATTCTGAATATGTCGTTTATAATATTGTGTATAGTAGATGTGTTTCAGCTTTATCCTTGTTATTTAATTTCATATTGAAGACTTCAAGACTACATTTCAACTATAAAGTTAATTTTTGACAGAAACAATTATAAAAATTTATAAATTCTCAAAAGTGATCAAACAGGCAATGAAATATCATATAATAATTAAAGTTCTATTATTGTAAACGATGATACAAAGCTAAAAGATACTGATATTAGCTATGGCAATAGCAATTAATTTCATCATACATTTTTTGTAAGACAAGTTATTTTATAAGTTTAATTATTGAAGTTTTGTGATAACATAATAAATGAATGCTATTTATGTAAATGAATGAATGATGAATGCTGAATCTTGAATGAATACGATGCAAGCATAAATAGTTTGAAAACGTCCGATAATAGTGATTCAATTATATCAACATTTTCGGGTATTATTCTATTCCAATGAATATCAAATAAAATTTGAAAGAGCATCATCAATTTTTATTTCAAACTTGATAGTATCAAAATATCTATTTCATTATGGTATTGAATATACAAAATAACAATATATCCGTAGATTTCATCAATTCACGTATTTTAGGCATTATATTCTACCAACTGACCAAACTGATATGGAACGCCGTCAGACGATGCGTCGTCTAATTTGCAAAGAATTATAAACCGAGTGTGGTATGCTAATTGTAGCCCGGCGATCCCCACAAAAAAAACTCCATGGTTATTCATGGATTCCCCCACCCTTTCCATGGTACACATCCTCGTTTAAAAAGTATGTATGAAAATGCCCAACCTCCAAACAAAAGAGAGAATTGATGAGTCCGCCATAAATGCTTAGGAATATAGGGACGGGGGTGAAAAAATAATTGCCGGGTGTAACAACACACCAACATAATTGAAACATCCAGGAAATTGAATTATTCGCAGTTTTAAAAAGTGGGCGCCAAATTTAAAACAACAAACGTGATTGTGCAAGGAATAATAATAAAATGCCTGTGGGTGTTTTTTTTTTAAACATCTCTTTTTTGTGATTTTTGCAGATTTTATCATTATTATTCAATGGATTCATCTAGGAAATCTAATTATGCAGAGTTTTTATAAGTGGTAGCGAAATTAAGAACAATAAACATGATAGAGCATAAGAAATAATTTATGCCTGTGGGTGTTTTCATGTACTGTTGTGAAAAACCTTGTCTGTATTTTTAGAGTTCCTTCATCAACATTATTATTCCACTTTCTTCTCACTTTATTGGCAGAGCTATTATTATGTGAAAATGAAGTATGGAATTGAGTGAGAATATATCTCTCGATGCAAATTTCTTGTACAAATTAACTATGGATTGTTGATTTTGTGAATTTCTTGAAAAAATAGATGTAAAGACAAGACATCACTTTGCAACGTTTTGTTATGAATATCAGCAGTGGATTCCTTGTGTGAAATACTGGTTTCAAACCAGTTCTCTAGTTTGAAGGCGTACAGTCTGCAACCTGTACAACAAATGAGAATGTCTGCGAACACATTGAATAAAATGATGTCATTCATTATTTTGCTTCTCTATAAAACTTACTCAATATTTTCTACTATTTAATCAATATCAATTCCAATAGAAAAACTTCAACATACGATGCAGGAGAATCTTATTCATAATCCCAATATCAATATAGATACCTAATAGTAGTTACGAAAAAAGACATTTTGGAGAATGAAAAATAATTTTGTGTGAAACAATTCATTGATTTTGAACAATAATAATTATTGAATATCATATGCGAATGTACTATTATTTTGCATTTTCTAAGGATATTTGAGTAGATTAGTCTGTTAGATGGTAGATAGGACGTGTTGGTTTGATCTATACTGTTGGTATAATCTATTACTGCGAAGGTAAAGGTTCTCTATGAGCTGCAAAATCTGAAGAAAATGTCGAGATTGATTCTCGGTAACACCAGAACAATCCAGAGTTACTGGAAACGGCGCGAGAGAAATGTTTTACACATTTCTTTTGAAGATAGTATAAGAGACTTGGAGATTTATAATAAAAATACGCATTCCTGTAAATGATGATAGGAGAGGAGAAATCGAAATGGTGACACTTTCACTCGGACAACCATTCGATGAAATGTTGTATGGAAAAACATACTAAATCGAAGCTCGATTGTGAAATACTGTATGAAAACTGTATTACTGTTACAGCATACTGTCGTGAAATAGTGGAGATCTTTTAGGTGGAATCGGCATAGCCATACTTCGTGAATGGTGTTTGGGGGTTGGGTAGGAGGGGGGGACTGAGACCTGAGTTAAGATTACCGAAAACCTTTTTCCCCAAACGGAATCTGAAAACCATCCCTTAATGGAAGCTGCGTTCGCCTACCACTGATTTGTGATCACTTTGTGGAGAAATACAGTCCGAGATCACGTAGGGTCGGCTGTATTTTATTTCACTCTTTGTTTCTAGGTGACCAGCCGTGAACTCTCTCCTAATTTTCTCTCTTTCTTCCTCTTTCACATCCTATCACACCCTCTCACTCGCCACAACGTCACATATGGGAGGTGCCCTATGTCCAACCTCGTTCCAATGCAACCACTACACCCGGTCATGAAGCAAGTCTGGTCATGAGACCACAACAGCCATACCCTGTGACCGCTTCAAAGCAGCAACTATATGGTGCACAGCAACTCATTGAGTGCAGAATTCAAACTGCGGTCCTAAATGACGGTGATTTGCATGTCATCGTCAAATGAATTTTGAGGGAACTTTATCAAATCGGACATAATCACTCTATTATGATTATTGAACTTTTACAAACAAATCAAATATTTATTATTTATTCATTCAGTAATGTGCACTTTATACTGAATGAAAGGTTCAACACTATCAGCAGGCTTAAACCCAAAACTTTCCCTCTCCAAATTTAGAAAACAGTCCATAATGTAGGTTATGTTTTATACCTACTTTACTATTATTAATCAAGTACTTTATTTACTTCATAGTACAATTCATACAAAAAATATAGAAATAAAATATGAAGTGATATTCTCATTATACTGTCTAATCATTAACGAGCGATATAATTAACAATAAAGTTTCTAACATTGTTTCAGTGAGTTGCATGCCATCATAAGATGAGATCGTATCAAATCGGTACTGGTTCGATCAATAATGATAATATCGAAAATCTAGTAAACTTTTAAGCATTTAGTCAATTTGAATGAATACATCTAAATTATTTTGCGGGAACATGATACAGCCACAGTCTAATAAATAGTAATTATTAGACTGTGATACAACATCATCAAAAACCTAAGATTCAAACAGATTACAAACACATGCTTCCGCGTGTTATCATCGAATGAAACTTTATCGGATCGGAATATGACCACTGAACACTGATTATAATATTATTGAATTCTGGGAATAAAGTTTAGTTCTCGGAAAAAAGCAATTAGAATGTCTCCATGGAATGAATTCTATGAAAACCGTATCAATTCAGAGAATAATCACTCAATAATGCTTATATTGATATTGAATGCTTGAAATAATGTCTAAAGTAACTCATTTTGTTCCTACCATGTGTTCTTCAGATTTTTTCATGCGAAACATATATTGCGGCATGAATATCAATAATGATTTAGAGATCAGAAATATTTTGAAAGCTCCGCATTATTTCTAGTGAGTAGCAAGCCATCGTCAGATTGGTTCATTCAAACTGTATAAAATTGAAACACAATCTCTAAATCATCACTTTGATTCAAAATTTTAAAATTCATTCACGCTGTTTCAATTTCACTCTCAATCTCAAATTCACTCTGTTTTAAGTAGTACATCACCATCATCAAATTTGGTCTGGATCGAAACTTAATGTCACCAATTTAAAACTGTTGGAAAAATTGTCAAACCTTTGACAATTTTAATGGTTAGTTGAGATCTTCGGAATGGTAACTTAATAATTTCGAAACGTTACAATTTTGAAAAAGTCGAATTCTGGATTACTAGATGGTTTTCCAACTCTTTTATTGTCTCAAGTCTCCCATAACTTGTTGTCCATTACGTGTGTTCCCAAAAACTTTGAAAAATTAATGTATGAGGCAGTGTTTGGATGTTTGAGAGCATTGCGCACACCCTCAGTAAAATACTGTTGTAAGTCTTTGTTTTGACCATGCATTTTCTTTCAGACGAATACTGTTGTATGTAAACTTTCATCAAAATAGGAGAAAATCTGATTAAAAAAATGATAGATGACAAAAAAATATCATAAAGATAATAAATGCCATATTCCACAGAAGTATGGAGAAAGTTATTGGGCGTTCAATAATTATTGCCAAAACTAGAATTTCAATACCGGAAAATCTTGATTTCAGATACACGACGGTGTTGATTTCAGTATTTTCTGCGGGTGCGGGTGCGGCTTGCTAAGTTGGTGTGGTGGAAAAACTGAGGTCCAGGCCTCATAACCTGCCTTGAAGGGTGACATGCCTTGGTGGGAAGGGGGCAGGGAAGGTCACAGTTCACTATGACGTACTCACCGAGGCTATGACGAGACCGAACCATTAATTTTGAAGGCATTGTGTAGTGACAGAGTCGTCTACGGCGAAAGCAGATTTGCCCTCAGACCGCCGCCATTGTTGTCACAATGCTTCGGAGAAATATTGTGCTGACGCTTGTGTGTTTGTCGGTGTGTGTAGCCTATACTACTACTAAATTCAATATAATAATTATGATTGGAAAATTTATGAAGTTATGTTTTTCATGGTTTTTCATCTATGACTTTCAATTAAGTAATATTTTTAGTTGGTGCTAATATTTAAGCAAGGTTTTCATTTGTAGTTAGGAAGGGGTAGGATAGGGGTAGGTAGGTAGCGGTAAGAAAGGGTAGAAAAGGCTGAAAACAGTAGAGTAACTCTAACACGGTGTTACCATACGTACATCATTGCTCCTTTTAATTCTGATAATTCTGGGAACCTTAACTTCCGAAATCTATTTACAATAAGAATGAGTAAATATGAATTCCATATTCATATAAAATATAATATG
This sequence comes from Laodelphax striatellus, assembly GCA_017141395.1. Taxonomy (NCBI): domain Eukaryota; kingdom Metazoa; phylum Arthropoda; class Insecta; order Hemiptera; family Delphacidae; genus Laodelphax; species Laodelphax striatellus. The sequence continues at coordinate 11,459,646 of CM029535.1, read as the reverse complement.
AAGTTGATAAACTGAAATTTATGAAGATAAAAAGATATATTATTATGAAGATAGGAAGATATGATATGGTGATAGAGATATGAAGATGAAGCTAAATGGGTGAAAGTGAAAGATGATACAAAAACAATAATCTGTCAAAATTTATATTTGACAAAGTTGTCAATCTGTATGATGTTGTTTGATTACTCTTTGATAGAGACGTTTCGAGATAAAGACAACTGCTCCAATGAGCAGACTTTTCTTCAATAAATGTACACATTTTATTAGGTGGAAAGGTCAAACAAAAAAGGCCTTCGATTGTTCTACATCGAACTGCGAAATAAAAATGGAATACCGTGAATTCTAATCAACAAAACCGACGTTACGCCTGCTTTGACGCATTATTCAAACGAAAGGGATGCTTATGTAGATGCTGACTATTTTGATTGGAGAAACTGTTGATGAATGATAAAAAGTCAGACGAGTCTGGTTGTTGATTGAAGCACCTCGGCGCTGAAAGTGGAAGGCAAATTCCTCCATCTTTGTTAGTCACTTACAGCTGGGATCTTGAGATCGTCTGTCTCTTTCTTTCCAGACATCAGCCATCACCTTTGTTCTTCATTCTCTCTCAAAATGTTCAACTGCCTCAGTCACTCTCAGAAAATCCCGATCTTCCTCTAGTTTTTCAAACATTTTCGGAGAGCTTTCCTGTCTCTTCTCTCTATCTCTCTCTCCCTCCCCAAAACTGTTCTTACGAGTCTCTCAATGGCATAATTAACTAACTGCACTTCGTCTCGCTCTGTCAAGTCTGCTCTTCACAATCTCTTGGGACTATTTCCATTTTTTCCACCCTCGTTTTCAACATTCCACCACTTCTCTTGACTTTCTTCTTCCTCATCATTCTTTCCCCGTCTACTTCATCATCTACTACTCTCCCTTCAGCACTTCTAACTTCTCTTTTTTTACTCTCTTTCTCAGTTTTCCTCATCCTCCATCGTCTCAACTTGACAGATAATTTTATTTTTCAATTCTTTTTCCTCTCATTTTTTTCCTTTTTCTCCCTCTTTTTCTCTTTCTGGCTCTTGTTATTGTTATTTTCCCTTTTCTTTTCCATCATCCTCTTCCTTTTTCTCCTCTTCCTTCTTCTTCTCCTCCTTCCTTTTCTTCTTCTTCTTTTATTTCTTCTTCTTCTTCTTCTTCTTCTTCACTCTTCTTCATCTTGTTGTTCTTCTTTTTTTTCTTCTTCTTCTTCTTCTTCTTCTTCTTTTTATCAGTAGAGTTACAGGTGGAGTAGTTGGTATACTAAAGAGTAGTAGAGTAACTGTAACATGGTTTTACAATTTAGCCTAATCCACTCTTCCCTAATCTAATCAAATTGCATTAAAAGTTAGTCATAAAAAATAATTTACAATATAAAGTGAGAATATATAACATGAAATACTACATTAGATCTTTTTAAGTACCTTTTCAGCAAGGAAGTTATCAAGATAGTTAGAACTTGCCGATCTATTATCACCAAATCATCTATTTTAATTTTCTATTATTATCACCAAAATCACAAATGACATCTCCGAAGAATACTAATCAAAGCGTCGCCACCTCGAATTGCATACAATGTGGTTTCAACGTTTCACGTGTGAAAAAGCACATTATTTAGCGTTAAAGCATTATAATGTTATCATGTATTGATCATTTGCAGCGGTTGGTCGGTCCTGGAGAGGATTTTGGAAGAGGAGCGGGGAGTGTGTTGGAGGGGGGATTGGGGGGTTGAAGCGTGATATGAATAGGGGAGTCGTGTTCGAACGTTATCAGGCGCTTATGAAGTAGTGTCCGCTGCCGTTATGGAGAGAAAATGGATGGCAAAATGAAGCAATGGATGGATGGATCGTGTGTGGATAGTTTAGCGCGACGAAAATATTCGGCATCCGCTAGCAATCAGCGGCATCCTCATCACAATGATGGATTGCTCTCCTTTTATAGCTCACAATATGCTGCCGGAGATGTATTGGCATGTGCTTCAAGAAGAGAAAGGGCGATTCTAGATTATAATGGTGGATGCGCTCTGGCAGCTTGCTCTTACATAAGGATTACATGAAGTGTAGACTTGTTTCAGAAATTCAAATTAGTACTGTTTCCGTGCATAAGATTCCCTGAAAATTAGGAAAATTCCCTGAAAATTCACTAAGAGATACGTAACATGAAGTTAAAATCTACCTGTTAAAATCTCAGAAGTGGTATTGAGAAATATTAATTCAGTAAAAAATTAATATAAAAATTCGAAATGAGTTGAATTCGTTATGAATTGGTATGTTTTTTTTCATCGTATGGCTTTTTATCGGTGGGGAGACCCTTACGGGTATGTTCCACCTCGCCTAATTGCACAATTTTTTGTGTCGGTCACCCATTTTGGTATGTGAATTGATGAAAGTAATGTATAAATTATAAAATTATTGAGAAGTCAGGAAAGTGTGACAGATGCATATTTATTGAATGAACGATATCGGTTTTGTTTGTCACACTATAACTCCAAATAGATCTAGAGAAATGACCCAATAAAAATTGAATAAGGGGACAGAAAGTTTGACAATGTCAAAATTGTCGATGAAATTGTCAAGAAAATTCATAAATACCCACAACCACAAAGTTTTAATAGGAAATTGTTAACGACTATTTCATCGAAAATTCTGGAGAATGTCATCACGGGCCGAATATGACATACGAGCGATCTGTCAAATAATTATTGGAATGTCAACTCATTCCACGTTATTAATAATTTGATAGCATTATAGGAACAGATTAGGGTCAACGTAAGAGCGCAGCTTCAGTAATTTCCAAAGATTATTGAAATTCATGCAAAGAATTACTGCAGGAGCGAACAATGTTAATTAATGTGAAACCTGTTGATTTGGAGGGACCGAGAGGATATTGGAACAAAATATGTCAGTGATAGTAAAGTATATGATACAGAAATGTAGAGAATGGTAAAGGGAGAAGGTTTGAAATGTAAAGAAGAGGGGGAGGTGAGGACGTGAAGGAGTAGAAAAGAGAGGAAATGGACGGGAAGAAGAGCGAGTAAGGGAAGGAGAATGAGAGTGATGAAGGAAGAAGAAAGAGAGAGGGGAAGAAGAGAGAGTAAGAGAAGGGGATGAGTGGAAGGGAAGGGGAAAATGGAAGAGAAGTGGCAGGAGAGGAAGCGGGGAAAGAGGAAAGCGGGTAAAGAGGGAGGCGGAGATGTAGTACAGCGGTAGAGAGTTCAGGATATGAAATATCCCTCAATATTTCAATAGCACCTAACCATCATGCGTCTATCTCTAAATCCTGTAGTTAATAACTATAGAGACAGGTGTAGCGGTTAGTATGGTTTCCACGGTCATCGAATAAATCCAGATGCATGGAGCACTAACACACCTCAATGCCTCAATGGTGGCTTCCATTATTGAGTACTCGTTCTGTGTTATAGGATAGGACAACAAGCCGAGGAATTCCATGGTTTAACAGGAGAAAATACGAGAAGATTCTGGAATCGATATTGGAAACGCTCTTTTGTACAGTGTAACGAATACTGTATCTGTTGGCAGAATTAATTACAGTAAGGTTTTAGGAGCTAAATTGTTGTAATCCTTGCTAGGAAATACTAAATAAATACTAAATAATTTCAAATACTCGTACATTATCTAAATTCCACAGCAGAGAGATACTGAGTGAGCACTAACGCGTTACGGTGTGAAAAATCAACACAATACATGGTTCCAGAGATGAAGGCCTGGTATTGTAATAATTTTTTCATTTAAACTTGAAAAACTGCATAATTAAGACTTGATATGAATTCGTCAATGGAAGAGTAAATAATAGTATTTAGTGTAATAGTATAAGTCAGTTTATGAATGTATATTTTTATAATGTCGTATCTACGATTAGGAAAGGAGCTTTTGTAGAGTAAGCGAATCTCGGACAAGGGATGCGACAGGTGAAGAGTGGAGGGGAAATTTAATCTCAAAGTGTTTATAGGGGTTCTCCGCTGTCATAAATTGGTCTGTCAAGGCATAAGCCTGAAATGTCTCACGAGAGCCACCAGCTATAATACGTAATCAAAACATGTTCAACTCCGCTACCGTCTTCATAGTGAAGATCCGAAGTACATTAAAGATGCACAAAATCACGTCAGCTACTCCGAAAAAGATAGAAACTTGTATTTCAATAGGACTCTTCATTTAATTCAATGTATAGGTCGACCATACAATCTTAGTTCATTCCTTTCCTTTCATTCAATTCTATTAGAAATATGTTCAATACTAGACTTAATTCTCTCCTACAAATTGTTTAAGTCGCATTTCTGCAATGAAATATGTTGAACTTCTATGAGAGTATTGAAAAAAAAAAAATGCATATGGTAATAGGGATCTGTTCTTACTCCAGTGTACCGGTAAAGCTTTTTGTGCAATCATATTATTGATATAATATTATGATGGTATTCATTCCATCAACCCATAAAAGCATGCAAACCCATCAACCCATAGTATCTCTTCACCCCATAAAAGCTTCGAAACAATGCGAAATATGTTCAATCCTAGACTGAATCTTTCTACCATGAGAAATTTTAATCGCATATCTACAATAGAAAACTCTGAATTGCTCTCTATAAGAGCATTTTGAAAACACATTTTTCTGAGTAACTAATTATTTCTATTTCTCAATCCTTGATTCTGAGATTTCTCTTATACGATTTCATTTCATTTTGATTTTCATTTTCATTTTGAACATTTAAATTTTTCTTTTTTTCTTTTGTTTCTCCTCAAGCTTTGTATTCTGCTGGACATGTCTTTCCTGTATCATCCTCCTCCACATCCAATTCTGAGCATTCTCCTACTTCTTATGGAATCTCTCAGATAGAATTCACGTTTGAATGATAATTTACTATGTCTCAACACCCATTTGTCTCGTTCTAACATACTGCTGCAGATAGTATTTATGTACTGTATTTATATAGATACTATATTGTACACCACATTTCTATAGTCTCCAGCTGCACTGACGATGTTTCAGAGAGATATGGGGATGATATTTTACTCATCAAAGAAGCTTATCAATTCATGGATTAGTTAGCACACTAACTTAATCGGCGTACGCGCTTCTTACAAAACAGCTGCTGTATTTCAGAGTCCTGAGTAAGTATAATGCTATTCTTTCGTCACTAATCCTGTAATTCGTTGTTCTACCACTCTTGGTTTTGTTCTTCTCCGCGAATGAGATGAAAGAGAATGGGGAGAGATTGAGGGAGATTCTTCATCATAATGAAGCGGGGTGCGCTCCAAAGAGAGATAGAGTGAGGAAGCTCAATGATCATTAGGGGGCGAGAGAGATAACGGGAAGGAAAATAAAAATCTACTTGAGTGGAACAAGAGACGAAAAAATGGAAAAGAATTGAGAAATAATATAATAAATATAATGAAGAAATTATAAATAATGGTCGTTGTATAGTTGAAAATAAATTTAGAACAGTGAAGAAGAATTGGAAATCATAAAGAAAAAATGAAGTGCAGCAAAATATGTTCTGGAAAAGCAAAGGGAAAGGTTTCAAAGAAAGTATGGATGATGGGAAAGTGAATAGAAGTAAAATATGTAGGGGATGAAAAGAATCAGATTAGAAGAAGAAAGAGGTTATAAAAAACTAGAGAAAGTGTGGAGGAGGATAATAGAGAATGAGATGAAGAAGAGGAGCGACAATGAGCTGCTGCTTAACGTGCTAAACCTCTCTCTTGTCATCTCTTCCCATTAAATGAAGCTCTTTCTCATTTTTATATCACACGGGACTTGTATTAAGAATTCTCTCGAGTGATATCACAAAAAAATTGAAAACTGTATAAAAAATTATTCACAAACAATCAATAACCGTCAGAAGTATTAAACAATATCATTTTTGTCCACAGAAACTTCATTTGTTGTACAGGAATTCCGTTGCGAGCCTGCAAATATTTGAGAGAATCTGTAACAGTATAGTTGCCGCCGATGAATAAGCTCTTAGCAAGTTTTCGCCTTTCCAAATCCGCTCTCTGTCCCTTCAGTTCGTCTTCTGTTCTGTTGTTGTTCATTATAGAACGTGGAAATCGGCAACAACATACCTTTATTATACTCTTCTACGAATACAAGTAAGCTGCTCTTTTCAGTAGGCTTCGTCATAAGCGCTGTGCTTGCTTTCGCTCAGCATTAGGGACTTTCCACCTTCTTCCTCCTCATCCCCTTCCACCCCTTCCTTCTCTTCTCTCACTTTCATGCTTTCCCCCTCCTCCACCCAGCTTGCCAAGTTTCACCCATCAAAATTCCATCCCCAATAGACCCAACAATGCCTTTGAAAGTACTCAGCTCTAGCCTGCGGCGAAATTCCCCGATGTCTCTCTATTCTCTTTCTCTCTTTCTTCCTTGTCTTACTCGTGCTGTTTGGAATTATGTCGGCAACTTAATTTATTCCAATGATATGTTTTTGGTCTGGCTTATTCTATCTCTCTTACTTCCTGTGTTCATCTCATTCTATTGTGTTTTCGCTCACTTCTTCTGGGAGCGTGTAAAGCTTGAATCGAAATCTGTTTTTTGGAACTGGAATAAAGGATTGATAAATCGAAACTCTAGCCCCCACTTATCATTCCATATTTACAGCAGTTATAAAGTTTGGCTGTCGCCAGTGAATGGAATGGAACATGATAATCTTTCAAACACTTGAAATTTAAATTTATAAAAAAATAAAATTCACAGAAAATGTTTCAACATATTATTTTTGCACGAATACTCATTATCCACTCCAAATTCTAAATATTGATTGAAATAGGCCAATCGATTGAACTTTGGTTGGATTCGAAATACGATACACACTACAAAACTATTAATCATATTACAATTGAACCAATTCTGAATATTGATCAAAATTGGTATTCTGTTTGAATAACTCTAGTTGGATTGAAAAAATATACAAACTAAGCAAGTGTTTATACGAAACACCCAAGTGTTTTGACAAACCACATTCTATATGGGCATGACGATATTAATTAATGTAACATATTTCGACAGTATGGTTTTTCCTTTGATAAGAATTTGGCCAGTGGTTCATCATTTGGGGTAATTCATACTGGAAGGCAAGCAGGACGTCAAGGCGTTATCGCATTAGTTTGTTTGTGAATCACGTGACTTGTAAACCAAGGATGCTGTGCTGGTGCTGGTTGGTTTTGAGCGGCCAACTTCACATGTGTGTGCGGAGTCGTCCTTCTCAAAAGGGCCGACTACAAAAGGAAAGGGCTCTGCTTGAAAGGGACACTGTGATGTGTAAAAGCAGCCCGGCATTGCAAGCACATGATAGATGTGTTTGCAAGGAAGGATACTATAGAAAGGTCTCCAAGTCGCTAGGCTTGTCCGAATCCCTCGAATGGAGGAAAGGGCCACTGACCCTCCACTCACTCATTAGCCCAGTCACAGTCATTTTGTCTCCTTGAAACCCCCCCTCCTCAAAACCCCCCACCCCCAACTAACCACCAGAGAGATTAATGAGAGGAAAGCAAGGCTTACGGCTATCACGTCGTCATTCGATTCGGCTTCCCCTTCCCCCTTCCATGCCACGACAGCTCGTGCAAAATAACGAGACTCGCAAAAAGATTGGGGGCTGACAAAAAAGAAGGAAAAAATGGCCGACGACAAAAATTCCCACCGCAAATTGTTCCCGAGAAATCCTCTGATGAGGAGTTTCGCATGCTCTTATTATGTGCGTTGCTCGTATCGGGTGTTATCCTCATATGATGAAACTGATGAAATAAAACGTGTATAGAAAAAAATTCACAGAACCAACACTGTTCGTTGTACAGTGCCTTAATCAGATGTACTCATAACTATTCGTGTGTTGTATATTAATAATGCTAGACTCAAAACGAAATTATATTTTAAATTGTAATATTTATTTGTTCATTTTCCCAAGTTGACCAGGAATACTGGATAATGTGGTCAACTGTAGTTCCTGTTTTTCAAGTGAAATTCTTTGTATGATTTTGTTTATCTATTTATTACATCAAATTGTTGAGTGCAACAGGCATAGCCCAAACAGCACTCATGACATCATGACAGTACAAAATTAACAAGTTTACAGAAAAAAAGAAGAAAAAAAGGAATAAAGTTCATTATATCATAATCATATTAGATTTTCTTAAATTTTCTCGAGTTGTGATGATTAAAATAATAATAGGTAATGCATAACATAGATGATCAAATTATAGAAAGATTAGTTGAGAATTCATCTATCCTGTTGACAAAGTACATTGTTGAAATTAATGTTAATGTACATCCTTGCTACTCTGGGAAGCTAGTTTCAAGAAAACTATCCCAATAATTGAATTCGTCTGCAGTATGATACTTGAAAAATTCATTCTATCAGTTGGTTTATTTCTAAATAAGAATGCAGCTTTTTTCGAGACGCTTGATTTTCAAAGATTCTCACCCTGTAATGACTGGTAACTTTTGGCCTGAACTTTCAGCAGGGGAGGAATGTTTCCGACCCTGCGAGTCACGTAATGGAGAAAGGAGTTGCGTTAAAATCTTCCTGCTCGACGACATCAAACAAGTTTCTCGAAAACTTTCGCAGCAAAGAAGGTCACATCCAAAGTTCGGCAATTATGAATAGAGAAAGAGAAGTCAACATCGTGTCCCCTCCTCTACGGAACTCGGTTCGATTCAATTCCAAATTCGAAAGATAAAATTTGTTCAAGTTGAGAAATGATATTATAGCGAAGTTTTGATTATCTTTACTTAGTTTGGATGGTATCGAATCAGGAGATGTTGGAAATGGAACATTGAAACCAAGTTACTGCAATAATCAATCTTTTTCTTTCCTTTCAATTACTATTACAATGTTGAAGAATATGAACTGGCATTTATCAAGAACTGTTTTTCAAGTGATTGACAACTAGTTGTTGTTGAATGTCTCCCAAATATTTCCTATTGAGTGGTAATATACAGTGTATATATTATGTTTTATGCTATTCCAAACTCCAACTAACTATAATAAACTCTTCTAAGTTACATCATAGATAACAGATTAGAACTACTATCTCTTCTCTATGGTTATATAAACTTTCATACTTCAAAAATGAATTTTAAATATAATTTTGAATTACACAAATCGTTCAATGAATTACTCTGAGCTGTTATCGATTTGAATCATTGACATTGAAAAGATAGAATGAAAAGTATCAATATTCAAAGTTAACAATGATAATAATTTATTTGTAGAAATCTTATTGATGTTTTGGAACTCCATGATGAACTAACACACTAAAAGATATTGTCAATTCTACTATCCTTTTCACATCAAAAATTTTATACCTAACAGTGTATAGTCTATACTCTATAGTGTGGAAAATCCTGTTCATTATTGGATCAATTAATGAATTGAATATTGTATAAGTTACTCGTAGTTTAATAGTGCATTTTGGATAAGCGAACTCCAATCTAACAAAGTATCAAGTAATATCATCAGAAATTCAGGTTTTGCACGATACAAGTATGATCCAGAAATGAGCAAACCTACTATGAATTCATAATCAGATTTCTACTTGTACAGTATACGTGTTTGACACTATTGTACTTATTGTACTCATGTTTATTGCTCGAACAAGCTATCTATGTACTGACTTTGTCGGTCCCATTAAACTTATCCAACTATATTGCGTCTCTCAGATTTCCGCTTGATCGATTCGCAGCGAAACTAGCTTTCAGACATAGAACTTGTAAGATACCATCCATATTGAGATTGTCACATTGAACAATGCTAGAGGAACTCGAAGAGTTGACTGACGCTCCAAAGACAGCGATATTGTGAGGTATAGTGTTGTTATCTAGGCCATATAAGGCAAATACATACAGACTTGGTACAGATTATTCCCATATTAATAACTATGATTTTGTTTTTTGGTTGAAGTTCAATTGCAAAGTTCTGTTCAATTCAAATTGTTTATTTTTGAGTGCTAGTCAAATTATGGATTTAATAAATCGGAATAATCTTCTTAAACCCGTTCATCATAATATCGAATAATATATTCGTATATTCAATATATAAATTTAATTTATATTTTATGAATTCAATATATCATACAATATTTTTGACAGCTGAAAATCAATACTTGAAGATGTATTTTTGTGAATTTTTGTTTGGTTTTTTGTGTATTGTTTCATTTTTTGTGAACTATGATCTTTCATTTATTAATTCTAACATTTTCATCAAATTCTAACATTGATTAAGATCTAACATTGAGCTTTAATTGATTAATTGGCTCGTACTGTCACAATTCATATTGAAGATAGTAAAGTGATAGATTTTGCCTGGTCAGTCTCCAGTTGTTTTAACTTCAGTTCAACAAAAACGATACTCGAAAGAAAACTATTATACAATATATGATATCATAAAATTAATCAATATAACTTGAGATCACTGGATTCAATTACAGTATTAATTTCGTGGGAATATTAACTGACAAAAAATTATTCGAGACTTTTATATTTTGCACTTTCGAAATACTTTTAGAACTATTAAATTGAATTTCCAAAGAAATTTCCGATACTCGTAAGAACATTCTCTTTCAAGTTATATTGTTTGATCCTTGGAGGCGAGAGCTCCATGGTTTATTTCCGAAAATCGCCTTCTCATCTTGTATTGTCTTGCACCGGAACTGAGAAACCGCTGCGGAACGGCTTATATCGGAGAATAATTTGCGAAAAACTTTGGTTAAACTGGAAAAGGGTTTTCCTGGAGAGAGGTTATCAATGCTTGACCTTTGTGATTCTATGAGTGGGCTTCACGTTGCCAGCCTGGGTGTAATCTTTGTTGATATAGCGCTCGAAACTGGGCTCAACTCCAGCCCTAATGCCCAGCACAATGCAAGGAGTCAATTGTAGGGCAAGGAAAAGGAACAGGATGAGATCCTTCAGTCTACTTTCCTTTCTATCCTTTTCACCTCGCAGGCTATCAATACCTTCTTCTATCCTCTCTGTCCTTTCTCACTGGCCGGCCTTCTATCAAGTAGTAGTCGTCTTTTTTATAGAGAATTCTCCAGAGTTTTCGCAAAGCCCTTTCATTTGCAGCCAAGTGTTCTAGACCACTGCCGTTGTTATTGTATCGGCTTCTTTGCGTCAGATAGGAGCAGCATGTCGCGTTCGAAAAAGAATTGAAACTCTTTACGCTCCAATGTTACCCGTCTCATTCATTCACACAAGAATGTTGTTGAAGATTGAATGAAATTGTTTCTCACTGCTAGAATACTCTCACTGATAGAAATACGCCCATAATATGGGCCTACAATATATTCTATATTATAGAAGAAGAAAGGAGAAGTGCATGTTATGGAAACAGAACACTCTGGCTGATATTGAATATGAATAACAACTAATGTTAAAATTAATTAATATAGACTTCAATATTCTCATGAAAATTACACAATACTCACATTAAAATAACAGTATAAGAGAACATTCAGCACACAAGAAGACTTTGCTCTAATCGTGAGCTGTTGAAAAATAAAACTACTGAAATACAAGAGAAACAAATGAGAGAAAACACAAGAGATACATGAGGAAACCAATCATCATCATCATCATCATTTTGTTGTATTAATCACAAATACATTCGTTTGAAGTCGTTTTTATCGGATAATGAATACCTGTTTTCCATAATTTTGTTTCATTTGTTGTGAACTATGATCTTTCATCGATTAATTCCAACATTTTCATCAAATTCTAAAATTGATTAAGATCTAACATTGTTTTAAGATAAATCGATCATCATAATCAATAAATCATTATTTATAATCAGTAGTTAATCATGAATCCGAAACAATCAATTGATAATGAATTATTTATCAAATATATATATCTGATTGAAGATATGAAATTAGTGTATTATTCTATTTCATATCTAAATGAGAATATAAGATATGAAAGATTGAATAAAGATTGATAAAGATATGAGGATTAAATAGAATATTATTCTATTCAATAATTGATATTAATCTTGAAATACTACCACAATCTTTATCATTCCAATACATTCGAGCATCAAATCGTCCTTCACTACTCACTAAGTATTCTCCTTTGAATTTATTTCAAAGTAGCATATTCTAATAAATGTATTACACTTGAAATGATGGCAATAAATCATCTAGCTGCGTACTATAAAGCCTGTATATGGCATTGACCAGCAGGCAGCTTTTCCTAAGCTGACAAGGGATAATGAACTGGTAAGCAGCGAGACCAGGTCCTGAGTCCAGACAAGAAACGGAGCTGCTGAGCCGTCTTTTCTTGTGACCAGGCTGCACCCTTCTTCATTACCGGCTAGGGTAGACATTAGCTTCCCGGACAACCCTTCTTATCTAGATACGCACAGGCCTGGCAACCCTTGTGCGTGCAAAAATACTTTTCGGAAGGGTTGAAGGCGGTCCATTTAGGTCGCGAGAATCGTTCATTACGGTGATTTAGTGGAGCAATGCTGGCTGTTTGCTCTCCTTAAGCAAATTAGGGTCACGGTGTGTACCGTAGTTTTCCTTCATTGTTACTGATCATGTTTGGGTGTCATTTTTTACAGTTGGTGTTTAAAAACTTTCTTTCATAACTATATGAGTGAGCTTTTCTGCGCTCAGGCTTATGTCTCTTCAGATTTTTTCCTGTATGTGTATTATATACTGCTTTGTATAATATGAGATTCTCTTTATATTGAATGTATTGTGGCAAAAAGGAAATAACTTTGATTCTTGGATAAGATAAGATAAAATCAGAGATATTGTAGAACTTCTCCATAGTAGGTAAAAGAATAAATACAATTTTGTCTATTCTACAATGAGTCATAATTCCATAACACAGAAATAATTGCATTATGTACTTTACTGTATTATGATTTTCAATTATTTTTCTTTTTTCATTGCAGGTAAGAAGGGATACTTTTATATTCAGTTACACACAAAAAATGTGAACATCAATTCGTAAGTAGACACTTTTTTTGAAATCAGACAAACTGCAATATCATTGTTCGTAAGTAAGAAAAGAATCCATTTTTCCAATACATCTCATATTGAAAGAATTCTTGAAGATTTTTATCAGTGGCGTAGCCATTTTAGTGGGAAAAGACTCCCCCTACGGATGTTTTTAATTTTTTCAGCACCAAATATGCAGTTTTGAATATATCCTTGACCTCCAAAGTAGAAAAATATCTACAAGAATTATATGAATCCAACAAAATGATATGGGCTTATCAATGTCTTAATTTTAATCTCGTGATATTATAAGTGATAGGTGATTAGTACTGTATAGATCAGATAGTGAAACGATAGACACTTCATCTGCACTCTTCACTCTTGTAAAGTAATACCTTTCAATCGTTGATATCTTTCAGTTCTCATATTTTATTATTTCTAAATTTCCCATCTTGTGTCCTAAACCTTCTCCTCCCTCCATTTCCTCTCAATTTCGAACATTTCTTCTAATGTGATTTAATCTGCCTTCTCATGGAATATTGAACAGATTTTGAACATCATGAACATGACTTAAAGCAAGGATTAATCTTTCATACAAATTGAAATAGAAATTCAAATTCAACAATACAATAAATATTTCATACTCTTCCTAAATAAACAGTGCATTTTTCTATTTTCATAAAACTCTATAACTGTGTTGACTGGAATTCGCGAAATATTTCCGGTATGATTTCTACAGTAGCGAAACTCGTGAGCATCTCTACTGTATGGAAAGCAACGTATTTATTTTTGTGTAAATCTGTGACAGAAAAACTGTTTCGTTCTCATGCATGTGTGAACAATAAAAATGAACATTCCAAATTGACCGACGCATTCATCAGCCCCACCACGTTCGAAATTGCCCGCTTTAAAGCCCTGTGGTTACACCAGATGCTTATCTCCAGTCGTTTCAATTTTCGTTTTATTTTTGTTGCTGGAAAAAATGATGAACGTTGCCTTTTTGTTGGAGTGTACCGTGTGGAATGAGCAATTCGAAAATGTTCCACTGTCCAATCCACCCCTCACCACCCCCTCATAACTCTCTACTATATTTTACACCAGCCACTCCACACAGTTTTGAAATAAATTTAATTGAGAGAATTCGTTATCAACAACCAGTTCTGCAGATTAGGTCTTTGTTGATTTCAAATGGCCTGAAAGCGGATTTAATATTCGTTTTGTATTCTGAAGTACTAGAATTGTTAATAAAAGGTGTGATCAAAGTGTACTCTTGATTATATCTATACTATTTTCATCTCTATCACCATAAAATTTATTGTGAATAGACATTTTTTACAATAGATGCTTTGCATTGATCAATACATGTAACTATGATACCGTAGGTTGATAAAATTGTTATTGAGAGTATATGAAGTGAGGAATGGAAATTCTTTGTTCATCCATCTCAAATTCAAAGGTCAGTTGAACGAAATGAAAATATAATTCTCATGCTCATATAAGGTTCAAAAATATATTAAAATGTACTCTCATGTTCGGAAATTGGTATTTAAAAGATTGAAATATCGTATAATCATGAGAAGTGGAACATTGTTATCCTGAGAGGTACAATAGTTCAAAAATTGGTATTTGATAAGTTCAAATAGAGTATATTCTATCATCATAGGGAATGGAACATTGTGAAACTATTTCAGCGCAATACAAAACATGAGTTGGGGAATTGGTTTATTCATATAAAGAGGTTCTAGCTAGACGTTTCTTTCTTTTATTTCTGCATCCTTTCCAAACTGGAAGTCATCGTTCACCTTACAACAACTCTTACAATACTCCTTGCAGTGAAATTGACCACCTCAGCCCAAAAAAATCCCTGGAGTTTCCATTCAAACTCTTTCTGGAACAAGAGCTCAGCCGGCTTATAGCCCGTAATACAATAATAAGAAATATTTAGGAGAGCAGGTTATGTATTAGGTAGAGGCGGCTCTACACTAGATAAGTCATAGTTTTAACTCCGAACTTGTCATTCTGTAATATTATTAAAGGCTTTCACTGTAATTATAGTAATGAAATTAGTCTATGATTGCTTCTTTTAAACTAAACAATTGATTGTACAAATTGATTGTTGTACAAAACACAAGGGTGCGTGTCCTGAAGGATTAAGAAGATTCTAACACATCAGTTGAAACCTTTCAGTCTGTGCTACTGCTAATATTATGATTTAATATTTCAATAGCAACTAAGATTTTATGACGGAAAGTGGTATTGTTTCTTTCTTTTCATGCTTACTACCTTAGCCTAGTACCTTTTATTGTTTGCTGCTTTCTATTCATGCTCACTACCTCATTCCATTCTAAGCTGCTGTTTCATTCAGACAGTAACAATACAAATTTAATATACCATGTGATTTTTTCTATGTGCAATCACCCTTTTTTCTATGTTTAATCATGTTCATCTTTCAATACTTCTTCAATACCCACAGCACTTTTGTAATGTGAAAGTGGAAAATGAAGTCATTTATCTATCTATCCATCTAATACTACTGGTTAATCCATTGATTGAAAATTTGATTGTTAATGAAATAATTAACTGAGTGAGATTAATTAATAAGTTAATTATAACCTCTTCTTAATTTGCATTAATCATCGTTTTCAAGCACCTCAATCCTCTCACGATATTTTATGTATACAGCATCAACATGCAGTGAAGATTACAAGAAAATAGCCATGAAAGAATTTCCAGCTCATAAATATTAAAGTCGGGTCTTCCGCCTCTCAAAATGTAAACCAGTAGTTTTTATATCGAGGGGCGATGAGGCTTTTTTAGGGTTGTTGGGGGAGGGGGTTGTGGATTTAAATTCAACAAGGTGCATTTCCCCTTATTTGCCTGACCGTACCCCCTCCACTTGTTTCCTCGTTGGTCCAGTTTACTTCCTTCCTTTTGTTTGAAACTCCAGTGTAAATGAGAAAATGCAATTAGGCTATATTAAGGATTCGTTTGAGAGGCCTCCGTACACCTTCCATGCCTTCCAATTTCATCTTTCTCCCTCTAAACCTCTTGCACCATCTTCGTTTTGTTATCTCTCTATCTTCCTCCTTTTTCATACTGTGCGATGTGTGCAGAATTTTCAACCCTCCATACCAGCATGCATATTGATCATGGTTACTGTTTCTCTTTATCTTACGTTTCATACCGCTCCCTTTTTCACCCCCCCCTCCTTATCCACCTTCTTCTATCTTTTCTCACTCCTTCTCCCTATCCACACCATCTCCTCTTCAACATCCTTCCCGTTCCTTCCTCTTGCCATTTTTCTCTTTCACTCCAACCTTGATCTTCTTCAATTTCTTTCTCACTCTTCACTTCACCACTTCGTCATCATCTCCCATCTCTCTCTTTGATTGCTTCACACTGCATCGACGAATAATAATCATGTGTTGCTCAGATCTGGCTTGAAAATTACATTTTTCTCGCTTTCCTGTTTTAAATCATCTGCGTGCGTAAGTTATTCATACCCAGCCATGGGAGTGAATTCTGATGCCTTGGGGATTCATCTTGATAGAATAACAAGAACAATTTTTGGGCCTTGTGAGTTTTTTCGTACACTAATTGACTGAAAAAATAAAGAAAATTTGCTGGTTCGCATATTTTTTCGGTGGTTATAATAAACATAGGCTACTATAACTAACTATGAACACTTCCTATTCAATTCCTCCCCTAGTAAAATACCTATCTACTTTGTAGTATTGTTCTGATCAGCACAAGTATTCTTGTAAAATTCCCCTATAAGAGTAATTTTATTCGGAAAACTCCCACTTATATCATTATTCTTGTACAACTCCCCCATGAAAGCGCTCATAAATTCCCTCATAACATTTCTAGTCACAATTCATATTTCCCACCAATTCTTTTTGTTTGCATATTATTCATGTATCGTTAAATGATATATATTACATATTATTTATTATTTATTGCATTATTTATGTTGCATAACCTCTTATAATTAGAATAGGCTACATATTTCTGCTATGCGTTAACAGTTAGCCTACATTTAAGTCAGTAACTCAATTAGTAATATTTATGATGTTCTTCAATGTATAAGAAGTATACATTTCTTTTATTCTATTCATCACTGCAGTATTTGAATAAATACAACTAATTCACCTCTAATTATTAATAGAATGTGATATAGAATGATGCAATAGGGAGTAATAGAAAAGCGTGTCTTATTTGTGAAAATTAAAGAGTAGGGATTCCATTCAAACATTTGTGATCTAAAGTTTATTGTTTTTGAATTTTAGAGAAGTTGCGTAGGCATGATACCCTTTCAGTAATTCTGTTCTTGGGATTACAAGGTGAATAGTTGAACAGTAGTCTCTCAGTATCAAATAGACTCAATGGAATAGTCAACAGTAAAAGTAATTGATTCAATCGAAGCAATATTGATCTTGCTTTTGGATACGTTTTCTGTGTGGTGGCGAACATCCCAGAAATTCCATTAACGTTCCAGCCTCTTGAATAGAGAATCTTTCACCACGTCTGCATGTGCAGTAAGAGGTTGACCGAAACTTATAAAAGCATTTGGGAATAATTAATGATATCATTTTAACAAAAACGCTCACTAAGGCAGATTGTAGAGGGGGCAGCAAGGGTAGGAGTTGGCTTTCGCCTACTCCGGGGAATTGGGAACAGTGTTCTCTTACCCCTTTCTCACTCATGGAGTAGGCTGGAAGCAACTAGGTTTGGTGAGGGGGTATGCCGCTGTGGAGTTCGGAGACGACAAAAGTTAACAATCAATTGTAGATGTAATTTAGAGAACTTGGACGACCAAGTTTCCATGCACCCCCCCCCCATCTTACACGCATTGGATACACCGAACCCATCCTCTTCCCCCCCCCATCCTCTTGGGATCAGCCCTAAGACTACATTCTACCTGTATCTATGTAACTCTCCCATTCTCTCTCACCTGTAGCTCCCACATGATCCTATCGTGTAGTTGCTCTTAACAAATTGAATAATGTAGTAGCATAATTGGTTGGTAATTGAATGGGGAATTTTCGTTTGAAAATAATGTTAGCGGATATAGCTGTTTCTTCTGGTCAGTATTAAGCTGAAATCTGTCTTCCTCAGTAACAGTGAGCTTAGAATTGGATAATAATACAGCTTTATTGACATCCGGGATAAAAGCCTCTCTATTGTGGTAATTAGTGAAGAGTTGTAAGGAGTTGTATTACTGTATATTATACTAAATAGAATAGAATATTCAACACTCTTGAGGAGTTGAAGAAAATACATGTTGAACACCAGAAGTGTACTTCTAAAGAAGTGTACAAAATGTTACCAGAGAGCCTGACTGTTATAAAGTTTCCATTTCCCTGACCACCAATGCATTTGAGTGATCTTTGGGTCTGGGAAACCACTTCGAATTTGAATTGAAAACTCTTTTTTATTGTTCCCACCTATTCATCGGAGTTTTCCTGTCCGTTGAATGGCATTCACGCTATTGTTGTGGCATGGAATCTGCGTCGAATGTACTAAAACGACGTTGAAAGAAACGCACAGAGCTTTCCTAGAGCGTCCAAACGGAATTCACACGTCAACGGACAACGTTATCTGGATGATCTCGATTGAAATCGGCTAGAAACGTGGACATGAAAATGGTGAGACAACATGCGAGAAATACGTATATTGGGAGAGTAGAAAGAGAGAAAGTAGAATAAAGAAGGAAGCAGAACAAGACAAGAAAGACTAAAAAAGTAGAGGTGGATAGAAGAGTAAAACAGAGAAAAATGTGGATAGGAAACTGCAAGTTGATGAGTTAGAGAAAATAATTAAAATAGAGGGAACGATTTGGGAAGCGAGAGGAAATGGTATGAGAGAAGAAAAAAGTGTGAGAGAAGAAAAGGAAGAAAGAAATATATGGGTAGAGAGAAGGAAGGGGTGTAGGAGAAAAATAAAATACGAAAGAATGATTCAGAAATTAGAATGGAGAGAAAGGAGAATTCAAAAGGGGGAACAAAGGTGACTGAGAATGGCGAGGAGAAAGAGAATTCAAATCGGATAGATGGAAGAGGTCGGAAATAAATGCGAAGAAAAAAATAAAGTGTAATTTCAAAATATTAAGCTCAGGGAATAGTATTGGGAGAGAGATAAGGAGAGTGTGAGAAGGAGTTGTAAATACGTGTAGAGCTAACAGTAGCTCAGTGAGGAAAAATCAGGAAAAGAAGATAGAACAAGGAATAAGAGAATTTTTTCTTCTCCCCTTCTTCTTATTTTTTTCCCCTCCTTTCCTTCTTCTTCTTCTTCTTCTTCTTTTTCTCTTCTTCTTCTCTTCTTCTTTTTCTTCTTCTTCTGTCTGTAACGGAATGAGAGGGATTAAGAATTTGACAACAGATATTCAAAAAAAAAAAAAGGAAAGAGTGTGGAGAGAAATAAATAAATAAATAACCCTTTTATTGCTCTTTTAAATTCATTTACAACATTTTCAAAACAAAATAAAAATTATACATTTATGCAATAATCAGCGGCTGCTGGGGTAGATTATTCTCATTATTAAGAATAATGTGGATGAGTGCTGTTTTCTTCAATCTTCAATTTCCTCTTCTGATGACGCTGAAGTAGGTGCATACACCTGTACCAGTTTGATTCTTTCTTTTCACGTGTCCTTGTAGTTTCCAAATCATCAGAAATTCGGTGTGTGTACTGCTTGAAGCTCACAATTTTCTTTTTTGATACCTGGTTGACCAAAAATCCTGTTCCTCCTGTCGAACCGTTTCCATTCAGATAAAGCATCGTCTCCCATGATCGCACGCACTGCTTACCATCCCGCCTTACTTCCGCGAGACCAATGATATCCCACTCAATGTTATCTAGCTCTTCTAATATTTGCTCTATCCTCAAATTTGCTCTAAGAGACCTGCAGTTGTACGTGATTATTTTTATATTGTCTTTGTTATTTGCATTCTTACTTTTTTGTCTTTTCCAAAATCATTATCAGTTGTTTTCCTTTTAGTATCCTTTTTCACGATTCCTGTTCCGATCCTTGGTTGCTACTGCTTTTTTGAAGATACTTCCACATCTTGATTGGTTCCTTTGTTTTTGACAGTTAAGAATGACTCCAAAGTATTATTGCTCTTTTTCTTTCCGAGACGTCCTGTGTTTGCACTTTGGTCGATTGTGGTAGGTGAATCTCCATCACTCCTAGGTCTTTTCTTCTCCTTGTTATAATTTTCTCTCAAGTTTTCAAGACTGAAGAGCTTACCCTCGAGTAGTAGCTTATCTTTCCTCAGAGAAGCCTTTTTTCCTTGGTTCCTATATTCTGACATGAAATGTAATAGTTCTTTCCTGACGGCGCGAGTATTGAAGTCCAAATCTTCTTGTATCTTTACATGACTATACTTTTCTTCTCGAGACAATTTCGATTTTTTCCTGAGTATATCATTTCTTGTGGATACGAGGAGAACGTTACTCTAATTGGTCCATCGTTTGTTGAGTGGTTCATCTTTTTCAAGTATTCCATATCGTGGTTTCTGATATCGACGCCTATGTATTGAAATATTTCCATTATTTCTTCTCTTAGAGTCCAATAGTTATTACCAGCTTTTATACCGAATATTATTAAGTTCTTTCTTCTATACTCATTTTGTTTCCTCTCTTTTTCTGATTGGACTTCATTTTTCAGCTCTCCCACCTGTTGTTTTAAATTCTCAAGTTCGTCGTTGAATCTGCCGGCGATACCGTCAATCTTCGTCTCTAAGTTATCCAGCTTCTCCAATCTCTTCAGTATCTCATCCACTTTCTTCTCCATTCTATTAAAATTGCTACAACGAATAATCGGAAAGTAAATAATAAACCTTGATGATGTCTGAGTAGTATTACGTCCGATACACTTCTTCTTCTTATTATTGCTGTTATTCTGCTAATCTCGATTCAACAATTCTATTGAGAAGATATTTCAGTCGAAACAATAAAACTCAAGAGATAAGAATTTTCGCTCAGTTTTGTACTGTATTACGGTAAATGAATGAATCTAGCTGTGGGCCAGGTAAAGTAGAAAAGGTCCAAAGTCCAAATCCTTATCTTCCGCTCAGCTCTTGCTTAGTACATTCCACTTTGCGAATTATAACCTCAATTACAAAAAGTTCTATTCAAATCAACGAAAATAAATAGTTTTCTCTTGCATTGGGATGAAATACACGTTCACAAAGCACAGTTTACACTAATGCATCAATCTATATACAGTCTTAGTATCTCACGTCATTTGAACTTGTAAAAATCCACTGTTAAACACAGAGCTCACAGGAACACAACCTTTCACTTCTATTGCTTATCTCAGTGTGGAGAGAATGAATGAGAAAACAGAGTGTTTGAAAAACAAAGAAAGGAGGGGAACGATTGAACACGAGAATAGCACGCATATAAGAGAAAATTTGAATGATAACAGGTTAAATTAAAAAGAAAAGTTTTTGAGGATAGTGAAAAGAGAGAGACGAATTGATTAGAATAAAGGAAGAGGGAGAGAGATTTGATGAGAGATTATTCAATTCATTCATTTAGATTACAAATATATCGGCTTCAATTCTAAATTTTAGTAGTTGACTATTGTTGATAGTTTCAATAGTCAATTATCCGAGAATTGTACATGAGATAATAAATCATTCAACGATATGGAGATGGGGAGCAGAATGATAACAAATATCAATCATTATGATAGTGAGAGAAAAAAGAGAGAAAGAGAGTGGGAATGAGTGAAAGAGAAATTTTGAGAAAGGGAGAAAGATAATAATGTAGAAAGAATAAGAGAGATTGAAAGGGGCGAATGATAGACAGGCGACACAAAAACTATCCAAAGGAATAAAACTGAGAAGGAAGGAATGTTGGAAGATGAGACAAAAAGTGTGGAGCATCGCGTTGCCATGGTAACCGAGAGACTCCACTCCTTGCAAAGTTCGTTCATCCATTACGTTGATTCTTCACGTGTTAAGAAACTTGCCCGGTAACTGAGATCCTAATGCACCTCCTCATTCAACGTTTTCTTCAACTCTTTACAATTTTCAGCGCTATAAGAAAAGTGTCTGTCAGCAAAAACTAATCAACGTGATTCTCAAGTTGTAACTTGGTGTTAGAGAGGATTGAATTGCACTAGTATCCATCCAACATGGGTTAATTACGGTCGTGAGGTTAAGGGTCTTCCGTTTGGAAGGGATATGAAAATGTTGAGGTCATTCCTGTGTAAAGAAATTTTTTTAGTATCTAACATGGGAGAATAGATTCGAGTATCATAGCAATCTAAAAGAAAACAACAATTCACTTTCATCACAATTTGCTCATTTGAAGATCCTCTCAAATCCGTAGATTTCTCGGTGAGTACCGATCGCAATCAATATTAGGAAACTATTAGAATCAGTATTCTTGAACTTTTAAACAGTCTTTCGTTTCTGGTTACAACTTACTTATTGAAAGTATAATTATGTTGCAGCATTGATTGGAGATAGCAATCTCCAATATGATGCAGATAGCATTTAATAGTGTAGTACGTAAATCATATTTGTATTTCTATGTGGGCCTACAGAATAATCATTTTCTAATTTGGAAGAAGCTTCATGGAAGAATATATTGTGAAAACTAGGAAATTTGATACGGCTTTCAATAAGGATTGTATTCAAGATGACCACAGATACTGGATGATTTGGTCAACATTAGTTCTGTATTTTAAACAGAAGCTTTCTGTATGTTTTCTTAGAATGGATAATATTCATGACTTAATTATTTTCATTACTCATTTGAATTCTGAATCATTGGATATCTCACTCATCAAAAAATGAATCTCTGGTCTAATAAGGCCACATTCTAGTGCGGTGCGGCCCAGTCTTGATGTTTTCGTCTGACATCTTTGATGGCTAATGTATCTTCATTGGAGTATTCACACTAGAGCGTTGAATACATTTATTAGATTCATCAATCAAAACATTTTCATCCGGGCCCGTACCGTACTGATGTGAGAGAGGCCTGAATAAAGCAATATTGATTGCTTTTATAGTAGCAATGAAAACTACTCTGGATAACAACATCCAGCTTGTATCTATATTGCTTCTGGAGTAGCAATGAAAACTACTTTGGAACAACATCCAGCTTGCATGAAAACAATGAGAGCGATGTGAAGAAAGTGCTAGATCATATTTCATCAAATAGGAGGGCCAGCCATGAAGTCCTAAGAACACCTCTGCAGCAGCGAAGAAGTAAAGTGCTGCAGGCTTGAAGAAACCAACGAACTCTTTGGTGAGAATGTTGACGGATTGTCGAGGAAGGAGGCTGTAGAGTGCTGCCGTGATCCATTACTCTGTAAGCTATGCACATGATTCATCATGGTCGCCTTCTCCATTAAGTCGCTAGTAGTTGTGATGTGACGCTTGATAGATTGCTCTGCACAATATTGAACAAGGCGTTCTTCCACTGAAAAGTTGAAATATTTTTCCATAGGCGCACGCGTTCAAAGCCTACGCAAAACAAACGTCTATCTCTCTCTAGAGCACTTCCCTGACCATTATTTCAGTTGGGCTCTCTCTCTCACCCACCAGCTGACTGACTCTTTTCCACACCATGTTGGACAACTTGAAATTTCAAACATCTGTCTCTTTCCTTGAGCATTCCCTGGACCTTTATTTTAGTGATTCTTTCTCTCTCTTTTTCACTATTTATCTATCTATCTCCATCTTTTTTCCATCTCTCTGTCCTTACTGACAGACTTCCTCCCACACCATGTTGGACAACTTGAAATATCACACAGCCCCCTCTTACATAAATTGGTTTTGCCTACTGTTGTTTTATCTACATTTTGTTGTGTCCTGGCCGGCTTCTCCCACCCTTTATTCCCTTACTATGTTCCCTTCTTTCGTCTTCCATCCCCTCTTCTATCCTTTTTCTGTTTAACATAATCTATTTTAATCTTTTCTCTTCCATCCTTTTTCATCCTCCATCTCACCTTTCTCACCACCCTACAATTATTTTCCAGAAAAACATCCGAATTCCTTCCGTTTTCCCATTTTCTTGATTCCTTTCTCATCTTTTCACTTCCTCCACCATCATTCTCTCCTTTCCTCACTTTATTTTATATTTATAATCATGATTGCCTTCTTCTTCTCTTATTGTCCTTCCTCACCACTCTTTTTCCATTGGAAACATCCTAATTTCTTCATATTCTCAATTTTCTTACCCTGTTCTCCATCACTATCATTCACTCCCATCTTTCCATGGTGATTCTCCTTTTCTCCTCCCCCTTCTCTTCCTCTTGCTTCCTCTCCTATTCTCCTCCTTCCATCATCATCATCATCATTCACTTTTTTCTCTTCCATCTTCACCATCATAATTATCCTTTCTCTCCTTCACCTTCACCTATCTTTGTCTCATCATTCTTTCTTCTATGACTCCCTCACATCTTTTTTCTCCTCTACCCTCTGTTTCTCTCGTTCATTTTCCAATCCTCCATCGCTATTTATTTTTTTCTCTTTCATCTTCACAATCATAATAATTCCCCTTCTCCTCTACCTTCACCTGTTTTTGTCTCCTTCACCTGTTTTTGTCTCCTTCACCTCCTTTTCTCTACCATCTTCTCTTCCTCTCATTCCCTCTCCCATCTTTCTCATTCCTCCATCATTTTTTCTATCTTTCATCTTCACCATCATGATAATAATTCTCCTCCTTCTCCTCCACCGTCACCTGTTTTTGTCTCCTCCACCTCCTCCATCTTCTCTTCCACTCCCTCGCCCATCTCCTTCATCCCTCCATCATCTATCTTCTCTCTCTTTCATCTTCACCATCATAATTCTCCATTTCCTCCCTCCTAACCTCCATTCAAAACATTCCTCTTTCCATAACAAGTGGCCCCTGTCTTCGGCAAGCATTTGCGGGGACTTGTATTAGTGGAAGAGCTGTTTTCAATATTCTCGCAGCCTTCTCAAGATTAAGAATAGTTGTAGTGCACTGCTCTCCGAGTTCACAGCCGTTATAAATGAGGCTGCCGCTCGGTCCCTCTTTCCTATTCAATAAGCGCGCAAATTCGTTTTCAACTTCTCACTGCCTTCTATTGCAAAGAAAGCGCATGAATCTTCGCTCGCCCGGCTAGCTTCGCGAACTCGCCAGTAAATAAACAAATTATTTGTTCTCAGTTGCGGTACTAATGTGATTGCTGTCAACTGTTGTGCTGTTCTTCTTCTGTGTACAGTTTTCAAATTTGTTGAACAATCACAAAACGTCTCTTGTTTTATTATGATCTTGGGAGAAAGAACTATGAATGGAGAAGTTGAATAGACGAAATTGCAGAGAAAAGAGAAGAGGAAGGAAATAATAGAAGTAAAATTTGAATAGTATTACAACATTAATTTTTTTTTGTACGAGAGTGAAGTGGTAGATATAAAGGGAAGGTTATGTCCAATGAATTCAACACTATTGTATTAACTATTTATTGTATTAATAATACTGTTGCATTATTCGGTACTGCCCATAAAATACTGTTGAAATTCTATTGTTTGATTCTGCAATCACTCTGTAATGAATTACTCATAGAGGAAGTTTAAAGTTCAGCTCCCAAAAAGCCATAACCCTAAATTTCAGATCTTCAACAGTTTATAGAATTGAAAATCCTCATAGGGGAAGTTCAGCTGTTGCATTATTCGATACTGCCCATAAAATACTGTTGAAATTCTATTGTTTGATTGTGCAATCACTCTGTACTGAATCACTCATAGCGGAAGTTCAGCTCTCATATAGCCATAACCCTTAATTTCAGATCTTCAACAGTTCATAGTATATTTTTCGTTTCTGAATAAATAAATAAATAAATTGCTTGAGCCATAAATCGATAAATTCATGTTAATTAATTGGACTGAATTGAAATAATTCAATAATGTGATTTTTATGGAATTCGTGTATGTACTTACTAAGAAAATTCCCAACTTAATAAGTTAGCACCAGCAATTTGTGACCCCATATATGAGGATGTTATGAACTCAAAGATTTTTTTGCTGGGTGTATTTGAGGACCCATTCTC
Source organism: Laodelphax striatellus (assembly GCA_017141395.1). Lineage (NCBI taxonomy): Eukaryota > Metazoa > Arthropoda > Insecta > Hemiptera > Delphacidae > Laodelphax > Laodelphax striatellus. The sequence goes on along the minus strand of CM029535.1, from coordinate 11,433,645 downwards.
CAAGAGACCCTGAAAATAATGAAATTACAATGCCACACTGGTCGAAAATCCCATAAAAAAACAAGCCATCCATCCATCATAATATTTAACGTTTTTGTTATAATCTTGGAATAACTCTATTGTTGAATTGTGAATAATGAATAAAGTGTAGGAGATTCCGGTGCTGTCGCGATGCTGATTCAGTTCACAATGATGAAAGGCAGACTATTCCAATTGCTATGAATATTCAACAATTGGACAATAGCAAATCACATTTCATAGTACGGTATTGAAGCATCATGTGATCAAATTGAGAATGATTTCCATACGATGGAGAACTATGTTCGTCGCATTCCTTGGAGTTTCTCATAATTGATAATAGGACTCAAATCGAGGTTCACTCACCTTGCACTAGACGATAATGTTAGTATTTAATTCGAAGTGTGAAGTCGTTTTGAGCGCTGAGTGAAAGCTGAATTCATGAATATTCCATGGCGCTAAAGTTTGGTTATGAGATGAACTTCGATGAACTTGAATGTGTTCTTTCATCGTCATGCGTTCAATTCAATTCGGCTGCATGAATTGCTACATTGAGCTGAAGCGAACAATATTTGCTCTCACACCCGCCTCCCATAATGTAATATTCAGTCAAGAACCATAACTTCAGGATTTACTTTACTGGGTTACAGTTTGAATCATGAATCTTGGCGGTTATGGATTTCTAAGTTTTCAATCGAGTTGAATTCAATCATCATATTTTAATGATCATTGAATTATCTAATTACATATTACTTGTATAACACACAATACAATTATTCATTCTATTATGATTTATTATAATTCTATTATAATTTATTCACAATACAATTAAATATTCTATTATAACCCTTCCAGTTTACTATCGCATCTGGACTGGAAAGAATCATTGACATTGCAGCTTTTCAGCATGTTCAATATCTCTCATTCACTATACAGTATCAATGAGGCTTCATGATAGTGGATGGATTCTTATACACTTTTATCATTTTAAAGAGCTGTAATGAGGTAATTAATTTTGCATGTTACATGTCTTTATAATATCTACCACAAACCTTAACGTGTCATGTGCTACAGGAGTGTTGCTCCCGAGATGCAGTTATGTGTGACGAACTAAATAAATAAATAAATAAATTGGCAACCCAGGTGTCTCAGCAAAGTGAAAGATCTGCAGCCTATCATTACCTGATGGAGATTAACACAATCATTGATGTTATTGAAATTCGCTCTAATTTATTTTCAAGTTCTCAATTACTCAAAGTTACATTATTATAATTGAATGTATCATGATCATTTAATTGTAATGATCATTTTAATTGATCTCTCTAATAAAGGTTCATAATTATCCTGATGGAGACACACTTTTTCGAGATTTCAATCTCCAAGATAGATGGAGAGTAGTGAGTTACATGAAGGAAGCACATCACAACTTTCGTATCAGTGGAAAGTTGGAGCACAAAAGAGGACGGGTACACACGCGTATGAGCGAATGATGGACTAGGAAGAGTTTGGTCGAGCCGGTGGATGACAGCTTGAAATATCGACGGACGATTGTCGAAATGGGTCTCACCTTATGAGAGAGAGAGCTGGGGGACCCTCGAGAATCGAGCATCGTCGAGTCTCGAACACGGCCGAGGACAGCTTTAATTTCTGGATGAGTCCATCAATCTGCCTCTGCCCAGCTAGCGAAAGCCTCCACCAGTCATCTGTCTCACTCGTTTTTCTTTGTCAGGGCGGTCCTGGCTCGTACCCCAAACGCTTAATATTTTTCATCCCGCTGTCTGTTTTAATCTAAGCTGCCGGCTGGCTTTATCAATCTTCGTGCGGATGTTTAGCCGCGCAATATCTACGCCTGCTCCAACTGCCATCAAGTGTGTACGGTACCTGTGTTGACAGCCAGTCATTTGGTCTGCCAAAAGTGAGAAGCAGGCATACTTCTCAATACATGTTGTACTTATCAAAGCAATGGCTTTTGCAATATTGTATTGTGATAGATTTGACGATTCCCAATGGAATATTATTCTTCAATCCATTTTCATTTATATGTTTTGTGAAACATTTCCTAATTACAACAACTTATATAGCAGAATTCAATTAACTTGTCATAAATCAGCTGATCCAGTAATAATTAAACAGTGATTTCGACACAATAATCAAAAGGCTTGAAAGTCTTAAAGACCTTTTCAAAGAAGACCTTTCAAAGAATAACTTTTTAAAAGACCTTTTCAATAATCTGCGAGATTCAGCATTTGTAGGTTAAGTATTGTTATGACAAGTTGAATGGATCCTGCTATATTGCTGATTTGTTTTCCATATGATTACAATCACTTTAATGATGAGAAGGGGAATGAGTTAATAATATTTAGATGGAGTCTCTTTCATTGATCCATTTCCATGTAGGTATATTTTTTAAGAAAATTTTCTGATGAAAACGTTAATTTGATAGCTTTAAGTACTGAGAAAGTTTTCGAATAATAAGCACTTTACAGCGTGGGAATATCAAAAAACTATCACTGAGAGTATTTCGAAAAGCAAGGAGCTTTTAACGAATTATTATTATTAAGTTGTGCATGAAAAATTCAAAGGTATTGAATTCCAAGTCATATAGAATATAATTGTGAAAACTGTGATTTGACAATATCTATGGCTAATTCTTTCAATACAATTATACATATTGCAATAAATACAGAGTTCTGTCTCTCAATAGGTAGTTGATAGTTTAAATTTTACAGAGGTACGAATTTTGAAGATATATAATTTTCAGACAGTTTAAAATACTTTTGAGTTCTCTCTCACCTTGAACTCGAATTTCTTAATTTTTTCGACATGTGCAATGCTGAGAATGTAACAGCAATGTAATAAAAACTGATACTTTGTAAAAACTTAATAAAAACTTGACTAATTTCTTAATTTTTTCGACATGTGCAACGCTGAGAATGTAACTAATTGGCTAAATATATGTGCAAGATGTTTTTCTCACCTCTTCCTGCCAGTCTCAAAGCATACGCCGTGAGAACCAGACAAGTAAACAGTCCGAAGATAGTAAGTAAAGAACGCTTTCGGTATCGCTCAATTATTCATCGGGCTCTTAGTTCTGAACAACCCAAAACAATCTATCTGTCTATCCATCTTGCTAGCAGTGCACTGTACTGTAGCTGCTGAGTGTTTTCACCAATAACGCTTCTCACAATGTTGCTTCAGTAGAATTTACATTGGTAACAGGCCTATCCTGAAATCAACTAACAGATTTCTAGGCTTTCTCGTTGACATTATCTTGATTGATTGATAAGTGGTGGTATTTTGACACGTTTCAAATCTTTTAACATTTTCGAATAATGAATTGGAGTATGAAGGAGGATCTCCGCAACTAAATCTTCAATATTTAAATCTTTTAACATTTTCGAATAATGAATTGGAGTATGACGGAGGATCTCCAACTAAGAGGAAAACTCTTTTTTGGCATTAAGTGACTGTGAAGCATCCATTCCAAGACATGTATTACAGTTCATTGTAATGTACATCTGAAGTAGTTGATAAATAACCAGGAGTTGATATTATTTCAAGAGATTAGATGACGTGGTATCAATCACAGAGTACTAAGAGCGCTTCCATGATATACTTTTCAGAACTTGGTGTGTTTCTCTTTAAAACAACACCAAATCCAGTTCTATACCTTCATTTGAAAAAATTATATGCAATTTTAAAGTTGTAAAGTATTTTTTGATACACTCTGTATTAATGATTCTGAGGGATAGGTAAAGTGTGGTCTGAGACGTTTCTTTATTACCAACAACCTCTATCAGGATGATGCATTGATAAGACATAGCGCTATAAGATTCTGACTAAGCTTATTAGAATTGTAATAATAATTCCTGCAAATATTCAACAAGAGGATTGTAATAATATCTTTCTATAGACACTGAATTCACTTAGAAAGTAAGATAGTACTCACAAATTATGTGTTGATGTACATAACAACACATAATTATTTGAGAGTACTATCTTACTTTCTAAGTGAATTTAGTGTCTATATTTTGATCAAGTGAGAAAAGGATGGATCCACAACAACCGAATATCTTTCTACTTTTTTCAAGAAGCTCATGGTTCTGTTATTATTTCTGGGTGATAGATACCTGATAACTTCCCTTGTTATCTCAGCTTGTTCACCCAACAGGGTTCATACATTTTTCATCAGAGGCTTGATCACAGCTACATCAGCCATCTGTGATTTTCAAATCTCCACTTGACGTCCTTGTAAACGTCCTCGAGAATAATAAGCTGGCCGAACTGAGAGTCTAGGGGTATCGAGATAAATTCAGCAATCAAGTGGAGAGCTTCCCGGATCTCTGTTATCAAACTGTGGCTTCAATTATTCAGTTAATCCGACGAGTAGCAGTGATATTATTTGCGGTATGATAGTTGGAGGAACGTTGCATAATCAGGCAGGAAGCAGGAGGTCTGTTTAACACCGTAAGCAACTAGAGAATACTTGATGCGGGTCTCGGTTTAGTGAGGCTGAGACCCAAATGCAAAACTAGGGATGAAGCACATCCGTCTAGGGATGAACCATCTGCAACTGGAACCAACTGATCAAACATACTGTTGGTTGTCCTCGCGCCGTCTGAATTTTTAATGCGGTCCCTTGCAGCCTCCCAGCCAGCCCGATCCCGATATGGCGCTTTGTTAGAGATGCAAATGAGTGCCGAGTCTTGGCGCGCGAGTCATCTGATTTCAATGCAGACACAGCTAGTGCCGCCGCCTAGCGCCTACTCGCACATTCGGCCTCCTTCTGAATAGTAATCCCAGGCTTCGTCAGGTGTGCTGTTGTTGTTGTTGGAACACCCGCCCTCACTTCACAGTATGCTGTGCTGAGAGTGATGAGGAAACTCGGATTGATTTTGAAGGGATTATAGGAGAATATCCGGAAAAATACAGTACAGATAACATTCTACAAATCTAACCTTATGTATCATTTCCACTCATTCATCTATATATTTACTACTATACTTGATTGTTCAAGAGATAAGATAGTGATGAAGCTGTAAAATAATACAAGTGCCAGCTTTCTCAAAATAATAATGGACAATCAATCATTTAAAATTTTGTAAATAGCCAAATAGAGTTGCCAACCTCAAAAATTTTACCTCAATAAGAGAGGCTTTTGTTCAATTTGGATGCAAATAAAGCTTTATTATTATCGATTGCTCAATCAATTGATTCACCCATTTATTCATTTACTCTCTTATTCATTCATGTTTCTATTCCTTTGTCTTTTCATTTATTCAATCAATAATATTTATTTGTCTTATCATTCATTCACTCATTAATCTATTCATATATTCATGTATCTATTCATTCGTTTATTAATATTTATCAACTCATTTATTTATTCATGTATCGACATCATCAGCTACATCTAATCGATTGAAGCACCACAACTTCAATATCCTACCGTTGCCCCGGTCTCAGGTTCCACTCCCATTCCGTATGGCATATTACGTTCAACATCCCTCATCCTATCACCCTCCAACAATACGTAAGCTTAAGTAGATATGATCAACAGCAAACAAAAAATATGTACAGTTCATCCTGACAATGTTGCTGTAATGCTGACAATGTAAGCTGTTCATCGCTTATAATGATTATCTATTTTCACAAATATTCCATAAACAGTCATGAAAAACATTGAGCTAAGTAAATATTTATAATATTAGAGTTAGTGATTTATTTATTTCTTGTTCAATGCGGATATTAACTTGAACTTGTATGATTCCATAACAATTTATGAATGAATAATGTTTTAATTTGCGTAGGTTGTGGTTAAATTACTTGATTGATTAATAATTAGCGTTTCAATTCGCGTAGGTTGTGATCAATGATTGTGATATAGGACAAGAGAGCTTCCTCTGTTAGTAATTGTACAATGAAAATGAATGGATGTGAATTCAATTCAATAAACGCGGCGATAATAGCGTAATTGTGGCGCAGTGTTGATAGCGGTCTTCTTTTGCGAAGGAATTGGATTTGGTTTCATCCAATTCTCCCAGCCAGCGAGGAGCGGATCTTATCAGCAGAGCGAGGTTTGGCCTTCTGCGTGTTTGGCCTTGTTCCAGAATTTTGCAGGATAGGCTAATTGTTTGTGGAATTCTAAGTGAGCTCTTCAACAAAGGGTGCAGTTTTGTGCCGAGGACGTCCGCGTTGAATAAATCTTCTCACTCGAGTAAACCAGAATAAAACTCTCTCGAAATAGAATTTATCATCGCAAAGTATCAGTTCATATTTTATCTCTCCCCGTTCCAATCACAATATATTATGTACAGAGAGGTTGGCCGTACTAGTTTGCAAGTTATAGTAGAATAACTTTGGGATAAGCTAGTACGAAAATGGTGAGTTTGGAGTGAGATCTTATCTTCAAAATTGAGTTCACTAAAAGCTAGTAGTTGAGTTATGGTTGTCTATTTCAAAGATGTGTTTTGTATGAGAATTATTCTTTTACCCTTGTCTATTCCTGATAACGTTATTAATCATGATAATGATAATCATGCCCTTAATCATGATAATGATAATCATGCCCTTAATCATGATAATCATGCCTTTAATCATGATAATGATAATCATGCCCTTAATCATGATAATGATAATCATGCCCTTAATCATGATAATGATAATCATGCCCTTAACAATGACAATTTTATTATGTGATTCAAGATAAAAGCTACGTATCGAAAAGAGTGGAATCTATAATAGGTAATAACCCATTCACAATATCCTTGATCCTAGCACGAGCAATCATTGTTATACGAGGTTCATTTTCCCATTATTAATTTTACCAGGCAACAATATTGACAAATAATTTTCTCTTTACAGCTTATTTAATTGTTAAAAATCTACAAGTGCATTCACTCAGTATCCCTTGGTCATATTCTTATTTGGATGAGTTGCATTGGCTGAATAAAACTCTCTCTAAATAGAATCTATCATTGCAAAGTATTGATCCCGGTTATTTACAGTTATTCATAATAAATACACAGTTATTCATAAAATATGAAAGCTTAGTAGATAAGTAAATTTGGGTATTTTGGAATTTGAAAAATCATCCAATAATCATATTATTTTTCTCGTCTCACACAAGCAAGACACGAGCTGTGCTTTAGATTGATTATTGCAAAGAGAAGAATAAGAGAGGTTCAGAAACCTCGTGATGATAATTTCAGACTAGACTATAGATGATAACTTTATCAAGAAATTTTCTCATGTGGAATCCTTTCATTCAGTGTTTTCTCTTCCACTCCTGGAATTCAAATCTAGAGTCCATTCCTTCTGAGTATAAGGTTAATGGAAATTGCAACTTGTTTGCATATTGAAAAAACAGAATGTCAGGAGTCGAGCAGAACAAATAACCAGTGAGTTCAAGTACAAACAATTAGTAAACACAGCCATTATTCACCAGCAGTCTTTCAAGACTTGCTGAATGTTGTGCTGTGTGCCGGGTTGACATTGTCACGTGAAGCAGCAGAAGATACTTTTTCACGTGACATGGAATTTCACGGCACTGCAGCGCGATTCTGAAGTTAATTAAAACTGGCGTGACGCGGTGAGGGTAAGAGATAGTATCAGGGGTAGCAAAGGAAGAGAGTGGGTATGAGAAGGAGAGTAGGGAAGTGAGGGAGAGAAAGAGAGAAAAGACGAATGAGAGTGGAAGAGAGGATAGGAAGTGTTGATTGCGCGATAAGACATGGCGTGTAACGGAAAACAGGTGACAGCTGACAACTGTCAAGACACATTTTGATCATCAAGGTCGTTGATCACCAAACACCAAAACATGGTTCAAAATATAATGTGATTATAGAAACTGATGGTTAATATTTTTACTAGTTGAAAATTACTCTTACTATTATTACTTATTGCTCTCATTATCTTACTATTGCATGAATCATTGTTCTCATATAGTATTTTTGCCTTATGATTTAGAAAAAATACTGGGTAGCGCAAAAAGAATGGATGGATTTGGGTAGGATAGTATCAGTGGACTAGAGCTGTCTGTGACCGCAGAGCGACACCATTTTGTAGGTTAAAGTATCCAGTTTTAGTATCAATGGCGCAATTGACTTTGCAAAATCGCGTATTTGCTGTAGAACAATATTTCCAATGGAATGAATCTGCAATCGTCGTTCAACGGAGCTTCAGCAGAAAGTTTCAAGTCGAGCTTATTGACATAAGATTCTTCTTTACTTGAAATTCAAGTTTACTATCGTAAAAATCGTTACATTGAAGATTTGAATACTGCAATACATGAATGAATTGCTGCTGTATCAAAAGTTAAGGACCAATTTGAGGCTTTTAATGAGCATCAACGCATTAAGGGCGAAATCTTTCCTATGTAATTTCTGAAATATACTCGTGTTTTGGAGTTTTTCATACAAATTCTCAAATTGGGTTATTCACTTAGTATTTTGGTGTTAGGAAGATAAATGTATGATTCAAATAGACTTTCTTATAACACTTTGAAAAACATCAGTTCTTTATGCGCCTGTATAATCATTTTGTTTTTCTTCAAAATCTCTGTTTATGATATCATTTGCGTTAAATACATTCGATCCAAATCAAAATGAGGAGTCTTATTCACATTCTATAGTAAAACACAAACATATTGAAACGTTTTTTCTACTTTGAGAGGAAAAATAGAATAAAATAGAGGAGAAATAGACGATGTTTTCTATAATTTGACATTTGGAACTTGCTTATGAAACATTCGTTCATACGTTCCACGAAAATGTTCAATATCAAGCGTAGAGAAAGGAAATTATCATTTACTATCTGTCCTTATGGACCCGAACTATTTCCAAGTTCCTAGAAGTTATGTGACATAGATTCTGGGGACAAATAACTGTCATATTTATGTTTTAATAATAGAGAGCGCGAAGTTCACTATTGTGATCTTAGAGCCCCGCAGCGACTGTTTTAGTGCAGTTTCAACGTCCTAATTACTTGGGGCTGTTTCTCGAAAGGACATAGTTTTACGACTAGCTCTCAGAAGCCGGGGCTCATCCTTGTGAGCGGAATGAGACCTCAAAGTGGGCAGATGAGAAGGCTCTAGCTTAACAGGAATCTCAGGAATTCTACTTCGTCCCGATCACAAGTGGGTCATTCTCTCAGTCTGTTCGTCATTCTTCAAGCACAACGTCTTTGAACTTGAAAAGGACAGGGGAAGAGAGGAATAGAGTGAGAGAAAGAATGAGAGGGAAAGAGAAAGATCGAGAATGATGGTCAGTGAGACCAACGTTGAAGACAGAGGTTGCCAAACTACCTCATAAAAGATGTTATGAGGAGGGTAAGAGAGAGTAGCCAATGAAACTCACTCACGCGGAAGTAGTTTCCCTCTCACTCCACAGTATCCAGGACAAGTTAGCGAGCCTGTGAGCATTTTTCTGTCAGTTTTTCGCTCGTAAAATTTGAAGATCCATAGCAGCCAAGATCTTTATTCAGAATTATTATGTCACGGATGGATCGCTTGTCTTGAGTGAGGGATAGAGTGAGAGAAAGAATGAGAGGGAAAGAGGAAGATCCAGAATGATGGTCAGTGAGGCCAACGTTGAAAACAGAGGTTTCCAATCTACCTCATAAAAGATGTAGTTAATCGAACCTAATGTGTTCGATTTCACAAGATTCTAATCACTTGAATAATTTCTCGTCATTGCAAGCTGTATACACTTACACAAGCTGTAATAGAATTTAATATTTGGGAAGCTATACGGTAATTTCATGAACAGTACAGTAGAGAGTTTTGTTGAACATTATTGAGTTTTAACAATAATCTGATGAACAATTTTTTAACAATCTTGAATTGAATGGGAATCGTTTTCATTCGTATACCAACCAGTAGATTCTGTACAAATACAACGTTAAATCTTACTAAAAACACACCGCTTGAAATAATCGTTATTATTAACCTAAAAAATAAGGGTTGGGCTTTTACGTTACGGATGAAGCCTTGTAACGATAAGGATGTAACGAATTTATCGTTCCAAATATATATGTATGTATTTATTTTAGAAGTTAATTGCTTTTCGGCCCTTGAGAGATGCTTGTGCAAAGTTGATGAAGGAAGATGAATGAACTACTTCTTTCCAGGCAGCTGGGACTGACGGCTTAAAGTGCCTTCCGAAACACGGGATCCGCTTGAGAAAAATATCTCCTCGTTAGCAGCACGGAGATACTAGTATTTTTTCATAAATACAACCTGTTAGTCCCATTGTGGAAACGGCAAATGCTCAGGTGCGTAAAAACCGCGAAGTGTGTTTGGCTTTAACCACGTGACACGTGTAGTGGTGCCCAAGAGGGGGTTGCAAAGACGCAATAACGCCGGCGATTCGGTTGCGAGTTTACGTCGCACGCAACGACATGGGACAGCCGTCGGCTAAGTTGCCGTCTCTCATTCTTATTGGCCCATAAAGGTAAACCCTCTTCCCCTTTTCCTTCTCTTCCTCCTTCTCCCCCTGATCCTCCTCCTCCTGCTCCACCTCTTCCTCCTCCTCCTTCTCCTCCTATTCTTCCATCTCCTTCTCACCCCCCACCGCCTCCAGTCCATCCTCGAGCTTTGGCTCGTAAAGAAGTTGGAGTCCGAACCGCTCCTCTCCTTGCCTCTTTGAAACCACATAAGATGCAACACTTTTTATATCTGTCTGCTTTCGATGATCCCACAGTGGCATTACTGACAGAGACTGTCTTTGCAGTCTACAGTTCCACTGTCTTGAGTCCAACGTACGTCCTGAGCTGTTGTTCAGTACCCGTTCTTTGTTCAATTTTTAATTTTTACCAGTGTTGTAATCTTCATTGATAATAATTTACAAAAAAAAAAATAGTGGATATTGATAACATTTGTTTTACATTTATGATAATAATTATTGGAATTATGTTATGGCAGGAAAAAACTCTTACTGTGACTGGTATCTTCAAGTTTACTTCAATTTTTCTCAAATTCTCAATGAATCTTCCCCACTTTCATCAATCTTACATGTCCACTGTATGATATCATTATGAAAATACTAGCATCATCACAAGACATCAATAGTTTGAGTTTCAATTACTATCAGAATATATTCAGAAAAATTAGGTCTCATCCATCACAGGTGTAGATCAAAGTGAAATTCAATGTTGGACTACATAACCTATATGTTTTCCACATTTCCCATTACGGAAATTGGATGATTCGGCGAAGCGGAACACCCGAAAGGGTCTCCCCGCTAATAAAAGCCATTAGGATAATAATAATAGATCAAAGTACAGATAATTAAGATAGAAAGAAATGAATTTATCTCAGGTACGGGCTAAAAATAAGTAAATTCATTTGAAGAGAGTTAAACTGTAATGAGCAAAGTAGAGAAATATCTCCGGTTTGAAATATCCTTCATTCTCAATATTCCAATACATATAGCCCGTCTCCTCACTCATGTTTTTTCTCTCTTCTCCTCAACATCTCAAACTCAAACTCATGCACACTAGTGATCAAAACACGCAAATAGCGAAGCCTTAAAAGACGAGCCACGCCGCTTGTTGATAGCACCAATGACACAAGAAGAAGAAGAAAAAGAAGAAGAAGAAGAAGAAGAAGAAGAAGAAGAGAAGAAGAAGAAGAAGAAGAAGAAGAAGAAGAAGAAGAAGAAGAAGAAGAAGAAGAAGAAGAAGAATAAGAAGAAGAAGAATAAGAAGAAGAAGAAGAATAAGAAGAAGAAGAAGAAGAAGAAGAAGAAGAAGAAGGAGAAGGAGAAGAAGAAGTAGAGGTAGAAGAAGAAGAAGATGTAGAAGAAGAAGAAGAAGAGAGAGAAGAAGAAGAAGAAGAAGAAGAAGAAGAAGAAGAAGAAACACCAGCAGCAGAAGAAGAAGAAGAAGAAGAAGAAGAGGTAGAAGAAGAAGAAGAGAAGAAGAAGAAGAAGAAGAAGAAGAAGAAGAAGAAGAAGAAGAAGAAGAAGAAGAGGTAGAAGAACAAGAAGAAGCAGAAGAGAAAGGTAGAAGAAGAACAAGAAGAAGAAGAAGAAGAAGAAGAAGAAGAGGAGAAGAAGAAGAAGAAGAAGAAGAAGAAGAAAAAGAAGAAGAAGAAAAGAGGAAGAAGAGGTAGAAGAAGAAGAAGAAAAGAGAGAAGAAGAGGTAGAAGAAGAAGAAGAGAAGAGAAGAAGAAGTAGAAGAAGAAGAAGAAGAAGAAGAAGAAGAAACAGCAGCAGAAGCAGGAGCAGCAAAAACAGAAGCAGCAGTAGCAGATATAGGAGCAGCAGCGGGCGAAGGTGACAGCTAGGTAACGCCACCTCCGCCGAATTATTTCTGAAGAGCTTATCTTATGATGGCGGGCGGCGCGGCGTTGTTTATCAACAGCCTCTGACAGCAGCCGCTGCATGCCAATGAACTCTGCTGACATTGCTACCCCTTTCATACATCTCGCTCCGCCCGCCCACGCATCTCCCGCCGCAACAAAGACACAAGTTGAGCATACAAAACATTATCTCATCCAAGATATTCCTTCCTCACATCCTGGGAAACGTGTGTGAAATGATACGGTATTTCCCGATGACAAACCTTTTCCATTAGTGATTGAAATGTGGGTTTCTTAGATTGTTTAGACGAAACTTCTCATTTTGATTGTTCAATAGTTTCTCTGATTGTTCAGGGTGAGGTTGGAGGAGGCCAACCTTAGTGATCGGAATGTGGGTTTCTTAGATTTTTAGACGAAACTTCTCATTTTAATTGTTCAATAGTTTCTCTGATTGTTCTGTGTGAGGTTGAAGGAGACCCAATTGAATTCAAACGTCATCTGATGGCACACAATATTTGAAATCTGTTTTATGTTTGGATTTCTGAATGAGAATTATTCTCTTAGTGGAAAGTGTCACATAACCTAGATTTGAACTGTTTTCTTGCATTGGGAAAGGGATTGTTTTGGGAGTAAGCCTGTTGAACCTCCCATTACTTATCAATTGTTGTAGATGACTAAATAGATGACTAGGCCGGTTGGTTATGTGAGAGAGAAAGCTTTCATATTTCAATATTGCTACTGCAATAAAGTGAATAATGAAGTCATTTATTTAAGTCATGTAACACAAATGTATGTAAAAGGAAAAATTATACAAATAAGTACAAACTTATTTACACATCAACACATACAATTGTGTATAATATAATGCTCGTATAATTGTTATTTGTGTATTAATGCCAATATCTATGCTTGTTGAGCTTCATAAAGAGATGGAAAAAGTTGAAAAAGGGAAAGAATGAGAAGAAACCGACGAAGAAGAAGGTTTTGATTCTGATATATTTTGAGAGAAGTAGGAAAAGAGAGGGAGAGAGAGTTTGAGGAGAATGGGAGAAGGAATAGATGATTGGTGGAATTCTGGTGAGAAGAGGGAGCTTCGGAAACACGACAGCTTGATCCGCAAATTCACCAGAAGGATGTGGCAGAGACAGCGCTATTTGTGACATTTGGGATCGCGAGTTGTGTGTTTGCTGTTCAGACGTGTTGAATTGAGTAGATAGTTTGTATGAGCCCATCCTGTAGAAGGGGTTGAACGTGGAATATTCTAAAGAGAAGAGAGTACTTTACTTGTCACATGTGCTATCACAATCACTATTGAAACTAAGGGTATCATTGAAGTCCGCTGAATATATCAGTGCTCTTGAAAAAAATCTCTTATACCTGAATGATAATCTTTTCTGTCCGTGGAATATGGATATCAAAGTTACTTATTTATTAATACATCCATTCAATTTTTTCATTAATTTATTTATACATTCATGCGTTTATCCGTTCATTCATTCATTATTGAAATCCGCAATCTCACTAATTCTTCATCAATTATACAATATTTATGATTCCAATCTCTAGAAAAATTGTTTCTAGCGCGAAATTGAATCATCTTCTTCAAATTGAATGTAATATAATTATGATCAGTATAAAATTTGGATCATCGCTCAATTCAATCGAGAATTGGTGAAGGATAAATTTCCTATCGTAACATTCTGAATTCAATTAATATATGGCAGAATTCAGAGGAAAATTAACTATAATTATATATTTATAAGAATTTCAATCTACAATCTGTGCAGAAATATCGTGTTGTATAAACATGTGCTCTTGTATACATGTACACAATGTATAAACATTGTGTACATGTATAAACATGTGTTATGTAAACGTGTTCTAAACATGAATGAATTAATCTTATCTATTGATTCTCTTTGATTGTAATATTGTCTTTCTCTTTTATATTACCTGTATTACTATGTAAATCTATTGTACTAGTATATAATTATCTGGTGTCCATTAATAGTTATCGTATTTAGATAAAATATAGGAATATTTGAAGTGTTTATATTCATTTTATTCTCCATCCCAATAATTTTGAATAGAGAGTGAACTATTTCATTTTTTGTAATGTTATGCGTTTTGTAATAAACCTAATGAAACTTATCAATCTTTCAACGTATATTCCCTCTCAATATAATATTACATAATAATGTATTAGTATCAGTCCATAATTTTGACTAATTTTCATGTTTTTGTGTGTTGCAGGTGAAAAGCCGTACCGCTGTCAATGGGAAGGGTGCACGTGGAGCTTCGCGCGCTCGGACGAGCTGACGCGTCACTTCCGCAAGCACACGGGCGCAAAGCCGTTCAAGTGCCAGCAGTGTGACAGGTGCTTCTCGCGGTCCGACCATCTCGCGCTGCACATGAAGCGGCACCTTGTCTAACCGCCAGCCGCCTGTTAGGCCGTTCACACCGACGCAGCGCTCCGTGTGTGACCGGCCTCAGCACTGCCAACTCTCTCACCGACTTGGGGCCAGTACCAGTAGTATTAGGACACTTGCCGGGGACTGTTTAGAAGAAGAAAAAGAAGAGGTGACTGTGATTTTCGGCTCACTCACACACATCACGAACTAGTCGCGGCTGTGCTCGCGCCATGACTGTGTGAGCGACTAAATATGTTTTGTTGTTCATTAATTTTCTCGAAACAAAATCCACTTCTCGTTGCCAAATTCAATATTAATTCGTTAAGTACTAGTCCTCGAGTTTTATTATTACTATAGTTCGATTTATCTATCATTTTCATCTTCATATCACCTCCCATTGAACGTCTGTCGTGTTTCCGTGTGGGATAAGTTGCAGGAGTGGTCGTTCGATTTTTGTTGAATTGGAATTTCTCTTTCATTAAATGAATTCATTCAGCATAATTCTGTGTACGCTCAGCCCTCTCGTTTCTGCTACCTACTAGCAGGGTTAGTTGTTAGGCATAGCTTGATACAGGTGGATAGAGATATGACGCATAGAGAGCCTGTGCCTTTTCCGTTGTAGCATATGAAAAAGTGCTCACCTGATTTTTCAACTGTTACATGTCTGTAAATCATGTGAAAAATCTGTGATTCATTTAATTGTCATCAAAGTATATGAATGCGTAATAAACCAAATGCATTCTAATGTAACAATATAGTATATTGTATACAATATAGTATATTTAGTATATTACGCTTCAACATAGGGAAAAGAAAGATTGTATCTGGAGTACCTCATCATTTTTGAGGCCTGTTGAGTGTGATGCCCACATAAACTCTGGGCTTGTCATAGGTAATAATAAAACGCTTTTTACCGTTATCCTGCTTTCTAAACTCAAATATTTCCAACAAGCTGTGATACATTTGATTTTCCACTTACTCCATATTCATTACACTGTTTAAATTCAGAATATATGAATTTAGTTAATAATTATTGTCATTGCTTAATTTTTCAACAAGAGGAAAAATATTTTTTAAGAGGAAAATATTTTGTGACGTTATTAGGTAGGAGAATGCAATGTTAAATATTTCTTTTTCTATCTTAATTATTGTAGAAATTGAACTTGAATGTTCACAATGAATTTTGAACTGTAATTATGAATAGAGAATTTAAATAATTCACTTTCAACAAAAATCGAATACCACTCCATAATAGTCTGACAACATCTAATAGCACTTGAGTAACCTCATTACAAGTGGACTCTGATGCTCTGCAGTTTTGTGAGAACGTCATAGATGGTAAACCCGAGAATAATATCTAAGGAAAATTGTGCGCGTGTTATGATTTTCATTTGAGGAAGTCGGCTTGTGTCAACTTGCTATCGTTTAGTGAAATTGTATAGTTTGAAATAGAGGTAAAAGACTTTTGGATCATGAGACTCCAAGTAAAAAAAAAGTATATTATGTAAAAATAAAATAGAATGATCTTGTAAGGGAGTGCAGCCTTAAAAAACAAACACTAGTATAACGAAAAGTACTACAGTTGATAGTTGAGCTGTCGAGTGCTTGAAATTACAAATTGTGATATGTTCCATCTGGAGTGAATGTGTTCGAATGTGTGCTGTGTTTAGAAAATGATGGAGATAGAAGTTTGTCCTGGAAAGGAAAAATGTCAAACTTGTAAAATGCGATCGGGTGTCTTCCCGTAATGAAATTATGATTGCTAGTTGAAATGATTGCATCTAGCCCAATCACCCTCAATAATATTGAGAGTGCATGTAGAACGCCTAACATCAAATTTTGTCTGTTGTCTGTTTGACATTTGATTATTGAGTATTAATATTGAATTTATCGATCGTTCGGTTATCTATTATTGTTATTGAATGTGAAATGTGTCTGTTTAATCATCCCCTTTCAATCGATGCCCTTATCCAAAGAGAATAACATTAATACAACAATTTAGATCGGAATTACTATCATATACACGAATATATTTTAGTAATAACTACTCTGTGTGTGTTAATACTAATTGATATCCCACTCCTCCTTCCAAAAATTGTCCCTTCCCGTTCCAAATCGTGAATAAATCGATTCGAAACTAAAAACTAATTGTGATTGGAGTATTGCTACATTTAGCTTCTATTTAATTGAATATTTTTCTTCATTGATTGTCTTTTATTATCAATATAATAATAATTGTTGAAGCTGCATTCCTATATTTTTAATCGATAAAAGTTTGATGAAATAGTTCGGAATTACTTTGAATGTCTCTATCATCTTCATCGTTGTCATAATCATCGTAATCATTGTCATCATTTTAACTACTTGTATTTTGAAATTATCGAAATGGATATAAATAATAAGTAACGAATGAATGTGCGAGTGTGATTGTGTGAATGCTGTTGGAATCGAGAGAAATCAGATTGAAACATTAAAATAATAAAACGCTATAATGAAACTATTGATTAGTTCTGATATTTTAGAATTTGTAAGTTTTGTACAAAAACTTAGTGTAAAAAAAGAATCTGTCTGTGTAAATTATTGAGAAGCTGATTAATTCAAAGTAAAAATGAAAAAGTAGACAACTTTGTAAATTTCGTGAACGAAACAAACGTTATTAATTCAAATTATGAGGGAAAATTGTCTTAGAAATTTGTAAATTCTGTGAAGGTATATAATTATTGAATTCTAGTTGAATTGAGTAATGAATAATGCTTTGAATGTTCGAGAGTGAAAATAATAGAGAAGAAATTTTATATTGATGATGAAATAGTGTTTAGTGGCAGAGGTTAACATTGAAGTTTTTGTGTGATGATGTTTGGATGAGACGGTATTCGATTGCTTTGTTGTCTGTATGTTGAAGTGCGAGATATTTCCATGGAATGGATAGAATGCTTCCGGGCTCTACCATTCCTACCACGCTTCGTGGATTTCCAATATATTTTAGAGTTTTGCTTTTCAAAATAATTTTCGATAATTTGAATTGATCTTGGTGTTAAGACATTCATAAGTTTCGCCATTACTGGCGAATCGGATATTAGATTTATCTAGCTTTTCATTATTACCTCTACCAGTTATTTTTATCTTTGGCACTGTAGTGACTGCTCGTGGCCATTCTGAATATCGTAAATCTCTGAATTATCGAAAGTACTGTATTTTGTCATCCTTTGTGCCATTCATGGAGACTTGAGATCGTACCACGTAGGCTATGCGTATGATTACTTGTATTGCTTTTTTGGTGTCGGGTTGAGGAATCTTGAATCAACTCTATCATAGACATAGAAACTTATTTCGCTTAAATTATATTGTTATTTTACTGAGAGCAATACCTAGTTCTAGATTCTATGACTTGTTTATGTAAGTTGCCTGGATAAATTTTTTGTTCTCATTTTATTTTTATTTCTATTATCGTTTGATTCTCTACAATATCTTATCAATAATTCTATTGTATCAGAATATTATTTTTTCGATTATATTAATACTCGTTCAAGCACGTCAAATGTTTATTTTTCATTGGAGAATAACTTTAACAGTGAATGAACAATGACTTCATGGATAATTAGAAACTAATTATTCAACAGATCCAACAAAAATATTCTTAACTGGAACAATATTTCTCCGGAATATACAAATAAATGAGTAGTGTTTGACTTGATTCGATAAATTATGTCCTTTCATATGGCTATTTATCGAGGAGAAATAATTTTTTTTATCCTCCTCGCCGTATGAAATACAATTTGTTTTATATGATATTCTTAAATGATTGAACACGATTATCTATGCAATTTACAATTTAATCCAGATAACTTTCACTTTCTCATTGGTATTTTTTCTTCACTTTAGAGAACTCAAGTTGTAAATATTATTTGTTATATAAAAATGTTGATAATTTATACAATTTTATTTTCAGATGAAATTTATCATTAGAAATGTAGATTGATTATTATTGCATTACGTATGATGTAGTCTTGTTGATTTATTGATCATTATAATACTTGAGTTTTTATGTTTGTTTAATTTTATTTTATTATAGTTTCATCTATTCATGATTTGTGTTCTTAGTTTTAATTGAGTTATTGTAAATAAGATGATTATTACTAGTTTGTATCTGAAATTCTGGAGTGGAAATAGGCAAACTATAAATGTCTGTGTGGTTCATTATTTCTACAACTCAAATTTCATTATTTCTAGTTTTTCAAAGACTAGGAATATTAATTCAAGCTCAACCGTGAGTACAGTTGTAGATTTGAAAGTTCGTTACACTCAAATCTTGCTGTATTCAATCAACAGTTCATGTAGGATGAAAAATTTACAATAAATAATATTGATTGCTTCAACTCAAAAATATTGAAATATTGTTGCTATTTCAAAATATTGAATACTAAAATATTAAAAATATAATATTGATTTCAAAACCAGGGAAAATTGAATATGTTTAAACACACTATCTTATTACTGCGTAACCCCATTCTGTGCAATGCATCCAGTTTTTAATTAAGCATAAAGCATAACTTCATGTAAGTTCATTACTTTTTCTTTCAATCTAGTTATTTCTGAAACAATATAAACTTGATCAAGAATTTTCTCATTAGGTATTTTCAGTTAATACTTATCTTTGAAAATAATAAAAATACATCAAAGCAATCTACACTTGTTTTACTTTTAATAAGGACTAAGTAAGAAACTTGTTCATGTCCAGTGTACATTATTCATCAATTATTCGCTTTTGGAAGTAAATGTCTATTGCTGAACAATTTTTGTGATATAGATATAGAACAATCATCATCTTTTTCGAGTCAGATACTTCCTTAAGCTCAAAAAGAATCTTTGACAGAAATCTATTTGAGGCTGGCTGTATCAAAATTTTTCAGTAACCGAAATATAAAAATTCTGATTTTATCTCGAGAATATGAAGTGATCTTTTCGTTGTTTATTCTATCAATTCCTGAAATGAAGACTCAATTTTTTCCTTTTGAATTTTCTAAGATCAGAATCCTTTAATATATTGTAGTGTTGATACCATTCATTTCATCGGAGAAGAAAATTTTGATCCCAGTTGGTTCTCATATTTCTTTTTTCAGTTAATCTGAAAAAGGGATGCAGTCACCTTTCATAGATTTTCTAGAACTTACTCATTAATCCAAGTTCATGGAAAATGTATATTATTATTTTACTTGTGACATTTTTAAGCCATCATCAAGTTATTCATGTTACCCATTGAAGATTCAAGATCGACATTTGATCGTAGATTGATTTGTAAATATAGACTAAGTTGAAGAGATTTATTTTATTTATGTTTGATTTATTAGGTTTATAATGAATGCATGCTCTTCCATTTATTATTATTGTAGACTGTTACTATTATTATCATTGTCACACTGCATTTCACACTGATTCTCAAGTCTCCTTTGGTGATCTCTGTTGAAAAAATCAAACTCATGTATACAGTTATATATTCATATTTGTATAATAGAAATAGTCTAAACTGGATTATTGTAATCAGAATGGCCAGTAAGTTGTTAGCTTTTCTCTTGTGCTCGGTGCAAATAAACGTATGTTCCTGTTGAAACGGTCTGCTTTCTTTGAAATCCTCATAATTGTTTTCCATCCTACATCAAAAAATTAAATTAAATTTGCCATTTGTTTTAAATTTAACATTCAACATTGTTTCATGAAATTCAATTCAAATTCAATTTATAACAAACTTTGTAATCCATTTAATGCTAAATATCGACTGATTATTATATCCTGGAAACTTCAACTTATTATAAGTTGTATGGAAGAAATAGAGAGGATGAAAGCCTGTGCTTTAGATCTTACATAATATACAGTAATAAGTTTCTCCTCTATTAAAAAAGTATTCAAGTTTAACTTCTATTGCTGCTTACATCAATAGAATCAATCACTGTTTACATTATGACAGATGACAGTATGACTATTCGACAGAAGGTAGAATGGGTACTTACTTAACATAAAAATGATACTCTATTCGGAAGTGCAAAATGATAGAAAAAATAATAATAACTCAAACTTCCATATTTTTGTGACGAAATTGGGGAACAGAATGTTTCGATAACAAAAATTTTGAAAGGTATTGCAATGATCAAGAAGTGGATGTTTTTCGAACAGACTTTTTGAGGATAGTTTCATCACTTAGCTCAGTTAAGGATTTTAAAGATTAAATGCGCTTATTGACAGGGAAAGTAGAGAGAGAAAGTAACTTCCAGCAAGTACTTGCCTCTTCAACTTAGCCCTTACTTTCCCTGTCTATATGGGTACTTTCCACTTCAGAGAAAGTAGTCACTTTCTGGAAGTAAAATCAAACTTGTTTGTTTTTACTTGCCACTCCAAGGGAAGTAGAGGGTCATGTGATCATTTACTCCCACTTTCAGCCAGTAGAGCAGAAGAAACGCATCGTTTCATTAATCAGATGATTTGTGGAGATAATAACATGTGTTGAGAAAAACATTAAAAAGTAAAGAAGAGAAGGCAAGTTACTTCCAGCAAATACTTCTCTGTATATAAGCAAATAAGTAGAAAATGGCAAGTACTTCCAGAAAGTGACTTGCTCTTTCTACTTTCCCTGTCAATAAGCGCCTTAAGAGTCGGTGCATAGAGAAGGTTCTCGAATCTTCGTTTACTCATAAGTATCGACTATGTTAATTGGAGATTGAAACAAACCTTTGTGCAACTGGAACTCGATGTTTTTAATTCAGGCTGAAGCGACAGGGTTCAAACATTAATTTATTCTTTCTCAAATCTTGTTGAAGTATTCGAATTTAACTCCCAAATAAAAAATTGGATTGTGAGGAAAAGTTGAGATGAATGTTTTGAACTTTACCATAATACCAACAAGAGCCTAATGCCAAACTGTTTTCCACTGTGAGGTCCAAGCATTAGGTAATTAGTGTTTCAGTTCATAGAAACTCAGAAAAAGTGAAGAGCATTGATTGTATGATATTAACAGAAAATTATTATCTGTGAATTATAAAAACGAGACATGTTTTCAGTGTTTGTTCTTCATTTATACTGTATTTTCCTGTCAGTTTCAGCACGAAAGCTCATTGATTCCTTGAACTTACTCACCTTACATGATTATTTTTCATAAATTATATGTTTCATTGTGCACATTATGTTTGATTTATAAAAAAAATTCTTCAAAGATAGATTGATATCTAGTCTTGAGACTTATGAGCAACGTTTCTCTGACTTAATTACTAAGAGAATTAAAAATGAATTGAAAATTTCATGTTTAAACTTTAAAGAAGAGAACTTCGTTTATCAACGACGCCCTGATTAAATGGGAACGCTACTTCTTTAAAAGATTTTTCATGCTTGTCCAACACTCATTTCCAAGCACCAATTTCAATCTGAAATGCTTTCTGTGAACGTATTTCAATCTAAATTGGAAAACACTGTTTAGAAAGCCAACGTGCCTGCGGCCACTGAGGACATCGAACGATGATATTTTTGTCAAACGTTTTTGATCTTCACTTTTCAACCTACGCATGTGGGCTTGGACATCTTGTTGCTAATTTGGACAGCTTTATGAGATGGTACCGTGTGGGAGTAGAATATCGTATTACATGAGTATACATTCATGACTTTCATACAGGACTTTTCATTCAGGACCCGATAGAGCCTTATTGCGATCGTACTCCTGTGCGTCTGTATGCACGATATCTAATGAAGAAAATATAATGCACTTTTGAAATATGGAGTATAATATAGGAGTGGTCCGTAGCCGAGGGCGATAAGCGCTTGTCTGATAATCCAAAGGTTCCAAGATCGAATATAGTTGCCGGAACGGATTTTGACAGAAACGGCCACTCCCGTCTTTCGGAGGAGACGAAAAACCGTCGGTCCTGACTGCTTAAAAACAGTCGTCATCTCTCATCATCATCCCTGTCATTACCCACACACAAGCCTAGAGCTCATGTGGGCATCACTTTAAAAAAAAAATAAAAATATCTTCATAGATCAAATAAGAAGCCTAATCATTTTGAACCTTGAGGGTTGAATTACATTAGAAGAAAGTTACAAGCGAATAAGTAGGTATTTTAACCTCCAATGCATGCTGTGTAGCACAAGGACCAGAGCTCGAATCTCGGTCTTGGCAAATTATTTTTGCAACTGATTCTGATATCATTCAACGAGTTATCCACGTCAGGGATTGTAATTTCACTTTTAAGGGCCGCTTTCCCCAACGCTGCTTAAGCTATACATCTAGCTCAAGCCTCATTCGGAGAATAGGAAAAGTATAGGAAATAATACTGAGCATCAGCTGTTGCGCTTAAGCAGCGTTGGGAAAAGCGGGCCTAAGTAATATTAAGAATTTTCTTTCAAGAATAATATTTGATGACAACTGTAAAAAATAATTAGCATTTATTTTCATTCTTGTACTATCATACCATATCGGGTCCTTGGATACATCGTTGAATCGGTTCATAATAATTAATCGATTAATGATTAAATACAATAGATGAAGGAGCTTCCTACAAGGCTAACGTATCTGGTAAATTCCAACAGAGTAAGCCTACTATTTTTACAGAGTAGACTCATCAAGACCACACAAAAGAAGGAATAAATTTCGCGACAGCAAGTGGTTCCAGGGCTGATAATAATGAATAAGTGCTTTACTCTCTTTAAGAAGTTATTCAAAGGTTTCTCCTAGTCTTGTTCTTTAAAGTGATGCTTTCGAGGGTGGGGAGAAGAGGCGGCCTGTTTAAAATATTATTGTATATTCAAATGAGCCGTTAAGGGTGAGAAGATTCGGGGGGAAGTGTGGTAAGGGTGGTGAGCTAAGAGGGCGCATCATCAGACTTCTCGGGTCATAAGGAATGCGACTCCGATAGACGAGACCCTCAAAAGGAACGAACCATTCTGGAAACCGAAGCGGGGAGATCTTGGTTGGGGGCCAGCGTTGCAGACATAACAAATACTTGGAGTTCCAGCAAAATTCAAATTGTCAAGAGAGAGAGAGCGAATGTGGAAAGAGAGAGTGTAAAGTGATAGTGGGAGAGTGACATGGAGAAATGAGGAAGGGTGTGGATGAGTGGAGAAAGAGAGAGAGAGAAGAGGCACTTGAAGTGGAGACATGATGGAGAAAAAGCCATGTGAAGTAAAGAAAGCGGTGCGAGATAGTAGGAGATTGATTGACATGAGGAAATAAGGAAGGGTGTGGATGAGTAGAGACAGCTATAGAGAGAGAAAAGAAAGAGACATTTGTTGTGAAGACATGAGTGAGTGAGAGACAGAGCCATGACGAAATGAACGGAAAGAAATTGGGAAGCTGCCTATGGTGGTATGAGGTTACTTGGAATTCTGCGGGGACTCGTTCTTCATTGTGGCCCACAAAGGTATGTCCTGCTTCTTCTGCACCCACTCCCCAAGCCTCACCAAAGAACTGGAAAACTTGGATTATCTATTGGAAAATCCTAACCCTCCACTTTATTTCCGGCTCCGGGTGCATCAAATTGTCACAAATATTCTAGTTCTCTATCACTATTTTCTGAATGAGATACTTTGGGTTCACTCCTTTCAATCTCGTATTGTGCTACTAATACTTACTGTAGCTTGAACTTATTGAAACGAGCTGTTAAAACGATAGGAGTAAAATGATGTGCCAGCATTCGCGGTTATACATCATCCTTAATTCTTTAATTTCAATCAGGAAAATGGTATATAATATCTTCGAAACCACATTAAAATTATCATTAATCACTGTCAAACCCTGAATTCAACCTTACATCAAATGGACAAAATATACAAATGAACAAATATACACACCATTGAACAGCACGAAAAAAGTTCTTCAATTCCATGTTATTACATTTCATTTTTGATGCTTTCGGTGGGGCTGGCAAAAAACTTAAAAGTTGAATAACTTTTTTGGTTTTTAAGGTAGAGTGTTTTTCTCTGCGACATTCAACGGCAGGAATTCAGCACTATTTTTTTGAATATGAAACTTTTTTACTGCCGTTGTGGGTGGGGCTAGCGTGAAGCCAGCCAGCCAGGTTACACGGAATTATAATTATTATATATTTTACAATTAATTTTTGATTAATATTTTCCAGCCATACAAGTAGGCTGATCGCCTCAATCAAAAGGATAGATAAATTGTCAAATAGTAATTTGAAAGTTTCTCGAACGAGAGAACTCATCAGGAAAATTGAGAGAAATACCCGGAAATACAGAAATACGAAGCCAACCATTTGAACAGGCGCATTAATTTGCTGGCTTCTCGTAATGTCTGGCTGTCAATGCCATGCATATTCATACAACATTCCCTGAAACCCTAAGATTTAAGTAGAGGAGGGAATGCAAAAGGAAGAGGAGGACGGAATAGAGGATCAGAAGGAGTAGGAGAAGAGGTGGGGGACAGAAGAGAAAAAAGAAAAAGAAGAAAAACAGGAAGGAGAAGAAACCGAGGAACACTGATGAGTAGGAGAGGGACAAGAACTAAGAGGAAAAGGAGGTGAACTAAGAATGGAAAGATAAGAGGGGGTGGGAGGAGGAGAAAGTGAAAAAATCAGGGGGAGGAATATGAGTAGAAGGTAGATGAGAAAACAGAAAAAGAGTTGACTAATAAATAGAATAAGGAGAATAGCAAAGGATGAATGAAAACAAAAGAGCAAGAGTAGGAATAGAAGGAAAGAGACAGAAAACTGAGGGAAAGGGGAGGTAAGCAAAGCAACCTCTTCTCCCAGGAGAAGTAGAGTAGCGAGAAGTAACAATGGAAAGAAGAAACAAAGAATAGGTGGAAGAGGAAAGGCTAACAAAAGAGTAGGAGGAGAACAATAAAACAGGAAAAATAGAGTAATAGGACAAAGAGAAGAAGAAAAAGGAGGATCAGGAGAGGAGAAGGAGGAGGAGGCATGGAGAAAGGAGAGGACAGATGAAGTAAAGAGAGAGGAGCAGAAGAGATGAAATGAAGAAGGGAGGAGAAGGATGGTGAAAAGCAGGAATTATTAAAAAAGCAGTAGAAGAAGCTGAATGAGGAGAATAAGAGGTACATGCAGAAAAGTGGAAGAAGATGAAGTTGGCGGTGTAGAATAACAAGTAATAAGAGAAGAAAAGGAGAATAGAATGAAAAATTAGATGGAGGAGAAGTACAAGCATGAGAAAGAGGAATAGAATAATGATGAAATAGTAGAGCAAGGAATAAGAGGATGAGAAGCGTAAGAAGAAGATAAAAACGAGAAGATGAAGAAGAAGAAGAAGAAGAAGAAGAAGAAGAAGAAGAAGAAGAAGAAGAAGAAGGAGAAAAGAAGAAGAAGAATAAGAAGAAGGAGAAGTGAAGAAGAAGAAGAAGATGAAGAGGTAGAAGAAGAGGAAGAGGTAGAAGAAGAAGAAGATGAACAAATAGTTAGGAGAAGAAGAAGAAGAAGAAGAAGAGAAATTGGGAAAGTACAAGAGAGCTTCCAGCTCTCCTCTCTGCTTCCAGTGATCCTACCCCCTCCCCTGTCTGTCAGGCTAACTTTCTCTGTCCCTCTTGTTAGACCACTGTCCTCTCATAGGCCAGCCGCATTAGCAACTACTCTCTCTTCTCTCTACTTTTCCAACTCTCCTTTCTCTCACCATCACGACAGCTGCAAGCCAAACCAAATGTGTTCAACACGGACATGAACCGCCTCATTCAGCTTCAAAACGATCACGCTGCTCAAATCTGCTATGATTATGATTCCATTCTGCTACCCACATCATTGAACTTGATGTTTCTATGATTCAATATTTATAATCTTCCCTCTTCCATAACACACTATCTCTGGCCCGATTTTCCCAATTCATGATATTATAATGAATACTAGACATGAATATGAACTTCTCAATTTATGGCCTGTTCAAATAGAGTTCCATGAATCGATAGTGTAAATTCGCTTTGAACTGCAAATTCACACCTCAAACCAAGTTCGAGCAACGCTATGTTCAAAAATTTCGAACGAAAATGGTGTATTCAGAACTAAATATCTAAAACCACACTTTTTATACTTTATGTACACTTCATATTACTTATATGTGAAATTAAAAAATCAATCAATTTTATTAAAAATAAGTAATTACAATTTCGTGTCCTGCTAAACCCATAGGTTTTTCAATATGAACCTATTCAATACATATTAAATTTAGACAAACAATAGGTTTCCAGTAGATACAGATGCAATCCTTAACAGCCCTACTCTTGATAAAAACAAAAAATGAAAAGAAAATTAGAGGAAAAGGTATGATGTTTTATTTATTCACATACATACAAAAGCTCACAGACACAATGTCCATTACAAGCCTTATTGACATAATTGTTTACATTCTTAGTAAAAAAAGAAGAAATACAAAACAGACGACACATCGCACTTCATCACTAAATCAGGGAAACTAAAGCAATTTGGAAGATTGATGATATATTTAAATATTAAACTCGGGTTCATTTCCCATGAGATTTGAATTTTAGCTAATTGATTATCATAATATTATACTCATGTAAATGGAACATCGATCACACGATAGTTTTGATCTGGATTAAAACATAAATAACTTCAGCTTTATTGTGCTATGAAAACGTTCTCGTCAATCTCCTTGCAGACATTTTTCTGCATTCTCTACTGTCCAAAATCCTTTATTCTCTATAATATACAAAGCTCTGGCTCACAAAATCCTTTATTCTCTACAACATACAAATCTCTGGCTCACAGGATGTTACCAAGTCGCGACACTAGCATAAGTAGAAGTTGAAGTGAGGAAAGGCAATGGCCTCCCACCGCAGAAGGTGGCAGACACATAGTGAAGGAATATTCAGATGAGTAAGGCCACCAACCGACTCCTAGGGTCTAGCGCAGTTGCTACATTGTTTCTAATTCAACTTGGAAGCCAGAACAGCCATTGCGGCTCTGACACTTCCACTGCCTCCTGAATTATGCATCGTCGTTCCTGTCTCCACTATTTCCGCCAATTTTTGTCGCCAGACCTCCACCGCACCCGGTTCAAATAAGTTTCGACTACACGAACGGTACACGTACTCTTTGAGAGTTTACACTACATGAGCGATCCGATACACATGGCTTGGAAGGTCAGACTAAAGCTGGGTTTACACCAAAGTCAGTGACAGAACTGTCAATGACTTTTGTCAACGACATACTTGTCACAAACAAATGTCATTGACAAAAGTCGCAGTTTGATGTAAACGATTTTGTTGAAAACTGTGACAAAAGTCACAGTTTGATGTAAACGTTTTTGTCAATGACATATTGTACCTCACATCTTGTCCGCAATGTTACGCCACCAGTAGCAAGCAAGCAAGAAAGTAGGCTTTTGTCGCGGACAAATGTCACCGCAGCGTTCACATATACTGCGACATTGTGACTGTGACATTTGTCAACGACAGTCCTTTGATCTTACCGACTCTCGATGGGAAACTTGTGACATTGTCACAAACACAGATTTTCTGTCGTTGACAATTGTCATTGACACAATGTCGCAAGAAATTTTAGCGTTTTTTTAAATTGTGACAAAAATGTGTCAACGACATCTGGTGTAAACCCAGCTTCAGCGAGCGATCCGGAACACATATGCATTGAAGTCATAATCTTAGCAGTCGTTAATAAGTAGTAGTTGAAGTAATTTGATATCTTCACCCTTCTCATTACCCACGCTAATGTGGGTAATGAGAAGAATTCAAACTCTAATGCCTGGTTCCACCAAGATTGATCAAATATTCAACAATGTTCAAATGCTCCAACAGGTGGAAGGGCATTGTTATTTTAGCATTTATCCGGCTGTAAATTTCATTAACAGCTGTTAATGCTATCGGCTGTTTATCCTCTATCATACAACTCTAAGTTATTTTTCACAACCTATTTGAATTTTTCTTAATAATATCACTTCCTCATTACCAATCACTTGAAATTCATAATAAAAGATCAGCTGGTCCATTCCTTTGCAACAACGTTTTAACGTAAAGGCATCACTTTTTTAAAACATTGTTGAGTACGTATCCAACGATTCACTGAGATCAAGAATTTTTGTGTTGCGTCCTCTGTTATACATCGGTCTTGTCATTTCTTTTCAAATAAGAAGAATGATTATTTATTGAACTCAATCATCATCCGCCATAATTCCATTCACAAAAAATCAATTTGTAAGAGTGTTGTTTTACATTGTATCATTCAATCAGTCAATTTAAATTCAATCAATCTCATTACTCTAACTATTGCGTCCTCTATCATACACAAAAACCTATTTGAATTTTTCTTAATAATATCACTTTCTCATTACCCCAATAATTGTTTTCTGAATTTATCTGTGTAATTGTAAAGATCTGAGCCATGAGATCTGAATGCTAATTATTATTGATCAATTATAATTTATTTCCTGGAGAGAGTTCCAGCTAATAAAGAGTTTGGTAAAGGTTGTAGTATTTTCTTATCTAGATTAAAAATTTCTTCTAGAAGTCATCCATCATTTAACTGAACACTTAAGAGCATTGTCTCCATTGTAGATAAAATTTTAGATGGCTCATTAATGACAATTCGAGTATTGTAACAGAGTGCTTGTGCTAGACGAATTATGAAGGAAAAGATGCTCGCTAGTAGTTGAGTGGAAATACAATACGAATGATTTACGGCTTCCGACGGGTTATTATTTTTACGAGTATCTCGTAACATCTCGCGCGCTTATGTTTGGTGTGATTGTTTCATTTCTCCAGCGATACATTTTACGAGCTCTTTAGAAATGTTTCGCAGACTGCCGCCTCCGTCTTTTGCCGCCTCCCTTCCAGCTGCCGCCTGCAAGACGCGGAGGCGGCATTTCAGCGAGAGTGCTGCTGCCTCTCTGTGTCGCATGATGCTGGTGTAATTTAACCCTCCTTTAGAAAGACATTAACGGTGTTACTCCGCCTCTCTACAGTTCTAGTCCCTCTCATGTTCGATATTAAATCGTATTAAGGGCGAAGATGTCGTTTACTTTTCCTTAGCTTTGAAGGGGGGAGTATTGCCGCCCCCCCCCCCACTCATACTTGGTCCCTTCTCCGAATACGCTCCACGATCCATTGTGCTGTTCGAAATATGTATCGAAATTTGTACTACTCCCATCTTCTGGTGACAATCGTTTATCTGCTGAGGATCTTGTGAATTCAATATCTTTGCAACTGTAACGCCCAACGCAATTCTGATACGATTGAAGTGAACGATGAAGTTGAGGATATACAGTTTCATATAGAATTTGTTATTATTGCGTTCTACCATAAAAAATTAAATTGATGAGAAAAATTAACATTATCATCAACTAGAAGTGTTATTTTCATGTAGTTTTCAAAGAAATAGAATACATCGTTTACTAAAAGTGGTTCACTTTTTTCGATCGCTTCCTCATCAAACACATTAGATGAACATAATTACCTCATATCTA
The DNA here is from genome assembly GCA_017141395.1 of Laodelphax striatellus. Classification (NCBI taxonomy): domain Eukaryota; kingdom Metazoa; phylum Arthropoda; class Insecta; order Hemiptera; family Delphacidae; genus Laodelphax; species Laodelphax striatellus. Next base: position 11,403,477 of record CM029535.1, on the reverse strand, counting down.
AGTAGAAGGAAATGAATATATCACCTTACACTATTAGCTACAGTTTCTTTGAAGTGTATGGTTACTATACCTGTGTTCTTCTCAAATTGTTTAGTAAATTTGACAAATTTTTCAAATAATGAATTTAACTGTCATACTAATACTACGAGTATCATGAACTATTTTTATCTATAAGTATGTCTTGTTTGAAAAGAAGGACTAGAGCTTGTGTTCATTAGGAAACTTGATATGACAAGAGTGAATGGAAAATTCTGCATAATCGAAGTTCATTTCATTATGCAGAAAATTTTTTTTGAATTTCACATCTTGATTTCAAAACCGTGATAAGGAATTATCACGGCAAAATCAATTTGCTTTGATTTAGAATTGAATTGAATTTGATTTTGTAAGCTCTTAATTGTATTGATTGTAAGTCTTATCATGTTGCTTCTGGAATATGCCCATATTCTTGTTGAAGAATATAATATCAAAGCTAAAAAGAATATCAGAATTTTTTCTGATCAAAAACTCAGAAAAAGTCCTGATTTTTTCAGGATTTTCAGGATTAGGAAGATCTACTTTGTAAAATGAAGTCTATAAGGAAGCATTGCAGTATGTAATAATTTTTTCTTCTCCTTCTGAGGGTGATGCCCATATGAGCTCTAGCCTTGTGCGAGGGGAAATGAGAGGAGTAATCATGAGAGATGACTGTTTTTAGGCAGTTGGGACAGACGCCTTTTCGCCCTCCCCGAAAGACGGGAGTGGGCGTTCTTGTTGTCAAAATCCATTCCGACAAAACTATTGTATTCGAACCAGGAACCTTTGGATATCAGACTGTGGCTTATCGCCCTCAGCGACGGACTACTCCGCAGCCCTGTATTGAAACTACAAACGATATAAGTAATTATTTCTATTATTAATCATTATACTGCATCATCTACAAACAAGCACTGCATAATGCAATACTACAAACAATATGAGTAATTATTTTCCTGATAAATCATTATAAGGCATGTATGTGGTTAGGAAATCGGGGACGAGAATTCCAATTTGCCAGTAATTGCGATTAGTGGATTTAAAAGGCGTTACTGGCAGCGGCACTTGCTCACACACCATCAGTAATCTGTATTCTTTCTGCGGCCAAATGTACGTGATTGCGGCGACCTCAATATATCCCCTCCAATCAATATCATTAGAGCAGACCCAATCTCTTGCACGTCATTTGTTACACCCTCCTTCCACCATTACAACATTACCCTCCCACGCACTCACTTTCCCTCTCACTCTCTCTCTCTCCATCGATCTCACTCTCACTCACTCTTATTCTCGGTCCCTCTCTCTCTTACACTTTCTCTCTCTTTCTCCGTCTCACACTCTCTTACATGAGTTCACACCCTCTCTTACACGGTAACTCTCTCTTTGTCTTTTTTGGAATCTCTCCCTCACTCTCTCACGCGCTGTCTCTTACTCTCTCATGCTTGCTCTTTCCCCAACCTCAATACATCCTCATACACCTCCTCACAACCACTTCCCCATACATACCCTCTCTTTACCTTCTCACTACTCTATTAAGCTTTAAACTCTTCTCCTATCCATTCTCAATATTAAGTTTTATTCTTACTTACTCTTTCTCTTTCTCTTTCTCTTTCTCTTTTTCTTTATCATCTCTTTCTCTTTCTGTTTCTCTTTCTCTTTCTCTTTCTCTTTCTCTTTCTCTTTCTCTTTCTCTTTCTCTTTCTCTTTCTCTTTCTCTTTCTCTTTCTCTTTCTCTTTCTCTTTCTCTTTCTCTTTCTCTTTCTCTTTCTCTTTCTCTTTTCTTTCTCTTTCTCTTTCTCTTCCTCTCTCTCTTTCTCTTTCTCTCTCTTTCTCTTTCACTTTCTTTTTCACTTGCTCTTTTCCTTTGTCACTCTCTTTCTCGATATTATCTTCCTCACTCTTTACCTCGCTTTATCTTTCTTTCGCATGCTTTCTCTTCTTTCATTTCAACCACCTTCTCATGCATACTCTCTCTTTACCTCCTCTTTCTTCTATCAAGCTTCACTCTCTTCTGCTCTCCCATTCTTAACATTGTGACTCTCTTCTACCCACCTACCCTTAATCTATTTTTTTTCGCTCCCTTAAACCACCTTTATTCATTTTCCTTCATTATTATTTATCGGTCTATCATATCCTATTCAGTTTTTTCTCAACTTTGCTTAATCAACTCTTCATCTCTTTTTCACTATAAAATTCCGCAATTCGCTTCTCTCACACCTACAGGCACTAGCTCTCACTCAATCTTTTTCTCTCTATCTATTTCTCTCCCATACAAACCTATTCCATCTTTTTCTGATCTCACATCCTGCTTCTTCATTTATTCCTATACCTTTGAACACTTTCCTTCTACTCCCATTCTAGTTTCCAATCTAACCATTCACATTCCACTCAATCTTCATCAAAATTCCGATTCATACCCTCTTCTTTTACAAGTCCTTTTTTCTCCTCCTCATCCCTTTCCCTTCACTTTATTCCTCCTGCTCCTCTCCTTCTTTTGCTCTTCACTATCTCCTTTCTCAATTCCATTTTATCTACTTCATCTTGCCTCTCCACTTCATCTAGGCTATTTCTTTTCCTCCTTCTCCTCCATCCGCTATATCCCTCCTTTCCTTTTCTACTATCTTTCCCTGCCACCCCTATTTCTTTCTATTTTTTATTTCTCTTTCTCCTCCTCTCATTAAGTTACATCATGCATTTTCGACTGATCTGCTGCTATTTTCTCATTCTATTGTGTTCTTTGTTTATCATGTATGGAATATTTCAAGATGTATATTGTATTGTTTTGTGGAATAATCCTCATATAAGACCCAATACAAGTAATAAATGAATGAATCAATCAATCTTACCTCATCATCCTCTTTTCACTTTTGATACTCCTTTTCCGTTTTTTCACTCACATCCTTCTCTTTCTATTTTCTGTTTCAACAACTCGCTCTCCTATTTATTCTTTTTCTCCTATTCCTTCTCTATCTCTTTCTTCTCTTTCTCCACCAGTTCACTTCTCCTAGGTTCATCCCATCACTCGCTCCCAACATTAGTCTACTCAATTCTTGTCCTTCACCTATTTTCTTCATCTACACTGTTCTTCTAGCTTCTATTCTTCTTATTTTTCTTCTTCTTATCCACTAACCTCTCAATTCTATCTACAGTCCATCTACATTTCCTCTCAATGCATCTACACCTCCTCCTCCTCCTTCTCCTCCTCCTCCTTCTCCTCCTCCTCCTAGTTTAGGCCACCGCCTCATCCATTCGCTCATTCCTTCTTCCATATGATCCGTTAGCATTATTGTAACAAACCAAGCCGTGATGGAGCACATTGTTTACTGCTAACCCCCTCCCCCCTCCAACCCGTTATCAGCATCCTCTTCCACCTCCTCATCGCCACTCCTTCCCTCCTCCTCCATCCCCCTTAGCAGCACAACTACTCTTCCAATCCTTCAGTCGAGATAGCTTCGCGTCTCTATGAATAATTCAGACTTTTTACATAAGTTGCAATCTGAAAAGTAAAGATCCCAACGCCTTCCTACAGTCCAAACCCCATTAGAAATTCGAGCGCTACAAAAACCACATTACGAGAAAAGCTGTTGAATGCTGTTTGTTGTATTCTAGAACTACTTGTTTGTATGCTACAGAAGTTGAACACCAATAACATTATGTGTTTTCATGCGAGGGAGACTGGGAAATTATATTTTGAAATAAGAGAAGAACTACTCGGAGAAATAAAGCTGATTTTATCCACAATGTGAAGTGGAATAGGACGAGGATTCATGAAATTTTAGAAGTCATGTAATACAGAAAAAATGTGGAAATATACTATAAGTGATGTATATCACATTGTACTGTGATAAATTCGTCCAGTGTCAGTAAATTCGGCTGGAACAGGCCCAGTGTGAATAGTTGTTTTTCTTGCGTATTACAGGACTTCTACACTCTGGTCGTTTGTATTTATTACATAGAATGTCCTTCTATTCACTCCTAGTGAATTTTTTAATCAGAAAATAACTTTCTACAATACAAAGCAAAACACTGTACAGTACATAGTACTGTATACACTGCAAACTGTAGTACTGTATATAGTTTTGGCAATCAGTAGAAAACTTCAGATATTCTAAAATGGTATGCGTTACACATCAATTTCCACAATGGTTGTTACAATAGGTTCCACAATCGACAAGTTAGCGAAGCCCAAAAATTATCGGTATGTTTTATTCAACAGCAGACTTCCAGCGACAAAAATCTTGAAAAATAAGGGAAATGAAACATGGGGTGTGAGCGAGGCCTGACTTTCGAGATACCTGTTATGCATCAGAATGAACAACGAAGCTGAAGAGTTTTGTCAATCAGTCACTCCGGTAAAGTCTTCTTGACTGTGCCGTGCCGGAGCCGGGCCCGAGGAGACCAGTTCGTGACGTGTCAGATCAAAAGGGTATTAAAAGCGTATTTATATTTGCCAGGGAAATTCGTTTTCCCTCGTTGGTGACTCTTAAGACTTTGAATTTGTTATTATTGTGAAAGATGCCGGTTGCGGAATAATAATGAACGGAGTAGAGGAAGGCTGGAGAGTTACCGTAGGCGAAAGTTACGATACCGTTTTCTTTTTCTCCTCTACTATCTCCTTTCTTTTTCTTCTTCTTATTCTTCTTTTCGTTTTCAGTTCTCATTCCCACAAAAAATTCTTAAGAATTCACTTACATCCCAAGTTCCTGTATAGCATAATTATATTAATCAACATATTGATTAAGCCATATCTGGCATAAAATCAATATTTTAATAATCTCCAATATTTGTGCATAGATTACAACGTTCCCTTTATTTTATCGTATAGCATACACCTAACTGTAGAATCATATTGTGTGTACCTGCTAGAGACATACATGGTTCAATATGTGTTTTAAATTCCAAAGCTCAATTGAATCCTTCCCTATTTTAGAGCTACCCTAAGATCTTAAACCCAAATTTCCTAAAAACTGGAAAATGTTTTTCTTGTCAATTTTCTTGTACAGGAAACTTGTACCGATGAAGCCACATAGTTTGTATCTGCTATAATATAATAGCAGATACAAACTATATATTATATAGTAGTTACACATAGTATTACATGTAATATAGGAGGCTATATATACGAACTATATATAATACAATAATAACATAATAATTTAGCAGATATAAACTATATATTGTATAGTAGTACACATTGTACTACAATACTAATTTATCGAAAATGAGAAAACCCAATTCATATCACATCGGTATAGTAGTACACAATCATGTACTCCAATATTTATCCAAAGTTTGAAGTTCCAATTCATAGAACTTCGGCTCCTGTGTCGTGCTTAGTCTCAATTTTCCTACAATTCGGACCAATGCTCCTGTTATGACTAATCAATGAGGTGGGTGTTATCGAATCAGTGACACCGTGATTGGAGTGGTCGAGCCGGCTGGTCCGGTGCACAGATTGAAATGCTGAAACCAGATCTCTGCTCGTCTGGCAGTGGCAGAGGACAGAACGACACCCTTCTGGGCCTTTGACCTCGGTGGGGGAGATCTGTCGTTTGGGGGGTGAGGGGGTTACAAGAGGGGTCATAATTGTTTTTCAATTAGTAACACCCTCTCAGCTCTGTCGTATTCAATTCGAGCTCCTTCCTATTCAAAAGCGCTCCTTTGTCTGACCAGAACAATGGATCTACCGACTTGCTTGGATATTTCATTTCTCTTCCACCTCTTGCTGGCTCGGCTCTATTGGCTTCACCTCTATCGTGCAGAAGGTATCCTACGATGGTAGTCTCATCCTCTCACTTTGTCTACTCCTTCTCTTTCCATACATCATCTTGGTTTCCTCTTCTCGAATCTTATTACCATCTCCACTATCATCTTCATAGTTTCATCTATTTCCCGTTATATTAGCAACGCTCGCAACTCCAGTTACTTTTCCTGGTCTGCTCCTATTTCTCTTCTCATTCACCACTCTGGTTTTCCTTTCCTTTTATTCTCTCCAAATCTCAATTCTCCATCATCTATCTGAGTATCATTCATCTGAAAGTGGATACTAAGGGCCTGTTTCATGCAAGTCACTATTCAAAATTCACAATTCAAACGGCTCAATAATGTAACTTTGAATTCTCTGAATTCTCTAGTACAGATGTTTCTCAAAAGTAACAAGTCAATTAGGAACAGTATCAAAAAGATAATAACTGACTAGTTACTTTTTAAAAACGTCAATGGGAAAGGATGTGCCTATTCTTAGTCATCTGTTAGAAAAATTCGAGTTATTCCGTGATTTGTTATAAAAAAATTAGGTTATCTTAGTTCTAATCTACATGTTCGTGGTTGAGTGGTAGAGTGGACATCATTGTCCAAACTTCGCCATGTCAGTGGAATAACATGAACAATAACTTAGAATATAACTCAGTTTATAGTCATTCTATTCTATTCATGTTACGTGAAAATATTTTAATATGCTTGTTCAGAGATAGCCAAGTTTATTCAATATTTCATATGATCGTGGGCCTAGAAACTCTAGAAGTTTCCAGACTGGTTGAAATTCATGGGTAAAATTGTAACTTGTGACTTTCATGAAACGGGCCCCTGGAATGGAATGTAGTAGGATTGAATAGTAGAGTATAGAGGATTGGATCGCTCACTCTATTTTTACCTGTTATGTTGGAAGAAATTTCTCTCGTTTTCTTGATTTTCTTTAGCAACTCTTGCTACTTGATTTCCTCTCCATAGTCAACTCATACTTCACTTTCCGTTCCTTACCTTGTGTTTCCACTTCTTGAATCTGTTTCTTATTGCGCTCTTTTCTCTCGGACTATAGTTTTCTTGATTTTCTTTAGCAACTCTTGCAACTTGATTTCCTCTCCATAGTCTACTCATACTTCGCTTTCCGTTCCTTACCTTGAGTTTCCTTGAATCTCTTATTATTGCGCTCTAACTCCTCAAATGAGTACCATCTACATAGTTCTTCTCATCCCCTTCTTCTTCAACCTCAGTTTCTGCTACACCACCAAATCAGCATCTTCTTCTCTTTCCCTTCACATCAATCAAGGAATCCTCAACCTCCCTGAACTCCTAACATTCAACCTCCATTCTGTCCAACCTCAGAGCCACAACTCATAACTGCCTCTGATAAATTAATGTGACCTCTCTGGTCATCAACCCTCTGTCTATCTGGTCTTTTTGTTCTCTCACTCTCCTCTCCGTTTCATCTCTTCCCTCTCACTCCTTTTCATCAAGACCCGTCTGTCCGTCCGATTGTCTGCCAAAACAATGTTCTGGCAAACCTGGCCCCCACTGATTTGCTGGACAGAGTCGGCAAACATCTTTCACCGTTGTCCAACCGTTGATAACGATTCAATGAACGTCATTAATGGATCGGGCCACTATCATCCGCCGCTCAATGCTAGTCTCCGTTATACCTCAATTACAATGCTTTCCCTCACTTGCAATGCTGTGGTAACCTTTTGCAGTTGATGATTCTTCACGATAAATTATTATTCCCACTTTTAATTCTTGTCATCAAGTACTTGAAAATATGATAAATTATTCGTATCTCTTTATTCACTCTTTTTATGTGTTAAGATGTTTTTTCTAGGTTAATCTTTCTAGGTTGACTTTCATTATTGTATTGTCAATAAATCTATTGTATGTCAATAAGGCTCTTCATGGAGTTTTCTGTGAGCTTTTGTATGTGAATAAATGAATGAATAAATAAATAAAGATACCTGTTTCATTGCCACTAAAGGGTATTTTAAAGGTAAAGATCTTACATGTTGTCAAACCACTATTAATTTTCATCTACTTATTTGAAGTATATTCTTAATTCAAAATCGATATCAAATATTCATTTTTCTATATTCAATATCCATTTTAGCATCAATGCAAAGTCGGAGCTACAAAGTTTTAACCCTAGAACGCGAAATCAATAATACCTAAAGGTGTCGAACGTCAGTAGTAATCAGATTTTTTTAATTAGTGAAATTCAAAAGGAAACATTGAGATGTACTTTGAACTTTCATTGAAACTTTGTATCGTTATAATGAAGAAAATATTCATTCAAGAACAACATAATTATGTTATACAATGAATGACCTCGTAGCAAACACTTAGCCTGGTTTCAATGGGAAGATAGAGTCAGATGAATTTCATACATTTTTTAAAAAAATTTCATTTTTATCCAATAGGTATCTCTTCATTATTCTCATCATATCGAATATTGAATCAGTTGATTCAAAAATTATCTTCATAAAGAAAATTAAGGAATTCTCGGAAGTGGATCATCTTAATTTTCTTATTCTTTTATTTCCATATTTTTTTTATTAAATTATTATTAATTAAATTATTATTTATTTTAAATAAAATATGAGATGATCAGAGTTCTATGATCTTTTCACGTTCCACTACTTCTACTGTATTTCTGATCTGGATCAAAACAAGGCCGTTACACAACGCTGCTCGCGAATGCATCTTCAGCACTTTTTCGGCTCTTCATCACCATAGTGTCAACCCCTATTGTGTCTCGTCTCTTCTCTCACCTATCCATCCATTCTCCACTTCCGTCTCAACCTTCTGACAGGTTTCCACCTTCTTCGCGTGCAAATGATCCGCATCGCTTTTCTTATACGTGATCTTCCCCTTCCCTATTTCCCCCTGCATGACACAACGTGACTACATTTTGGCAATCCCGTCCAAGATGGCGGCAATTTCTCATGTTCCTTATGGTCCGGACATAAATCCTGACAATGCTGTCGTTTATTAATGGGCCGCTTAAACGTGATCTGAAGATGAACTAGTTGCCAGATAGTACTAAATTGTAATAGCCCCTGGGAAACTACACTCATATGTCAATATTATCATGTAAAAAATTACTCTCATCCATCAGCATTTGAACTTGTATACCTACAAATTCCAATTGCATTAAATAATAATAATAATAAATGATTTATTTTCCAATAAAACCTATAACTATTACAAATACAAATTCAAAAATATTTACAGTTAATAATACAAAGATCTGTTAGTAAAAAAATCATAAGCAAAAATGTTACAATACATGTTTGGAATATAGACCTACTCCACTATGGCAAGCCATGTCCTTAATTGAGTGATATTGATAAATTAATTCAATTGATGATACCGCTAATTGGAATCGCATTGAATGTGGTAGATCGTATCGATGATTATTGATAAATAATCAAAAATTAATATAAATATAAATAGATTTTGATAAATTAATTCAATTGATGATACCGCTAAGTGGAATCGCATTGAATGTGGTAGATCGTATCGATGATTATTGATTACATTGTTGATCACATAATAGAAATTTGATGAGCAGTATACCAACAATTGAATTATTCTTATTGCTATTCCACCTTTGAAAATATGTCGTCTTGAAGAACAAAATACTGATCGAATACGTGGTTGATTACGTTACCAAACAAACAGGCTCAAGCCTGTTCACTTGCCACTAATACAAATTCTTCACAGCCGCGGTAACTGTGGCAACCAGTAAAGCGGTACCACTTTACAGAGCTGAATCGCGGCTTGTTGATATCACCCGCCTGCGTCTGAAACCTCGTCGACACAATTAACGATAGCAACATGAAAATGGCGTTGCTGTTATCATTATGCAAATGATTGTGGAGCGACGCGAGTGTAAAGGGAGGCAGGGAGAGAGAGAAAGAGAAAGAGTGTGGGGGAGTAAGTGAGGGGTGAGTCACATTCTTATGCACATTCGCTCCGAATGGCAATGTGACTCCACCCCTGCGACACTTGTTCCACTGCTGGCAGAGAGTTCTTGTTTGAATAACGCGCCACCAGACGCTCTTGTCACACCTCCGATGTCTGCCGGTGAAAACCAGGATGAAGTGCATCAATATCACTCGAAATATGGCACTTCAGTTGGTGCAGGGTGACATACATGTCAAGAGTATACAGTGATTTCGGAAAAACGCTCACGTTATCTGTTGTTTGAGAGATGTTGCATTTACAAACTAAGGATATAACTGGAAAATTATGGAAAAAAAATAATTACACTAAATTTATAAGGATTAATAATGGACGGTCTCCGGGTAAAAGGGAATAAGTCAAAAATACACTTATTACCTTTTACCCTCACAAAGTCATCTACTTAATACTTATTACAATATTCACATGAGTAATTTATTACAGCTCTTATATAGGAGTATGGACTTATTCCCTTATACCCGAAGATAAAGCTGTCAAAGAAGTTGATTCTCATTAATAAAAAAATTGGAAAAATTGACTTATTCCCTTTTACCCGGAGACCGTCCAATTGATTTCAAGCAATGACCCTCCAACCTATTGGTTCATGGTATTGTAAGTCTCTTTTTAAAAAACTTGTACATTGATCATCGACTCCAATTGTATGAAATAATCGATTTTGATTAATCAATCAAGTCTTTATCTGTTATGATGAACCTGTTTTGATATTTATAAGCAACTTCAGAGATCTTATTGGAATCTAAAATAAAGATCTAATTTGTGGAATATTATAAGTATACGATTCATCCAATAAACAAGAATATTTATGATGAGTTATTGGAAGATTAACCAGACGATATTGTTTAGATATAGCAGATGTCCTATTTCAGCATTTGAAGCATTATCCTAGGTGATATTCATTGAATGATTTATCATTGATAGAATGGTTGAAAAAATCAATAGATGATATTGTTTGATGAATAGAGGCCAATGTAAAGTGTTGATGTGAGTAGAATTTGGCCATCTAGACAATTTTTGCTTAGAAGAGCAGAAATTTACTCCTAAATCTAGAAAATTTCTTCGTTCATGGGAGACGATTTTGTTTGGCCTGGTGAATAAATAATTCAATATGCTTGCGTCAAGAGGAGATTGGATGCAGTGCAGGTGTCATATATGAAGCAGTAAAGATAGCTAAACTTACACAGAATAATATATCACAGGTGCTTGTGAATGTGGCGATTTTACAACCTATCATAATCGTAAATAGTCCCTGGAACCAGAGTTAATGACGTAGAAGTTTTAGAATCTTAATAAACCTTGCATTATAGAGTTGTGTGATTCACTACATACGAGGGAGTGAAGTTTTAAAACTGTATTATTCTCACATAAATTAATTGGATGGGATTCACAAAAGACGCTGATTTTTTCTGTATGAATACAACAAACACTGAATTACAACACCTAAAATAGTTTAGTTGCAAAAATCTTGGAAATTGATATCGATATTATTAAAATAATACAACTGAGATATCAATTTCATACAATGTGTCAATGTGAATGATTTTTTCTTATTATATAGCTCCAGTTCAATTGTGTACATATTCGTTTAACCTTTTCGATCCTTTAATATTTGAGTTTCAGTCAGGGAGAGTAAAAGGCTTATATTTCACGCTTATTCAATATCTCATACAATAAGATGAGATCCATCTTTCAATTACAATTACTTCAGAATCAATCATGAACGTAGGATATCAAACACTATTATGATTCAAAAACAATAATATTTCAAGAGTTTTAATACTTCTAATATTATTTTCAAATATTCAAGTCTCGAGTTAGTATTTTCTAATACCAGACTATCTGTATGTTGTGGAAACTTAAAAATCAATATTATTGGGCCTCGTTGTATGTGGGTTGTCTGAAAAACTATACTTGTTATGTCACCTGTTTTCATAAATTTAAAATGGGAGAAATGTGTTGTAGGCAGTAAAGAGTTTGATATTGTGCCTCTTTTGTGTGGGTAGTCTGGATGAACAAGAATTGAGAGTATAATCTGAGAGTATTATCTGAGTATTGAACTGAGAGTACAATCTGTATTGAAATATACTGAATTCATCAGTCACTCAACATCTACAAATCTTCAATTACCGAATTGATAGAATTCAACCAGAGATAAGTAATGTGAAAGATTTCATCTGAGATTTGCAGCCAATTGAACAAAATTTGAGATTGAAAAGAAGCAATCACACAGGATTGACAGTCGCAGTTTAAATGTGTCTGGTTCCCCTTTCTGCCAATTACCTTGGCGATACTCGAATTGCATGCACTCAACATGGCATCGATACTCGAGTCTCGAAGCAGCAGCAGCAGCAGGAGTAGCAGCTACTGTGCAATCTAATAAGCTGTGTTTTCGTCTGCAGTAACAGTAATGCTAGGCGACCCCTTTGAGCGACGCAGGAATCTCTTCCTCGATTTACAAAGGAGAAGGAGAAGAGGAAAAAGAAGCTGAAGAAAACTGTGGAGAAGTGCTGCAGCACTCTTCTCACAGACAGACTCCATTTCGTCTGCTGGTGCGCTGCTGAGTAGAAGGTAGCTAAGAAAAAGAAGGGTAACGTGAGATACGCGGGAGTGTGAGTAATTGCGGGTGGGTGTTTGTTGGTGTGTGAGTGTGCAAGAGAGAGTAAAAGAAAGAGAGAGAGAATGAAAGAGAGAGAGAATGCCACTCATTCTCTTGAGTGTGAGGAAGGAATGATGGAGTAAGAGAAGAAAAAATGATGATGAAGTGTCAGAGAATGGAATAGAATAATCACTTTATTGATGCACATTTCAAAATATGTCGCTTGAATTCTAGGTCAGGAAAGTTATTACTATGAACTTAATTGAAAAATGGTTATAACAGTATAGGATTCACTGAACAAAACATGAAATAAAGGAGATTTTGAATGAAAATATATAGATATATTTCCGTGACGAAGCGTGGTATACTTAACCGGTCATCGCCGGGTATATGTCCTATAGGAAGTATACCCGGCGATGACCGGTTAAGTATACCACGCTTCGCTACGGGTATTATACTATAAATTTTAATTCAAGATTTAATTGTTGAATACGACTTATATTTTGAAGAGATATTTGAAGAGAATAAATAGATACTGTAGAATAGAGCGGAATATACTGCATAGATTGATTGATTTTGTTTATCATTACGCTAGTTCTTGATCTTGATCTTGCACATTATGTCCATTGGATATTGCTAATTGGACATTGGCCATTATCTAGGTCTTAGGCATCATACATCAATGACGTAATCAATCATATTGTTTAAAGATGAAATCATTCCTGAAAAGAGAATAAATAAAAATATATAAATACAGTAATGATGATTGAAGAAATGTGAAATGGTTGACCATGGTCAATTTGCTTTAACACCGACCTGATAGGCTATGCCTGCAAAGAACTGGTTAGGAACCACGATATAAACCTAAAGCACATGTTCGTTTTCCGAGTCGCTGAGTCTCCGCGATTTGAGTTTTCAAGTGTGAGTAGAGCCGAACAAATGAAATATTGAAGTGTCTACAGCATCAAGTAGGCCTACAGAAAAAAATGTTCCAGGAAAAGAATTGAGGAAATGTAAGAAGACCAGTAGTAATATCAAAGCGAGAGAAACCAAGTAAAGAAGAAATTGTTCAAGGAGCAGAATTAAGGAAATATGAGAAGACTAGTAGAAATATCAAGTATGGAGGAAGAAGAACTAAGATCAGATGAGTTGAGATAAGTCAGAGACTGAGTGAGGGAGTATGTGCGTGCGTGCGCGTCAGTGCAGTTGGAGAGGGTTAAAAGTGTAGCGCCAAAAGCGTCAAAGACGAGATTTTGGCGCGAAGAAGGAAGGCTTCTTGCCGGTCGGCAGCCGTACGTGACCGGGAGGGAATCACGTAGCCACAGAAGGCTCGTACCAACTATTATATGATGCCTGAGCCTCAGCCCGGACCAAGATGGCCGCTCGAGCACCAGCCCTGGTCGGTCACGACCCCACCCGGAAGGCCTTATTGCGGACCTGATTCAATCTCAACCCTGAAATTATACTCCATAACGCTGGATTTTTTCGGGGGTCGTCGTTTTTATCACGAATCACTACAACGCAATGAATAAGGGCATAAATGAGCACAGAAAATGTTCAGGAAGAGGGATCATTCCGAGTTATTCGAAGTTTTTAAACAATTTCAAAATATGTTTTTGTTGATTTCAATAATTATTTCCATGCAGCATAGCCTAATAGCCAAAGCCACGGTGTATTGATCAATTTGATAATAGGCACAATCCAATATAACTAGTGGCGAAGCGTGGTATACTTATTTGATCATCGCCGGGTATATTTCCTATGGGCGATGACCAAATAAGTATACCACGCTTCGCCACGGAATATAACCGTAACAAAATCAATTGCACAGCTTTGTAGTACTTCAAATTATTTAGAACTGAGAGAACTATTGTGAATGTGAAAAGATCTCAAAATCATCAAAGACTATAAAATAGATATGAGTTGATTTTTATGTAGGGCAACGTTTCGATTGAGCTGTTCATTGTGTAAGTTATGAATAAGGCTAGGCGTACACCGGTTAGTCAAGACAAGACAAGACGAGATTAGTCACCTTCAGTCACAGTACTTCACATAGTTGCTTATGAAGCAACACACACCGATTAGTCACCTCATCTGTGTTAGCTGCTTCATAAGCAACTATGTGAATTACTGTGACTAAACGTGACTAATCTCGTCTTTTCTTGTCTTGACTAACCGGTGTTGCCTAGCCTTATATGAGAGTAGATGTTTGTACCACAATATTATCGATTGAACTAAAATTATACCCATATTATATAGAATAATAAAATTTCTTTGAAACAATGTGAATCCTGTATACGATTACAAAAGTCGAATGAGTAAGTACATTGAATATATATCCTTTATATATATATATTCAATTATAAGGATTCAATGGAAAGGATGTGTTCCAGTGTTAACATGTGTACTTGAATGTTATTGATTCACAATGAACCAGAATTAATTGAAACTCATGTATTTCAGAGGAATATTAGTGATCAGAAATTTAAACATTTCAGAGAATTATAATCTTCAGAGAAACACGGCATTCAGGTTTTGTTCGAATCCAAGAACATAAGTGCAATAGTTATCGTCGTCTCTCCAATAATACTATTTCAGAATAAAACCACAGCTCACACATTATATGAGGCAGTGAGAAGAAACATAAATCAAACCTAAACCTCACTGGTAATGAATAAGATTACGAGTAGAAGTCATCCTGCAGGAATCATCACGTCCAGATCACATATGTGTTGAACGTTCTCTCCTGTATCCACGTAGAATGATACTCATTTTAACACTATGCTGCACCAGCAGATATCTTATAGCTCTGCTACATCTTCATCCATAAATGAAGAGACGAGGATAAAATGTTAATTCTGCTTCTATCGTTAAGCTATGATACTCTATCGGAGTTCTAGACTAGCTCAGTTTTATCACCTCATAAAATGGTCGAGTGTGGATTATCAGAGCAGCTCCCGGCGATTGAAATAGTTATGCTCTATTGCTTTGATTCACCATCTGTTTAATACAGAATCTATGATCGCGATGGAAGATTCATTAGCTACAAACCTGGATGTTGTAAAGGAAAATATTTAAAGCGATAAAAAGTTACTATGATATGTAAAAATATAATACGCGTATTCACTCATATCATCAGCTAATTAACAAGCAGACGGGAATTCATACCAGTATTGAACATTTTTGTCAGAAGATGACACTGGCAAGAATCTCAATTATTTCTGAGAGTCTTGAGACATAATGTTTTTAAAAATTTCTCGAATTATTTGACATGAAATGGTTACCGTATCTTTACAGTATCCATAATATTCGAAGACAATAAAGAGTTATAAGAAAGTGAAAGCGTTTTCTATGGCAAATCATTTTCAGGATGGATTACAGTTATTATTGAAGAGTAACATTTTCAAACCCAAAATATGCTACTTCTGTGAGAGGTGAGAAGATGCTGAATAATATTAATCAATGATAAACAGTGATCCTTTCGCCACGTCATTTCCCAGTTAATAACCATCCCTTGAAGGTTTTCAAGGACTCATACTTCTTGAAAGAGATTCAATTAGATTCATCTAATTGAGATTCTCTCATTTATAAGATTAGATTATTTAGAATATATTAGCTTAAATTCTAGATTATAATATTACAAATAAAATAATTACAGTATTCGATTGATTTAACAAAACATAATATACTATTACAACTTGTTAAGCGTAATGGATATGAGATTCAATATGCTAAAAGCAGTAATATGATTGTGCTGTATCTACATTAAAAGGTGGAGTTTGAACACATAAATGTCCATTCTTGGAGAATGAAATACGAGGACATCCTTCCCATAAACACTTAGCTTCAAGTACATAGATTTCTCAGTTATTTCTCCACCAATCAGACATCGGCTTCTACTAATCGTCTGCTAATAAATGGTACAGTGTCATTCATTTAATTTGACGCTTAGCATTAGATAGATAGAAAGATATCATTTCTTGACATTGCTGATGACCGTGCAGTACGATGACAAAGGAATAATATTTCTATATTCATCTATCTATCTAATGCCAAGCGTCAAAAATAAATATCACCGTATGAATACGAGATTAAATTTGATAATGGTGATATTATTGTGCTGCGTGTCTAGACGAAACATATAAAAGTCTATTCTTGGAGGAGGATGTACGCACAACTGATCCATAAACACACAACTGTTAATTCATATAGCACGATCCTTGTAACTTGTCAGAAATCAGCTGTTTCAGTAATAATTAAACAGTGATTTTGACACAATAATCAAAAGGCTTAAAAGTCTTAAAAAGACCTTCTTGAAGAAGACCTTTCAGAGGATAACTTTTTAAAATACCTTTTCAATAATCTGCGAGATTCAGCATTTGTAGGTTAAGTATTGTGATATTGCTCATTGAAAACATATGTTTTCTGACAAGTTAAAGGATCCTGCTATACATGTTTCAGTTACTTCTCGATCAACTAGACACATGCTTATCAAAGATTGGAACTTGACAACGAGAATAGGAACGAGCATTGTTCAGCGGGTGATGAAAGAAATTGCGTAGAAGAATGGCAGCGACGCGTGGAGTTGGTGTCGGTGGCGGCATAAAACGAAGGCGGTTTAAAAATAATTGAGTGGGTGAGTGAAGTGAGCGATGGGCGCCGACGGAAGAACCAATTAAAGAGCTCTCTTCGCTGGTAGATTGGTCTGCCGAAGTACTGGCAGTGACGTGTGGCTAATGGAAGTGCAATTGAAGCCCGCTCGCTCCCGCGTCTGGTTACTTTGGTCGGTCTGCCGTGTTGGGCCGTGTCGATGAGGCGTAGAGGTGCGAAATTCATCCAGCAATCGAAATCTATCAGCATCGATACCATTCCACCCCTGAAAAGTCTGCGGAAAACTTCTCCTATTCCCGATTCCTTCTCCTTGTTCCTATTGGTTCCTATTACATCGCCTTCTTCTTTCTCTTCATATTTGTATCCTCTTCTCTTCCTCTTTCTTTTCCATCTTCATCTTCTCCTTGTTCTCCATTACTTTCATCTTTCTCTTTATATAACTAGTATCCTACCTTCTCAGCTCGTTTCCACTTTTCTCATAATTATTTCTTCTATTCTACTTCATCTTCATTTTATTCATGTTCTGTTTTCGCTATTTTCAATGATTTTTTCCTCTACTCTTTCTGGTTCAGTATACAATGATAATAATAATAACATTTTATTGTCAGAAAGCCACGAAGGCATAAGACAACGTCATCTAAAGTTAGTCTAAAACAATATAATAGGATAGTTGGAAATTATGCATGTTAAGAGTACTCACTTAATAAAAGTGTTAACCAATGAACACAATTTTTCATATAAAATAATATTCGTCAAAAAATATACTCTTCTCTCCAACAAATCATTATTACTAATGATTACTATTATGTACATGTACTAGTTTCTCATGTACTTCAGTACAGTACTGCACTAAAACTCTATTACAATATTACTCTAGTAGACTAGTACTCTAGTACACTAGAACTCTAGTAAAATATTACTCTAGTACACTAGAACTCTAGTACTCTAGTACATTAGTACTCTAGTATACTAGTATTTGAGCACACTAGTATTATAGTACACTACTACTCTTGAAAACATTCAGAATAAGCTACTTCGCTTTCTATTTTATATGAAATACAGAAGGGCTTGTCCCCTAGGTTTTCCTTCTGAAAGATTAAGGTCTCTGTTTCACATATATTCTTTAAGGGCAAGGCGTGACAGGTTTTCATTGCTTTTTATTGTATCACTTTTAAATGATTCCATTCATTCATCTTTTCTCCTCTCACAGATTGGATTCCGGGTGCCCAGTTTTCATGTCAGAAGAGTTAACACTTTCCATGTTCCAAGGTCGAGAACTCTGCATAATTATTGCTCACCGCTTAATAGAGCCCTAAGGCTTTTCAATGATGTGTGTGGGGATGTTGATGTGCATGGTTTTGCAGGCAGGGTGAGAAGGCAAATTACTGATGTCTTATTGCCTACCTAATTGAGTTTAGCGAAATTCTGTGAGAGTGGTCCAATGGCTGAGTAATAATCAACTTACATTCTATTATTTTTCTTTTCTTAAAAGGCTACATTATTGAATTATCTTTATCAATTAATTAAACAACCTATATTATTTCTATTAACTTTTTCACCTTTGTTATGTTATCCTTAGATTATCTTATCTTACCTCTTATCATCTTATATTATTGTAAAACTATAGTTATTTAGTTAATTTTCTAGTGAATTTTTGTTTTTTCAACTTTTATTATTATACATAATATTGTTTTGTGATCATACATAATATCTTATTGCATGTTTTATATTATCACATTGTATCTGATGAATTGCTTTGTAAACAATAGTGAAGACTGTTTTGGGCGCAATGCCTGTAGTCTTCCTTGATTTTTGCAATAAATAAATAAATATATAAACAAATAAATAAATAAATAAAACTAGTACTAGAGCACACTAACTATTTACCCTTGTACACTAGTATGTCGTGATACTAGTACACTAATGCCCGGTTCTTCAGTCATTCAATAAACTTATTGAATCAATATTTTTTGCGTTTGAAAACACATGGTTATTGATTCAATAGTGCTATTGGATCCATAAACTGTCTATTGAGCGACTGAAAAACCGGGCATAAAACTAATGCACTCCTTGTTAGTACTCTATCTGAGCAGTATCATGTCTTATAGATTTCTCTCCATCCCTTAGTTTATTCTTCAGTTTATTAAACAATATACGATCTCCCATCAAATTCTCTTATCATCGAATTTATTAGATTGGAGTCTTCTTTTTCCACCCTCAATCCTATTTTATTGGATACCCGTATCATCCTGACTCTAATTTAACTTGTACTCATACTACTCCTATGTTCAAAATTCAACTATTTGGTTTTCATCCCACTTTTCCAATAATTATGATTCTCTCTTGAACTAGTCTTCAAACAAACACTTTCGTTATTTTTTATCCTGCTTTTTCTGCTTCTTCAATTCCGTCTACTCTGCCTCAAATTCATTCCTTTACATTTCCATCATCTTCCTTCTTCAAGTTTCATCTCTTCCTCTCCTCTTCTTTCTCCTTTTACTTTTCCATTCCCTTCTCTGTAATCCATCTCCTCCTCTTCTTCCTAGTCTTCCTCAAACATATTTTCTCTTTCCAATTTTTATTTAATTTATAAATTTTCTCCACGCCTTTCTGTTCTTCCTTCTTATCCTCCACACCCATCTAATCCTCCTTTAATTCTTCAACTCCACTACTTTCTAGACTTTTCTTCCTTATTCCATCCTCCCCTCTCCACTTCCTTCTCCTCTTTCTTCTGCTTATCCCGACTACTCTCCTAGTAGCTGCAGCGAAGGTAACGCAATCCAACAACCCCTGAGAGTAAATTTGATTATTTGTTACAGGCCGGGCTCCATCGGCAGGGAGTACTGTAGTGGCCTACTGGCTGTTTCTACTCAAAATGGCTGCAGCACTCTGATCGAAAGTAGTCCCTGAAACTCAAAACCACTCACGGAAACCATCTTCTTTCAACTATCAGCTTTCTTCATACGCTGAGTACACCTTCAGGTCAGATTAATTCGCGAATATGAGATATCTTTCATTAATATAAATTCAATATCTCTATTAATATTAGTGGCGAAGCGTGGTATTTTTTTTGGGTTGGGCTTTGTAACCCTTAGCCACCGCGACCGCTATTCGATCTTTTGTGGCAATCGTGGTAAATAAATATATATACCACGCTTCGCTACGGATTAATATAGAGGTTCCGAATATAGACGGCAATCCTAAAATAGGCTCTTTGAAAAGTGCGTACATTGATATTTAATATCTCATTAATTAATAGAGATCTTCAATTATTAGAAATGAATATTGAATACAGTTATCGAATGACATTACTTTTTCCTTGTTTTGATGAAACATTGCAGTTCCACTATTGATGTGAGATTATTATTTCTCTGAAGACATCTATGGATAATTCATGAGTTGAAGAGTGTTAATGGATACACCTTATCTTCTAATCTTCAGATTAATCAAGATTAGTCTAATCAGATTAATCAATCAGGGTTAAAGATCAATCTTCAATGAATATATCATAATAAGATCTCAATGTACTACATGGTATTATCTTTGTTATGAGAAATGATCTTCTTCATCCATCCTGCGATGTTAAATTAATCTATATTCCAATACCAATATTTGAAGAGCCCATCCCATGCAAAAATATTAAATTTTTACTCATTGACCAAAGTATACCATTGAATACTTACACCGACTCATAATAATACATACACTAAGTATGCATATTGAAACATTCAAAGTTTAATGATTCATAATAGCTCAAACGTTAAAACGAACGAACTTACATTGAACTCACCTAGTAAACTCTCGTACAAGTTTAAAAAACAGCTTCCTCCATCAGGATAAAACTCAATCAGGATTCCCATGGGAATCTATATGAATATGGGAATCTATATCCTCTTCTTAGGAGCTAATATTCAAACTATATTATGTAATGTTGAATTACATATTGTTGGTACACAATATCATGGAATTCAAAAAATTGAACTTTATGTACTCTGGCTTCTGTTTCAAGAATATAGATGGCAATCCTGAAATAGGCTCTTTCAAAAGTGCTTACATTTGAATTTATCGTCCACATCTTGAACTGTAATATTACATACTGGGACACCCGATATTAAGAAGTGAGGATCTTTGTTTCCGTCATCTTTACATGATATAGCGTAATGTGATTGGTTGACGGGTTGTTATAATTGTCTTCTGTATCACACTCGATGAGAATGTAAACTTTTTAATTTATCTACTCGTTAATTAGGATAATAACTTGTAACTAGTAATAACTCATTACTAGGATAATTGAAATCCTAAACAAAAGTCAGAAAAACGTTGCTTTACAATTAACTTGAAAATTTTTGATTTGAGAAGTAGAAATTATTCAGAGAATTATAAATCATTGTTTTCATTTTAACATCCAGGGTAATGTGATTCGTAGCGCCAAAATACTGCGTCTGTATTTCCCCCACCCTAAATCCAACGCTTGAATTCGAAATGAATATTTCTTTGATTAACAATGGCATGTTACGAAAAGCACTGTCAAGCTTTGTAATAACATAGCCCACAAATCGTAATGTAATTGGATTTTAATAACCTCTGCCAGTGTCATAGTAATTGTGTCCACTTGCGAGCTCACAAAACAGCAAAACAGCTCCATAATTAGCGCTCGCATTTCCAAATGTAATTAAAATCATTTTTCATTGAGCATATCATGAGCATAATCGTTTCAATTTCAATAATTGGATGTTGATTATCTACCTCATGTGAAAGGACACCTGAAACTTTTGAAACATTCAATTCATGCATCGCGATGAATTCATTGATGAGTCCGAATCGAATTATTTTTAGCGTGTTAGTTGACTTTTCCGAATTTTAATGAATGCTTTATTCTGCCATGCTATATAATCTTGACGGAGTTCTCGAATGTCAACTTTTCATGTAACTTCCCATCAAGGCTGCGATTGCTCAGTGATAAGAATCGCGACTATCACACATGAGTCCCCGGTTTGATTTCCATAGGGAGGGTATTATTCATACATTTAAAAAAAATTCATTATTGATTGAAATTATTCATTTTGTTATAATTTTTAAGACTAGCCTATTTTAAAAAAGTGCGATTTTGAATTTCATGAAATTAATACAAACGTTGAAACGCTTCTCTCAATTGCAGAAAGTTGATAATATGTTTAATTCCTAAAAAGTACTGTCCTGTTTTTTGTACACCACGATATCGTGTCCTGGTCCTAGATACTCCATTGTATCGGCTTATTAGTAAGCTACTTTATAAAATGAAATAGACATGATAGGTTTTAGCTTACCGGAGGTTTGTTATAGTGTGACAACCAAAACGGGTACCTCTCTGTATGGTTGCACTTTTATTTTTGTGTCAGCTTCTGGTCTCTTATTCGATAATATGAAAACTTATCGTCAAACAATCTATTTCATTCAATTGGTTAGGCTCAGATAGGCTCAGACGCATCACTGGATAGTAAGGAACTCTGTCGTAATTCGGAATTCTTTTCTCCTAATATCGGTGACCCCCTTCCCCCCCCCCCCGTCGACGACTGGAAGCTGTGATGGCCTGTGGAAAGCGACAGGGGGGGGTTTTCCGTTGTTGGGAGGGAGGTGGGTGTTTGAGAAAGGATACACGAGGGCTGTCGTGTAATTTTCAATTCTCTCAGGAAACGGGTCGGCTTGTTCAGGAATGCTACCGCATTCCAATCATATCTCCCCGGCTATCTTGCTTCATCTTCTCCTCCTCTCACATTCAACCCCATCCCATCCCCTCCCACTTGAAAAAATGCTGTCACATATCCCCTCCCCTCCCTAGTGTCACCATACGCCGCGTATCAAGTTTGTTTTAATTAACATGTGATTGTCCGACCGGAAATTCGGCTGTACGTTGTTTGCACACACTGGTTTTTCTTTTTTCGCTTTTTTTAATTAAAACACATCGTTCAAAATCGTTTACCGTTATGTGTGCACATCAGTCAGCTGCATTAGAAATCTTCTTTGCGTTTTTTCATATCTGTGATAACTTGTTAGCTCTATCTAGGATTTGATATCTATCAATTTATTTGAAAAATGGCACCGTTGTTGAGAATTTGACACCACAGAGACTGTAGAATCCAATTGTACTTTCTCTGTATTTGACACCAGTCCAAGTCTGCAATTTGCAATGCTAACGCAATCATTCACATTTTGATAATAATGTTTTATTTCAGTATTCCAACTATCATGTATCTTATAACTATCACATTGTCCTAAACCAAAACATCATTCATGTTTCGTGTAAATTAATGAAGTTTTTGAAAGATGATTTTTTCTATAGAACTAGTCTCCAGCATTTCAACTTATATTGATGTTCTTTCACAGAAGATTCACTCTATAATACTAATGAGTTGCTACTAACCTATAGATTTCCCAAAGTATAATTTGTAATAGAATAAAAACTTTGATGTATTACGGAATTTCAGACAAAGCTTCCAAAGGATATTTATGCTAATACCTAGAATGATTCTTCGATGACAGATTAATCCAAGACATGGAAATATTTCTAAATATTATTTTGTTCCACAGATATGTGTGGATTTAGCATTTTGTAATTCACCTTTTGCGAATAAAATTATGTGAAGTTTATTAAACTCTGACAAATTGAGAGATTCTTATGGCTGGAACTCACGATTGCCGTAGACGTTTAGGTTACTGGAGGGAGGTTACCTGGATCAGGTAAACTGAACCGTGAGACCACTTGCTTGAACAGGTTATGGGACCAGAGCAGAGGCAGGCTGCATGGCAGGTAACCTGCCTCCAGTAACCTGAACGTCTACTGAAATCGTGAGTTCCAGCCATAAGTGGAAATTCATCTCAAATCGCATAATATTAAGATTGAGAGATGTTTAGGGCCAGTTGCACAAAAGCCGATTATATAAAACCGCTCCAAAATGATGTCATTTGCTGGTGCAATGCAAGGGTTTCGTTATGGAGCTCACAACAAATATATATAATTATAGATAGGAGCATCGTCAGATGATATCATTTTATGTAATCGGCTTTCGTGCGACCGGTTGTGAGGCTCTAATGAATGCCGCAGAAGAGTTAAAAAACTGTATTAATAAAGGCTCGTGACACCCTCCTCTCAAAAAACTTCATCTCTGTTCATGCACTGGACATATGGACCACCAGACTTCAATGTAGTTTCAGTGTGCAGACTAATCGAGAAATTTCTTTGTTTATAACGATCGTAAACTCTTTTACTCAACAGTTGCATGTGGAGATGATCTGAATGAGATTGTTATGATCGTGCCGAATGACGCTTCAAGGCAATAAACTGGCGAGAAAAGGCTGTCTCGGATTCATGATCCGTTCTATATTATCTGTTGGGATGATCGAAGAAAA
Organism: Laodelphax striatellus; assembly: GCA_017141395.1. NCBI lineage: Eukaryota > Metazoa > Arthropoda > Insecta > Hemiptera > Delphacidae > Laodelphax > Laodelphax striatellus. The sequence continues at coordinate 11,379,122 of CM029535.1, read as the reverse complement.
ATCATGTAGCATACGGTTCCTGGATTTATCACTTTTCGGATTTCAAGGTGAGGTGGAGTGGTACTCCACCGGGAAATAGTCACTTGAAATGTATTTAGAGTGAGCAAACGGCTGCTATGGCTGTGCGGAGGGTACTGCAAGCGTGCTGAAAAATTCAATTTGCCAAAGAGTCATGCTTGAGCTCTAAATCATTTTCATCCAATAAAACGCCAAAAATATTTTCCGATTGCCGGCTCTCCTTGAACTGCATTTTATGGCCGCGCAACATTGTTTAAATGTCAAGCACTAGTAATGGAAAAAGAAAATTGTGATTTTTCAAGTGTTACAAGTGTGTTTATTGCTCTGTCTGTATTGTACCATGTCTCATACTATGTCTTTTACCCTGTCTGTACCATGTTCCTATGTCTCATACTGTACCGAACCTAGTATAGTAGGATGTGGTCCTTACTACAGTATTAGTATCATTGATCTTGTTTTAAAAATGTTTGTAGGATGAATTTGGATTGAGCATGTCGAAGAAATTACTCTATTGTTCTATTACACAATACTATTGTTCTATTACACTTCACTGTTCTATTACACATTAATCACATTTTTTTAGACAGGTGGCAGAAAAAAATCCAGTTTTCATACAGGATAGTGAGAGAACGGTTAGAACTCTGTTGAATTTAGAGTATGCTCTCGCAAAATGAAGAAGTCATTTGTATCTCTTGCATTATTTCAACCTTGATTTGTATATTTTGACCTTGTTTTGTGACTGATGAGTGATCAATAGGTGAGTGTTACTAACCACTGTTTATCGTATATTGTTTACGTCTAGTTATACGTAAGTACGTATTTCTTGTATGAAAGGAGATGAATGAATTATGAATATACATAAAAAATAAACACCAAAAGAGTATAACTAAACAATACAATGAACTTCTTTATACTTTCTTCCTATTTTGTGCTGAACAAAAGTAGCCCATTATTTCACCATCAAATTTCAAAACTATCTAGGAAAGCTTTTACCTTGAATCAGTCGTTATTTCCAATTTTGGAGAGAGGAGCAATAAGGGGAGGGGAAACTCCCCTCACTCCCTCCGCATTATCAACATCTTCCATGCTTCTATATAGGCTACCGTCCAAGTCTATATTATGCTCGTTAACTAAAAGTCACTGGCCATTACTTAATGCGTAATGTGCTATCCACTTAGCCGTTTCACTCATGCACAAGAGCCAACGCACGCACACGCACAAACGCGCGCGTGCACAAAGTAGTCGGATACATTGTCTTCGCGTTTCCAAAAAGCAAAAGCTTGTAGCTTAATCGGCCCATTCTAATCTCCCTGCAGTGCACTTTCCTTTCAATGCTACAATTCTATTTCCTTTCCCAATATTATTTTAGAATATTGTTTTATCATTTTTTTTTCAAGAAGCAATGTTTTTGTTACGAAAATGCAATTCCCATAATTTTGAGAATTACCTAATTCTTATAATATGAGACTAATAATAATCACCATGATAGTTAAAGCCGTTAAATAATTACTCACGATTCTGGGTATCATTGCACAATATTATATCAATAATTATAAGTTATATCACATGAATATCATAGTAGGAATATATCTTACCTCATTCATTTTCATAAACTGAAAAGATAAAGGTAAATTCCCTGGTGTTGGACTGTTTGACCCTGGTGTTGGGCGATTGGAGCTACCTGGCAGCTGTTTGCGAAGCCACCAAAGCTTTGCCTGAATTTGAATTTTTTTAATAATTACGTTCCAAGGACTAAGAGCAAACATACAATATTCATGTTCCTGGTATTCAGTATGGTATTATATATCCTGGTATCATAAAATTTATCCATCATTTCAGATTTCTATAATAGTAGACTGGGAATTTCTAACTCGCTCGATGTGATTTCATAATGACAAAACAAAACCTGAATATCGCAATAATATTAAGCTCACCATGAAAGTTCAAAAATGATTGTTATGTACATTGGTTATGTATATTAGTGTTATGTACATTGGTTCATTTATTATAGTATTAAGTACTTTTTGTCCTCTCAAGTACAGAGAATCATGTTCTCAATCAAAATGTTCACGATATTTTATTATTACGAGATATACTTTTTCTTGTTGATGTCAACACTGAATCACATTTGTGCGTGAATTATAGTACTATTACATTATCATTATTGGCTAAAAGGTATAAATGACAATATTTTTGACAAATTTATCAAACTACCTTGTATTTTCATAACCTAGTTAACATTCAAATTGTCATTTAAATGATTGATTGAACATTGATTGAAGATAAAATTCTTTCAAAGAATAGAAATGATATGTGAGAATTTCTGGAAGCTCTCAATATATTTTTCTGTGTATCTGATCAAGGCACAAAGCGAGACAAACTTCGAGAAAGCCTGTCCCCGTATCAAATCGAACGATATCAGGCGTCTCAAGAATAGGTTTTGCAGTACCGCATTCTACAAATACAGTACGAGTTATAGGCTGTCGAAAAAAGGAATAAGAAACTGCTTTTATACGGTTTCTGTGACGAACCATCTCATTTGTTGGTCCAGCTGGATCATAAAATAACCGTATACCGAAAGAAAATTTCGTTTCTGACCGGTTCGTGGGCAGTTGGGATGGGCTGGCCTGTAACTTCTTCCTTCCCCAATTTCTTTGTCACTAAATTGTCCCAGCTGAAGGGAGGGCGTACTGACAACATTTCATTCCTACAACACCTACCACTTGCCTGTTAACCGGCTGTCTTTTCACACTGCTGGAAGCTTCTCTATATTCTGATCACTGCTCATTTTCTTTTCATCAGTCGTCTTACAGGCCTATTCCATCGTTCTCTCTCTGCTCACCTACTTTTGAACCATATGTTTACTCCAGCACATATTATCAACACCGACTCTTCGCTCATACTCGGCATGACACTCTCCATCGCCATATTCTTCTCTCCTCCTATAATATATATCTTGACTAGCTGACATCATAACTCCATGCACGACAGTGACTGGAATTATTTCTGCACGCTGCCATATCGCGCATCACACAATACCGGCGCTGGAAAATTCAATTTAAAGTTGCAGTGCGCACTTCTATTCGAGCTTCGAGCGGCATCTTTCCCTCTCACTCTCCATGAGGACAGCTATGCGCCGCTCGAGGCATAACAATATGAAATTTTGTTAGCATCTGATAAAATCATTCGTCTATTTTTCACGGCCTGAGAATACTTGCGGGATTCCCCAAGTGTGGACAGATGAAATTTTTCTCATTCCGGCTCGACGAAGGTGCCGCATCGTGTCATTGAGGCCCTCAAGCAAAGAAAGGGTGGATGGGGTAAAAATGGAATAATAGACACGGAAAATATTATCACTATACACTCCAAGAAGGCTTCCAGCATTCACGGATGGAAAACAAATTTTCATCCCCGTAGAGAAAGAATTTTCCGAAAAATTGAACTGGGATTCCTTGAGAACATTTTTGAAATCACTTGGCACCCTGGTGTTGAAATATATTCCCGGTGTTTCTTACAATGACCATTGTGGTCAAGCATCGGAGAAGAATTTTCGCTGTATAGCCTATTCTACAATAATTTCTATTATAATATTTCGCTTACAAATAATCTCTACTCATATCGTAGTTCAGCATGATTTAGACTATACCTATCTTTTGGAATTTTTTCGAGGGTCCTCTAATCCATTAACGCCTTCATAAAGATTATGTAACTTTTTGTAATATGTAACTTCATGTATACTTTTATGTCACTTTTATGTATTGTGCTTCACAAGAGTACTTTCCAAGTACGGGTTTCCATCAACCATTGTGAGTTACCGTGAATATTAGAGTTAGTATGGATTGGTTTCCACGAAATGATTTCTTCACCATCTTCCACGATCCTTAAGGTCGTTTAAGGTCTGATGGGTTTTAAGTATTCTCTTGTAACTCTGACTTACAACTTTCAAAAATGTGTGATAATGATTCCAATGGAATCATCCATTAAAGATAGCACAAGAAATGGATCATTATACACTTCACTGAGTATTGTTGTTCAGTCAGATGATCAATAGGGTCGTACAATGATCAAATGCAGGACGAAGAATTAGTACACACCAGGGCTTTTCAAAAGCACGTTTTTATCCTCTAATTAGTACATATGCACTTTCACGTAATAGCTATACAAAATTCCAATAACCTTCCCACGAGCTATACAATATTGGTAGTCTCCTTTATCGTCATAATTTTGTTATTTTTAATTTCCTTACCAGAGTTAATCATTAACCGAAGAAATAGATTTGGATTTATCACTTTATCAATGTAGATTACAAAGTCAGTTTGAATTCCAGAATTTAAAGTTTAGCAATGAATCTCGTCAAAAATAAAAGTACCATAATTCATTACAATCTTCAATAATTCACTTAACAAAGCATATACTATGGAAGCTAATCAAATAATATGGATATGAGCTTTACTTCTAGATGAATGGAGGTGAACGGGGAAAAAGAGAAGAGAAAGAGAGATTTAGATTTATCACTTCATTCGTGTAGATTACAATGTCAGCTTAAATTCTAGACTATACATACAGTTTCGCAATGAATCTCGTCAAAAATGACAGTACCATAATTACAATTTTCAATAATTTCTCCTCAACAAAGCTAATACACTATAGAAGCTAGTAAATCAAATAATATGAATAAGAGCTTTTACTTCTAGATAATGTCTATACAGCTATTTTATTTAACAAATATTTGGTTATTAGGTTCTGTGCTATTATAATCTTTCTGTACAGCTGTAATAAACAATACGATAATGAGAGTAGATATGGGATTCAAATACGCCAATAACAAGTAAAATAGTCGTTCTGTCTCCACATGATGAAACGGCTGGAGTTTGAACATATAAATGTCCATTCTTGGAGAAGGATAATTATGCAATGACATCCTTCCCGCATAAACACTCAACCGTGAGAGAGAGAGAGAGAGAGAGAGAGTGAGAGTGAGAGGAGAGAGAGAGATTGAGAGAGAGAGAGAGAAAAATGGAAGGAGTGAGGATGTTACAACAAACTCAGGAAATGAAATAAAGAAGAACGGACCAAGATGCGAAAATGAGGGAGTGAGTAGACGGTGATAAGAGGTGTGGACGTGCGTGGCGGCCTTGTGTGGATGAAATGAAGAGAATCTCCTGTGAGTACTCAGGAATCAGAGTAACAACTCCATTCCCCACAGGCCAGAAGGAATCCGCTGCTGAGCTACGGTACGCCTCAGTCTCCATAATTAAAACAATCCATGCTTTTCTTGTCCGAGCTGGTGGCTGGCTATTGTACAACTTAATCTTGCCTGGCCGGTCTTGTTGCGTGGAGAACAGTTCAATCTTCTTTCCCAGGCCGTCGACCCTGCTATCAAGGAAATGCTTTCACGTCGTCACTCGATGCATCCTTTCGGAAAAAGATCGCCTTATTCTTCGCTCAAACCTTTTCGAAAATGAAATTCATAAGATTGTGGAAATTTTTAAATATTGGCTGTTCGAAAAACATGAGGACGGAGGTCCTGAGATTGAAATACGCTGGAGTAGGTCCCAGTTGCTCAAGAGGTCTGTTTACCTTAATCTCCAATTTAAAATGTTAATTCTTATTTTCATGAAGAATTAAATTCAAGCCACTCGAATCAATATCGTGAGCGGCAAATTCGAATTTGAGTATAGACTCTCTTCAAGATAGGAAGATGAGGAATAGCAAAATGAGATGCACAAAGCTTTTCCGGAAGAATAATGATATAATGTATAACATTCGCTCACTTTTCAACCAATTTATGTAGTTAAATAACAACGCACTTCACATGCATGGTTAATAGTCACTTTCTTGCAAACTGAAATTGGAAACTTTAACTTTAAATGTTATTGTGGAATTTTGATTCAACAATTTGAGATGAAGTGATTGATAAAAACGTTTATATGATTGTAGAAAATCTTCATCATTGATTGATGATAATATAAGATCTTTGTAATTGAAACTCCGTTTTCGAAAGTATAGGCCTACCTGAACTGATTCTGATTTCTATCAGTCTTTCTTAAAGACCTTTCATGGATTAAAGACTCTTCTATAGCTTTCAAAAGATATCATCTTCATCTTCCCCTTCCTCATCTAAGGCCCTTCTCATCTTACTCCTTTTCCTCTCCTTCTCCCCCTCTCTCTTCTTCTTTTTCACTCTTCCTCCTCCCTTCTCTCTCCTTCCTAGTTTTTCTTTCTTTTCCTCTCACTAATTTCTTATTTCTCCATATCTGTTTCCACTTGTCTTCCATCATTCTTTATTCATTCCATACTTTCACTTCCTCATTTTCTTCTTCTTCTCCCTCCTCTCTTCCCACTCGAATAAATCTGACTAATGGCGAATGTCCTATTTCTTCTTCCTTCCTCAATCCCAGTACTAGTAGTAACAGCGGAGAATGTCCTTTAAATATCACTTGAAACATCACAAGACGGACCAAGCGGCAGAGCCGAACCAGAGTGATAGCTATAGAGCTATAGAATCTATAGAGCTATAGCAGTCTTCAGTGGAGCTGTAACAGTCTTTAGAAGAGCTATATAGAGCTACAGCAGTGTTCTATTGTCGGCCTTTGTTGCTGCTGCAAGAGGCCAACAATCAAAACAAAGCATTGGCATTGGCTGCTTATCGTGTTCCAAAAATGCTTTGAAATCTTGGCC